>OY979697.1:77618143-78849440 GCA_963855945.1 Thereva nobilitata
GGTTATTTTCAATTTTAAACGGAATGGAAGGTAAAGGTGACAGAAAGAAACAAGAGTAACAAAATTGCAATAAATAAATCAGTTAAAGGAAATCAGAACGGGGGAAACAAAATGAATATAGAAGGATCTTTAAGGACTTGGGCAACACCAAATCGCCTTGTTTAACATTGTCTTAATAACATTAACATATCCTATGTTAAAACACAATATTTAAAAATGAAATGTGCATACTTCAATAACGATTTACGGTGTCAATTCCGAATTTGTTACTTTCACCACGGACACTTCGAAATTACAAAGTGTGCCATACAATACAATTCACGCATTTCATTTGACAATTGATATTATTATTTGCAAAAATGGATGACAGAGAAAGTTTTACCAATTTATAAAATTCTTCATAAATATTTTTAAAATATCCAACGGCTACGTTAAAGTTTTTTTTTAGAATGATCGGAATGGAAGAGCTTCATGAGCATCATCCAGTAAGGCTGGAATGTAAGAAGCTATAACGCACTCCTATAAGAGCTTTGAAAAAAAAATGATTCAAATTTTATACGAAGTATGAGCTGTTAATTTGTTTATTGTGGTTACCGTTTGCAACGTCCTACCGTGTAGCAAGATCACCCTTTAATGTATCACTTTATACGGTTTGGTAAAATTACAAAAATTCGGGACATTGTTCTTCAATAATTGGAAATGGATTCAACTAACTTGCCCAGCAGTTCAATATTCCACAATGGATTAGGGCCATAGATTGCACTCATAACAGGGCACATTTGCATAACCAGGAACAGGAAGTTATATTACTAAATCCAAATGCAAGCCGTTTGTGACCATTTAGGAAAATTTACAATATACCTTTAACATTAAAATTTAATTTTAACAAACTGTCAAAAAGTTGCTGCAAAATTCAAAAATCCAACAAAAGGCCCAATTATAATGAACGGATTTGAGCGCAACAAAACCGATTGAACTATCGTTTGTACTAGCATACATTTTAGACCTAACCGATTTTAATGAACGCATTCAAGCGGATTCGGTCGGATTTGAGCGCATTCGTTTTTAAAAGGTTAGAAATTACCGCATTGAACTGTCAAAAATTTGATAAACATAACCTTAAAAGTATAAGTGCAAAAATGTTTACCGGCGAACAACTCATCAACGAGGTTAAAAATTATTAATTAATAATATCAATTATAATTATTAATCACTACGTCCATTATTCGCCCTTTAGCGTAAAATTTCATTTCCGATCCAATGCGTTTTTTTGACATTTCATTAAAATTGGGCCTAAACTGTCAAACGAATGTTTGGATAATATTTCCATACAATTTCAAAATGTTTCTTTACAATTCCAAAGACACAAACCTTCGAAAATTGAATCGTTAAAAAGAAATGCGTTTTACCAGTAAAATATAACCTCAAAGTAATTGTTTATTTTAACAGAGATGGTTAATCGGCGGTGTTCCAAAATCTGATTTTTGTCAAATGCATGGTGTATCTGTTAAGTTTACAAAACGGCCGGCTGTGGATAGGTTTTGCATAAACGAACAAAAATCGGGGAGGGGGGAACCGTAACGGTTTAGCCGCTAGGGCGTTTTGAACTTTTTTTATTAACGTTTTGCATATCACCCTGTATTTTTGTGACCCTACGACCTATTTTCATGAATAATGTACGCAGAATACTCCCACCACTGTAAAAGTCAAGGTTCTACCATCTATCCTATCAACTTCCAGAGTAATGAGTCATCAAAATCAAAATTTCGTTTTTTTAACTAAAATTTCAACTAAAACCACATTTTTCTCCATAAAATACCTAGTTTACTAATATTTTTTTGCAAAATGGGAAAGCTTCCACAATTTCCTATGAATAATGTCCGGACAATTTTTAACCTACGGCTTTTATTTTTGGAGTTATAAGCAATTTTAATACGAAAATTTGCTCTATTTCGAACTTTTTTAGTTCACCTACACTTAGCCAAAAAGTACCAAATAAGGCCAATTTTAACATCAAACTTGCTAATAACTTCAAAAGTAAAGGCCGTAGCATAAAAATTGTCAACACATCATTGATAAGAACTTGAATTTCGAATTTCAGAATTTCAATTTTGCTAAAAAAATATTAGGTAACTAGGTATTTTATGGAGAAAAAGGTGGTTTTAGTTGAAATTTTAGTTAAAAACATCGAAATTTTGACTTTGATGATGATGGTAGAGGTAGGGCATTTACAACTTAGTCAGACGTAAATCGGGAAAAACATTTTCACCCCTTCAGTTAAAAACGGTTAAAAAATTAATAACACCTTTAGGTTGAGCGTACTAAATTTTGCTTATTAAAATAAATTAGAAAACAATAGGGGTATTCATGTCAACCCTCGTTAATTGCGTAAACGTAGTAAACGGCGTAAACAAATGTTGCATTCATGTTAATCTGACATTAGTCACGCCGTTTACTAGTTTACGCGATTTACGACGGTTGACATGAATACCCATAATATCAATTATTGAATGCATTTCCACCGATATCATCGGTCATCATCAGCGACACGGCTAGCACTAAAGGACAAAGTTTAACTTAATCTAAAATAGGTTGTATACTAACGGTATACTAAGTCTATTGCGCATTTAATCTAAATTAAATAAAAAGGAATCTATATTTCCTTTGTCGGTATTTAAAGAGTCCGTGTTTCTGTGTATGTATAAACTTTCGTATGCTTCTAATTTTCTGTCGTCCGTTATATGCTGTAGGAGAAGAAAGTTGCCTTCTAATGTGGACCGATTTATGTAATTTATATTGTGATGATTTATGCGCCATCTATTGGAGCTTGGAGACAACTGTTTTTTAACCGTTTAACTGAACGTTTTTATTCTTAAAACGCACTAAGTTGATATATTTTCACCCTTCTTTTCAAGATGGCGGCGATTCCACAATCCGCTGTGTTCCGCACATCGAGTTTTTACTTCGCTTGAACCTACTTAACAATGAGCAAAACGAATTTCGCACTTTACCAAAAATCGTCAGATTTTTCCTATTTTGCCTGTAGGTAGGTAGGTGAAGGGCTGCCTCCAGTGCCACCGGAGGCCCAATTAGCGCTTGGCGCGCCCGTTTTGTTGCCACAACTCGTGTACCTTATGTAGAGTGGTCGCTTGGTCGGGTGTGACGGATGCGTAAAGTCATGCTGTGGAACTTAGGAAGCTTACAGTGAACCGATCTCCAGTTTGAAAATTCTTTTTAAGTCTTCCAAAACGTAACTGCCTAGTGTGCGCTGCTTGGTTTTAGCTAAAGCCGGGCACTTACACTGGAAGTGAACAAGTGTCCAAGGTCTCCAGTGTTCTCTACTTTTGACTGGCTAGCAGCAGGTGGTAGTCAAAAATAGCGTTTTCGACTCCACCGATTGGGCTGCCGACCATCTCGGTCTCCGAGCCGCGGGGAGAGGCTCCCTGCTTGGCTGGGTAGTCGGCTTTCTCGTTCCCCTCTATGTTATGTTCCTATGACCGGGACCCAGACGAGAGTCACGTTGTGCTTTCTACCTAGCATATTTAGCTCAGCTCTGCATCGCTCCACGACTAGCTTGGAGCGCATTCTTACTGAATCCAAAGCTTTTATAGCGGCTTGCCTAGGTCATCTGCGTATGCTACTACTTTAGCTCCGCCTTTGTCTAGTTTTTGTAGTATGTTATTCATCGTTACTAATCACAGTCTCGGTTCTCAAATCCGCTTGAATTATTCTCGAGCTTACCATAGCTGCTAGCATAGAGGCTTGCTTCTACGTTTAGGGGCTATGAGAGCCTTTCGAATCGATTCCGTACGTACGTTGTAAAGGCGCCTATCCAAAAGGCTGCCAAAGTATATTGTTTGTAATACAGAGTCTTTTCGATAGCTCCCACCACCTCGTGCAGAGCTGTCTCGGTGGATCTACTGAGATAGGCATATTGAGCTGGTGACAGTAAAGTTGCATTTACCGATTAGCGGATGTGGAAGTCGATGATCCTTTCTATTGTCTTAAGCACGAAGTATGTCAGGCTAATCGGCCTACAGTCCTTCGCGGATTCGTGAGCTCTTCTTCCTATCTTTGGGATGAAGACGACCCTCGCCCGTCTCCAGCTCATGCGGACATACCCGAGCACCACGCGGCTCTTGAACATGACCACCAGCCATGGTACTACTACCTCAGGTAGTTTCTGTAGCATGACTGGTAGTATGCTACCCGGGCCTGGCGCTTTGAAGGGGGAGAAGCTATTAATCGCCCAGAGGACCTTTTCCTTTTTAATAATAGCGGAAATCTCCTCCCCGGAGTGTCTCTGCCCGTTCCCTGATGCTTCGACCTCGTTTTCGTCCTTGAAACCGGGAAACTGTGTGTTCATTAAGAGCTCTATATACTTGGCCTGCGATTCTGTCCAAGCTCCGTTCGCCTTTTTTATGAAGGACGGACTGGAGTGTTCTTTGACAGGATCTTGCATAATCTGGCAGAATCTCCTAAACTCTCTATAGATTGGCAATACCCCTGGTATCTCTCTTGGCTGAAGCAATAGCTTTCTTGCACAATTTTAGGCAGTCTTTGTAAGGCTGCCAAAGGCCGTGTTTGTAGCAGCTATTGAAGATATCTCTTGTTAACTTCCTCAGTTTCCAGAGATCTTCGTTCCACCACGGGAGAAATGGGTTTTTTGCTCCGCATTTTTGGCAGGATATCTTATACGCTGAGTGGATAGCGTTTTCGAAAGTATTGACCCTAAGTATTGACTTCAATATTCTCTATAACGTCTATACTTCCATCTAGAGAGTTTAGCTCTCAGGACATGACCGAACTTCTTCCAATCAGTTCTTCTTGGGTCTCTGTGCGGTTGAGAAGCTTCAACCTGCAGGTTATCCCTGAAGCGTATCCATCAGTGGTCCGAGAAGGACACTTGATCTGATACCCTCCAGTTTCTACTTTAAGTGTTTCCATGGACAGCGTGATATCCAACCCTTCCTCCCAACCTTGGAAATTCTCCGTGCTTGGGAATACGAAGGTTGGGGTGTTGCCCCGGTTACACAGCGCTATGTTTGAATTAATGATATAATCGAATAGTGACTCGCTCCTCTCGTTAATCTTGTTGCTTTCCCAAAGTGTATGTCTCGCATTAGCGTCGCACCCTACAATCAGGTTGGCTCCATTCGATTTTAGTGCTGTTGTCCTTTGCATGAACTTCCCTGGCGGTGCAGGCAGGTCATGAGCCATATATCATGAGGCTAAGTAGAGACCCTTCCTCCTCCAAACTTCAAGCTAACTACCGTTAGGTCCGTTGAGCTGAACTTTGGGCAGAGGAAGGCTTTGATGTTCGTTTTAACCAAAATACAGGATCTTGGCTTGCCTTAATCCGAGAGGTGGTAAAAGGTGTTTTATTGCCTGTCCGATAGCCCTTTTACGTTCCGTCCTCGTATTCAGGGCTCCTCCTTTAGGAAAATCTGGGGGTTGTGGGGTTATTTTGGAGTGTTGGAGGTTGATATTTTTTTTATGTGGAAGACTAGAGCTCAGCGAAACCCTTTGTACTGTCGATGATCTATTTTCTTCGTATAGAGTGCAATGTCAAACAGTAAGCTCTAGTATGAACGATTTTGCCTGTACTTTATAGAAAATGTATGAAACTGTAAAAATGCAAAGTTGAAGTCGAAGTTTCTGCATTCATTCTGTCTTGGGATTAATTTGCCACAGGCCGTAATAGCCAAAGTATTTTCCGACCAATTGCAGTAAGCTTATGTAATTGAAAAATAATAATAGGTTCTGTTTGATAAATTCGCCGAATGGAATTTCATTAATTTCATAAAAAAGTAATAAAAATGATTGAAAATATTTAATTAAAATTCCAGTACACAAAAGTGAACATGGTGGTAGAATGTGTTGAATTTTTTATTTGCTTGAACAATAAAATGCATTCATAATGGAAATTTCATTACTCGAAATATTACCAATTATGTAAAACAATTAAAAATTCTATAGTTTTGTCAATTGTAAATAATTTTATTTAATGTTTTAATCCTTCTGTCAACGAGTGAAGCTCGTGCACTTTCACGCCATCCACAAAGTCTGGTTAAACCATCATAATTTTGAAAAAGAATAAAATAATTTTGGATTTTTACAAATTTTTTTCTCACAATTTTTATGTGAAAAAATCAAGCTTTGGAATCACCCTTTGTGTTACCAGTTTGTAATGTTGTTCAGATCGTGGTGAAATATCTATTTGTAAGGTTGATTTGAAGGATAGAACACGATAGGATAGGTAAAGGTGCTGGAGGATACTCAAGCAGATATCGATGAACTTAACGTTTGAAATCTAGGATGTTGAACCAGTTGGGAAATACTGACTGTAGAAGATCGTTCCGAAGGCGAGTAACACCCGATTTTCAGTAGCGTGACGTCTTTGGAAGCAAGGGATGCATCCCTGCCTTTAGAATTTCTTAAAAAATAAAAATAAAAATCTAAAATTGATTAATAATAAATTTTTGTTTTACAAACATTTTTTTTTATTTTTTATCATTCTCAGATTAACATTTATCTGATTCCTTCGATTTTTTTCTAGTCTACACTGTCATCGTCTCGAAATGAAAAATTATATGAGAGCAATTTTTAATATTAGCTGTGCTCGATGACTACATGAATTAGCAATTTGCGTTCGTTCGTTTGAGAATTTTTGATTGCTCTTTTCTGTTCTCTGCCCTGTGTCCTTGAGCCTACTCTGGGTTGAGAATTCTCACATTTTCTGCTCTAGCAAATTTCTTGTAGCAGGCAGAGCAAGCAAAATTCTTCTTCTTCTTTTGACAGTTGTCAAATCAAAAATGTTGAAAAATGCGAAAATTGATTTATGAATGTTTTATTCGGAAAATACTTGGAAATATTAAAGAATAAACATTGATTAAAAAAAAATAACATTTTGATACTATTCAATTACTTTTATTGGCATATATTTCTTCTTCTAAAATTGACATTCGTATCTAACCTCTCATAATGGGATTTAGAGCAAAGTTGAGCAGAAAAGTTCTTTGAGATTGATGCTCTTTTCTGCTTTTTTCTGCTCTGACAGCAATTTAAGAGCTGCTCTAAACTGAGCTGCTCTGCTCTGCTCTGAAATTTTTAAGCAGTCATCGAACACTGCTAATTATGTCCAACCACTCTCTATACTCAAAGAAACATGTCAACGAACTTCGAGAAGCATGATTTGAATTGCTTCCTTTGAATAGTAGTCCGGGGAAATTAGCAAAAACGCACGAAAGGAGACAAAATTCCAAAATGGCTGAAAATTGGTTCACAGCTTCCTTGGCACTTTTTAAGAAAACAAAATCAATCACAAAAAAAACATGACCGTCGGAGATATCAATTTTTCGAAAAAAAAATTTTTATCAGTCAATAAGAAACGTCAAGGTATTTTTTTGGCCGAAAAGTGATTTTTGGAAATTTTGACCTTGAATAACTTCGAAAGGGTTAAAATCAGTTTTTGAGTAATTTCTTTGCCAAAAAGTGATATCTCCGGCAGCCATGTTTTTTTTTGTGATTCCGAAATTGTTTTCTTAAAAAGTCCCAAGGAAGCTTTGGACCAATTTTCAGCCATTTTGGAATTTTGTCTTCTTAAAATTCTAATTTCCCCGGACTATAGTATTACACTGTTCGTAGGAACACAGTTCTTCTGGATGAAGAGGGAAGTGGAGATGGCGGGTCTCAACGAACTTTTGTTCCTGGGAACAGTGTCAAGGGAAGCATTTGAAATTTTGCATCCCAGCGAAGTTCTCTCTCTCTCACGCTGATGGACATATAATTTTTCATTTTGAGAAATGACAGTCTGGGCTAGAAAAATGTCATCAAACTGTTGATAGGCATAGCAAAAAATCCCCCGAGCATTTAATATCGGTTTCAGCTCTTTCTAAATTCGGCACAGGCCAGAGGATCTCAATTATAAAGCCCAATGAGTTAGTTAAAAAGAACAGTTATATTATTAAAATTTTTATAGATGTTTTTTGTCACTTGTCATGTCAGGAGCAAGCCTTTCGAGGATTCTGTTATTTGGGGAAATTGTTGAAATAAATTGGGTGCATAAATAGCAGCAGACGAGAGAGGGTTTACTAACATATAGCACAGCACAACAAAATCAAACTTTTTTTTGTTGCATAAAATATTTTAATGGTTGTTTACTAATTTGAGGTCACTGATTTTGAATCTACCCTCAGTGTTATTCTATCAGCTTGAGTTTTATTGGCTTTATTTGGTACATTTTTCACATAAGCTTATGACGAAAAGTACTAAATAAAGCCAACTTTAACATCAAAATTTGCTAATATCTTCAAAAATAAAGGCCGTAACACAAAAATTGTCTGGACTTTATTTATAGGAAATTGTCCATGCTTTCCAATTTTGGGGGAAAAATATTGGCCAACAACATATTTTTGGGGGAATTGTAGTTTTGTTAAAAAAAACAAAATTTTGACTTTAATGACTCATTACTCTAGAATTTGATAGGGCAGAACCCTCACTTTTACAGTTTTAGATCGGTGGGAGTATTCTGGGTGCATTGCCGAGTTTGTAGTTTTTTAAATAAAATTATTTAGTACGGTGAGAGTATTTTTTCTAAATAAAACACTCCTCCTCCTATTCCTAAACTGAAACCAGATATAAAAAAACTGATTATATATTTGAAATCAGCGTCAAAATTTAGCTTAGAATGATGTAAAATATTCCATGCAACGGAGCAGTGAGATTAAAATAACATTTACACTAGTGGCGGCTCGTGCCTCTAAAATTTGGTGGGGCGTGAAAAAAATATTAATTATAAATTCAAAACAATGAATAGTCCAGTCAAATTAGTCGAAAAAAGAGGATGAAATTGCATTTTAAAAGGTACAGAATATTTTTTTCGGCATTTGTTCGGGTACATCTGACAATGATAAAACCAAGTTTGTGGGGTCGCAGTAGCTTGGGAAAAGCCGCCATCTTGAAAAAGAGGAAGAGCTTGTTTATATTAAATAGCTCATTTGCATGCAATGATAGCTGAGAATGAGCAATGGCAAAGTTGTGGAGAATAAAATTATCTAAAAAAAGAGCCCTCAACGAGCTCTCTAAGTTGATTTGGTTCAAAGTTATGGTCGGTCAAAGTTCAACCATGATCGTGTGGTGAGGGTCGAATGCAGTTTTTTGCAATTAACTCGCCAAATGCTAATTTTTTTGGCTTAACGCCCATTAACAAATTTAAAGGCCTAGTAATTACCTTTTAAATAAGCCCTTAATCGTCGTTATCGCTTATGTAGTTTGCGAGCAATCCAACGCCAAAGTTCGCACTGGACGTGCCTGAAATAACTGATAACTCCATTTTTTTGGAATATTTCGTTAACGGTTGCTCATATGAAAAAGTAGTAAATGGCAGGAATATGGGCAATGAAAATATCTTTCCAACGAGGTGTTGGTCGAAACTCCATGTAGTTTTATGTCCGCGATACAGCGGGTCAAAGGTCCACGGAGAGGTTTACGAATTTTTAGTTATTTAACAACTTTGGAAAATTATAATTATGGGAAATAGTAACTGAGAATCATCAGTTTTGACATTCTGACCTTGAATTTTTTTTAGTAAATCACTGAACAAGAGAATGTTATGAACGTGACTTGTTTATAAAAAACCTATTAACAATAATGGCCATAGCCTTACATGAAACTCAACCCAACTTTTAGCAACTAAACTCAACCAACTCAACTATACTTAAATATTATTCCAACTCTTAGCAACTAAAATCAACTAAACTCAACCAAGCTCTACTGAACTCAACTAAACTCAACCAAACTCAACCAAACTCAACTAAACTCAACCAAATTCAACCCAACTCAACTAAACTCAACCCACACTATTTCGGAAAAGTATCTTGGCTCTTAAACCTTCGATTGTTATTCTTTCTTTCGTCAGAAAGTTTTACTGATTGAAAATTATAGTTTATCGTCAGTAATGTAGTGTATTTCAGGTCAGTGAAGAGAATCCCAATGAACACGGTATACAGAAACAAGGAAATGCAAATGACTGAATATCGTTTCAGTGCGACGTCACTCAGTGACCTCTTCCCATATAAAATCGAAATTGTTGTTGTGGTTTTTCTGCATTAGGTCACTGGGTGACGTCACATTTTTCTACGATATTCGAAGCTGTCAGTCTCTTTTACATTACCTTCTTTCTGTATACCGTGCCCAATGAATCCTAGGGCCATGGAAACTATGCAAGGAGGTTAAACTCTTATGGGCAAAATTACAAGAAATGTATGGGTAGAAGAATCTAAACTTCTAGTTCATTTTTGGCCACAGATGTCACCTTTGTCCGATGTACCCCACATGAAGTTAGCTGAATTTTACCTATTTCGACGATTCGTTCAAAATTAAGTTAGTCGAAATGAGGCAATGCAAAACAAATTCATTTGAAATTAATAAAAATTCATTGGAAACATCAAAAATTGATTAATTACGAATAATCGCATTAATATAAATTGAATTTAGAAGCTGGTTTTTCGTAAACATAAAATTTATTAGTAATAAACAAACTTGGCCATGAACCGGATAAATACAATCGGCCATGTTTTTTCGGGTACATTTGACTGCAGCGCCACCATTAATCAGACGAAAATTGACAACGCGGATTTAAGCTCCTTGTATAGGCTTCATGCCTAGGGCATGAATCAATCGCCTCAGTCAAGAAATTTTGCATACTAAATGGTTCATATTCGGGGCTGACTCAATGATAGCCCCTGAGGATAGAGAATTACATATAAATGGGTATGGAATTATAATTCGGCCAGATTATTTTGAAAGAGAGAGTTGAGAGTTTTTCTTATTATTTTATTTGCTCTTTTTTTAATACTTTTCCTATGAAGTTCTACTTCGAATTTTTTTGCGGGGTATTATTGTAATAAAATTGCAAAGAAAATTTGCGTTGCTTTTTTGTTAAAATGAAATTAATTAAAAAATGTATAAATATAATTTGCTCGATAATTTCTGGTGGGGCTAAGCCCCACTAGCCCCTAAAGATGAGCCGCCTCTGATTAACATCAATGTAATGTAATACTAAAAAGTTTTGATCAGACTACTTCCCTTTAAATTCATAGCACCACACGCCACCTGTTTTGTCGGGTTTTACACTGAGCCATGTACTAGCGTCCCAGATGAAGACCAAGTTAAACTTATAAGTCAGTTTCCTAAACGCGTTTTGGTTCTCCTCATTCCTGCCAATAATGATATCAAAAGACCTCCACAGAAAAAACAAATATAAGAAGATCATACAAACAGCACTCATCTCCGTTCTTTTATGGCGCGGGGTATACTCCACGTTTCAGAGTATACCCGGCGCCATAAAAGAACGGAATCTCAAAATCGCTGTAAGAGTCTCAAATCTCCGCAAACGAGCAAGGTCGCTCTGTTTGTTTAACCGGCCCACAATTCCGCATGCGCCCTCTTTCCCTTATTTTATGGCGCGGGGTCTATCAGTGGGGAAATGACCAGTTGGCAGACTTCGGTCAAGATGGACAGACAATGTTAAGGCAGATGCATCAGCACTAGTTAATACGACTTGGCGACAAGCTACGGAGAATAGAGACGTTTGGAGGAGGAAGCTGAAGGGTCCAAGGCTCGAATTGTTGCTGTAGGTAGAGCCATCAAAGTAAAAGAAATTTTCAAACCGAAATTAAGGATTTCTTGTTTCTTACTTTTTTCAACCAAAACTTTTTATATCATCTTAAAATATACAAACCCACACGCACCCAAAACCCGAACAAAAATCCAAATTCCTGCATATAAAAAAACCGCAACATAAATCCTTCTAAGTAATCCTGTTTAATTCGGAAAGAATTTGCCTAAATTAAAATGTTTTAAAGCAACAACAAAAAAATCCATTTAAAAAAAAAACCAACAAAAATTTATTCACGGGACAGAAATAAATTTTTCACCAACACAAGAACAAAGAAGGACCGAACAGAGCAAAAAAAACGCCATGCCTCCTATATCCTTACAAATCCTTTCAAATTGGAGCGTGTTAACTAAAGCAGAGAGCTTGAACCTGATTACGAATTCGAGATTATTGGATATCGATTTATCCTGGACCCCGAGCTGGATTGTTTCGGTCCATGCAAGGAGGCCCACACACAGGGCACGGCAAAAGGAGTAAATAAGGATCAGACTGTCCTGCTGTCCTGTGTAGTAAAGCGTGAAGATTTTATTATCTAGAAAAGTTAGCTCTAAAAATAGCGAACGCGCCGCGGCTATTGGTATATTTTCGTTGTTGTTGTCCTTTTTCGTGCCCCATATACTCGATCATATAGGTGTGTGTGTGTATCTCGCTATATATATGCGTATAGACGCCGGTAAATGCGGATTGAAGCAGAAATGTCCTGGGCTGGCTTAGCGGGATAAAGGCGACACGGTGGGTAGGGAAATATCACGGAATAGAAAAACGGTACTGATATGTTGTCGTAAGTTTAGAGTTGGTTATAAAATTTGTTTTATGACGTCTTAAATTATCTTTTATTACCCCGCTAAGAGCTTGATAGTTAACTCGGTATTATTGAAAAACAGGGTGTTCTTCCGTGCCGTAATGGGAAAGTACTGACTAGTGTGGAATGGGGGTTGAAGGGGGTGTTTTCGTATGTGGTGATAGCTATGATGTAGCTTAAGCATTTCTTAGGTAATGAGAATTTATGGTTTTTGATATTAAGGAAAATAGTTGCTTTTAAGAAGCTTGTTGCCGGCACCACCATGAAGTGTATCCAGTGGGGCTACGTAGACTAGTCATGATTACTATGTAGTAAAACCGAGTTTTACGAAGGGAGACGTGAAGGGGCGGGGTGAGCATGCCGCCCCTCCACCTCTCTCTTCTTAAAAATCGGTTTTACTACATAGTAATCATGACTAGTCTACGTTGCCCCATTAAGTGTGAAATAAAGACGGGATAACAGAGTTAATGTCTGATGGAAATATGTGGAAATCACTGGATTAGTGAGAAACAAACACATGTTCAGCTTAAATGAAGAATTTTTTGGCTAAGGTGTATTCAATATGTGGTCAATAATAGCCGTGTTCCTTTTCTGCTCTTTTTTACTCGTATTTACTTGGAACTACTCCTGCTCTGACAGAGAATTCATAGGTTTTATTCAAATCGACAAATTTTGCGTTCCTTTAATTTTTTACTCCCGAGTACTTAAAAGTAGAAAAGGAACACGGCTAATGTAGCCTGAACTAAACACGCTGAATTGAGACCTTTTCACCGCCGGACTGGTTGAAAGCTGTTGAAAAAAACAAAAGAACACAAACAACCCGAGATTTGAGATATTGAAAACGGATGGTGCGAAAAGAAAGGCACAAATTAACGATGAAGTGATCTCCACTAACGCCACCAGCGCACATGAAATAAACAAGTCAACACAGAGTTCTGCAATGATTTATTAGTTGACCCAAAACTGGAAAAGATCAGCTCCTATAAGCAGCGAGCAATAATAATAAGAGTGATGAGCTAGAACAAATTTTTAAAAATGTTTCAGGGACCTTGAGATCAGCTGATATAAATTTCAATGGGAACGAAAAAGTCAAAATATCAAAAAAGTAATATCTATGATAAAAGGAGGCAGAATTACTTTCACACTACACGCAATGTTCGGGAAAGAAAGATAAAAAAATGAAGGGGAAGTGACTTCGTCGCCTTGCAAGATTCCCGCCTTTTTTTATCGGACAATACAAGTGAAATCATAGGGCCAACAATGTGTATCAACATGAATATGTTCACGCATACATACTAAGGTCAGCGAGCCAGATACACGTGCTCGGTTGCAGTGTTGCTTCCATTTGAATGTAAACAATGGAATAAGGGAACCAAGGAACATCTTCTGTTTCTTTCATACTCTTGGGGTTTTTGCATAAAATGTATATCCATCGCGCCTTTGTTAATATTTTTTTGAACTCTTTGCTTAATGCCTGGTACGCAGCTCAAACGGAAAGAAATTTTCCATATAAAATGTATGTAAAAAAACGTAAACGAAATTAATAGCGAAAAATTTATTTTGTAATTTCGTTTTGTGGTACGCAGCTCCGTGGGAATTCTGCTAGTATGCTTACTGAATCGTAGATGGCATTGATTATTAGTCTCCACCTGTTTCGTTATGATTTATGTGCCAGGACATATAAATGTGTCTTCCCATATTCTGTCACTTAATGCAAGTGGTTATTAAGAGGCGGAAAAAGTAGAGGAACAGGATGCAGGATGCAGGATGGAGATGAAAAAAAATCAAAACAGACTTTTACCAAATTTCTTACGAGTTTCTTCAATCCACTTGCACGCCAAAATGACACATAACCCCGCCAACTGTTCCATTTTGCTCAGCTGTTTACTATTTCTCCACACTAATCTACACGGAATTTTTTTCTATAGAAATAAATTATTAATCTCCAGCGAAAAATTCCGTTTGAGCTGCGTACCGGGCATAAAGGCCCAAACATATAGTAGAAACGAAAACAAACCGAAACGAAAAGAATGAAATAAATCGTATGAAAATGTATGAACGCGGTTATATAAACGATCAGAACCGAAACGGAACGATAGATATAAATTTATTTCATTTCGGTATTCGTTTCAGCTATTCAACCCGTTACTTTGACAGTTCGACAGACAGTTTGTTTTCGAAGAGTTATTCTAAAAGAATGCAGTCAATACGAGGTGAACAAATTTAAATTTTGATTTCTCTTGTGATTTGTCGACATCCGCCATAAATTATATAAATTCTATAATAGATGTATTTATCGAAAATAAAAAACTTTTCTCAGAACTTGTCAACAAATGTCAAGAACCGATTCGCTATCATTTTCAAGTTCATTTCGTTTTCGTTTCGGATTCTTTTCGTTTCTGCTATATGTTTGGGCCTTTAATGTTATTGCTAGTCTCTTCTTTCATATCTTTAACTCTTTTACTTGTCCATGTCCTTGAGCTCTACCTAATCACTCTTGTTGTTATTGCTCGCTGCTATAAGTATGTCGAATTTTTGTTGGTGTAAATTAGGAGCGGCTAATTTCAATCCCTGAAGATGGTCCCACTCATGCATGTAGCTTGATTTCTGTTAGCGGCAAGAGCTTAGTGAGTTAATTCAAAGCTATTGCACTGACATCCGGGTTTGGAGTTTGAATGACAATTTGTGCCATTTTCTGAAAATTGTAGCCGACGTGGTTTTGATTTTCATACGTTGTAAGGCCGTGTCTGTAATAAACGTGGATTACGATATCAGGGCGCTTGAAGTCATTGCCGTGAATTTTTGAAGTGAAGCTTTCTCAGCGACGGTTTGCGGGGAGTAACCCTAGAATAATCTTAACCCTTGACTTGATATTTTTGATGTGAAACATCTATTGACGCGTGGCTTGGGGTTATCTCCGACTTGTATGACGTCGTAATATTTGTCTTGAATTAAGTTAAGTTGAGTTTAGTAAAGTTGTCGCTTGAGAGTTGATGTAAGACTTGAGATAAGAGCTGACTTAAGTGTTGTGATAAGTTTAATTCAGTTAAGAGTTTACTTGAGTTGAGTTGAATTAAGCGCTGTGTTAAGAGTTTAGTTGAGTTGAGGTGAGATAAGTGGAGTTTGGGTTGGGTTGAAAATTCAGTTGAGTTGCGTTAAGGTGCGTTTAAACTATACGAGTTTTTTGCCAGTTATTGCACTGGCTATTGCCAGTGATGCAGTCAGTGCAATGTAAACATCATCTCAGTGCACTGGTGCAAAACGCAAAAACATGCACTGAAGTCTTTCTCGTGAGCACTGGTAAAGAACAGTTTACACCGCATGATTTTGTCATATGATTTGACACAGGACAAGTCCTGGGTTCGATATTTAGCAATTCACACCACATAATTTTCCTTGTGAGTTTACTTATGTCAAACTCACATGAGTTTTTGGAAGATAGAACAAGTTCTATTTTCTTATGATCAGTCATAGGGTTTTCGTCGTGTGAAAAGTAGTTTTGTAGAGAGAAAATTTGTTTTATTTTCCGGGTTGTAAAAAATAAGTTTGTTGGTTTTTTTTAATTTCCGTGTTGCGAAAAAATAATTTTGTTATTTTTAAATGGTTTTATTTAGCCTGACCTCGCATATTTGTTTGTTTGTTTATATCTTTGCGACAGCTTTTTCAACTACTTCTACTAAACCGATTCTTATGAAACTTTGCACACACATTGAGTTCCCGTGACAATGCAATCTGACAATTTTGTAAACAAATCAAGGTGGCGGTACCAAGATGGCGGACGAATTTTGCAATTGTGTTCTGATTCCATTGAAAATCGGTATCGGGGGGTTTTTATGAGCACAAATGACGAATCTGTCAGCGCCAATATTACGGTACGATTTTGGCAATTAGATACCATTCGATTTCACTGAAATTGGGGGTGTTTAAGGTCGGAAATAATGAATTTGTTGTCAAAATTAGGCAATGCAAAAATATGGTATGCATAACCAATCCCTTCACCAGAATTTTGTAAAAAGTAAAATCCAAAATGGCTGAACTAAGACTAAAAAGAATACAATAAAAATAGGTAAAGAAAACTTTTAAGTTAAATGGTTTTATTTTAAATCAAGCTGTACCAAATTATTTTCAACCCTTAAACGGATAAAACTAGCCCTAAATTAAAGTTGAGTTTGAATAAAAATCGAAATTTTTTTTCATTTATATTTTGTTTCGATTTAGAGGCTGTTTAACCTCCTTAAAATAAAATATAAATGCAAAAAAACTTTCATTCTTTTTTCAAATTCAACTTTAATTTGGGGTAGTTTTACCCCCTCAAGGGTTGAAAATAATTTATTTTAGGCTGATAATACCTTTGAAACCGCTAGAAGCAGAAAAAATATTTTACAATTTGTTCCTTATTTAAAGTTGATTTTTAAAATTGAAGCATAAAGTTGGAGAAACAATTGTTTACAAATTGTTTATTTTCAGTCGATTTAGGGGTGGTTTTAACCGTTTAGGATTATCCCTTATCATAAAATTTGGCTTGTTTTGGTATAAATCAACCATCTTCCCAAAATAAATTTAAAAAAAATGTATTTCTTTGGATTGTTTTTGAGTATTATTGAAATTATCGCGAAAAGTCCTTAAAAAAGGGGTTTTTTGGCATTTTCAAGGGTACCGCCCATATTTTAGAAATGCGGAACCTCGATTTTCATGATCAGCGACCAAAAAAACATGTAGGGGGAAGTTTTGTTTCGACACCCCCTCCCCCACCCTCGCGCATTTTCAATGGACTACGTCCCGACCAGCTTATCTTTTCAGAAGCCATTTTCTAGCTCACATGTCAGTTTTTTCGCCTTTTTTTCTTTTTGAGTTTCAAAACTGACAATATATTCATAATGTGTAATAAAATCAGAATATTACTCCTCGATTCGATGCCCATTTTAATTTTAAATAACTTATGTCTCTCTGACTCTGTAGTTAAGTCACTGACAAAATCGCAGCAATGTAAACAAGAATCGAGCTGTCTTATGATAAAATTTGTCAGTGACAAAATCACGGCCAAAATCATGGGCGAAAGTTTGTGGCAAAATCATGTGGTGTAAAAAGTTCTTAACTTTACAAACTTGTTAGTAAAGTTGCAAGAGTTTTTTATTCAGAATCGTTGACGAAAAACGGTTTTAAATTGGAAAACTATTAATAAAAGCGAAGTTTTAGAAGCACACGCGGTCTGTGACGTATTTATAGCATCAAAATACACATTTTCTTCAATTTTTATGAAAATCCGACTATTTTCCCGTTATTTATTGCATTTCTCTAGTCTATTCATTTACGAGTATTTAACAATTTTTGTAATATTCTACGACCAACAGAACTGGAGAAATTAAAAAAATAGTGTAGCAATGCACTCAAAATGCATAAAAAATGGACTTTTATGCAATTTTCTCGTGCATCACAGGACCGAGTTTGCAGAAATTTTTTTTCTTTTTATCTTAACATATGTAAAGAAAAAAATAAAAAAATCCAACTTCCCAACTACATCATTACTTCGCTTTTTTTTGTTTAATTTCCCTCTACTAATAAAACTTTTTCCAGTACTTTCAATTTTTTTTTTTGAAAAAACTCAAAAACAGATTTTTTCATTGTTTTGAAAAAAAAATATTTTGTCCATACACTCTTAAGGTACATAATATACCAAAATTTAGGATGGGACGATATTGGGATCATATTGAAATAATATACTTTGTACATTGCTATTTTGTTCAGTTTGAAATTGTTTTTCTCTGCAATTCCGCACGAAATATCTTTTCCAGTGAACTGGATTCCCAATGTAAGCACTATCAATTTCTATTACCAATGCTCTCTGACAGAGAAATATTTTCCAGTATTCTCTACTAATGTAAACAGTGTGCCAGTGCACTGGCTGCGACTGCCAGCGAAAACTCGTATAGTTTAAACGCACCTTTAAGGTGATTTTAAGAGATGAGTTCAGTTAAGTTGAGTTGTTGGGTTAAAAATTCAGTTGAGTGGAGTTAAGTTGATTTTTATGAGTTGGAATAAGAGTTGAGTTAAGACTTGGTATAAGTTAAGGGACCTTTACATTATATGATTTGTCATATGACTTTACTGTCAACGAAGTCAAACTAAGCATAAAATGTCAAATGTCATTTGTTTTTGACATGTCATATGACTATCTGTCAAAATTTGAACTGAAGTATTATGTATTGACTTGTCAAAATTAAGTGTGAACACAATAGAAAGTCAAATGGACTATCAAATCTTAATTTTGACAGTAAAGTCATATGACAAATCACATAATGTAATGGTACCTTAAATAGATCAATTAGATTAAGATTAAGAGTTGAATTGAATAGAATTGACTTTAAACTTGAATTGAATTGACTTCAAACTTAAGTTAAAGTTTCCGTTTAGAGTTAAGAGTTGAACTAAAAATTGAGTTGAGCTAAGAGTTCCTTGAGTTGAGAAGTCAGTTTCGAGTATAGGGCAATCATTTCTTTAATGCCGTCTAATACACCTTAAACAGCTAATATTACAATATTCTGTGTAGATCTTCTGCTTTCTATCTTAAATTAATAAAAGAAAGTTTCCATATGAATATGTGCCCTATAGCGGGCGCACCGGCCATCGCAGAGCATAATTCATCTCGAAGCCCGATTTTCAAAATTCAAAATGGCCGCGCTCGAAATTCAAAATGGCCGAATGTGACAATTGTGTTCTGATTCCAATGAAAGTGAGTATATAGATATAGGTGGTTTTTAAGGTCGCAAATAACGAATTTGTGGTCAAAACTTATGAATTCAAAATGGCCGCGCCAATATGGCGGGCGAATTTGTCAATTGTGTTCCGATTCCAATGAAAGTCGGTATCTGGAGTTTTTAAGGTCTCAAATAACGAATTTATGAACAAAATTTATAAATTGAAAATGACCACGCGAATATGGCGGGACGTGCGGCATTATTTCCAAAAAGGGGGTTTGAAAACTTTATGTATTATATACTACGTAATATGTTTTATGTAAATATGGCATAACTCTTGATGTATTATGGACTATGTACTATTGTACTATGTATTATGTAATATGTACTATATGTTATGTACTATCTACTATGTATTGTGAATTATGTATTATATACTATGTAGTGTGTTCTATGTACTATGTGCTATGCACTATGTACTTTGCACTATGTACTATGTTTTGTGTATTTATGTATTTACATAATACACTTACATATGGCACAGCTATCGATGTATTATGGATTATATACTATGTAAATTAGTATTCCACTAATTGTTTTTGTGACTACTAGTACTTGTCTTTTCTCATGTTTAAAATGTGAGTGCAGGCTGTGGGTTAGAGATTGTACCTAGATATTTTTTATAGTCAGCGGGTTTAACACTCCGTACAGAGTCTGTTTACAGGTAAATGAAGCAACGTAAGGGCATCAATGCCTTCCAAGCGATCTATAATTTAAATTTGTAATGCCGAACTGTTTTATCACGATGGCAGTGTCACCTGTTAAAATCGGTTTAAGCAGAGCTCGCGCCGTAAAAGAAGGGAATCTTAAAATCGCTGTTCCATGGTCAGTGAGAGTGTCGATGCAGCAAAGTCACTCTGTTTGTTTAAAAACGCTCTATGGGATTTCTGCACATCTTTCAGATCCAATCTTTGTAATTACCCGAGAATGTTGGTGAAGATATTCTAGGCAGGCTGGCCTCATACCATCTCACATCTCATACATATGTGTCATTTTGGGATGAAAAATGCAGACTTGAAAAGTTAAATGCATTTGAAATCTGCCGATTTAATTTAACTAATGCTTAAAATTCATTTTGTATTACAAAGAAGAACTTTTATATCCATTTATAGAGTACTCCAATCACTTAGCCCGATTAGACGACGCCGTTAAGCTCCAATCTACAATCTCTGGTACAATATGAAACGTTCAACATGAAACTCCCATCAAAGTATTTAATTTTCCTATAAATTAGACAGCATATACATATTCTCAAGAAAATTGTGTATATGTTTCCCGACCTTAAACACGAACCGAAAAACCCAAAATAGCTACCAAGCAAACAGGATCGCTTGCCTGCAAATAGCGCGAAATTAAATCAAATCAAAATCACTGGGTTCCCCTGTGGTGCGAATTGAACCAGTAAAGGAAAATTACGTTGTAAGGACCTAAATAAGAGGTTGCCGACGAGGCGCGGTGGTGACACAGACGACATGCACGTTTCTGGTTGCCACACTTGCTCCAAACCCAGGAATAAATCAGGACGAATATCGCGCACTATAAAAGTGGATTTCAAAGGCGAACGAACGTGAGTGAAAAATATACACACATGCGGAGCACATGTAATGGCGGGTGGAAGAAAAATAAAGACAGGAGTAAGGGGGAGGGGGAGGCGGGGGACTCGAGTGACATGAAGGGAAAATTCCGAAAAGCTTTTAAGGTTTCCAGCCGCAGAAGTTGGATCCCCATCCGACAGCTCCTCCTGTGCCAGATTCTGACACTTGTGCTGACGCACTGCAAAGCAAATAAAATAATCTCTCCGCTTCATGAATAAAATAAGCACGTGCTGGATCCAAAATCTAACATTCAGGATCTCTTCATTGGTGGGCTTTAGCCGGGGCCTTTCATCTTACACAGAACATCCACCAAGGGAATCGGTGGTGGGTCGGCACACATCCCTGTATAAATCAGGACATATCCAACATACACACAGGGCAAATTTGTTACATATTGGGCTCCCACTATTCCCTCAATTTCGCCCTCTATCTCGGCTGGATCTTACAATGTGCTAGGATATTCCAATTCGCAGGGATGTGGAGTGGCAGAGACAAGGATGCAGTACGGTTTGGGAATTAAATTGTGATTGCGGCGGCTTGATGGGATCTGGCTGGCTGCCTTTGATATTAATTAAATGTTTTCTTCTTTTTCTATTGTTTCTGGTATTGTCTACCGGCAAATGGGCATATTGTCAAAGGATTAATTACAGAAGCCATGTCTTTATCACTTTTCTTATCTTAATGTTCTTACGAAAAAGGATAAGCTAATAACTGACTGCGTGTCCTTCATGGGTTGTTAGGTCCAACAAGTTGAGAGGTGTTCGAGTACAGCGATTTTATTCGAAAAATATTTAGAAATTACAGTCGAGTGAGAAAGAGACAGTTATAAAGGTGCAAAAGTATAGCGGTCTCCACGCCGGTCTATTTTCTTACCGCCTCTAAGATCAGTTCATTTGTAGGGAAAAGAGGCTGTGATGAAACCTTGAAAGTAACCAGCACATATAGTTCGTTGTTATCCGAAATAGTCTTGGTTACTGAACCACCAATTTCTCTTATCGACTGGACCAAACTTCTTTCTTTATGAAAGATATTTATTTATTCATATTTTAATGGTGAATGCGATCTCAACATAAATGATTTTTTAACGCCTTCCACATCGCACTTTGACTAGACTTGCATATCAGTAGGTATTGGGTTACTTGGGCCTGTGAAATTTTTTTCAAGGTCATGACCTTGAAACTAGGCCAGGACCATGAAACTAGATCAACGTCACCTGTCAGGGCCCCGTTTTGCTGTTTTTTACTATAGTAGAGCAAATTGCAGCTCTAAATCCGTGTGTTCGATTGCGGGGTGATGGCAGAAGTGAATAATTCAATTACGTAAAGCTCTTTCCTTGGCTTGCTCGGAATGAATACAGGTTGCCGTGGCGCCGCCCATAATAATGACATTGATTGATGAGCTGACAAGTGACTTTGATCTACTTTCAAGGTCGTGGCATAGTTTCAAGGTCATGGCCTTGACAAAAGTTCAGGCAAAAGTAACTCAATACCTACTCATATCTTCCCTGCACTGTAAAAAATTTCTGTGGGAATTTTACAAAAAATAAATACTGGAAGTTTTATTCACAAGCAGTTTTGTAAATTTGCAATATATATTATTAGGAATATTCCAATTCTACTTTACGTATTTTTACCAACTGTGTAATAAATATACTTTATTTGTGGGATGTAAAAATACAATCAGTATTGGAGCTTTCACTTCATAGTTTAGTAAATTTCCAAAACTTTTGTGTATGCCCTCTCCCTATACATAAAAATAGCATTTTGTTCACCATGCAAGGACCGATTGGCAATGAAAACTTCAAGCTTCAAGCTGCAAGCTTCAAACTACAAACTTCAGCTGAGTTTTGCTTTATTTGAGCACTCCAACTTAAAGCTGTGAATGTGAATCATTGTACAAACCCTTTTATCCTAATTTTTGAAGCTTGAAGCTTGCAGCTTGAAGCTTTAATTGTGCATCGGCCTTAAACATCAAAAATTACCAAAAATTTCTTGGCTGTTACAAGAACTGCCCAGACCCTGACCAAAGTCAAAGATCTGACCTTAACTTAAGAACAATCGGGTATATATGCTTAGTGTTCCATTAGCTGCGTTCCAAAATTCGAGCAAAGCTCTCGCAAGCAGTTGGCTTCTCTCTCTACTCATGCCTTTGTTGAGAAGTGGGAACGAGTAGGCCAATTGCTTGCGAGAACTTTGCTCGAATTTTGGAACGCAGCTATTGTTACCTGTGAATTATATCCATGAGAGGAAAAATTTAAACCTTATATTCCAATAACCAATTTGTAATTTTACTGAAAATTTATTTTCTAAAATTACGCCTCTTACTGTAAAATTACAGTATAAAGTGTATAAAGTATAAAGATTTTTTTAGTACGTACCATTGATATATATATACTAAGAAATATTGTAATTTTCCTAGATAAACGATTTAGAAAAATACACAACATTGTGTAAAATATAGGTCACATTCATGTAATCAACATTTACGTCATGCAGTATTGGAAATTCTCAATTTCTTTATGTGAAATTACAAAATTTATAGTAAAATTACAATAATTGGGTAGTGAATTAGTATTTCATATCGCGATTTGTAATTTTACTGTACATTTGCACTGTGAATTTACATATTTTTAACTTCCCAGTAGGAAGTTATTGTAATCGGTCCGAAAATCGGATTCGAAATTTTCAATGTATTTAAACGTTTCAAGGTCCCAATAGCATTTTAAGAAAAAATTTGAGAAGAAATATGTGTGTGTGTGTGCGTACGTATGTGGTCATTTTTTCCTGCACGATTTCGCGCGAACCCAAAAAGATATCGACTTCGTTCAGGTGCCGTTCGAAGCGTGTTTAAGGAAATATGATCTGAAAATATTTTCATAAAAATCGGTCGAACCGTTTTTTTGTTTGAACGACGTAAGTGATTTTTGTACCAGCACGATTTCGCGCGAACCAAAAAAGATATCGACTTCGTTAAGGTGCCGTTCGAAGCATGTTAAAGGACATATGATCTGAAAAGATTTTCATAAAAATCGTTCGAGTCGTTTTTTTGTTTGAACGTTTTTTTTTGGTCCAAAGCCACATCCCAACTAGTTTTACAGTGTGCTAGCAACGGTCATTCTTATTATTGCGCATCGGAGGCACCCTGTATTTCATAATTACGGAAACAGCATTTAGTTGCGTTAGCCTAATTGAAATTTGTAGCTGCTTTGAAATTTGTCAATTAGAGGACAAGTAACGTAATTTTTTAAATAGTCACAAAGAAACGCAAAAACAAAATTGTCGTATCCTTGCAATTTACAAAGGACAATTTTTCTTTAAGGACTTTTATTCATTAAAGCAGATTCTAGGTTTGCCTTTAGTGAATTTAAAGTAACAAAACTAATTTATTTGAAATTGGCACTTAATTGTTTATAATTTTGTAGCACTCAAATGAGAGACTGAATGAATAATGATCTGCGAGTTGAACTGTTAAATGAAAATTGAAGAAGACATTTTGGTAGAAAATTAGTTTTCTTAAAAATTCACTTAAAATTGGCCATTAAATTACGGAACAGGAAAATTAGTTGAGGAAACGTAATTAATTGTGCCAAAAACCGATTCTTGTTAACAAAATTGTTTCATATTGTTTTTTCCTCTTGCAAAATTATTTTTGGTTTTTATGTGTATTTTTTTTAAGTTTATTTCTGTTGAAGTCATTTTATTTTTTATATGGGAATCAAATTTTAACATTGAGATTTTTTGGGGTGGGTATTGGGTTGGTTGAGCATGGGAAATATTTGTGGTTTTTATGGCTGTGTCCAATCAGCAGTAGAAAGAGCAATTAAAAGGCGCTCATATGAGAATATGGAATGATGCTTTTCGCTTCTTCAAAAATTTCGCAAGAAAACAACAACTCAGTCTTCGCGTCATCGTGAAAAGACCTGGTTGTCACATGCTGCCGGTTTTAAGCATCCCTTAGACCCGCCAGAGCCGATTTTCGCATATTTTGACAGACAAATTTATAATATGAACGAAAGCCCCAAATAAATGGGGTGCCCAAATAATAGAAAGGCAAAATAGTATCGGCAGAAACAGAACAATCAGTTATGACTTTCCACTAAATGAGCGGTAAAGGAGTATTTGTGCGTCGTCACGCGCATATTTCCATGCACTACATATTGCTCCCCTATCTCGCTGGTGTGGTGACTGACCACCTTAGTGCATCTACTAGTCAAATAACTCGAAGACACATTTTAAAGCTAATTTCCCTATAGCTAATAAAGAAAGAATTTAAGTCAATAAACTAATATACAAATTTTCATCTTGCTTAAATTCATAAAATACAACCACATTATATTTTTCCACTTTACCCACATTTTACTGTGGCATACTTGAGCAAGATGAAGCTTATTACCTAACCTATACGTCCTGAAGGCTTCATCTCTAGTTAATATATATGAACTGAATCCCCTAGTCAGACCCAAGGATATGCGAACCGAACATCATTAGAAAATGTGAGGTTATAACCGAAACCCTCGAGTGGATTCCTTCCGCAACTGTTGACAGAACCGAGATGCTGATCATTGTATACACAGTTCGTGTGTGTGTATTGTATGTGTGCGTTACTTTAGTTCTCTAGAGAAATTGATTCGTAAAAAGAAATTCTTTTCATAAAACTTCATATTTTCAATCTTCCCACTCTACTAAAAAAAGAATATTCCCGACCCTTTTTTTGTGGTGTTGGAGGGGATTGATTTTATCCTCGCCTTGTGTTTATACGCGCTACAAGTTTGATTGTGGCAGGAATTACACGACTCAAGGATGTTTTACTTTGATTGTGCCATAATAAATTCTGGCGGCAGACAATCGATGAGAAATTAAGTTAGGATAACTATGTATGTATATGCGCGTGTATATAAGCGTTAAACAAGAAAAAAAAACAGATACGAACGAAATGAATTCTTTTGTCAAATTCAGCTAAACTTGGGCTTTTAATTAAACTTGAGCAAACTTGAGCAAAATAAAATGCCCAACTTTCAAACAGATATAAACTTTAAATTTATCATTTAAACTTGTCGGGATTTAGCTTGCTGCGAGAAAAGTTTATTTGCAGTTAAGGACTTTCTTTTGTCTGTTATTGGTTTTGAAGCCTTACTACCGACGACGGAGACGGGGGAATTTCCATAGATTAATTTTATTTGTAAGTCTTTAATTGCGTCGCTCTAATTTTTTGGCTCAATTGTAGATAATTTAAAGAGGAAACCTTAACCGGGATCTACTTGGGGCGAAAGTCTAATTAGATTTCAATATACACAGCGAATTGAGTTTGGAGCGGCTTCTGTATGGATTTAGTTTGAACAATGTTTTCAATTTTAAAGTTTTTCCTTAAATGTTTTTCTGACAATTCAATTCGTTAGAAGAGATTCTCATTGTAGTTGTATGGAGGGTGACGTGAAGGTAGTAGTATTTAAGGTTCAGTCTTCAGGAAAAGTAACCATTTTAAATATAGCCGAACTGTAATGAATAGCGGATCGAGTTGCCATTGTTCTGTGCTAGCGAGAAGCAATCGTTGGTTTACAAGCAAAATTCACTAAGTACAATTTTCCCAGTTTTTGGTTTTTTATACTAAAGTAAGTTTTATAATGCCAACTCTATGCTGGCAAAACCTTATAAGTCGGAAACTGATATTAGTAAGGTTTTTAGGCGCACATTTATAGTCCGGGGAAATTAGCAAAAAAAAACGCACGAAAGGAGACAAAATTCGGAAATGGTTGAAAATTGGTCCACAGCTTCCTTGGGACTTTGTAAGATAACAATTTCGGAATCACAAAAAAAACATGTCCGCCGGAAATATAGCGGTTTTACGGTGTTTTCTTTGTATCTCGGTTTCTATAGGTCGTACAACCCCGTACAAAGGCCCTAAATGTTGATAATGAAATTCTCTACAACTTTAGTTCTTACAAAGATGTTGACCCGATTAATCCTTTCAAAGTTATTAAAGGTCAAAGTTATCAAAAATCATTTTTTGGCACAAAATCACTCAAAAACTGCTTTTTTCGAAAATTTGTTTTGAACAGTCAATACGAAACGTTATTGCCTACAAGAAAGCCTGTTGTCATTTTTTCGAAAACTTAACCCTTTCGAAGTTATTCAAGGTCAAAGTCTCAAAAAAACAGTTTTTGGTCAAAAAATGACTCAGAAACTGATTATTGAGAATTTTTTTTTGTTCTCCAGTATTGGAATTAAAAAATTATTTCAATTCTTTTGTAAACTAAACTAAGAAGTCTAGAAAACAATGTATACTGAACCGATTAATATCAAATACAATTCCCAAATTTTCAGAGCCACACACTTCTTAAATATCGATTTACTAAGAACTATGTTTTTTGACTTAGTGATTTCTGCTTTTAAACCGACGCAATATCTTCTTATAAACTTGACCTGGCTCGAACAATCAAGTCTGAGTGATCCACAAATTTGTAGACTTCAGATGTCACTTTGCTCATACTCATGTTACTTCACAGGTCTTGTCAACTTTGGGGCCAATTCATAAATCATTGCAGAACTTTGTGCTGACTCAGTTTTTCCATGTCCGCTGTTAGCGTTTGCCATTCATCACTCCAAGTGTTTATGCTGCGTCACCGTAAGTCTAGATGCTGCATATTTCACTGCCCCACATCACAAAAGCAAAAGAAACTGTCAGGATGACTTTAAATTTCAAGCGAGTTTGACACGGTTTTTAACGTTTCGAGTCTTTTTTGAGGCGACTCTTGACTTGTTTGCAAGTCGTAGGTACTCTTACACCAAGGTCTCAAGGCCTTTTTAATCGGTTTCATAAAGGTGAGGCGTCTCTAGAAGCTTGATAAATCACTTTTTTAGCGACTGGATTTCGATGTTCTTTTTGGGAAAAATTTAGGTCTTTTAGGCCGACGCATTTTTTAACCCAAATACCAGTCATAATACTATCAACCGACTTAAACTAATTGCTCCTTTAATCCCTCATGGGACATAGGGCGGAAACAGTTGCCCTCCAGCGGACTCTGTTTTGCGCGACAGCTCTCAGCTCTGACCAGGATCTCCCGGTTGTTGCGGCCTCTGCTAATAGGGTTCTCCTCCACGTTGTTCTAGGTCTTCCGACTCGACGGGTTCCTTGCGGATTCCAGTCGAGGGCCTGTTTGGCTAGATTATCGTTTTCGCGTCGCAAGGTGTGGCCAATCCAATTCCATTTCCTTCGCCTGATTTGGTCGTCTATCCTTTCTTGGCCGGCACGGCGCCATAGTTCTTCATTTGAAATTCTATCTTGCCAGCGGATTTTTAGGATACGACGTAGGCATCTGTTGATGAAAACTTGTAGGCGCCCTGTGATGAATTGGGTGACTTTCCATGTTTCGCAACCGTACAAAAGAACTGCCTTAACGTTGGAGTTGAACAGCCGCAATTTGGTGTTAATTGAGATCTCCGTCGATCTCCATATGTGAAACAGGCATGCATACGCGCTTCTTGCTTTATTTATTCTGGAACTGACGTCTTCTTCTGTACCGCCGTTTTCGGTAATAATACTACCGAGGTAACAGAATTTATCTACCAGTTCCACGTCACGGTTATTTAGCGCTGTTGGTTCAAGGGTGTTTGCATTTATCCGCATTAAACCGACTTAAAAGATATGTTTAAATCTTCAGCCAACTTTTCATATAACGTAAGTAAAAGCTTTTTGACTCGCACGAATCACCGTAGCTTTTCTGTAAGATTTTCGGACATTTGGTATATACTCGAAATTTCGTTTGAAACATGCTGGACTACTGATTAACTAATGGATTAACATAAACAATTGCTGTGAACACACTGAGTAGTTGGGGCTGTAATCCGTTCTGGTAACTCAATATAGCATTACCACTTTACAGAAAAAAGGTTAAGTTAGCATCTTTACTTTGTGTTTTTCTGGGTGCTTTTTACACAACTGAAGCCTCAGCCAGTTAGGTTTTCCATAATGATCGACAATTCACTTAGGAGCTGAGTTGGTTGGAGTAGAAGACTGGTATGGAAAATTAGCACTAACGAGGTAGTAGTCCTACTTGCTGATGGGCGAATAAATTTGACGGAATACAGTGTTGGGTGAGAAGTTAGAAAAATATCAAAAAGGTGGGTCTACAGTATATGGAACTAACGTAAGGTAATTTGCAATTTGGTGGAGCCTATTAGTTTCTGGTCTCTCTGCCGAAAATACTGGTGCCATTCGAGTAATTCAGTCAATTTACATTGTGAACGTTGAAATTTCCGCAGCAATTGTTTCACAGTCGGGGTGGGTTTGGAAGCAAAATTTTAGTAGCGAAATGGTTAAAATCAGTTGATGTATAATTGTGCACGTCCTAGAAGCTTACTTCCTTCCTAACATAAGGCAATTCTCCTATGAGGGCAGAGATTATGCACTAAAGTGTATCCAGACACCTGATAACAATCTAAGTTGTCAATAGGTAAAATTTGAGTTGAACTTATTTAGGGGAGAATATTTCAACGATAGGAAATTTGCTTGAAGCCTATCAAGTTAATAGAAAGGGCCTCCGTGGAGTGTTATGTCTCTTAAAATGAGGTGAGTTCCGTCAACCCCGGTGAGGCTAAAATGAGGTGTAGTTGGTAAGGAGGTGTCGTTTGTCTATTAAATCCACTGACCTTCCGTAGAATTTGGTTTATGTAGGCGTATTTTTATATGGCTGGTAACAGCCCAGACTTGAAGCTGTATAATAACCAAATTGGTATCGATAGCATGGTATAAATACCATATGTGTCTACATCTACATCATAAAAGAAAACTTAAAATGAAGACTTTCTCTCGGCATTTCAATAGACCTTAATGGGTTTGTCTGTCTAACAACCCTCTTGAACTTCAGTGCCTGATTCTATACTAGCTTTGAAATTTGCTTATATTTTGTATCTCATTTAGTCCAACCAAGACAAGAAAAAGGATTCTGCAATCTAAAAAATTCGTCTATTCTCGAACATAAGAAAAATATTCATAAATCTTTTTTATAATTCCGAAAATAAAACTCGAGAAATGCTGAATAATATTACTGTGCAAAGTACAAAAGGAATACGTCATTCCCCAGGAGAGAGATAAGGGATGAACCTGCTACCCTCGCTCGGCAGATTTCATTTTATTTTCTCTCTTATCCTAAGGATGCGAAACGAGAAAATCCAGACGAGAAAACATCGCAGCGTATAAACTCGGAGAATATGGATAAAAAAGAGAACATCGCTTATTACAGAAGATAATTCCGCATTCGATTGGAATAATTTTCAGGATATTTTCCGGGGATGAGGCGGGCGAATGCCTCTCGTAAAGAGGAAAAATAAAACAAAGGAAAAGGTCTTATTATATGGAGGAGGGATCTCGGTATATACCTGAGGCATTCCTAACAAGGGTAGCAGCGGTAATGCCAAGATGATGATAATAGGTATAAAGTTAACAACTACCCACGAATCGTTGTTAAATCCACTTGCCATGTATGTATGGGGCCCAGAGTAAATATGGAATATTAAGGGAGGATTTTATTGAATTGCTGAAGATACACACCAGTCGGCCAGTGTCGTTTGAGGGGTGGAGGGATGTTTTTGGTGGAATATAAATATGGTATTTTGTTGTTGTTGTTGTTGCTGTAGAGATTATACGGTTGTGATTTATGCCAGAATTATATATTATGGCGAATTGATGACCACTAAATTTGAATAAAAGCTTTTTGAGTGGGAAATTATTTAAACAAAAGTTTTTTTCTTCATGGTAAGATATTCTTTTGCGTTTTGTGTTGGAGAATCCATAAAAGGTTGACGTGACGCAAAGAAGCAGCAATTTTGTGTGGGAAGGAAGAAAGGAATTACAAGACCGGGATATAAAATGGATGAAGTTGATCTTATTCAAAAATTCTGTAATTGAAAGTCTCATACCATTATTTGGGGGCCATGGTTGAAACGATAACCTACGGGACTTAGGGTAGCTCTCTAGTGAAACTCAAAAATGTTCTGCCTTTGGACAGTTTTCACTTTCTAACCTGCATAAAAACAATTGCAAGAGTAAAAATAATTTAGTTGGTTAAGTTTTTAAAAGCATATACGCAAGGCCGTCTTAGGCCATGGCGGGGCGCTTGGGTAGGTACACAAGGATTTGGGGCCCTTTTGGTAAGTAAAGAAAGTGAATGATACAAATATTTTTCTGCTATATACATTAGGGTGGGTCAAAAAAATCAATTATTTTTTTTTCAAGTGACACGGAAAAATGGGTTGCTGGACACCTTACAAAAATTCTCACTCAACATGAGCTCTTAATTGTAATAGGAAGATCCTCCGCATCGCAGTTTTTTATTTTTTCCTCAGTCCAATAGAAAAAAATTCAAAACTCATCATTAATTGATTGTACAGAAAAATGTTTCGGAGAATTTTGTAGGAAATTTAATGCTCTACAAAAAAGTTATATTATATTTTTCCTGTAAACCTCACCATTTGGAAGATATTGAAGATTTAAGTTTGATTATTTTAAGACAAATTTCATTTTTGTTAAATAAAAAGATAGAATGCCAAAACAAAGGTTCATACAAATTTTTAGCTTATTATCTCTCATTCCGAGGTGAAACCCTAATTTGACTGGTAGTCCGGGAAAATTAGCATTTAAAGGAGACAAAATTCGGAAATGGCTGAAAATTGGTCCACAGCTTCCTTGGGACTTTTTAAGAAAACAATTTCGGAATCACAAAAAATAAAACATGGCCGCCGGAGATATCGCGTTTTTCCGGTGTTTTCCTTGTATCTCGGTTTCTATAGGTCGTACAAGCCCGTACAAAGACCCTAAATGTTGACAATGAAATTCTCTACAACTTTAGTCTTACAAAGATGTTGACCCGATTAACCCTTTCAAAGTTATTCAAGGTCAAAGTTATCAAAAATCACTTTTTGGCCACAAAATCACTCAAAAACTGCTTTTGTCGAAAATTTGTTTTGAACAGTCAATACGAAACGTTATTGCCTACAAAAAAGCCTCTTGTCATTTTTTCGAAAACTTCGCTCTTTCAAAGTTATTCAAGGTCAAAGCTTCTAAAAATCAGTTTTTGGTCAAAAAATCACTAATTGATTTTTGCAAAATTTTTCGAAAATTTTTCGAAAAAATGGCAAGGATGTCATTAGGGTAGGCAACAATCTTTTGTATAAATAGAACAAAAAAAATTTCTCAATAATCAGTTTCTGAGTCATTTTTTGACCAAAAACGGATTTTTGGAAACGTTGACCTTGAATAACTTTGAAAGGGTTAAGTTTTCGAAAAAATGACAAGAGGCTTTTTTGTAGGCAATAACGTTTCGTATTGACTGTTCAAAACAAATTTTCGACAAAAGCAGTTTTTGAGTGATTTTGTGGCCAAAAAGTGATTTTTGATAACTTTGACCTTGAATAACTTTGAAAGGGTTAATCGGGTCAACATCTTTGTAAGACTAAAGTTGTAGAGAATTTCATTGTCAACATTTAGGGTCTTTGTACGGGCTTGTACGACCTATAGAAACCGAGATACAAGGAAAACACCGGAAAAACGCGATATCTCCGGCGGCCATGTTTTATTTTTTGTGATGCCGAAATTGTTTTCTTAAAAAATCCCAAGGAAGCTGTGGACCAATTTTCAACCATTTCCGAATTTTGTCTCCTTTCGTGCGTTTTTTTTTTGCTAATTTCCCCGGACCATGGACTATTTGTCGTAATCGGCTAAAAAATGTCCGAGTTATTCAATGTTGAAATACCGAAGGTCTGGATAGCGTACCCGTATAAACCAAGAAATGAACTATAATGTCAAAATCAATTTTCAAGAATATTTATTAAAAAAAAATTCACTTAAAATACAGGCACAGGGACCTCCCCCTCCCCCTTGCGCACTTTTACATACGTTTTGAATATTTTTGCTCCCATATACTTTGTAACGCGCAGTCAGCGAAAAAATTTGAGGGAACATTGCTCTCAAAACCCCAGAGGTATATCTACCTAAAATAGAATAAAATTGTGTATAGTAAACGAATATATAGGCTTTTCTGGGCCCCGTGAGGATGGGGGCCGTGGGCACGGGCCCCGAGTGCCCTTATGGTAAAGACGGTATTGCATATACGCGCTTGCAACTAGCACCTGCACGCTCCTGCTACAGGCATGAAAATCTAAAAATGCGCCCGCCAGAAGTATGCACGCCTCTGTTACAGATATGAATGCATTCGTAATCGACCATTCCAAAAGCGAGTGTTGTTTTACAAAGCGGTCTCCCAACTAAGTACTAAGCACGTCCAATGCTGCTTGACCTAAGCAATCGAACGAGAACTGGTCTATTGAGTATGCTAATGGCACCCTTTATGGTCACCAAGCCAGTTTTCTTCGTCCGATACAATTTTTTAATGCTCCAGTTTTGATCCCTTAAGTCTAAAAAAGTATGATTCTTGGTTTTTCCCAGCCGTACCGTGCCTTCTTAAGTCTTATTTTTACTCGGGTGAGAATACGCTTTGGGAGTTCACAAATAATAAAAAATTGAAGTTTTTATTCTTTTGAAGAGATACCAGATCCTACGTCCGCTACGTCGCATATTGTATTTATAGCTGTTGGCCAGACTGCTTTAACAGTTTCGGCAGTATTCTTAGTTTTTGGTTGTTTAGACTTGACGTTGGGAGAGAGATTTAAAGGCAGACTAATCTTCCTCGAGGCAAAGCTTTCAGGTGTGGTTCTGTGTCCCTGCGATCTTCCATAGATCGATGATCCATAGATATGTGATCCTCCATAGATTTAGGACACAATGCTGGTAATCAAGCCAACCGCGGTATTTTGGCATCTTCTACTATACACCAATAATTCGTTGACGGCGTTGTGAAACGGCTCGAGAAAATATCACTTAGAGTTGATCAGACCAGTCTCGGACCTCCAGTGTTCATTAAGTTTCATCAAAATCCGATCGTGAAGCCATCAGTGATCATTTTAGTTCATCAGAATTCCTCTTCGTCAAACTGGTGGGTTCCGAATCGATGGGTACACTACCAGATCCCTCTTTGGCCAAGGCGTCCGATTAATTATTGTCTCTGCAGTTCCAACGCCCTAACGTAAAAGCAAGGGTAACTTAATTGAGAATATCCAGCTCGTGAAGGCCTCATTGGAAGTCCCAGACGAATTTTGACTTGGTTCTATGGGATCTTACCAGCTGCCATGAGAGATAAAGCTTCTCCACTTATTAGCATAGGCTCTTCTTAAATTAGTACCTCTGCTGTAAAGACAGTAGCTGATCGTTTTTATAGTTCTGGGGCTTACATGACAGATTCCGGCACGCACATTTGCCATACGTGTAGGTGGAGGGGGCTCAAATCTTAAAATTTTCAGTGGCATGCAATGAAATAGTATCCCCGCTTCTGGAACCTCCTTCAAATCTGCAATTCTAAACTGGACATCAAGTAGCTATGGTGACCAGCTCTAATAGCAAGATTGTCTTCGGTGATGGGCTCTTGGAAAGCGCTAAGGTGACTAGATCACTTCCAATGAAAAGCGAGATGGAGTGTGGAAGGGGCGCCAGAAAAGGTTAGGTGAGACGCTCCTAAAACAACAAGGCATCTCACCAATGAAGGAGTGCCACTGGGCAACGAAAAGCTACAAAAAAGGTTAGGCGTGTTGTACTAATTGTGACTACCGGTTGTTTTACGTGGAGATCCCACGGAAGATCAAAACTCTTCTCTGAACCATCTCTGATCCAATGTGCCGTGTATCAACCGAAAATGGAATGGCTCCCGGGCGGAGGACCTCCAGCAGAAGGTCAAATGGAGGATAGGTTATCAGCGGTTAGGGCAAGAACCAACTACTTTAGAATCGACTGTAGAGCCTTAAGCGAGACCAAGACCACTATGAAAATGGTAATTTGAAAAGCGCTGCAGTGTCCAAAAAACCAAGTATGAGTAAGATATACAATGAGTTACATTCAAAGTATTATGAGCAATATCAAATTAGCTGAAAATGAATAAGCAACGATCATTTTACTTATACATCTTATGTAAGATCAGTCTAAGTGGCTCCTTTCTCTCAAAACTAATCCCAATTGAATCCATTATCCAAAAAACAAAATCAAAATTAGGTTTCTGTAATGTTCTTGTGATCATCGAAACATGGTTGAATGATACATTTCAAAATGCGATGATCTAGACAGCAGGTGGACGATCTACAGATGCGATAGAGATTACAATTACGCCGCCTTTTTAAAAAGAGTCTTTATAGCCGCCATGGACTCCTTAAATAATTACGACCAATCGATTAATAATTTTTCGGGGATATTTTCATACGAGTCAGATCGGTAAAGATATTCAGTGATCGAGCGGGATATTTTTTTTCGATCAAGGAGGATCTCCTTCATCGAGAAGAATATTGTTTTCCAGGCGATTTGCTGTAACAAGGAAGGCAAGAAAGAAAGAATGCTATCTAGGAGAGAGTGAAAAGAGAGTGAGACTAAAGTGAAAAGACCAAGGATCTTGTCGTTCCGGAGTACCGATTCGCAGCCTCGTAGATTTAACACACGCGCTATAAAAGTTCCAACATGTTTATTAATGGTAACAACATCACAAATAAAATATAACTAAAATTATTAAAGTAATTTTTCCACACAAAATATTCCCAAAAAGTTTCCTCGTCAACCGTGCACCACTAATTCCCTAAGTAATTGTTAAAGACGCGCGCACAATAAAAGCAGCAAAAATTCTTTAAATATTTACTTCGCTTCCAATTTTTCTAATAATAACGCCATAAAAATGTTAAATCCAACATTCCCTCAAGAATAGAAGCAAAACGCTTAACATTTTACCTGAGATTAGGTGTTTGCAGGTGTGAATGCTTAGCACTTAACACCGTAGCCAGAAAGCTTTTTGTCCGCGCGGTTTATTGGTCCAAGAAGGAAAAATCACAGAAAATCCGACTCCGGAGCTGCTGGAGTCGAGACTCATAATTTGCTTAAGAAGTTAACGCCACATTAAGGTAAAGAAAAAAAATTTGCATTTAATTTGCATTCGTGCCGTGCCGGAGTCTCAGACGTCCCAAAGTCGACGGATAAAGAAAGTGTGGAAGCGCGGTGCCCTGTCCGGAGAGTTGGATTTGCACCTTCCTGTGCTACGACGGTAAATACGACTACGGTGTGCTTGAGGAGTGTGTATCGAAGTACTAGTGCCAAGTGCAATTAATTTCCACTTGTATAAGGACTTAGTCTCGTCCTGTAATCCCATCGCAGCCGTCCTGTAATTAAGCTTAAATCGGCTGTGAAGTGGTTACCGTGTGCGGTTGAGTGCCGCGTGGAGGTGGAGGGAAAACTGTTTATACTTTGGTGAACTCGAATGAAACAAGTGCAGTTTTCATTATATTTAATTTTACTTTTCACTTTGTGCCTGGGTGTTGCGGGGCCAGAGTAGGAGATAGAGAAGGATAGAAAGGATTTTAAGGACTTGAATGTACAGTTGCCGGCTGCAGCAGGTTCGTATTATTTGTTTTAGCTCTGTGTTTTCTAGGTAGATCTGCTCTTCTTCCACTTTACGATTCTAGAGATGGTTCATTGTACTTAAGGGTCCATTTACTTTTTAGTTGTTTTATTAAGTTTTCAGACGAATTTCGTGTATTTTATTCCATGAAGTGCCAAAGGCAATATAAAATTTATAAACTGGTGAATATTTCATTTTATTAACGATGTGTGTTTCAAATAATTGAAAGCGCGGAACTAGAATTGAAAAATTAATTTTAGTAAAGAAGGGTCTTTACCGAATTCGTACTTGATGTTTATAACTCCAATAAACAATTTTATTTTTCTTTAACGGCTCTACAAGCGGGATCCGGTCCTGGCCTCTCGCAACTGTTCTCTCCATCGGCCCCGATTCTGAGCGGATGTCATCCAGTTTGGGATCCCTATGCTCTGAGCGTCCTGGTCTACGCCATCCTTCCAGCGGAGGTTGGGTCTCCCTCGCTGTCGCACCCCATAAGTCTTACCGCAGAGAACTTTCCGGGCTGGCTCATCTTCACGGAGTCTACCGAGCTTTATTTTCTTCACAACGTCTATGTCGCGATAGCGCTCGTAGATCTCGTCATTGTAGAGTCTCCGGAATCGTCCTTCCTCACATAAGGGGCCAACAATCCGCCGAAGTATTTTCCTCTCGAACACCGGCAAGAGGTTAGAGTGCTTTTTGCTAAGCACCCACGTTTCGGATGCATATGTGAGGACCGGCAAGACCATCGTCTTATATAGTAAAAGTTTTGACGTTATTATTAGGTGCTTGGATTTGAAGAGCCTTGATAGACTATATAGTAGGCTTTGTTAGCTTTTAGCAGTCGCGCGCGTATTTCTGGTTCCATGCTATTGTCGCACTGAGAAAAAGGAGATGTCAATTTAAACTATTCTCGCTTAAACCAGCTCCGCTACGGAATTGGATACGGCGAAATCAGCATAGGGGTTAACTCAACTTCTTGGCGTAGTTGACAATGTAATGATGTCAATTCCGTGAGGAATTGGGAGAAATCCCCCGGAATTCTTTAAATAACATCCGCCGTTGATTTTATGTTATACGAAATTGCATGAAGTACAATAGATGATTAAGAAACATCGCTGAGCATTTGATTTGAATATTTTTATATTTCGATTAATTTTGGGAAAATTTCATTCAAATTAAAATACTTTTGAAAGGATGTTAAAAATGTTTGAGTCGATGAAATCTGCGGTCCATCAAATGATATCTCTCGATAGGTTCTATTTCGGACGGGATTCGATAAATCGAAATTTTCTATTACTATAATCACTAAAAGTATTTTATTAATAGATTTATGTGAATGATAATTCTTTTATGCAAATAACAGAAGACAATAAAATACTATTTCATTTTTATATTTTATAATAAACTTTCTTTGAAAAAACTATTTACAGAAATATTATTACAAAAGTTTCAACCTTCATCATTTCTGCTTTCATTGTCCTTTAAAATAAATCAAAAATTTAAAAAAAATATTCATATAAAATCAAAAAATGTGTATATTGTACAAAGTAACTTACGATTTGGATATATGGTTAACTTTTCGAAGCTGACCTTGTCCACTTGGTGATGAAATCAATCTTATAACCGATTACGGGAATACGAGCTGCTATTGTGGGTCCCGTTAGCAGCTTTATAGGATCTATAGTAATTTTTTGATCTAAAACAAAATATTTGTATATAACAAATTAGTTTTCGATAAGTTCGCGATTATGATTAAAATATAATTGTAAATAGTATTTTAAAAGTTTATCGCATTAAAAAAAATATCTACCTTTAAACGAATTGACAAGTCCTTCCAAATTCCATTTAATTAAATATCCCAAGTTTTCTCACCAGCCATCATCAAAATTTTTCTACGCAAATAAAAAAAAGTTTCCACAAATTCTACACACAAGCAGACACATCAATCGTCTTACTTCACAATAATAATCCACTGTTTCACTGTTTAATTTTTCACTTCACTGATTGGAAATTCCACTCGAACCTGTCTTCGGGATCTTTCCACGGAATCAACTAACATTTTGAAGAAATAAAGTTTCACACAGCAACTGTAATTAGGGGTAGTTACAAATAGCAAACAACCGAAAAACGTCTACAGGTAATCAGGCGGCGACAGGGACAGTCCCGAAATAAAAAAAATATAGTTTAAAAAAACTAAAAAAATACGCTTTTATTTTAAAATGAACTAAAAAGTAAAAAATAATTTTGAATGTAAAGTTTTTATTGCTCCAGCCAGAATATGGAAACAACCTACCTTTCGAAATGTAAAACAGCGTGGGACTCTTTTCCTATATTCTTATTTTATTAACACCGGAAATTTTCGCTAGCGCCCCACGCTTTTTTACATTTTGAAAGGTAGGTTGTTTCCATATTCTGGCTGGAGCAATAAAAACTTTACATTCAAAATTATTTTTTACTTTTTAGTTCATTTTAAAATAAAAGCGTATTTTTTTAGTTTTTTTAAACTATATTTTTTATTTTCTACTTTTTATTCTATTATATGTCTTCCGCCATTTTGTAGTGATCGCCATATTAGATTTAAATTGAGGTCACACAGCTTACTGTACTATACTTGACATATACTTTCATTTGATACCCATACCGACGGCCTTGTAAAGTAAAGATAAACCGCCATTTTGTGTTGACCTCTATTTTAAATTTGGAATCACGCCACATAGTTAATAGTATTCTAATTGTCGCACTCTTTCATTTGATACCCATTCCGAGGGTGTTGTAAAGAAGTTGAGTTGGCCGCCATTTTGAATTTTGAGTGACGCCACATAGCTAATTGTATTCTACTTGTCACACCCTTTCATTTGATACCCATGTCAATACATACATAATAATACATTTTATTAATTGAAAAAATAAATGCTTTTTCCTCAAACGAACAGCAATGAATTCAACTGCGTAAAGTTTTCAATAGCAACTCCGCCGCGGAATTGACTCAAAAAAACGCATTCTTTTGCTTTAGCATACTTAAGATTGGTATAAAGCATTATTCATTTGGCGAAAATGAACTTTCTCCAATTCGTTGGCGGACTTGGTACAATTTTTGTTTTTTTCTGCTACTATGCTTCTGCTGCTACTATTGACCCAAGGTAGTAAATGATTTTACCACATCGAACTCGTGTTCCTCTACCTTTAGGCCGGGCGCACATTGAGACGCAGGCGACACAGGCAGAGCAGCACAGTTTCCATGTTTCATGCATTTTAAAGCTGGTGATATACACAAGCGTACATGCATTGCATTCAGCGGCTCCCTGATATGCGGAGATTTTCCACTGACACGAGTAACGAGTCGCATGTGTTTGTTGTGTATGCTTGTGTGTCCTATATCGAATGCGGTAATACAGAAAAAGTTAAAAGACGCCTGACGCATGCGGAACATTCACGGAGTATTTCGTCAGGTTGCATTTGAATACACACACTTCTATATTATCTGTCAACGATTGCAACGCATGTTCGCTTGGATATGTCGCCAGCTTTAGGGAGAACAGCGAATTGCAACGCAGAGCAGGTGACACGAATACTGCGCCAGGCGCGGGCTTTGCGACACTTGTGGATGGGGCACAGAAACTGTGTGGTATGTGCCGCGTACGTACTTTGGATGAAAAATTAATCGATTTTAATAACTTTGCAAATTTCTCATCCGAATCGGACTTAGAGCTTAATAAATTTAGATATTCCTCCATTTCAAAATTACTTTCGTCAAACTGTCTCACGAAACTGCTCCCTAATGTGCTTAGACAACTGTGTAAGGCCCCCTTTTTCCGTGCTGCCCTGCTCTGCGCTTACTGCGTGACACAGCTCAATGTGCGCCTTAGTTTATTGCGGGACCAATGTTAGGTATTCTTGCAGACGAGGCCACCATGTACTTTGTTTCGCTTTCGTTGATGTGCAGTCCCCGCTCAATCTGGGTGAAAACTTCTTGTACAGCTGTTGATGTTCTTCCAATAATGTCAATGTCGTCTGCGTAAGCCAGTAATTGGATGGGCTTGTGGAGGATTGTGCCCCTTGACGCCCGAATCTCGGATCACTTTCGGCTCACGGAGGCAGCCCAGACCGTTTCCTTGTCGGAGTCCATTATAGATGTTGTTGCTCGGTACGCAGCATTCTTACGTTCAGTTGCCAGCTTGCATTCATTATCGAACCAGTCATTCCGATCTCTACGACTTCTGCCTAAGATGGAATCAGCAGTACTAATGACAGTATTTTTAAGGCGGGTCCAGCTCTCGTCGACGGCCGACATCTCATCCCCAGGACTTGCGCTTCTGACCGCGAGTTCTAACGCCTGACCGTGGCTGTTTCTGCCCATTTCATTGCGTAGTGCAGCTATGTTGATTCAAGCCTGATCAGCGGATACAAAGCTTTTCAGCGTTGTAATGCGCTCTCGGAGCACCATACCAACAAGATATCCAAGATCCAAGTTGGCACCTCGGTACGTTCGTACCGTCATCAAACCCGAAAGGTGGCGGCGGTCTATCAACACATGGTCTATTTGATTGCGAGTCGCTCCATCAGGAGATATCCAATTGGTTTCATGGATATCTTTACGCGCAAATCTGGTACTTGCCACGCCCAAGTTCTTACTTGCTGCCATCTCTATAACTCGCTGTCCATTGTCATTAGTGTTCTCATGCAAGCTGTGGGTGCCGACATATTGCCTGTATACGGGCTTCCGGCCTAGATCTTCCAGGATGATTTTTACAACATATCTGGGGCAGGCATTAAGTTCCCGTTCAACTACTTCGAAAAGTTCTTCTTTTTCATCGTCCGGGGACTCTTCTGTCGGTGCGTGAACGTTTATTAGGCTGATGTTCTTAAATTATATATTGCATCTATGTTCTCAGCCTCACTACAAATCTTATCGAAGATTTCGCTGTTCAAAGTTGGAGCCTTACCAAGTTGATCTGGGTCGCCATCCCTGCGGTTGACGTGGTGCAAATAACCCAGTGATCGATAGGTAGACCAATCTTTGTTTCTTGCTACGAATTATCCCTTTTTTATTTGAAATGAGATAATAAAATCTGCGCCTGATTCCCATTGGCATTATTATCTAATAGTAGCTACTGAATCAATATAATAGAATAAGCGTCGTCAAACTGCTTCAAACTAGAACAATTGAATTCTTGCTGGAAGTGAGTAGTATAGCTATAGGCTCCCTGGGCCACCTATATCACAATATTGCGCAATCGAGCTTTTGGTTTGTATCTGAAGCTTTTGCGGTTTGTGCCTTGGAAAGTTTTTACGGTTTGTATCTTGGGTTGAAGGGGTGCGTCACCTGTGTGGAACTAGTTGAAACTTTGCTGGGGTGGATTATTGCGTCTTGGCTTTCATGAGGCAGACCAGACAGACCAGACAGACCAGACAGACCAGACAGACAGACCAGGCAGACCAGACAGACCAGACAGACCAGACAGACCAGACAGACCAGACAGACCAGACAGACCAGACAGACCAGACAGACCAGACAGACCAGACAGACCAGACATACCAGACAGACGAGACAGACCAGACAGACCAGACAGACCAGACAGACCAGACAGACCAGACCGACCAGACAGACCAGACAGACCAGACAGACCAGACAGACCAGACAGACCAGACAGACCAGACAGACCAGACATACTAGACAGACGAGACAGACCAGACAGACCAGATAGACCAGACAGACCAGACAGACCAGGCAGACCAGGCAGACCAGGCGGACCAGGCGGACCAGACAGACCAGGCAGACCAGACAGACCAGACAGACCAGACAGACCAGACAGACCAGACAGACCAGACAGACCAGACAGACCAGACAGACCAGACAGACCAGACAGACCAGACAGACCAGACAGACCAGACAGACCAGACAGACCAGACAGACCAGACAGACCAGACAGACCAGACAGACCAGACAGACCAGACAGACCAGACAGACCAGACAGACCAGACAGACCAGACAGACCAGACAGACCAGACAGACCAGACAGACCAGACAGACCAGACAGACCAGACAGACCAGACAGACCAGACAGACCAGACAGATCAGACAGACCAGACAGACCAGACAGGCAGACCAACCAAGCTGCCTGCCTGGTCTATCTCTGTAGTTGTATAAATTTGTATACGAAACATTATAAGCATAAACATATACCTCACTAGTAAACACTCCTCCATATTAGTAACCTTGAAAACGTAGTTGAAACTAGGTAGTCGAAATGGACCCTACCCCCCTTTCTTACCTTTTTAAATTTTTGATGATGGGTATTTGGCTTAAGACACGCAAGTTCGCGACAGCGAAGTTCAACTGCAGATTCTCCACAAGATCGCATGTAAGACTCACCACTGCGAAGTTGAACTGCAGATTCGATCCCCAGTGTGACAGATCGCTCAGCATGAATGATCATCCAAGGTACATCCAAGAATTGGGACCTGGATAGAATTCCCCCACAAAATCTCACTCAGGACTTCCCCAGCATGAAAGCCCACCCCAGCCACGTTTCAACTTATATAGTTCCACATAGGGGGCGCACCCCTCAACCTCAGACACAAAACTTCCCAAGACACAAATCGCAAAGCTGCAGCCCCAGGCATAAGCCAAAAGCTCGATTGCGCAATATTGTGAAATAGGTGGCACAGGAAGCGTACATCTATACCACTGAAGTGACGTTTTTTTAGTTCAATTTCTCATATTAAATATTTTCACATACAAACACGAGCTAACCACGTTTTTCTCTTTTAAAATTTCAGGACAATCAAATAATATTAAAAAAATGCGTCGAGCTTCTTTTACTCCCGTTTTCAATGTAACCAACCAAGAGCCTCTGATTGTTGTCGAAGAGTCAAATGTGGAACACGAAGATGAGCCAAAAGAACCAAAGAAATCAAATAGCGACTCATCAGATTCAGAATCACCTGTGAATCCGTACCTGTTATCGCCGTTTCCTGATTTACAACAAAGAAGGAAACATTCCCTGCCATCCCTCCAAATCACCGAAGGCATCACAGCCAGCCAAGTCCGTCGCCTATCAGAAGCCGGTTCAGAAGCCAGCGGAGTTAGCCCCAAGGAAATGGAATTTCTGGCAACACTATCACAAAAGATGATCCCAGCATCGGGCGGCAGGAGGCATTCGGTGGTCACAATCTCCCCCTGTCCAACATCCCTTTTCGGGCGAAATCGAAGGGAATCAATTGCCGGACTTCCTCCATCCAGGTAATTCCTAGTCTAGTGTGAATCAGTCGCAAGTGGACTACTCTCCTCCGAATTCGAACCGATCGTAAAACGTAATGTTTTTTACCTTTTTTTATTTCAGTCGCCGGGGCAGCGGCGTAGCGGGGCCACCGTTAACAGAGCACCGGGGGAGCGTCCATAACCTTCAATTAGATATAATGGATGGAATCGTGCAGGCTCGGAAGAGTAGGTCCGGAAGTGGAATGTGGACAGCCGGAAATGAAAACAAAGTTCAAGTACAAACGTAAGTCCCGTAGGATCCGGCGTCGCTAATGGGGTGGAATTGGTTTGGATTTTGGAAAATTGAGTTTAGGCTACCATCAAAGGACTTTTCACGGAACAAAGGAAAATGTTTTCGAATCTAAACAACAAAGTTATTTTCCGGATAAATTTAATCATTTCTCAGGTAATTGCCTTGATGTGACTCGCTTTTGTTTTGCTTTTGTTTATTATTATGTCTCTCTGTGTTTTTTTTCGGTGTTTCTTTCTTTTTTTTGCTTTGAAGGATTTTGATGCATTTGAATCGCAAAAACGAATTTTGTGTATGCAAATTCCTTTCGAAAATTTTATTGAATAAATATTTATGTCGTTTTCAGGTAAAAAAATTGTTCTCACTTTTGTTGAATATTTCAAAAGATTTCGTTGAATTACTTTTTTGTTATTGATGTTACCAGGGTGGATTCGTTATTTTTTCATGTAAAAATGAAATTACATTATAAGTAGCCCCAAATTGCTTGTTTTACAATTCAATTTGACAGTCTACTTTTTCTTACCTTATCGGATTAAATATTTACGAGACTTCCATGAAATCTTGAAGACAACAATGCATTCAGGTGATTAAATAGGTGATAATCAATTGACGCCTGACGATAAAAACTAATAAAGAATTTAAAATTATAGTTTTCTTCATGATTTGTTACAATATCAATCAGGACTTCCGTCAAATTGGTGCTTTCTATTAACGACGTAGCGCCTCTGCGTGCCGGTTATTTTGCTGCATACTTTTAGGGGCAATTTTTATTAAATCATTCATATTTACTTTTGCTTACTTTTAGGGTCAATTTTATTTATAAAGCGCATTTAAAACATAGTAAAAATTTGCAATGCCTTTCCCCCGATATGAATCAAAATTGCCCAAAAATTTCCCAAAACCCACAAAACACATTCTAGGGGCTTACATCTATTGGCATATTGCTACCGTTTTGCTTTAATTCAAATTTCCATCGCCTTTAGCAATAAGATAACCGTAAAACATTTCTAATTATTGTTGATTTCACCCCTCCCCCCTCAACTCAACAGAAGGTAGCCTGCCCAACAATGACGTGTCGGTGTCTTATTATTTACAGTTAAACGAAGGATGAATAGCTTAAGTAATCGTGGATTATAATGGGGAGAAAGGCCATTAAAGAGGGTTTTTAAGGTAATTTCCTCTGAAGCATTATTTCCGGACCCATCTGCACAGTACAGAAGTATTAAGAGCAGAAATAAGCACGATATTAAGATTTAAATTTGTGTAATTACAAGTCCTTGCCTGATGCCTGGCCAAGTAGGGGCGCATCGCTTTATTAAATACCCGATGGGAGATGGGCCGTCCTGGTGGAGGCTTTTAAATTATTCCGGTTTAAAGCTAAACTTTTGCTAGTTTAAAGTTTGCGCCGCGTTTTCACGGTGATTTATTTTTGATGAAAATTAGCCTGAGTTAAGTGAAAATTATGTTGTTAAGTAATAATCTTTACGGTTGTAGTGTTATGCTGGGAAATCTTTGTGGTGTAAATTGAATTCCGGGGAATAGTTTCGTGATGGAGATTCGAAAGCGGAACAGGACTTTTGTAATTGATAAATATCAGCAGTCATGCTGTACTGGTCTGTCAGTAGAATTAGTTTGAGGTATTACTTCAGAGGATATTAACTTATTCGGATCTACAAATCGGCATCCAGGCCTGACTTTTTGCAATTGTTACATCTACCGGTTCTGAAACTGATATCAATTAATCGTATCCAGGTTAACATCCTTAAGCCTTGGCTATTCTGGTATACGCTATTCTCTCAGCAGAAGCCATAGTTGCTGTAGCATCCTACCATTCGACATCTTCACGCACACACGAGCTAGATGTCCTACCCAGCTGACCCTGTTGAGGTATATTTTCTTGACGAGATTTATATTACAGCAGCGTTTGGTAGAATATTTTCAATGCAATAAGTAGTACAGTACAGCTGGACTGGAAAATCGGGGTATGCGCCCAAAAATTCTTGGAAGGATGATTTTTCATAAATCGTTAATGGAGCATAAAAGAAGCTTAACTTTAAATTTGAGGGAAATTTCGAGTGGACGTTTTTTTGGAAAACTCAAAAAGTTTTTGAAAAGCGTTTTTCTCTGAATCTACGCATTTTAGAGAAAAGTTGTTTAAACAAAAAATGTAGATTACATTGTTACCTACAATTTGTTTCATAGGGGTCAGGCTGTACAACTTCAAATACAGAAGCTAGGTGGCGCCAAAGTTTCCAAAAAAGTGTTTTTTCGGGTTTTGTCCCAGAAAAAATGTTTTTTGAAGTGAAACTTCCTTGCTCCCGTTCCGGGGATTTTGAAGTGATTCGAGCAAGTACGAGTGAATTCAGAAAACAGAAACGAAAACAAGGACAGATGTACGAAACGGAAGTTGCCTTCTCACTCATTTACAACTGTCACAATTCAGAATCGGCAACAAAAACAAAGACTGCCGTATGAAACGGAAGTTGCCTTCTAACTCGTTTACAAAATAACGAGAAAAAAACAAAAATCTTGAAACAAATTAAATATGTACAACAAAACACAAACACAATGAATGCACAAGTATACATATTAAATTTTTAGTTTCCACTGTATTTCGTTAAACATTTTGGATTTAAACAACCAAGCTGATGAATTTTGCGAATATCACCGCCAAAAGAGCAGCAAACAACAAAACACAAACAAATTTTACAATCCAATGAACGCACAACTAAACTAACAATTTAGTTTTCACTCTATCTCGTTTAACATTTTGGTTTTTAATAACTTAAACTGATGAATTTCGCGAAGATCACCAAGTAGGTGACAGCGACACCCATGATAGCAATTAAGTGATGCCATATAAACAAATTCTACCAAACCAGCAGGAAAATATTTACAATTTATTTAAATTCGTACATAGATGGCGCAGGCATCGGTAAAGTAAAAATGAGGAGTCGGTTATTTAAAAAATTAAGATTGTTTATTAAAGATAAAGTTTTTGTAAAAGCAGCGAAATGTTTTTGATTTTATACACTGTACTGCATTACTTTCAAAATATTCATTATACTATGATTTATCAATTGAGTTAAAATATTATGGTTCTTACTTCCTATTCTCTGCTTCATTCATATTTTAGATTATAACACAAGACACGAGCAAATGAAGAAAAAAATACAATAATAAAGGTCATATAGACATAAATATGTACGCGAAGTTTCACTTCTGCTTTGTGTTCTTTAATACACAATTTTTTTTTTTTTTTTACAAAAGTGTAAATCAGTAAATTGTTCCTCTTAAAAATGTCTACAACATTTATTTAAACTTTTTCTCCCTCCGACTTACCGTTCCAAAGTTATAGCGTGCTGAAGTGTGAGAATTGTGCTCTGAAGACGGCACACAGGTTAATTTGAGTACAGTTATAATTGGTACGTTGCCATTGAATGAGCTATGATTGTTTAAACTGATTAACAACAACTCTTAATAATTATTATTGTTTTAAAGTTCAACTCCAATGAACAATGTATTATTGTGATCAATACTAGCAGATTTTTGAGACAAGCTGTGGGCAATGCGTATGATATATTTTTTTGACACAACAGAAATAATAAAATAGAATGGTGTATACGAATAAAAATGAAGAATTTGTAATTTCAATCACTAATAAAAGATAGTATAAATAAAATTATAAAATTAATTATGTCGTTATGTATGCATACCAACTGAAAAATGGACGCTTCTTAGTAACAATAGCACCGTTAACTACGCAGCGTAGCATTTACTGCCTATAACTTTGGAACGGTAAGTCGGAGGGAAAAAAAGTTTAAATAAATGTTGTAGACATTTTTAAGAGAAACATTTTACTGATTTACACTTTTGTAAAAAAACTATTTTTTCTGGGACAAAAACCGAAAAAACACTTTTTTGGAAACTTTGGCGCCACCTAACTTCTGTATTTGAAGTTGTACAGCCTGACCTCTATGAAACAAATTGTAGGTAACAATGTCCTCTACATTTTTTGTTTATACAACTTTTCTCTAAAATGCGTAGATTCAGAGAAAAACGCTTTTCAAAAACTTTTTGAGTTTTCCAAAAAACGTCCACTCGAAATTTCCCTCAAATTTAAAGTTAAGCTTCTTTTATGCTCCATTAACGATTTATGAAAAATCATCCTTCCAAGAATTTTTGGCGCATCAATATTACATCTGTACTGTACTAAAGGGCGCTCCTCTCAAACACATCTAACACCGGAGACACACTTGTGGTATAGCAACTGAGATCAAGATATTGCAGTTTTGTCATATTGCAATGACACACTTGCATTAGTATACTGAGTTGTTTTGTTGTTGCTGTTTTGAGCACAGAATTGGTTTATGTTCTAAATAATTTCTGGTTAAAATCTTGGGTATACTGAGCTATACCACGATTTTTTTCCCCAATTGATATACTGAGTTTCAATGTTCTGTATACCAAGGGTACACCGTGATTTTTTTCAGTATGCAGAGACACACTTGCGGTTTAAGTGAAATTGCAATTGCTATACCACAAGTGTGTCTCCGGTATAAGAGGTCAGAGTGCTTTTTAGTAAGAACTGCTGAACTTCTAGTAAGTCTCTTAAATCATGTGTAGGTACCTCCAATTTTCGTGTCGCCTTTCAATTTGTATAAACATATCTGGTACCTACAACTCGATGTTACACAGATAATGTCGATATGGTCTACGCCAGTATTTCAGTGGATTTTTAGGCCTCCTGATGTCACACCGAAGTCTTGGATCACTTTCTGAAATGCTAAGTTGAATAGAAGACATTTCAACCCGTTTTTGGTTTGAGACTAATTTAAAAAAATATATAGTTTAAAATATTAAAAAATACGCTTTTACTTAAAAATAAACTAAAAAGTAAAAAAATAATTTTGAATGTACATAGTTGTTTTGCTCTAGCCAGTATATGGGAACAACGTACCTTTCGAAAAGCTAAGAATTCAATTAATGAAGTTATTGGTAAAAATTATACATATAACTTACTTTAATGTAAAAAAGCGTGGGCGCTAACGAAAGGTTCCAGTATTAATAAAAAAAGAATATAGGTAAAGAGCGCCCACGCTTTTTTACATTTAAGTAAGTTATATGTATAATTTTTAACAATAACTTCAATAATTGAATGCTTAACTTTTCGAAAGGTAAATAGGTTGTTCCCATATACTGGCCAGAGCCAAAAAACTGCATTCAAAATTATTTTTTACTTTTTAGTTCATTTTTAAGTAAAAGCGTATTTTTTAGTTTTTTAAACTATATATTTTATTTTCTACTTTTTAGTCTATTATATATTATGCCTTTTCTACTTTTTAGAGTATTATTATATCTTCCGCCATTTTGTGATCACTACCATATTAGATTTAAAATGACGTCACAGAGCTTACTGAACTATACTCATCATACACTTTCATTTGATTCCCATAAAAGAAAAAGATAATCCGCCATTTTGGGTTGGCCGCCATTTTGAATTTCGAATGACGGCACAAAGCTAATATGTAGTATTCTACTTTCATTTGATACCCATATCGACTTTTCAGTCTTAAAATAACTTTGACATATTTACTACTGATTCAGAATACATTTAAAGTTCGCCTAGTTAGCATTTTTAAAAGTTTTATAATAATTAAGTATATTACAATATTTACATATTTACAAAAATATACACATAATATGTCTCAACGTGATTATTCACATGATAGTTGTTTCATTGTTCCCTTGTGTTACTTTCACGGTCTTGCGCATTGAAATTCAAGCGTTGAGTGCGCATTCTTTCTATTTCCGCCAATGCAAGGAGTCTTGCCCATGAGCTTTGAGCGGTCCAGTTCCTCAATCTGAAGTCCATTCAGTGATTTTACGCGACTTAACTGCAGGAACAGAATGTGTCGCTGGTCGCTGCCGCGGTCGCTGTCGCCGTCGCCGTGAAATATTAAAACCATTCCACCCCTATTGCACGAACAGAATTTGTCGCTGTCGCTAACCCTGATGCAGTCGCGGTCGCCAGGGTTTCGGAAATTTGAAATTTTACAGGCGACAAACGCAAATTCTGTGCTACTACGATTCAAGCTGAAATTTTAGTTTTATTCATTCGAGTTAATTTTATAAAGAGCTCTTCGTCATTCACTTTTATAAATAAAAAAGTTTTCTCATAAAAACCCAAACAACTTCTACGTTGGTATAGTGGTCTAACCCCACCATCTTTTTCTTCCATATCTTTTTTTCAGGAAATAAATGCGTCAAATAGCAGAATTTCATTGACTCCATTAGAAAAAGTAATCTTTGTTTACTATCCATTTCTTTAAATTTTGAAATCAATTCCCAAATAACAAAAAGCAAAATATCAATAGAAGCACTCCGAACAAAAATTACGGCTTGAATGCAACATCATTCTGTTCATCAAAGCGATAAACAAAGCGACAGCAACGGCGGCAGCGACGGCGACAGCGGCAGGGCAGCGACAAGCGACACATTCTGTTCCTGCAGTAAAGGAACGTAAGCTTGCTCAGAAGCAAAGGTATGAGCTCCCAAATAGCCTACTGCATGATCCACCGTACAACCTTGCATCTTATGTACTGTCGACGCCGAACTCAGAATTACTGGCAACATGCGCCTTTCAACAGTGCCATAACTGTACTTGGCGGGGAATTGTATTGCTATGGGCTTAATTTCATGTTCGCCATCCTTGCCAAAGTTTACTCTAATTGACGGAATGTCGGTGTCATACATTTGATCACGTCGGAAATGAAGCCAGAAGATTTCCGAGATGAAACCAATGTTTCCATTGACAAGGCCTTTCTCCACATCAGTGTTAGATCGCAACATTATTTTGGCACCTACAAATATTTTTAGATTGCCTGGGAGTCCACCAGTTTTATTAATGTCCCTAGGTATCCGGTATGACAGATTCTAAACTATTGCTCCCCAGGTTTCGATCATCAGCATCAATAATTTGATTCTGGGCCTTGATGTCATACATTCGAGTACCTTTCAGTTCGAAATATTTAAGTACTTTATCGGTGTCCTTGTCCACTTGGTCATTTGTAGGATATATTCGTAGTGCTTTATGTATCGCGAACTCACCAGTAATATTCGTCGATATTTTACCAAGAAGAACTGCAAGGCATTCGCTTGTTATATTTCCCACTCTCAAAGGATTTAAAATGTCAGCAAATGTAGTGTCTTCCTATTGTCGCATGTTTTTTTAGTTCTACTAATGTGAATAGTCGCCATAAATGAGTAGCTGGCCTCATGTGTTCTAATTGTTGAAACACTTGTTTTCCTCTCACTGGAGGCAGCTGCATCAGATCACCAAAAAGTGTGACGTTTATGCCTACGAACGGTTCGTTCAAGTTCTTCAACTGACGCAAACGGGCATCAATCATGCCAGGGCCGGATTAAAGCATAGGCAACATAGGCGCTCGCCTAGGGGCCCGCACCACAAAGGGCCCGCACCACACACAAAAATATTTTATGCAGTTCAACACAAAAGACACCGACTTTGACGCGCAGGCGGATAGATTATGTTTCTACTGAAAATGATCATAGAAATTGTTACTTCCAAATATTACAACTCAAGCTATTTCAAACTATGCAACAACCATGGCAAGAAGTTACGATTTCGGCCAGTTGGGGGGCGCAAACTTCCTTTCAACTCAGTAATATTGAGCTAATAAATATTTAAAATTTATGAAAGAAGGGAAAAAGCGTATATGAGCCATTGAGTCGCTCCTGCATTTGCGCGAATTTGTGTTCTAACCTTCCTAAGATAGTTTCTACAGCGCAACGACCACGCGAAGTAGTTCAGCTCCCCCGGAGTATAGAGTATAGGTGGTCCTAGTTTCGCTTGTCTAAACAAATCAGAAAGAAAATCTCTTGTGCTCTTGTAGTGGATAGCTGTGTGACATTTCAACAATCCAATCAGAATTAGACTGCCCAAACTTTGTATTGGATTACACATGGTTTTTACAAAAGGTAAGTGCGAGTTCTGTTTATACAGCAGTATTCAATAACCTCAAAGGATAGAGAATGTCGTCGATGACTGCCAGATTACAGATTCACGGGCGTATTTGTATAGTTTTCTTCCCGTTGTCGTACGAGTTTAAGCAGAGTGCGTATCCAGTAGAATATCTTTGAAAAACTCGTGTACTAGTTTTGATTGCCTTTGCCTTGCTAGCAGAATTCTTCAATTTTCAATCATATCTTCGTAATCTTGACCAACGACCAAACAAAAATTGGTTCAGAGTTTCTGATCATTATTTTCTTTTCACCTTGTTTCATTTTTCCTCCTTTACAGAAGGCAAAATACTAAGCGGCTTGCTTAGCAGAAGTGTTTCATATTACAGACTGCTCTTGAAATATCCCTATCTTGATTATTCGAACAGAATGATCTCGGTCGAAGGGAAATTTGACGGAGTTAATAAAAATACAGCCAAAGCTAACATAACCTGCTCGGGTGAAGGGGAATCATTCCAGTTGTCCAAAATTCCTATTGTTTCGCCTGGTGTGATGCTATTAGTCAATGTAGCCTTTTTTTGAGTCTGAGGATGACCCTGGCAATGCCCAGCTGGAGGTGTCCGAACTTCCTGTAGATGACGTCTCCAGGTCTATACCACAGTTTTGTTTATTACGCAAGTCCCTTTATTAATAAATGAACTGATTCATCAGAATTGTTTCTCTTTACCGACGTGGAAACGATGAAACGATTAGCTCTGGCAATCAATATGTGAGGTGATAATGAACTTAATGATTTGAATTTTTTTTGAGGGGGCCTGCACCACCGGTTCCGCCTAGGGGCCACCAGATCCTTAATCCGGCCCTGAATCATGCACAACATCTCATAAGGAACCATTGGAATTTCGTCAACAAACAAGAACTCCACGTGTTGCCGTTCCTGACACATGACTCCTAAGTAATTACCTGTGAGGAGAGGCATGTTTACTATGTTACCGTCTTTCTTTCCGGTTAGGGCACCCACCTTCACAACCTGCTTTCCATAGCATCGATTAACTTGGTTCTTAAGCAAGTTAAATAGGAAGGTTTTGCCTGCACCTGCACCACCGGTTACGAAGAGGTGCTCTCGCAGTTGGTCTCCATTTTGTTGAGTTTGTATGATCATCGTGATGTAATTGAACAATTGTCTTTGGTCCATATTTATAGCCTGACGTGCTGACTCGAACTGTTCATTTGGCATGGCTTGTTCCGGCATTACATCGTCGTTTCTCTTAAACTACAACAGGATTGCGCCCGGTGCCCTGAGGGGACGCTTGCGACATTTTTTTACCATCCTCATACCATTCAGCCCTCATCACGTTTCTTGGCTTGGCTTGGATAGAATCTCATAGTCCACAGAATTAAATAAATTCTAGCACTATCTGCTTCTTGGCTCCATCATCAGACCCCTTCATACACTTTCATTCAAGAGAAAGGTACTCCGCCATTTTGTGTTGCCCGCCATTATGAATTTGGAGTGCCGCCACACGGCTAAGTATATTCTATTTGTCATACCGTTTCATTTGATGCCCATGTCGGGGGTCGGGGAATACAATTGAAAAATTCGGCCGCCATCTTAGAACCGTCACCTTGTTTTTTTTACAAAATGGCCAGATTTCATTGTAATCCAAACTAAACGTGTATGCAAAATTTAACTTTTAAGATTTGTTTACATAGTTACAAGTGAAGTTAATAAAAGCGTATTAAAAATCATTTATATTCACTTTTATGTACAGAGGCAGCGTGCTTTTTTTCTAGTCTTAAAACAACGGTTATTATTTTCAAAGTTGCACAATATCTTACACAATATCTTATAGTTGCACAATATCTTATCTATATCTATGGACTTTCTATATTTGACCGTCTCCGCAGAGGTATTGCCTGCAGCCTGCATCCATGGTTCTGTTGTTTTTGAGCCACTTTATGGCTTTGTTAATTTCTTCGTAGCTTGAGGGCGCCAGTAGACCAGACATTGGCGGACCTTCCAACTTTTCAGTTAGTTCGACACTTAGAAGTTTATGAAAGAACCTTTCGCAACTCTCTAGAACGCCTTTGGGACCGGTGATCAGATTATCCTGTGAGCCGTTGCAGTATGTTCAACGTCATGTTAATTGCATCATACGACGAAGTCATCAGAAGAACTCTCGCAACTGCTCCTATCTTCGCTTTCTGTTCTGTTCTTGTCTATATACGAGATTCTTATCCCAGTTTTCGTTTTTCGTCTCCGAATTGACTGTGCTTTTCTTCGCATGCTCGTGATCCATTCATGTTCCTGTCTCACGATCAGCTGCAAGCTTGCATTCATCATGAAACCAATCTTTCCGATATTTACGACTACTGATTCCCATCTACTCAGTTTCTTGTTGCGCTGATCGTTTTACGTTGGACTGATCGTAACAGACAAACCGCGATCAGAAAGGCCAAAGTCATGAACAAATGAACAAAGTATGAAACTTGTGACAGATTACCTAAAAGAATATCGCCGTGCTACATATGAGCATGGGCGGAACTAGAGAATTTTTCTGGCGGGCTGCAGGCCCTTCGTGTTCGAAATGTAAAGTAGATACGAAATCCCATTTTGTCACAAAAAACTAAACTAACTTTAATTTTCTATACTTCTGTACTTCTTCAGCCGGAACTTTTTGCTTGATATTGAGCAAAGATAAATTTGGAGAATCTGTCCTGGATCATAATGTTCATAAAGGCCCCCATTCGCATACAGCCGGCAGGACATGGCCTATAGGTTTCTCGCCTTTTTTTTCATCGTTCAAGCACTAGGGAATGTGTGCGCAGGTGCGGATTCAAGGGGGGTCACGGTGGTCATGACCCCCCCAAAAGCAGTGCCGCGGCCAGACAATTGAGAGGCCCTGTGCAAAAATTCAGCGAGAGGCCCCAGAGAGCCCAAAAATTTTTTTCGCTCGCTTCGCTCGCAGATTCCCCATACCCGTGACAGAACTATGGCCCATATCCTGATTTCTCTGGCTCGTACTCATTGGTGTGGTTCATTCGATGAAGTAAATATGCAAATAATGAATTCAAATGATTTTTATTGCCAAAACAATTTTTCGTTCGCGAGGCCCCAACACACGGGGCCCTGTGCAGTTGCACACATGCCAGCAGCGGCACTGCTCATAAGCGCTCGCTGTTTAAAAAACTAAATTGACTCAACTCAAAAAACAAAAACAAAAAATAACCAAACGCACAAAAAAGACCCAACTTTTTTGCACATTAAAAAAACAACCTTAAAAAATGACCTTCAAGGTCAACAGCAGATTTAGTCCAGGAGGGATAGAAAAAAAGTTGAAATAAATTTACCCTGCGATTTTTGGACGCTATAATTAAGAGAAATATCGTAGGAATATCGAGCGTTTCCATATATATGCCTGACAGGAAAAAAATTTGAGATCTCGATATCTACTGAAAAGAAATCCACACCATATTTCACTTCCCCTTCGCTTAAAGGTATTTTTTCTGAAAATCAAGAAAAGTGCCTGTTTTCAAACGCGTTTATGAGGTATTAAATCGAACCTCACCAACTTTTCTTGAAAATGGGTTGGTAGAGTAACACTTCGAGAATAAATAGGGCTTTTCAAAATAGCTCTAGCACCACCGTGGGCCTTGTTCAAACTTTTTCCCTGAAACGGCTGTTTTTACATTTTTGAGATTTACGCCAAAAGTTATAATTATTTTTGCATGAAATTTTTATTGTAGGTAGGCACTAACAGAAGCCACAATTTCAGCCCTGAAACAAGGCTCTACGATAATTATAGTCCCTGTAATTAAATGTCAAAAAATGGCCATATTTCGTGTTTTCGCTACCACTATTAGCTTTTTTCCACCTGTTCTCCCGGACCGATTTTTTCCAAAACACATTCATTGAACTCCTACGATTTTTCTCTTAATTATAGAGTCGAAAAATCGCAGGGTAGATTTATTTCAACTTTTGAATACTTTTCCGCTTTCTCTCCTGAACTCTACTCTTTCTATATAGTAGAGGGAAATTGTCATATGATAGTGATGTAGTTAGGAAGTTGCATTTTTTGTTTTTTTTTCTTTACATATGTAAAGATAAAGCGAAAAAAAAATTTCTGCAAAATCGGTCCTGTGCTGCACGAGAAAATTGCATAAATGTCCATTTTTGATGCATTTTGAGTGCATTGCTACACTATTTTTTTAATTTCTCCAGTTCTGTTGGTCGTAGAACAATAAAAAATTTCAACCACGTATTTACAGCATCAAAGTACATCTTTTCTCCAATTTTTATTAAAATCCGACCTTTTCCCGTTATTTATTGCATTTTTAGTAAAATAAAACAAAATTTCATACATTGTGGTTTTTTGAGGTTAGGATTCATTTGTAAAGTATTTATACCCAATCAGTTCGATAGTCTATTCATTTATGAGGATTTTCCAATTTTTTTTTATTGTTCTACGACCAACAGAACTGGAGACCAGACGGTTGTGTCAGATTCCTACTGACTAAACTCACCCACCCTTTTTTTGCATGACGTTCAAGTCCAGACCGGTACAAGCCGTTAAAGCATTACTTCAGTCTGGCATCATCAGCATGGTCCTTAAAAAAGGATCCCTCAAAGGTGCTCACCAGAGCCGGAACAGTCTAGCCATCTTGCTACCTAGCTGCTATCTCTCCTTGCATTTCTTTGCCTTTCTCTGCTTCTTTGTCCTTCGTAATGCTTAAACTTCTGGTGGATGGCCTTTAGCGCCAATTCCATCCTTCCACACACATCCTCCGACCTTATCATATGGTCCAAGATGCTCTCAGGAGTTAGCTGTACTTCAGCAACTGCTTCTAATGCAGTCCTCTGCTCTGCAAACATGCATTCCTGTGTTCTAAAACATTTATGCTCCGCGTCCTCTTTATCGTCCGGACCATCCGGGCGGAACCGTGAATCGTCCAACCTGAAGCGGTGAAGGTATGCCCTATAACCTCCATGCCCAGTCAGGAACTGTGTGAGGTAATAACTCACTTCTCCATATTCCCTTATAACCCACTTCTCCACATTTGGTATGAGTCTATGGGTCCATCGGCCCTTAGTAGACTCGTCCCACCTCCTCTGCCATATTGCGATGGACTGGCTGCCCGCCAGAGTCCGCCTTGCTTCCTTGGACACCCCTCTTGCATATTCCCGGTCGTATAACCTCTTGCCCCCCATTGCAAGAATAGCAATGGGAATCATTCTAGCTATCACGCATGCTGCTTCGTCAGACGTAATACGGTATGCACAGCATGCCCGAAGGGCACTTAACCGACACGTAGAGTTTATTTTCCTCCTATTGCCCGTTCTGTCCAATGCCGCTGCCCACACGGGCGCTGCATACAATAGGACTGAACTACCCACTCTTGTGATGAGGAGGCGTCGCGTCGGTTTGGCCTGGGCCCCTATATTAGGCAGCATCCTTGCGAGTACTACGCTGTTGACGGAAGCTTTTTCCGCTATGCCCGCCAAGTGTACCTCGAAGTTGAGCCTTCGGTCAGTCATCACTCCCAAACACCTAAGTGCGGGCTGGGAGCGGATGACCTGATCACCTACTTTCACCGTTATGGTCTCCACTTTTTCGCTTGCCGATTAGCACTACTTCCATATTTTGCTCAGCTAGCATTAGACCAGCGTTCTCGAACCACGTTTTAATTTCCCATATCGCTTCGTTCTCGAATATCTCGATTTCGTCGAGTCGCTTTCCTACTACAGCTACCCCGATGTCATCGACGAACTCAATAGCAACCGCTTCTCGCGGGAGTCGTAGCGCCAGTACTTCATCGTATATGATGATCCACAGAAGAGGACCTAGGACGGAGACTTGGGGACGCCGTAGGTTGTCTATACTCCCTGACTCCCTCGTCTGACGCGCAGTGTAGTGTTCTACCTACCAGGGATTCTATCACAATGCGAACTAGATACTTCGGTGTATCCGGTGCTTCCTTGCACAGACTCTTAAAGTGCTCCGTTTTACTCTTTCTGATGGCATTTTTTATCCCTCTACTTGCCGCCTTGTATTCCATCAGGAGTTCTTCGAATTCTGGCCGTTCCAGCCTTCGCTGACAGCGCGAGGGAGACCCCTTCGACGTTTCTCGATTTCATGGTTCCACCAGAAGTTCGGTGGACGACTTCGGGGTTTCTCGCCTTGAAGCCATGTATAAAGGCCCCTATCCGCCAGCGAGCATGCATGACATGCAAGAACGAGCTTTTAGATAAACGGGGAAGTGGAGATGATGAGGGGCCTCATCTCCACTACCCCGTTCATCTAAAAGCTCGTTATTGCATGTCATGCATGCTCGCTAGTGGATAGGCCCCTTAACTGGATGGGGCCTGCAGTCCCAGAAAACTGACAAAAATATTTTTATGTGTGGGTATTTATCGTCAGTCCATGCCTGAAAATCTGAACTTCAATTCAGTCTGAAATTTTCCTTGAGGCCAGGAACATTTTTCCACTTGAATTAACAAATTGCTACGCTAAACTACCGTCTTCGCCTGTCTGTATATGGGGAATCATGAGGACACCTGCAATCCACGCCCTGTCAGTCTTATGCCTCTATTCCTCATCCCTTAGTCAGTCTGAGTAATGTATGACCTTCATCGGGCCGTACCTGACGACCTTGGCAGTATATGAAGGGTGTTAAGCCAACTTGCAAAAGCTTGTATATGTTGGGAGTGAGATGGCTCTTCACCTTCATGGGCAATACTTTTTACAAGCTTTATATTAACTTCGTTTTCTGTGTGGGACAAATCTTGCGATCGATTTTTCGGCCACTTCCCGATATCCGGCGATGCTCAAATTTGGCACAAACCTTTGGTTCTGAAGACAATGCAATGTAGTTTATTCAATTTTATGGTACATACAATATGGCGGCCACCATAAAATGGCGAATTATCTTTTTCTTTACAACACCCCGACATGGGTATCAAATGAAAAAGTATGACGAGTAGAATACAGTAAGCTATCTGACGTCATTTTAAATTCAATATGGCGGCCACCACAAAATGGCGGATTACCCTTTTCTGTTCAACCCCCCGATATGAGTATCAAATGAAACAGATTGGCGAGTAGAATACAGTAAGGTATATTACGTAATTTTTAACCTAATTTGGCGGCCACCACAAAATGGCGGATTACCTTTTTCTTTACAAATCCCCGACATCGGTATCAAATGAAATAGAATGACGAGTACAATACATTAAGCTATGTGACGTTATTTTAAGTCCAATATGGCGGCCACCAGAATATGGTGCATTACGTTTTACTGTACAACCCCTAGATGTGGGTATCGAATGAAGGGTTTGGATAAGTAGAATACAATTAGCCGGTGTGTCGTCAATTCAAGTGAAACAACAAAGCTTAAAATGAAATGAGTGAAAGAAAAAATTAAAGAACAAAATTAAAAATCAAAACTAAATAAAAAAATATTTTTAAAAACAACTTTTATTAGATAAACTACAAAATATTAACTAATAAAAAAGTTTTTAAATGTGCGTTTATAAGGTAAACTAAAAATTATAAAACAATTTTTTTAATCCACCTGTATGTAACTACAAGTAAAAGCTTGGGGCGCTTTATCAAATTGTATCCAATTAATTTTCGTATTTATTAGTTAAATCATGATATTTTCTTGCATTTTTGTTATAATATCTGAAACATTTGCAAACTCAGCGCCCCAAGCTTTTATTTGTAGTTACATACAGGTGGATTAAAAAAATTATTTTATACTTTTTAGTTTACCTTATTAACGCACATTTAAAAACTTTTTTATTAGTTAATATTTTCTAGTCTATCTAATAAAAACTTGTTTTTAAAAATTTTTTTTTATTTTTTTTCATGTTTTATATTAAGCATGTGGCGAGTTTTGCACATCAAGGTGTTCAATTGGCTTTTTCCTGGGGGTGGGGGAAATGGCCATTCTGGGGGAGCCGGGCTCACCATGCCCCCTCCCTAGTTACGCCCATGCATATGAGAAATTTTGTGAAATTATAATTTGCTTTATGATTTACTACAATATCGATCAGGAGTTGCATCTAATTGGTGCTTTCTATTAACGAAGCGACGTAGCGCCTCTATGGGACGGTTATTTTTTTTCTGCATACTTTTAGGGCAGTTTAAAAAAACATTTATATTGCATTGCGCATAATTTTAGGATAATTTTTTTACATATATTTTTAAACGACATTAAATTTATAAGAGGAAATTTTAGTATTATCTTGCTTCTTATTTTAGTATTAAAATTTGTAATGCCTATCACGATATGATACTAACTATACTAATTGATAATAATTTCACTTATTTCCAGATCAATTAACTGTTTAAAAAAAGGCAATGCTGAGTCCTTCCAATCAAATAAATCGTCAAACAGCAGTGCATCCATTATACACAAGACAACCGATGTTGAACTGCTAATAATCTTAATTAACAACTTCCTTATCATCATCGTCACCATAAAAGAAGCTCTAAACGAACAAGTATCCAGCCAGAGAGAGTTCCTCAGACATTAATAATTCCCTGATGGTGTGTGTGTATATCATTAGCGCGTCCTCCTTTCCGCAGGTTATCATCATCATCATCGTTCATCGGATGTCGCTCTTTTATGGTTAACTACTCTGTAACTTAAAACAAAAAAATAAAAAAAATTAAAATAAAAAAAAAACCAAAAAAACAATTTTTAAATTAAATTAAAATTAGCGATTATCATTACACCTAAATTCAATTACGCCGAATTACATACATATAGTCCTTAGCAAAAAGTGGCTGATAACAAATTATGAGAAATAATTAAACAAATAAATAAAAACATTGTACCACCACTAAAAACAACCTTTCAATCTTCCAAGTAAACATGTTGTTGTTGTAAATAAATAGTTATTAACAAAAAAAAAATAAAAATAAAACAGATAAAATTTATTACTAATAAAAAAAAGAATAATTTTAAAACTTATAACTAAAAATGTGTCTCTAAAAAAAGAATAAAACTTATTTACTACTAGAGAATAACAAAAAAAGAAAAGGTAAAAACAGAATTAACAAAAAAAACAATATATAAAGCAAAATTCAAGGTTTAACATTAATCGAGTAATATTTTACTAAGCCATGTATGAATTTAGACTTAATTGTAATAAATTTACTGACACTAACATTGCAATATACACGTAACTATAGGGAAAACAATATATGAATGTATTTTAAAAACATGTTTTTTTTTGAATTTTATTAAAAAGTTAACTGTTCGATCTGTGGACTTTCTCTTTAGTGTTTGTCATCCCTTTCCTTTAGGTAGGTGCAGCTGGTAACGCCAAATTTGGTTGTCGACATCAGCTGATGGACTGGACACGTTAAGCGAGTTGCGCATATTATCTTGAACCCGAAACCGGAAAACTGGCCACTGAAGGTAAGAATTCTGCATAACCAGCAATGTAGTAGTGTTACAGGAGAGATCAGAAGAGAAGGAAAAGCAGCCCATAGACAGAAAATAGAAGATTAGGAGAAAAATTAATGTGAAGTAGAACAATGTAGACCATAGGTTCTCAACCTTATTTTGCCCCCCGCCCACTTTGAGAATATTTTTTTCTCTAGAACCTCAATTTTTTTTACTTACGATCTATCGCGAATCTGAAACAGCTATTGCCTGTATTACCTACTGTAAAGCCGGCTATACATGATGCTATGAATACCCTCCAACGTTGGGCGCTTGATGTTAGGACGCATCATGTGGCCGATTCTCGAACTACGAGTGTCCAATATCAAGCGTCCAACGTGCGTCCAGCGATCGTATTTGGATACGGGTATTGGCTCAATCGTTGGAAGCCAACATTCGAATGAAACGTTCACCGCATTGTGTAGAGCCGGCTTTATATTACATATAGTCGTAAGATAAGATATGACTCCTATCCTATTTCTGAGTTTAAAGAAGAATGCGTCAATGAGAACAATTAAAACGCATACCAATCAAAAATAAGTGTCACTCACTGATCTGTTTTTAGTATTTGGAAACATTAAAAACAGTAAGGAACAGGTCAGTGAGTTGTCTCTTTTAGCAAAAAAATCGAGGCAGCTGGAGTCTTGGAGTGTTCCACGAATTTTTTAAGAAACTTTTGAAGATGTTAAAAAAGTTCAGAAAAACGGACCTTAACGATCTACATTTTGAGTTACAGTGAAATATGTGGGAAAAATTGTTTTTTTTCATATTTATCGTACACTATTGTTTTTATTAATGAAATAAAAGTCGCATTCCTTACGATTACAAAGATACCTTATTTGTGGAAATCGACCGTTGTTTCATTACCTTTTTATTCTAAATCATTAAACTACCTTTTTTCTCCAAAATCAAAACGCCCTATCTCGAAAACGGGCAGAGATAGTCCTCCCCCTTTTTTTGTTTTTTGTTGATCATTTTTTGTCTACTATGGCTGGATTTACATGACCGGACAACGAACAGGCACCGAACGGACAAAACTTAGCTGTAATCGTTAATTCTCTTTTGAAGTCCGATGGAGTGTCGCATGGGATTTCACAAGGGCGAACACCAACGAACGAACGAGATTTTTAAAGATTATTAGCTTTTTGAAATTCTCTTTTGCATTCTTGTCTTAAGGTGCTCTTACACGATCTGGCAAATTGTTAGATATCTGCTGATTTTCGTAGACAGATGCATGTAATCACTGTGACAGATGAACCCAGATGTCTGCCCTCAAAATCTGGCACTCAACAATTGGCAGGCGCTTGGCACACGTGTAATCAGCCATTTAATCTATCTGGCAGTTATTGAAAATCATCTGTCAATCTGCCTAATAGCTTTTTGAATAATTGTGCAATTTGCCAGATAACACAGGTCAAGAAAATTAAATTTTTTTTGAGTCCGTATTTTAATGATGATTTTCTAAACCTTTATACCACTAAATAACTAAAACCGAAAGAATCAACCTCTTGTAAAACTTTGCTTTTGTACCGTTAATATGATCAATACATATTGAAGCTTTTGTATGAGCAGAGCAAATAACTAAGTATTGTTAAGCTCCTTATATGAGGGAGGACGATTTGAGACTACAACGACGAGATCTACGCGTGCTCCTAGTATAGCTATGTCGGTTCTGGCACAGTAAAGTCATCGGTTTTAATCTCGGGTGTGAATGTGGGCTTAGCTTTAAGCTTGGGTTTTGGTTTGTTCTTGGCTTAAAGATTGTACAAAAACCTTTGTGGTGAGTTTTGGGTGGACTTAAAAGCTTGAGCTTTAATATTCTAGAGATATCGCCACTAGCTTTGATATTCCGGACTACTACAGCCGTGTCACTGCGTCAGAACCGATATAGATATACAACTGGAATCAATTCGTTAAAACTGTACGTCAGGATTCTGTAGCTTTTCAATATTATTTAAAGAATTTCTATCCTAATTTATCGGAAGCCAAAGTAAAAGCTGGTATGTATTTTAGTCGGCCGACAAATAAAGAAGATAAAGGCCAGCAATGAATGTTGACAGGTACTCAACACTCACCATTGATAACTATCACCTGCAAAAACTATAAGTTTGATAAGGATATAGCAAAATTATTACTGTTATCATTAAGGTTTAAATACCAGTAGATAAAACTCTAAAGGTTATTGCTGGCCGCTCTCCTGGTGCTATGGCTTTCCTCATCAGTATCTTGTTTCTTTATGATTAGGCTGATTTTTTCTACTAAATAATTGAAGAAGTTCTTGAACACATCTGGATCATTCCTTTTAATTTGGCATAAGCTCCTTCTATATTTCTTCGGCTTATCCATTCCTTAATCCAAAGACGCTCCTTCTTTTTAATTTTTTCACTTTTCTTTTCAATTATTAAATTATAAACAATAAAAGCGGCCGCGTACCGCTCACGAGAAGTCATTTTTGTAAACTGGAGTACTTTAATTCAGGGGGTCAATTCTGGTTCGGTGTAGTGAAAACGTGAAAAAAAAGTTTACACTTGACGTTTTACACACCTTTTTCACTTTTTCACTGCACTGAACCTGAAAAAGCGATTCTCGTTGCATTCGTGAAAACTTAATGCTGAATCAAGGCTGAATTGATTTTTAAACTGTCAAGTGTCTGTTTATCAAATTACTAATATTTTTTGAAAAAAGTTTTCACGACTACTTTGCACTTTTGCACGCATTTTTTAGACGTGTAAAGTTTTTGACAGTTATAAGCATGTTTGCACGATGTAAGAATCGCAAACAACGGTGCAAACGGGTGTTTTCACTACACCGAACCAGAATTGACCCCCAGATTATTTTATTTTAGGCAGATGAAAAATAACAGATCGTGTAATAGGCAAAACAGATGCATGACAGATAACTGGCAAAAATGTGTCTGACAACTCTACGCCAGATGCAATCTGCCCGAATATCTGCCACAGGTGTAATCAGTAAGGCACACATCTGTCTACGAAAATCGGCCGATAACAACAACGCAGGAACTGTCAAAATGTGCGTTGAAAAGTTCGCTGAGAGTGTCCAATCAAATTGTCTGCCCTCCCCATCGTCTTCTCTCACCCTCTTCCCTAAACATATTCGTTCGTCCGATTTGTCTTCTCGGTGTGCGGTCATGTAAAAGAGCACTTTACTTCAGTAGTATACGTGATTAGCGTGTTTTTTTGTCTATTTTAGACTGTATTTTTTTAACCTGCCCACGCCTTCACTGTGCCATCTCAACGCCCCCTAATTTTCTCTGGGTCTTCTGCTGCCCACTGAAAGTCTCAAACGCCTACAAGGGGCGTTATTGCCCCGTTGAGAACCTATGGTGTAGACAGCATCAAAGGCGGAAGTTTTCTCGAAAAGTTCCTGGTATGATGCGATTCTCCACACGCTGTAGGCGATCTAACGTTGGTTCTACCATCTTGGTAGAGCAGAATGAGTTAGAAGTAGTGTAATTGGGTGGGCTTTTACTTACAAGTTTCATTTCATGTTCTGGTGGGCGAAATCAGACTTTATTTTTCTTGTCTTCAAAATGTGAAAATGTATGGGAAATCAGGCAAAAATTGAAGCTCAGTAGACTAATTTGCTCGAACTTGCGCAGTTCGGCCGGTGAAGCCGGAGTATAAGAGTAGGAGAGTAACCTATGCCTCCACGATGTATATTTCTTTTCTCTCGATACACTCTCATACCAGCAGTACATTATTTTTGAATCGGAATTTTTCACAAACATGAGGCCTTAGTACAATTAACCATCATGTAAGGGACAAATGTACTGTCTCGTGAACGTCCGCCTCAACTCTAGAAATAAGTACCCTTTTCCTCCACGTGAAAATTTATCCCGCTCGACTCACTTTCAGAGTTTAGAGCCCTTATTTTCGCGCACACTCCGGTTTAGAAATTCGTTTATAACAAGAAGAACTCGTCTGTGGAACAAGTCAGTTTTCCCGAACTCATACAACGCCCAAGAGTTCAAACGCAATGTTCATCGCCATTTCCTTCAACAACCCCTGACTTCCCCTAATATATTTTATATTTGTCTCTATCCTTCGAGCTATGCTTACTACTAGGCATTCTACCATGACGTGTACGACATGACGGACTTAGAGTTTAGACTATCACATAAAAAAAGAACTTAGCAAAGTTGTTTGCTCTAGATATCTCCAAGGCTTTTGACTGGTATAGCACTTAGCTATACTGACTAAGCTCCAAGCTATTGTATAGAGTCAGTTCTAAAGAGTAATATTGATATTTCACTCTCTTGCCCTTCAATCAAGACAGTATTTGTTGGTTGCCAAATCTAAATCCCACTTCACCTCTGCTGTTGTCCCGCCAGTGTCAATTCTATCACCCATTCTTTCCCAAATCTTCTTCTTCCTTCGGGAGGGCGTCTTTTCGGCCAACTGTGCCGTATAAGGTCTATTGTGCCAACCCTGTCATTAAAAATCTTCGGTTTTAAGGCATTAGATGCAGGCTAAAATTGATTTAGGATTCTTATCTCAAATCTCCCTGGGAACAGGGAAGCTGCGATGGAGAAGATTCAACCTCCTCCTTGCTGTAGCCTCACAATCGCACAGCAAGTGGTCCACTGTTTCGGGAGCTGCTGCACAGAATCAACAGTTACAATTAACTACCAGCCCTTTTCTGCATAAATGTGGCAGTCTCTGTAGGTCTGTTCGGCGGGAAGGCAAAAGCTACAAGCAGTGGAATGGGTGCGCTGTGAAAGCCACTCTAATATGCTTTTGTAAAACCTTCCATCGTTTTCAGGAGAAAGGAAGAGAGGCATTTTTGGTAAGAGATAAGAATAGGTAAAACGTTTGAGTCTCTTGGTTGGGTTCGTATCCCACCGCTGCCACCTTTTAAATGTTTGGCTGCGCTATAAGACTAACTCTATTATGGGAGGCATTGTTGGTAAGAGGTAAGAATAGGTTAAAGCGGGGACTAAGACTTTTGACGTTTGAGTCTGTTCGGAGGCGTGGGCTAATATCCTACCGCTGCCACCTTTAAAAAATTTGGCGTCTTATAAGGAGTGATCTGCAACCTGATGGCGGATCCTGGGATATGACGCATCTCAAATCTCACTCCCAATTTCCTGCTACAACCTTTAAGTGGTTACGCTGCTAACTCTGAATGGATGTTTTGCAATCTACGAAATACGAGGAGCACACCATTCAAAGCCTACCAAGCCCAGATGCAAAGTTATCCTGACGAGGGATGCATAGTAGTGAATAGTTTTTTCACTGTCGTTTAACGATTTGCTCTGGGCACCGGGCTTACCCAGTTGTATAACGCCTTATCCTGATATGGAGGCTCTGTCTGTATGGACCTTCATTTTCTTGCTGTGCTATGAGACTTTTACGGACCAATTACATTGAACCGGCTATTGGAGCACCCACGAGTTTGATGAATAGGGTCTTTGCTGGTCCTATTGGATGAAGTTCACCGAACGCTGGGGGTAGTGGAAAGGATGTCAGGATAGTTGTTGACTTGATGCCAAGATCAAGCAAACAGATTACCGGACTTTGAATTACCAATTTTGGAAAGGCCCTACCGGGAAGATTTTGACGTTAGTTCGTCGCGAAAGCTGGAACTGTCAAGTATAAGGGACAAGCCACTCGTCATAGGGCTGACTCTGTTCGAGTGTATTTGGTTTAGAAATATTAGGTATAGGAGTGTAGTACAATAAGAGAAGTGGACGCCGTACTTTTGGACCCAACACCTCAGCAAAGAAGAAGAAGAAGACTTTTAACTGTTAGCTCAGAGACCAGGTTTTTTTTCGAGAGAGTGGTGAGATTCTTATATCGGTCTAGCAACAGGGAATGTGTGCAACCACCTGCAGATTCCAACTGACTAAACTCACCAACCATTTTTTCGTGACATCCGAGTCCTGACCGGTAGGAGCCGTTAAGGCATCACTTCAACCCGGCCTCATCAACGTGACCCTCTAACGCTATTCCTACACGAGGGACCATGGTTCTGGGAGAACGAGCTTTTTTTGGGCAAGGGAACCGTGTGGGACACTCCGCGCGCTTCCTTGCCAGAAAAAAGCTCGTGCTCCTAGAACCATGGTTCCTCGTGCAGGAATGGCCAAGGGTGCTCACCAGAGTGGGGCTTACTGATCAGCGATCTCCCGTCTCTGCACTTTCTTTGCGGGAAAAGAGACTTCAACGAAGCTTGCTTCCTAAATCACTGATTACATAAGGGGATGTAGGCGCGTGCTAAGGTGTACGGCATTATATCGAGAAGCTCTTCCCTCTCGATTCTGTGGGTGTCTAGCCTAGTCTAACACTTACACGGATGTACATATTTACTTCATTGGCATCCCGAGTAAAAATAATTTAGTTGGTTAATTTTTAAAAAAAGTATATACGCGCCCGCAACTAGCACGCACGCTCCCGCTACAGGCATGAAAATTTACTCCTCCTCCGGAGTCCTCCTCTGTTACAGATACGAATGTATTCGTAATCGACTATTCCAAACGCTAGTGCCGTTTTACAAAGCGGTCCCCCAACTAAGTACTAACCACGTCCAATGCTGCTTGACCTACACAATCGAACGAGAGTCGGTCTACTGAGTATGGTAATGGCATGCTTTATGGCCACCAAGATAATTGCCCATTTTCTTTGTCCTATACAATTTTTTAAAGCCCCAAATTTGTTCCTTTTAACAAGGGCGGATCCAGGGGGGGGCCATGGGGGCCATGGCCCCCTCGAAGATATTTTTTCAACTTAAAAAACAAGACAGATGAAATAAAAATTAACACTTTTTATTTTGCGATTATGATTTAATTTGCTAAAATCTGTTTTCGTTTTGAGATCAACAAATCTTTGGATTTCGTTTCTTCACATTTACAAATCACAATAAAAATTTACCGACAAATACTTCAAAGTATGATGTTCAACCGTCGATTTTTTTTCGAAGCAAAACGGTCAATGACTTTTTGTATATCTACATTTATATCGCGATGAATGTGCAAAAGAGCTAAACCTAACAGACGATCTTCAATCATCGTACTGCGCAGCCAAGTTTTGAGACGTCTCAAAGTTGAAAAACTTCTTTCCGAGGTAGCGTTGCTCGAAGCAAACGATAAAAAAATTCTCTCTCCTTTTCTGAATCGCTTCATTTCCCGCTGGGATAATACTGAACTAGTGTCATTTAGAACCCAGCGAGAAATGAAGCGATTCAGAAAAGGTACTGAATCGCTTCCTTTGAAGCAGAGGAGTGCTTCTCTTAGCCTTGCCTTACATTTCTTTTTTAACATTGCATGTCCCAGCGGAGAAGCGATTCAATTAAGTTCATTTGTACCGATTCGAAAGCGATTCATAGGAATGCAGAAGGAAGCACAATTGGCTCGGTTCCCTTATGCCAGTTGGGAAAAAGCTTTTTTTAGATTTGATTTCCTACTGCTATAGTTAAAAGTCTTTATAAATTTTATTTTGCGTTGACGTTCATCCCAGTTCATGGATGAAATGACTCAAAAAAATATTGATTCTCTCTCTCTGGGACAAGATTCAGGGGAGGGAGATTCCTTTGGCAGTGACATAAAAGCGATTCTTTTGTGCTTCGGTAGGAACACGTCTAATATTTCCCGCTGGGAATAGCGCGTTGTATATATTGATGCAAAAGTTATCATCAGTGAAAACACTACATTCGTGTAAGAAATTAATGAAAAAAGTCATTAAATAATTTAATAAAATTTAATAATAAAGTAAAATAATTGGTGTGGGGGGGGGGGGGGTAAAAATATGAATGGCCCCCCCTGTAAAAAGTTTCTAGATCCGCCCTTGCCTTTTAATCTATAAAAAGTGTGAGCGTCGTTTGAACTATTCCGTGCGTCTTTCGGGTTCGGCGTGCCGTGCCTGTTTCGGGTTCCATGCCAGCGTTTTGATACTGTGCGTTCATGTTCTAGGCCAAAAATGGGTGAGTCTTATTTTTACTCGGGATCCTTTTCATCATCTTGAGTTAAAAAAAAAAACTTTAAACAACAACGAAAATCGTCATCGTTCCGATTGTGAAGATACTTTTATTACCCCCAGATGGCACTTGTGTAATGGCGGCTATTAATTAAAATAACTTCAACCTATTAAGGACAGCACAAGATCGTTAAGGACCCATTAATCACTGTGTGTGTATGTTTTTGCCTTCATCCTTTGAAACATTGGCACCAATCCAGGCGAATCTAGCAGTAAAACTGGATGGCAATAACTCATCTTCCGTATGCCTGTGAAAGTCAAAGCTTTTTCGCTTCGCTCGTATCCGTTTGACTTCAAGTAAGGAATGTGGATAATTTGTTGGGTTTTGGTACGTCGCCCCCCTCAACCCGACAGGTTTATAATATCCTTTATTTTACGGGGCGTATGAAATTTTGGATTTGCAGCAATTAAGATTATCTGCAACTGAAGCTGCCAATCCAGAGCATGTCAGACTGAGTGTTTTTTATATGTTGAAGTACGAAATTGATTGAAAAAGTTGAGAAAGGATTAACTGACTGCCTTCCTGTCCAGGAAAGTGTGGAAGCTGGTTGATAACATATCTGGTCAGGAGCAAGCAGGAAATAGCTTGTTATAAAACTCCTTCTTCCCATTCAGCAATTTCGAATTTCTATCTTTCGACGTCAAGTTCACAAAGCCGTGCTCCGTGCACACAGAAAATTCCTTTAAATGAAATTTATTGTTAAAGCATTCCCAGCCAAAGGATCCCAGTGCTGGAGCCAGCTTTGCCATAATTCAACGAAAGTAATGCTTATGGGACTCTCTACTTGGAACTTTATGGCTTAAATAATAGACTGGCAACGTTCGCCTGAGTTTGCACAAACCCCTTGAGAAATTTTCACAGTTTTCGCTCCCCTCCCGTGCTCTAGCTTCAATCTAGAATCCTAGAGCCAGGCACAGGATATCAATTTTTGGCTGTTCCTGCCGTATGTGACATATAGAACACACACACAGAGTACTGCCGACTACCGAAAACCGTGGGCCCGGAGTCTCAAGTGCATGAAAGTATAAACCAATGAAAGGCTGAGAGTAGATCCTAACGATGCTTGATGTAAGGAGCTTAGAGGCGTAGAGTCCTGATGCGGAGCTATTTCGTCGGTAATAGAGTTGTTCACGATATCGACTAAATGGCGTTCTAGAGAATGATGACGTCGAATAAGTTGCGTTCTTTTGGGGGTTTCGGAAATTCAAATTAATCTTCTTAAAATGATGAAGGTATCAGGGGAGAGGGGGGCACAAGACAAGGTACCGGCAATCTTCATGGAAGTAAATTTAAATTACGGAAATGGATTTATCAGTTTGTCATTTCATGATTTGACTTGGTTTAAATTGAATGAATGGCGCAAAATTGAGAAATTGAGAGGCTTTAATCTCGGCTCAGCAGCAGTGGGGGAGGGGGAGTCAGTATATTAGCATGATTCCATTATAAAAAATGCCATTTAAGGATTGGAAGAGGGAGTTTTGCTGCTTTAACCGCAGTGTTTTATTGGAAATATCTTGATTATATTGTAATAATGACGAAAATTAAATGGTTTTTTTAAGTGAAGTTAAATATGAGTTCGTATTACAGAAGATAGAATGTCTGACGTTTGCAGAAATAATATAAAAAGGGAGCGGTAACGTAATAAATTGATCCATCGTGGTTTATGCTCTTACTTATATCATATTTCGTTATCTAGACTAAAACCTAGGAGATTATGAAGTATTATTTCAATAAAAGAATAGATCGACCACAGCTAGCCTCGTGAGCCTAGGAGTTAAGGTACCCACCCGATTACCATCGCAGGGGTCCGAGGTTCGATTAGACTCCGCGCTCTGGATCTAATGCCTGATTCATCTCTTAACATTCCCGTCGTGTCGGATTTGGGTTTGGAATGATCACATATTCTGAATCGTTAAACAAACATCCCAGTGCCTGGCATTTCTGAAGGATCGCAACCTTCTCTTTTAATCAGCATCCCGGGCTGTAATGTATAAGTCCTACTTTCGACCCCGACTTGAATACAACTCACTTATTTGGCCTGGAGCAACGAAAAAACTTTATCTTGACTAGGTGCAAAATTGCGTTCTCAGAATCGGGGACAACTGGGACGTTAAGAAGGCCCCAAAAATATTTTAGCCGCATGCCCCGCAAGGTTTTGTGAGGGTTCGCTCCTCTCTAGAGACATTGAGCCAATGTAGAAATAGGCCTGACAAAATTGAAGCGATATTATCACGGCTTGTAGCCCTCCTTTTTGGGCACACATCAGCTAAGAGATTCGTTCGTGTTCCATCCCATATGGAAACACTGCCGCCAAGTTAGGCCTATTGTGAACGTACTCCACTAACGAAACAGACCATCTTCCGGACAAAGGCAAGAAGGTCTTTAGTTGAAGAAGACCGGACTTCAGCGGGGCTCATAAACTCTCTGATAAACGTTCTTCTCCTAAGCCAGATCAGAGTAGGACATTCACAAAGAATATGTGTGGAAGTCTCGTCGCCTTCCACGTAGAGTGGGCATTCTGTCTCTTGAGACAGTCCTAGGTTGTGGAGGTGATACCGCAACTAGTCAGATAACCCACCAACAGCTTTAGGACCTCTTTGTTAAAAGTGATGATGCCCCTAAAGGCAAAGGGTCTTATCAGGTCTTTAGCCTGTCTAAGACCTGGGACCGATTCCCAATAGGTTAAGTGCCACAAGGGTTCTGGGCCCTGGACCAACGTCTCAGACCCGTCCCTCGCGAGGCTGTCAACAGGCTCATTGCCCTCGATGTACCAGTGTCCGCCAACCCAGCAGAGCTAGACTCTATTTTTCCTTGTCAGGCTCTAGAGTACGTTAAAGCACCCTGCAACTATTTTGGAGGAAAAATTCGACTTGAGAGTGCCTTAATGGCTTGACTGTTGGAGAAGATTTTAATGTTGGCACCTTTCAAACCCTTCGCAAGATTGATCCTAGCGCAGGTCTCAATGGCATGTATTTCAGTCTGCAAAAGAGAGGGCCCCTGTGTCGTCGGTAAACCAATGGAGATTGCTGAGAACGATGTGGGATAATCGCCCTGATTTTTCTTTGGAACCGCAGTTCACCAAACATACGGTCGCATACCCGGAAAATGCAAATATTTGGTCAGTTCGATGAGATCTGAAGCCTCAAGGCACTTATGGCGGCGAATTTCCATATATGAAGATATGCAATGGGGTCAATCTAATGATTGGCTCCCCATCGCAGCTGTGAGTTTGCTGCACATGAGGATCGACGTAACCTGATTAGTCTTGGGTCACCAGACTATAGCGGCATAAGTGACCACATGTACAATGATCGTATTGTACATTCAGTACATCATTTGTGGTGTAAGACCCCATGTCTTACCCAAAAGCCTTTTGCAGTCCTATATGGCCCTAGTGGCTTTACTCATGGCGTAATCCAGTTGAGCGTTCCAGTTCAGTCTCTTGTCTAGCTTTACTCCCAGTTATTTGACTGAGTCTGAGTACTCAACTGTGGTACCCTGGATACAAATAGGACCTAGGTCTACTTTGTAACGTTTGGAGAAAGGTCCCGACAGCCTTATTTGGGGTGATTGATAGACCCTCCCTGGTACGTCAGTTTCTGTCATATGACTTGTGAGTAGTAATGCTGTGTAGTACTCCGTGATTTTAACCGTTTTCAAGTACTCATTTAAATCAACCTATTCCACAATAATGGCTGATAAAATTAAAACTGTTGGTAAGGTGCCTCAAAAAAGAAATAATACAATTCAATTGTCCTTGATCCTGCTCTGTCTACTAAGCAACTTTGGTCTAATCTTCGTTCTCTAGGCATTCATTCCTCTGAGCTGATGTTGATGTAAACTCACTCAATGCATCTTTCATTTAATCCCCTCCTAATTCCACCCTGTCTTCCTTTCCCTATTCCCCTTCCTCCACCTCTTTATGCAGGCCCGCCACATATGGGGGGCAACTGGGACGAATTGCCCCGGCCCCGGCTAGAGGGGCCCCCGAGAATAGATTGAAACCCAAAAAGGTAAAACCCCATATCCCTGCAAACTAATCGCATAGGGGCCCCGAAACTATCTTGAAACCCAAAAATTCAAGACCGCCCTATCCATGTGTTCTACTTGTCAAGCAAGCAAACCCAAGCATGCAGCACTCTAAAATATATGTTATGTTTGTATGGATATGGATTCTTCTACTCATCATACTTAAATAGTAAACATTAGAGAAGAGAAAACTTACCCAGCGGGAAATGAAGCTAGAACACTCTTAAAAAGGTTGGGGCGTTCCCCTTCCCATCCCAGTGCTATATCTTTTTTAACATTGCATGACCGCAGTGGGGAGCACTCCTTTCACCGCTGCTTTTTTATACGCTTTATATTAGCTTCACCTGTATTTATGTATGTATGTATGTATGTATGTATGTAGACAAATCTTGCAACTTGACTTTCACCCACTTGCATATAACCGATCAACTTCAAATTTTGCACATATGTATAGTTCGCGTGACAATGAAATCTGACCATTTTGTGAAATAATCAAGATGGCGGTTCCAAGATGGCGGCCGAATTTTGCTATTGTGCTCCCCGACCCCCCACATGGGTATCAAATGATAGGGTATGACAAATAGAATACAATTAGCGTCATTCCAAATTCAAAATGGCGGCCATCACAAAACGGCGGATTAACTTTTTCTTTCTAACATACTTAAAATGGGTATCAAATGAAAGGATATGACAAGTGGAATACTATAAGCTGTGTGACGTCATTTTAAACCTAATATGGCGACTACCAAAAAACGGAAGCAGACGTAAGGCTAAAAAGTAAAAAACTAAAAATGTACAGTTTAGCAAAACTAAAAAATATGTTTTTATTTTAAAATGATCTGAAAAATATTGCACATCTACAGTAAAAAGCCAGAAATGTTTAAATGCAAATTCGATGATTTTGAGTTTATTGCATTTCGTATTCCGTATTCTGTATTTCCTTCTTTATCATTGCTTTCTTGGCTTAAACTGAGCTGTGCTTGCTAAGTTAACGGACCGGCAAAAGTAATATGGCGGCCACAACAAAATGGCGGAAGATATGGTAGACTAAAAAGTAAAAAATAAAAATATATAGCTTAAAAAAACTAAAAAATACGCTTTTATTTTAAAATGAACTAAAAAGAAAAAAATAATTTTGAAGCTTTTATTGCTCCAGGCAGTATAGGGAACAACCTGCCTTTCGAAATCAGGCAAATAACTAAATTAATGAAGTTATTGGTAAAAATTATAAATATAACTTACTCACGGTGAGCTTGAAGTAAGTTTTTATGAGCTCGAAAGGTAACCCGCGTTTTTCTGATGGACTATGTTCTTTGACCTAAAAGGAGACATTTTGCCCCCCAAAAAACCACCCCCTAAAAAAAATTCCGTTTTTGACTAATACCTCTTAAACAGTAAGTGTTATCATAAAATAGTATTTACAAAGTTTGTAGATTATGCGATTATCTACAAAAAAAGATATTAAACATTTTCCCGTACGATATGCCATTCATGGGATATCGCCGTTTTAAAGATTTAAAATACTCATTCGCGACGAGGGTCATCAGACGCTCAATAAATCTTTTGTTGGACTACGTGGCTAATATTTTCAGGGGTGATTCCTGGATGTATTTGGAGAAAAAAATTGTTCTAGAGAGGTGGTCTATCCCCATTATCTACTAAAATACAGGGTGTTTAGGAAAAAAAATTAATGTTTCTAAAATTTACTTAAACCTCAATTACTCCTAGACTAATTATCGTAAAGCAACAAAATTAGGCTTACCTTTTAGGTAAATGTGTATTCTTTAATTTGATATAAAGATCAAAAAGTTGAGTGACTCCGTTGTAGGTTTAAAATATGGGCAAAATGCTGAAAAACTAAGAATATTGGGATTTTGCTCACACTTTAAACCTACATATCTTCCCGCCCGTTATCCGTCACTGTCCGTTTCATCTCTATGCTGATGACCTCCAGCTATACATCTCGTGTCCTCTTCATCAAATTGGATTTTGCGTCTCTAAACTTGGAACGAGTGAAGTTCTAGTAATTTCCTTAACCCTAACTAAATCCAATTAAATCGCAAGTACTTTTCCTTAGTCGTCGCTCGCTATCCCCGGATTGTCTCCCACCTCTTTTACTTAATAATAGTGTTGAGCCGGACTTACACGAGGCAGTACATTTGTCTCTTACATGATGTAAATTGTACTGAGGCCTCAGTTTTTTTAAATGTCCCGGTTCAAAAATAATGTCTACTGGTATATGAGCGTGTATCAAGATAAATGAAGCGAGGTGTGATTGTAAATTACTTAGTGGAAAGACATTTCTTTCTTCTTTTGCCACAGTGAAATTTCCAATGTGAATTATTTATTTATTTATTTATTAAGCCAAACAAGGCACATTTAAATTAAAATACATAGTAGTACACAGTTCTTATTATAAATAATGAAATCACATTATTTAATGACTATTGAAAACTACTGAAAACTTAAGCTACTATTGTCAGGAAAGTTGGGGTTATGTTAGTAGGGATCTAAGTTTTTTCTTATAGGATGCCTTGTTGAGTGAAGGGGAGAAACAGGAGGAATGACTGTTGAATACCATACAACATCTGTTGACGGGCTCGTTCCTAGCGTAATCGGTACGATGTGGGTATTCTTTAAGTAATTTAGTGTGTCTGGTCTGTCGGACTTCATCATTGAATTTGATTTTGTCCGACAGAAACTGCACTTTAAGTTTTCCGCTAAGGACGTCAAAAGCAACGCAAGATATGAGCAATTTTCTCCTGCTTGATAACGGCATAAGGTCAAGCACTCTGAGCCTGTCCAGGTAGTGCGGTAGGGTTTGGTAGTTGCGAGGGTCATGTAGATTTCTCAGGGCGAAAAGGAGAAATCTCTTCTGAACTGATTCAATCCTGCTGCTACTAACTTGGAATATAGGATCCCAGATAGGACACGCATATTCCAGGATAGGGCGGACTAGAGAACAGAAGAGTGTTTTCGTGACCCATACATTGTCGAATTCCTTGGCCCTCCTCTTTATGAAACCTAAAAGCTTGTTGGCTCTGGCAGTAATATTATCGTAGTGCAGATTGAAATTAAGTTTTTTGTCTAGGACTACACCCAGATCTACGATATGATCAACCTGATTCAACATCATGTCGTTGAGATAATAGTACTGCTTATGTGGGTTTCTTCTACGGGAGAAGGTAATTGCATGACATTTGCTGGTGTTAAGTTGCAATTTATTCGTGTTGCACCAGTCTTGTAGGGCATTGAGCTTAGATTGCAAGTAGGAGACATCGGTTTGGGACTGAATGACATTATATATTTTGAGGTCATCCGAATAGAAGAGATGTGGGATATTAACTAATTTTTCTGATAGATCGGAGATGAAGATATTAAAAAGAAGAGGACCGAGATGACTACCCTGAGGAACGCCAGAGGTTACTTCGATTTCATCAGATAGAAATCCTTGGAATCTGATAACCTGTGTTCTTCCGTTCAGATATGATTTTAACCAATCAAGGGCAGAACCTGATATTCCAAATTTTAACAGTTTTCCAATTAGAATGTTATGGTCCACTCGATCAAAGGCCTTGCTGAAGTCAGTGTATACAGCATCGATTTGGTTGCCGCTTTCCATACCACATAGCAGTTCTGAGATTAGGACCATAAAGTTTGAGGTAGTTGAACGCCCTTTTCTGAAACCGTGTTGCTGCTCATTTAGGTATGGGTCGATTAGAGGGGCAATCTTGTCAAAAACAAGTTTTTCAAAAAGCTTAGGGATTGATGATAAAATGGCAATGCCCCTATAGTTGTCTACCGAGTGTTTATCACAGGATTTATAGATTGGCGCAAGGTAGGATTTTTTCCATAGCGTAGGAAACTTTCCTAAGGATAAAGATTTGTTGAAGATAAAATGAAGAGGGAATAAGATATGTTTCAAACAACATTGCAAGAAGATAGGAGGGAGATTGTCAGGACCGTTACCTTTTTTGGTGTCGAGATTATTTAGACCAGTCATTACCTCGTCAACAGACAGGGTTATGTTATTTATAAGAAGGGAGGTGCCATTGTAAGTAACAGTTGGATCCGTGCCTGTTACACTGGATGTGGGGGTATAAATTTCGCCAAACCTATCAGCGAACATATTGCAAATTTCTTGGGCGCACGAGGAGTGTACTCTACCATTCGTCATTGTTGTTGGATAGCCCGAGGTTTTCCGTTTAATGTTGACGAAGTCGAAAAATTTTTTAGGATCTCTTATAATGCTATCTCCTACAGAATTGATGTATGCAGTGTAGGCCCCGCGAGACCTAACATTAAATTCTGAGGCTAGCCTAATGTATTTGGATATCAAACGCTCGTCTACATTTATGTTATTTTTAATCAAATTATATAATTTGTTTCTTTTATTACGTAGGGATCGAGTGTTTTTATCGAGCCAAGGTTCCGATACCTTATCCCTTTTTTTAATCTTGGGTACATATTTGTCGATGGTGTTGAAAATGATAGTATAGAAGCTTGAAACTATCTCGTCAAGATCACTACTTGATAGCCTATGTTCCCAGTCGACTAGGGATAATTCGAAGCCAATACTCTCCCAGTCCGCATTCTTAAAGTCATAAACAATTATATTGTTATATGATGTACGATGGTTGGAGATAGAGGAATTAATCTCTAGGATCCATGCGGAGTGGTGAATAGAATTATTAAATAGGTTATCCTCATCGGAAACGGGTAGAATATTCACCTCCTCGTATGAATTGGTAAAGATAAGGTCTAGCCATTTACCACAGGAGTAAAAAGTGTCGATAAGCTTTATATCGATGGCATTAATGGCATTAATGGGAAGCAAGTTGTTGTCTTCCTCGTCGGGGATGAAAGATATATTCGGCCGGTTAAAATCACCTAGGACAAATATAACGTCGTTACCGCAGAGTGATTCATTTACTTCCTCCACTATATGTAGTAAATCGTCATAATTAGATTCGTCCGAATTTGGGGAGATATAGAAGGTACCGATGAATATAAGCTTCTGATCAGATTTGACTCGTATAAAAACGTGTTCGAAAGATGGTGAACGATTGGTCGTGATTAATTCACTATTTAAAGAGTCCTTGACAGCTATAAGTACTCCGCCTCCTCTTGTGAGACCGGTGGAGCTGTAATCTCTACCGCACCTGTAGATCGTCCAGCTGCTGTCCAAGATCTCTTCATTTAGGAATGAATCATTTAACCAAGTTTCAGTAAGTACAAGTACATTATAACGACACGATTTGGAGTCAATAAAGAGATTATTTAATTTGGTTCTTATACCACTACAGTTGTGATAAAAGATTCTTATCTGGGGTAGGATAGGTTTATGGAGAAGTAACGAGGTGGGATCGGCTATTGGGGAAGTTGCTAGTTACGCGCGGTAATATCTATTCATCTCATCACGGCTTTTTTGGAGCTGAGACACATGTAGCGATCTTACATGAGCAGCATAAGCGGAGAGATCCTTGTTTACTTGTTGGGGACTAATTTCATAATGCTCGTGGTACCTAGTGAATAGTTCGAGCAACGCAGCACGATCCGTGGGAAGACCTTCCTGTTGGATCGCGATGATTAGGCTGGTCCTGGTTTTACCTTGAATACAGGTAGAATCAGGTTTATTATGCATGTAGGCGAGGAAAAGCCTTACATTGTCAAAAACCTTCCTTTCTCTTAACCGAGATAGCAAATATCGACTCTCACTCGAATCCGCTGAGATCAGGGAGTTTTTTACAACCGGTGGTTGTAACGGGTTCAAGAAAGGTGGTTTTGTGGACGGAATGTTGTTGGTCCGGCTTACAGAAATATCCACGGATTTCTGTGTGTCAATCGTAACCGAAGGAGGTTGTGTCGAAATCTCACTAACATCAGCGTAGGAACGACCACCAACGATGACGTGGCTACGAGAGAAGTTTGGGTAGGGATTGTGAGTAGTGTTATTATTATGGCGTACTGTATTAGGTGTTAGTGGGTTCGATGTACCGGTTGGGACTGAGTTAGAGGCAGTTGGAATAGTGTTAATCGTATTAATGGGTTTCTTAGCTACAAGGTTATTTATCGAGGATCTTACATGCTGCATTAGTGAGTTACTATTGTGGTTTAAAACTGGGATAGGATTAACTTTATTGGGTCTACCTATTACTAGTTTGGATCTATCAGTCTTAGATTTTTTACTTATAACTATTTTGGATTTAGGAATCTTGGATTTCCTACTTAACCTATTTATCCATCGGCTGAGAGTTAAGTTCCTCCATTTAAAGGTGTCCGCTGCATGGAAAAACAGCCACTCGTATCTTGTAGGAAAGACTACCTTGAGGCTCTTGAACTTCCTATTTTTCCGTGATGATATTTGTTTGCAGCTAAGTATTTTCACGCAGAAGTCTGTGAGAAATATGTTGCTTAACCAGGAAGAATCTGCCTTCGCTGGCACGCCCTTGAGGAAATACGTTGAAGTAGCCTCGTCGGATAATGAAGTGATCGAAGTATTGCCGGTGTTTTTTTTGGTGACCCTTCGGGGTGTTTTTATTGTTTGTTGCTGTTTGGTGTTTTTTGCTAATGGTTTTTCTGCGAGCAACCTATTATTGGTGTCGATTTTTTCTAATCTCCTATGCCAATCTGCAAGAGACCATGTTGTTCCGAATTTGTTGACAGTTTCCGGAAGGTGCAGAGATGGTAAGTAATGAGATGAGCTAGAGGAGATCGACAGGGTTTGCTGGTGGAGGTTATTTAAATTAGGAGAGCGGAGGGTAAAATTATCCTTCCAGTTTAAACGGTGGTCATCCAGGTCTTCGGAGAGTGAGATTGTCCGTTCATTTGGCTCAGCATCAATCGCAGTATCATTGGGCGTAGAAGGTTTATTGTCACCGATAGCTTCCATGAAAACCTTTAAATTTGACAATTCCGCCCGATAATTACGGCGAGGTGAGATTGTAAACACGAAATGCAGAGACATTTCTCACTTCTTTTGCGGCAGTAAAATATTCACTTTAAGCTGAGCCGTGGTGAGATTGTAAATACGAATTGGATGGAGAGACATTTCTTACATTTTTCGAGGGAGTGAGGTTTTGTCATGGAGAGACAATTCTTACATTTTTCGAGGGAGTGAGGCTTTGTCATGGAGAGCCAATTCTTACATTTTTCGAGGAAGTGAGGTTTTGTCCTGAAGAGACAATTCTTACATTTTTTGAGGGAGTGAAATTTTGTGCTGGAGAGACATTTCTTACTTTTTTTGCAGTAGCAGAATTTCCAACTTGAAATTAGGCGAGGTGGGATTGCAAAATATAAATATATGGCCACGGACAACTAATTAGAAACAGTTTCATAAAAATTGCATTTACACAGTTTTTATGTAGGAATCAAATTAAAGAATTCCCACCACCTCCTCTTAATTTTTTTTAAATATATAATGATTGAAGGAAATCAATAACAATATCATAATGAATTCCTAACAGGATTGCTACATAAAAAATAAAAAATGTATAAATGCAATTTTTATGAAACTGTTTCTAATTAGTTGTCCGTGGCTGTACATTGTGGAGGCATAGATTTCTTACTTACTCTAAGGCAGTTTAATGAATATTAGAATTAGGATTGTAAAAATGCACTTATTTATTATTTATTTTCTTTCTTTTTTTTAATCTGCTTGTTTTTGTCATTTTGGCATTACAATAGAACCTCGCCTCATTTGAAGTATGACATTGTACTGGCTCAAAAGAAAAAAGAGGCACCTTTTACAAACTCATTTTATAATCGTGTCCTTCCCAACACTACTTAATAATGCTCCTCTCCCAATCGTTGAATGTGCCAAAAACCTGGGTATTGTTGTCAATTCCAAACTCTCCTGCTGCAATCATGTCTCATTGCTGCTCTCTAAGATCTATGGCACACTTTGTAAACTGTGGCTACATGGCAGTCTGTTATCTTCACCTATTCGAGCCAAACTCATTCCTGTTGTTCCTCATTTCCTTCAAGGCTGGCTGGTGTATATTTCCCTTGACTCATCCCGCCGTCAGCGTCTTAAACTGGCTTTTAATGATTGCATTAGGTTCATCTTTCATATGAGAAGGTCTGATCATGTGTCGGGTGTCCAAAATTCCCTACTGGGTAGTGACCTCTTTCAATTCCTCGATCTCATGGTTTTACTTCTCTTGCATAAGGTCTTTTATACGTTTCTGACTTCCTCGTTCCTTTGCAATACTTGAGATTCATCAAATTCCTGATTCCCGCCCACACTTACCTAATCGGTAGTCGTTCCTTCTTCGTGTATACCCTCAGAATATGGAATAATCTTCCAAGACACATTCAGAGAATGACCACAGCTACAGTATTCAGAAAACATGCATCTATTTTTCTATCTTCCTCTTCTTCGTCTCACTAGCTTTCTCTATTTCTCTTTCCCTACTCACTTAATTACTTAATTCGTTATTTTAATTCTGTATCTAATTCTAATTATCTCTAACTTCAACTTTGATCCTTATTTTAATTTTTAATTTTTATTTTAATTTTTAATTCTTATTTTAAGCTTCTTTTTATATATCCTTTGTTTGTTATGCTATCTAAAAGATGTAAATCTTGTGTTCTTTCCTGCAAATACAACTATTATTATTATTATTATTACATCATCTTTGAACTTTTCGGAGTGCTGCCTGATAGGAGCAGATAGGTCTATGTGATTTAGGCAGCTCCTGCCCTGTTTAGGTATAAAAACCACCACGACTTTCCTTCAGATGGTTGGAATCTCCAGTTTAAGCTGGCTCTAAAGAGACAGACCAGGTTGTCAAGAATTTATAGGGTTGAAAAAAGACCATTGCCCATTTAACCTTGTCACGGTCGACGATGTTCCCAGAACGGGTCAGGGAACAAAGATCTGTGATGGTCCTATGACTACACTCAGCATCCAACGGATAAGCGGTCTTAGAGCAACTCGATTATGAAACGACCTTCGGCCGCAGCTAGTATTTCCGAGCTCGTACAGCATTCACGAGTTTAAACGCAACGTTCATTACCATCTGCCATAGCACAGCGGGCTAAATTTCTCTTTCCCCAACTCGGCATTACTACATGGTGTTTGTATTGCACAAGTCGACGTGAATCAATTTTTTTTAATTTTATTTTAATTGGGTCGTCTTTTTACTTATTATGGCAGATCTTCAAAGTGCTTCATTTCTACAAAAAAGCCGGCCCTTTAGAAATATATATAAAAAAAATTTCCCCAAAAGTATGCCAAATCTATATATATAAAATTGGATGTATGTGTGTATGTATGTATGTTCCCTAATAACTCCTAAACCATTCAACCGATCGCCACAAAAATTTAACCACATATTACTTACATCAAGGGGGTGGTTTTGGCATCACTCCTAGGGGGCGCTGTCTTAGAGAGCTTTGTTAAAAATTCGATAAAAAGCATAATAATATACGTTCTACGAAGGTGAAAATGTATACATAGAGGTTTCTGGGTACGAGAAAGCGATTGGTGATGTCCATAACTTTCGCAAAGATGGCGGTTCCAAGATGGCGGCCGAATTTTGCAATTGTGTTCCCCGACCCCCGGCATGGATATCAAATGAAAGGGTATCACAAATAGAATACTATTAGCTGTGTGGCGTCATTCCAAATTCAAAATGACCGCTTACACAAAATTGCGGATTACCGTTTTCTTTGCAAGTCATTCGGTATGGGTATCAAATGAAAAGGTATAACAAGTAGATTACTATTAGCTGTGTGGCATCATTCCAAATTCAAAATGGCGGCAAACACAAAATGGCGGCCAACCCAAAAAGGGGAATTACCTTTTTCTTTACAACGCGCTTGGTACGGGTATCAAATGAAAGTGAATGGCGAGTAAAGTACAATAAGCGGTGTGATGTCATTTTAAATCTAATATGGCGGTCACCACAAAATGGCGGAAGACGTATAATAGACTAAAAAGTAGAAAATAAAATATATAGTTTAAAAAAACTAAAATATACACTTTTATTTTAAAATGAAATAAAAAGTAAAAAATAATTTTGAATGTGAAGTTGTTATTGCTCCAGCCAGTATATGGCAACAACCTATCTTTCGAAATGTAAAAAAGCGCCAGAACATTAAATATAGTTTATCATGAAGCTCTTTAAAAAAATACCGTAACATCTGTTGCATGTCTGATTATATGCTGGACATTTTTTTGCCCCTCTGTTCGTCTCAAGCCGAAATGAAAAAAACACAGAAAATGTGTGTAATGGATTTATTAGGTTTTTTAGGGCACCAAAGTGTGCCTTTTTAGGCCAAATTTGCAAAATTGATTACTTTTTTTTGGCACTTTTTTTGGAAAAAATAATTTGGAGGGGGAGGGCGCCAATAGCGAAGTTGTGCAAAGGGCGTCTAATCCCCCGGCATATCAAAATCTATGTGGACGATTCTGAATATTGGCTAGGTGTCTGTTGTACACAATTTTTCATCATCGAATATTAAAAAAGTTGTAATATATTCAGAACTTTTTAAGTATTCAAAAATACCAAAAAAATGCCTTTTTCAAACTCTCCTACTGTATATTAAAATTCATATCACCTGATTACTGCTATTGGTTTATGGGTGCAGCATAGGCGCACCGGGTCCCAGCTAGTTGAATATAAATTTAGAAAAAATCACCTAAAGCTATGCAAAAACTTAACCAGCCAACAGAGAACAAGATAACCGGAATAGATTAAATGGTTGTTGAGCTATATTTTTATTATACTTTTCTAAGTATTTACAGAAGAAACCATTCAAACTCAATTTATTGCTAACAAAAGTTTAAAACTAGTAAAGAGATTTGCAAGTGAACTCATTCTTGGATTAGCACTTTTAGAGGCAAGCTACGAAGGTAAAGATAAAGATTCGTGTTTTTCGAGGAAAGTAATTGGCATATTTTTCTAAATATTGAAAGTAAGTTGTTAGTAGGAGTTCCTGTACTTAAATAATGCTCCGAAAGGACAAAAACATCAAAATTACGCAATCCACTCCTATATTCTAAAATTCAAGGCCAAAACGGACGTGGAGTAGCAACAGGAATATCGAAAATGGTTTAGATTTCATTTTCAGTTGAAAACATTCACGATTTTCGTTTCTCAATAACCATTGAATCTCTTGGGATAAGCATTGTTGAAAATGAGTTTTTCATAGTAATCATTATCACACCTCTCTAGCCTTATCACAGCCTCTTAGTATTCGTAACAGCACCAGTAGTGAAAACCAGCATCATTAACAAACCTTCGCCCGAACCCTAAACTGTGCTGCTGCATAAATCAGTTCCAACCAAATAGAAATAAAAGCACAATACGCACCCGTAAAGGTCGCACCTAAATGAAGGCGATTACTGGAACTTCCGCAATAAAGATCCCTCCGAGCGCCGCCAGCTCCTCCTCCAGTCCGGGTTCTATATGAGCACACAATAGTTTTCTTACGAGCAGTCGATTAACCTCTATCACATCTCAGCTGCCGCCCAATGTATCCCAGAACGTCCATTTCGCCAGCAACTCTGCCCTTGGATACCTTTTCAGTATTCACAGCACATCATTGCCATTGGCCTAGTAGAAGGACACAACGCAACAGTTTCCTCTCCAGGATAAAAAGGATGAGACTTAGCTTGCCGCATATGAAAAAAAGCACCCATGGACCGACACAACCAGCATCGGTGTAGCATTCGATTTTATGTGCCTCAGAAGGAGCATAACCAGACGGCAAGGATCTGGCCTCGGTGTACCTACTCTCTCCCTGCATCGTTGCCATTGTTGAAGGAATTTATTAAAAGGATACCAGAAACGGGAATACATTGTTGCCTATTTTAAAATCCCAGCGGAGGTCCTTGGACCGTTTCATTTTAACTGAAAAATGTTCTTGATTCAGAGTAACTTTTGATTCTGGCCATTTTTGAAATCGTTATTCATGGGCAAGTTATGAAAAGTTTGCGGCCGAGAATCAGGGTAGTATTGACCATGGATTGTGGCCATTGATATGGGTTGAGCTATGAGAGGGCGCATCCATGGGGGATTAAATTCTGCTATCGTTGAAGGAATGTACATTGTATATTTCATATCATAAAAAAAGTTTATGATGGAGTTTAAATTCAGTTTGCATCTTTACGTTTATGGGCATCCCTTTTATAGGTCGTATTTCATCCCTTATTTTAATATTCTAGGAGAAATGCTGAGAAAATAAAAAACTACTTACCGGTAAATTGTTTGAAAAGATTTGCTCAATGTAAATTAGTGTTGGATATGAAATCAGTTCTTTAAAGGATGGTACATTCTGGGAGTTTGTTGCTCTTGTGCCTGGAATAAAATAGATTGGAGTAACTTCTTACTTACTGATTTCAACGGCTCCACAACGCGGATCCGAACCTGGCCTCTTAAAATTGTTCTCTTCACCAGGATTGATTGTGATTCGATGTTATCCATTTTGGCAACCCTAAGCTCTAGACGTCCTAATCTACACCATCCTTTCGGCGCAGGCTGAGTTTCCTTCGCTGTCGCACCTTATAGATCTTACCGCAACAAACCTTCCGAGTTGGCGCCTACGAGCTTGATACACGACTTTTATGTCGCGATAGCGCTCGTAGATCTAGTCAGTAGGTACTAGGATACTCTGGCGTGGGAACATTTTTTCAAAGCCGTGACCTTGAAACCAGGCCACGACCTTGAAACTAGATCAAAGTCACCTGTAACCTGTCAGCTCATAGTTGTCATCACTATGGGCGGCTCCACGTTCATCTGTGAAGATCACACACTTGTATCCATTCCAAGCAAGGCCAGTTTCAAGGTCAAGGCTTTCAAAATTTTTTCCCACGCCAGGGTATCCTAGTACCCACTCTCGCCATTCTAGAGACTCCGGAATCGCCCTTTACTATATAAGGGCGCCAACAATACTCTGAAGGACTTTCCGGCTAAGAGGTTGGAAAGCTTTTTGCTAAGCACCCAAGATCTTCGTCTTATAGAGCAGCAGTTTTGATATTATGGTTAGATGCTTGGGTTTGAATAGTCATGGCAGACTATAGTAGGCTTTGTTAGCTTTTAGCAGCCTTTCACGTATTTCTGGTTCTATGTTATTCTCGTCTGGGCTAAGATAGGTACTCGCTACTCTACCTTGATTGAGGGACCAATGTTAGGTGTTCTTGCAGACCAGGCCACCATGTACTTTGTTTTGCCTTAACCCTTCATTGATGTGCAGTGTCGCGGGTCTCTCTGGGTGAAAACGTTCTGACAATGTTATCATCATAGGCTGCCTTAAAGTCTTATGAGGAGATGTTGGATTGAGCTTTGAAACATTTTTTCATCGCCTGCCTCATGGTGACAATCTGATCAGTTGTTAATTTGCCTGGGCTAAAGCCATACTGGTGCTGCCTTGGCATTTCTAGGGTAAGGGACCATTTTGTTTTGTAGGATAGCAGAGAATATGTCGTGCTCCGCAAGGTTATACCGCGATAATTGGCGCACACTGTGATATCTCTTTTTTATGTACCCGGCAGAGGATGCCTTTTTCCAGTCTTCTGGCATTGCTTCCTGCTCCCATACTTGGACTATTAATTCATGATTCGCTTGATATAGTGTAGGCCCTCCATATTTAACCAGAGCGGCGGGGATGTCGTTTGCACCCGAGGCGTTCTTGTTTTTCAGCCGATTTATGGGTTTTATAACTTCTTTTAATCTTGGTGGCGGCAGAATAGGACTACACTCAGATATTGGCGGGGTCTCCAATTACTCAGTTAGCTCGGAGTTTGAAAGTGCTCTTCCCATAGCTCCAAGATACCTTCAGGATCGGTCTTCAGATTCCCCCTTTTATCCCTGCAGTAGGTGCAAAAAGGTGTGAATTACGTCACACCACGGACTATTCGGTAGAACTCCTGCGTCTGGTTCGGCTTTCGCTTTCTGTACTAGTTCACAAACGAGATTTCCAGGGAGATTTAGAAATCTCCCTGGAAATCTCGTTTCTCTGGGTCTTAAAACTTCTTCTTCCTCAAAGCCTGGAACGGTTTTCGCTCTCTGTACTAGTTCCAACAAAAGAGATTTCCAGGGAGATTTTGAAATCTCCCTGGAAATGTTGTTTCTCTGGGTCTGATAACTTCTTCTTCTTTAGAGCCTCCAACTCATCTTCTAGCTCGCCATGTGAAAGTGCTCCTCCCACAGCTCCAAGATACGTTCAGGATCGGTCATCAGATTCCTGCTTTTGTCTCTGCAGTAGGTGCAACGATGTATGAATTGCGTCATACCACGGACTCTACGGTAGAACTCCTGCCCCTGGTGCGGCTTTCGCTCCCTGTACTTGTACAAATTAATTTTGAAATCTCCCTGGAAATCTTATTTTTCTGGGTGTGATAACTTCTTCTTCTTCTTCAGAACCTCCAATTCCGTAGTTTGCTCGCCATGTGAAAGTGCTCTTCCCACGCCGTCAGGATCGGTCATCAAATTCCCCCTTTTGTCCCTGTAGTAGGTGCAAAAAAGTGTGAATTGCGTCATACCACGGACTATTCGATAGAACTCCTGCGTCTGGTACGGCTTTTGCTCTCTGTACTAGTTTACAAACGAGATTTCCTCCGAACTCCTGCGTCTGAATGGCGGGCTAGAAGATGAATTGGAGGTTCTAAAGAAGAAGTTATCAGACCCAAAGAAAAAAGATTTCCAGGAGGATTTCTAAATCTCCCTGGAAATCTTTATACTAGTTCACAAAGGAGATTTCCACGGAGATTTTGAAATTTCTCTGTAAATCTTGTTTCTCTGGGTCTGATAACTTATTCTTCCTCAGACCCTGGAACGGTTTTCGCTCTCCGTACTAGTTCTAACAAACGAGATTTCCAGGGAGATTTTGAAATCTTCCTGGAAATCTTTTTTCTCTGGGTCTGATAACTTCTTCTTCTTTAGAGCCTCCAATTCATCTTCTCGCTCGCCATTCGGTAGAACTCCTGCGTCTGATACGGCTTTCGTTCTTTATACTAGTTCACAAAGGAGATTTCCACGGAGATTTTGAAATTTCTCTGTAAATCTTGTTTCTCTGGGTCTGATAACTTATTCTTCCTCAGACCCTGGAACGGTTTTCGCTCTCCGTACTAGTTCTAACAAACGAGATTTCCAGGGAGATTTTGAAATCTTCCTGGAAATCTTTTTTCTCTGGGTCTGATAACTTCTTCTTCTTTAGAGCCTCCAATTCATCTTCTCGCTCGCCATTCGGTAGAACTCCTGCGTCTGATACGGCTTTCGTTCTTTATACTAGTTCACAAAGGAGATTTCCACGGAGATTTTGAAATTTCTCTGTAAATCTTGTTTCTCTGGGTCTGATAACTTATTCTTCCTCAGACCCTGGAACGGTTTTCGCTCTCCGTACTAGTTCTAACAAACGAGATTTCCAGGGAGATTTTGAAATCTTCCTGGAAATCTTTTTTCTCTGGGTCTGATAACTTCTTCTTCTTTAGAGCCTCCAATTCATCTTCTCGCTCGCCATTCGGTAGAACTCCTGCGTCTGATACGGCTTTCGTTCTTTATACTAGTTCACAAAGGAGATTTCCACGGAGATTTTGAAATTTCTCTGTAAATCTTGTTTCTCTGGGTCTGATAACTTATTCTTCCTCAGACCCTGGAACGGTTTTCGCTCTCCGTACTAGTTCTAACAAACGAGATTTCCAGGGAGATTTTGAAATCTTCCTGGAAATCTTTTTTCTCTGGGTCTGATAACTTCTTCTTCTTTAGAGCCTCCAATTCATCTTCTCGCTCGCCATTCGGTAGAACTCCTGCGTCTGATACGGCTTTCGTTCTTTATACTAGTTCACAAAGGAGATTTCCACGGAGATTTTGAAATTTCTCTGTAAATCTTGTTTCTCTGGGTCTGATAACTTATTCTTCCTCAGACCCTGGAACGGTTTTCGCTCTCCGTACTAGTTCTAACAAACGAGATTTCCAGGGAGATTTTGAAATCTTCCTGGAAATCTTTTTTCTCTGGGTCTGATAACTTCTTCTTCTTTAGAGCCTCCAATTCATCTTCTAGCTCGCCATTTGGTAGAACTCCTGCGTCTGATACGGCTTTCACTCTTTGTACTAGTTCACAAACGAGATTTCCAGGGAGATTTAGAAATCTCCCTGGAAATCTGGTTTCTCAGGATCTGAAAACTTTTTCTTCCTCAGAGCCTGGAACGGTTTTTGCTCTCTGTACTAGTTCCAACCAACGAGATTTCCAGGGAGATTTTTAAATCTTCCAAGCTTCCCATTTTCATCTATTAATTCTCTTTTCTTCTGAGCTCTTTGTTTTTCTCTTCGCTTGCCCGTGTTCTCTCGCATTGCTCGGTACGCAACATTCTTACGTTCAGTCGCCAGGTTCCATTAATCACCGAACCAGTCGTTCGGATGTTTAACACTTCTGTCAAACATGGAGTCAGAAGTACTAATCGCAGTATTTTTTATCGCGTGTCCAACTCTCGTCGACACCTGCAACCTCGTCTGCTGGATTTACTCTTCGATCACTGAGCACGATTTCTAACAAATAAACTTAGGTGTTTCTAGCATTTTCATTGTGTAGTGCAGCTGTGTTTATTTGAGCCTGATTTGTGGATGCAAAACTTTTCCGTTTCTAGTCGAAGTTGGCACCTTGGTATGTTCGAACTTTAGTTAAGATAAAAATATCAAAAAAAAAAACAAAAATACTTTCATGGATTTTTCTAATTTCTCTTGTCTATTTTTAAAAGTATATAGCTTAATATTTCCAAGAAAAACATCACTAAATCCTCACAGATCAACTTCAAGTATTGATAACATAAAATTGTCCATCACATAGCGTTGTCCTTTTATTTTTAATTTCTCTTTTATACCAAAGAAAAAAGTTTCAAATTTTCAAGGCGTATATAAATATAGGATTTTACACCACCACCACCACTACCAATCAAAATTTACAATATATACTCTCGTATTACACCCAACAAGCCCACTTCCTTTTTTTCAAGGTTGCACCCATAAAAATTGAGTATTTCCATTTACAATTACAAAAAAGGTAAAACAATAAAAACTACACACCAGTAAAATCCATAAAATATTAATTAAGAACTAGAAATGGAGAATCCTTAAATGATTATATTAAGTTATAGCATAAATACAATATATATGTATGTATGTACTATATTTATGCCAATGCCATACCGAATATTGAAGCCGAATGACGTCATTTGCACATTCATAAATCCATAATTGCTGATGTGTACTCAACAAGTCCTGGTGCTAGAGAAGTCGAGTACAAGCATAAAGGATATGACATTCAACAAGTTACATACACCAAGAGTATCTCTCTCATTCTCCGCCCCACCCCTCGCTCGCCCATCAGCCGTCACCCGAAAATACACAAGGATCCTGAAAGTTTAGATGGTCGTCAACTTCGTCAAGGTTGATACCCCAGATGTATGATTCCATGACAATCAACCAAATCTGATGATAATGTATATGTGTGTTTGTATGAGTGTGTTTGTGTGTGTGTGCTTGTGCAAAAATAGATTTCCCCATATACAGTAACCAATCGGAGGACGAAGAACATTGGAGCTAAAGACATCCTGATAAATATGTACAGGGTGCAAAGCTGGGGAAATAATTTCCCTTAAATTTTTGGGAAATTTTCCAAACTCGTCCTTTTTCTTTTTCTAATGCATATTATGCGCGGTTGTACACACCCAAGGGATTTCCTAACGGCAGGATGCTGAATTAAAATGGACACAAAAATGGGATAACCTTGAATGATGTGCCATCTGTTGCTTGAATCTAGAATTAATGCTTTGAATCTTGGATGAGAATTTTGAAAGGATATTTTGGTAGAGAATCATGCTAAAAATGGGGGGAAAATCTGGACCTGTTGTCCTTGCAGGATACCTATCTTGATCCTGACCAAATTGTAGTCAGTTACGGTTTTATCTTCGTTGCTTGAACAGCGTTCTCGCGTAACGGGATAAGTCCTTGTGGATAATTAACAGAAAACAAAAAAAAATTAATAATAATTAACCAAAAATTAATTTTGTGCAATTGTGAAAAAAATTAATTAAACAAAAAAAAATATTTTTGGGTGATAAATTTTTTTTCAAAAATTTGATGATTTTTGATTGTTTTTTCAAATAAAAAATTGTTTAAGCCAAAAAAAAAAATAAAGGAAAATAATTTTTTTAATAAAAATTCACACATCAACAAGTGTTCAAGGCACAACCACCACCACAAAGAAAAATTATAAAGTGCAGTGAAACCTTTTTTTGTAATATTTTCTGTGAAGTGAGTTTTGCCTCCAGACTATGGAATAATCCCAACCTAATAAAAGGATATTAGTTTTCTACTTCCTGCAAGGATTCAACACAATTACAAATTCTCGGATATTCACTTCAGTAAAAGTTAGTTGCTAATTTTTGTTTTTGTGTTAATTTTTCTTTGCTACATAAAATGTTTTTTATTATTATTAACAACAAAAACACAAGAAGGAAACTCCCAAATCAAGAATGGCATAATCGAAGAATGTTTTTTTTCCTGTTGGTAAATCCTTTTAAATAAAAAAAGGATATTTTTTACGATCTCCTTCTGGATTTATGGAAGTTTGTTCGTTTGTTTTGCCTGTTGCGCGTCCCTTCTCAACCCACAGTGGAAATTTCGCAACTGGTTTTTGGCACGTTTTCTTTATGGTTTTTCCGGAGTGGAAAACATTTTTCTTTTCTTGCAGTTTTCAACGTTTTATTTCTGGAAAAAGGATATTAAGGATATTGAATGGGGTTTTACTTAGCTAGAAACATTTGTTTCTTTGGTAAAAATGTTTATGGCGGCTGATCCTTGAAGTTGTTTCTTATGTCTGGCACAAATTTACAACTTAACGACTACTGTCGATGTGAAAACAGTGTTTCTTTTCGATACGGTGTGAAATTTATATGATTGTGAAAGTTTTTATTTAGTGTTTTTTTTTGGAAAAAGGAAAAAATGTGATTTTTGAATTAATTTCCGTGGTTTTTTGTGGATGATTTTAAGGGATAGTGTACAACTTAGTTTGAAAGTGATAAAAAAAAAGTCGTTAGGACTATTAAAAGTTGGATTAAGGATTGCTGTTTCTGGGCTTCAACGAACTAATATTAAAATTGTTGAAAAAAAAATGTTAATATTTTGAATCAAAGAAGATCTTATTTTCGCTCGTCCAAAAATTTCAAGGTCTGAACAATGTACATAATTCCTACAAGAGTCTAAAAAAAAGAAAATCTAAATGGTTAAAAAATCGTTGAAACAAAAAAACAAATATTGCAAAAATAGTGTTAAATAAAAGTAATTTAATATTATTAAATATATTGCACTAAGTGAAAAAAATTAGTTTAATTAACAATTTTTTTTATAAAATTAATGGACGACCACTTTTCAAAATTTTGATCCTGAAGGCGCATGTCTTCTTGGAGGATACATAAAATTAACAAAGGAAAAAATTATTATAAGTTGGATTTTTGTATTGCACATAAATTCAAAGCAAAAGGATATGATATATAAAAATTGTGGTGCATCTTTTCTACGTTTGCTTATCTGGTCCCGAAGAATTAATAATCAAAAGGATTGGGAAAATAGTCAGTGAACTTGTGGAAACTAATTCTGTTCAAGTTTGTAAAATCCGTCCTGATTCAAATCCATAATTCTATTCAAAAGTTTTCAAAATTTTGGGATAAAAAATTAAGAATGCTCCGTCTGCTTGTATAATATGGGCTTGTTCTGTTCAAATAATTCTTATATTTTAATAATTATTATTTTTATTGTTCTTCACTTATTGTGAGAGCATAGAGCCCCTACAAAGATTCTCCATCGGATTCTGTTTTGAGCTCCCCTTTTGGTTTTAGTTCAGGTTTTATTGGGTTATTCGATTTCCTTCATTATTATTTCTTTTAGGTGTTTCTAGGTCAACCATCTAGCTAGGACTTTTTATGTTATTTCACTATTTTGTTTTCGCAGTCTGTGCCCAAACCGTGTCCACTTTCGTTTCTTTATTAGGCTTGATTAATAATTCATATTTTATCAAATTTCAAAATTTTGTTTTCTAGCCTTTTTTTTACATGGTACATAAAGATTTGTTGACGAAAACTTCTATTTTGTGTATATGGGTCTGGTTGCACAGTTCTAGAATCCCCAAATCAGATTCCTGTTGGTTCTTTAGTGGCTTGCACTGGAATTGTGACGACAAACTTCACGCAACTTCATGGTAATCAATAATATGTTAATTAAAATTCATTATTAAGGAAGCAAATTAAAATTTGCGAAGGAGTATATGACATGTACTGAGTAGTTCAAAAAAAATTAAATGAAATATTAAATAAAACCCCGATCCTTTAGAAATATAAATAAAAAAAAATGTTCCTAAAAGTATGCAGAATTAAATATAACTTCTTTTAAAACAAAATTGCCTAAAGTTATGCAAAAAATGTAACCAAGTCACATAGATGCCAGCTACGGAAAAAATAACCGGCCAACAAAGCCGTTACGTCGTTAATAGATTATATGTTTAATTGATGGAAGGGTTTTAGTAGACCATACAAAATCTATCGAACCTTATTTTACAATTTTTATTTTCTTATTTCGTCAAGTACAGTATTGAATAGTAATGGTGAAAGGAGTCAACCTTGTTTCACTCCAGTAGTTGTTATATATACAGGTTGTATACCCTTCGTATGGGACCGGGGGGTCAAGTCGTAACAGTCAAAATTTCGGTTTTTTTAACTAAAACCACCTTTTTCTCCAAAAAATACGTAGTTAGCTGATATTTTTTTTTGCAAAATTGGAAAGCTTGGACAATTTCCTATGAATAATGTCCGGACAATTTTTGTGCTACGGCCTTTACTTTTGAAGTCATTAGCAAGTTTGTTGATAAAATTGGCATTATTTGGTGCCTGTTTGGTAACTTTTGGAAACGCTTAGGTGGGAAAGTACTACAAAAGAGCCAATTTTAGCATTAAAATTGCTTATAACTCCAAAAATAAAAGCAGTAGGATAAAAATTGTCCAGACATTATCGATAGTAAATTGTCCAAGCTTTCCAATTTTGCAAAAAAAACTATTAGTTAACTATGTATTTTTTGGAGAAAAAGGTGGTTTTAGTTGAAATTTTAGTTAAAAAAACCGAAATTTTGACTTTGATGACTTATTACTCTGGTAGTTGGTAGGGTGGAACCTTGAATTTTACCGTTTTACATAGGTGGGAGTATTCTACGTACACTGATACCTTACTCGTGAAAATAGCTCATAGGGTTACAAAAATACCGGGTGATATGTAAAACTCTACCAAAAAAAATTCAAAACGCCCTAGCTGTTAAACGGTTACGATTTGACCCCCCCCACCCATACCATTTTTTGTTCGTCTATCCAAAACCTATCCACAGCCGGCCGCTTTGTAAACTTAAGGGTATACACCCAATGGCGTGGCGTGCTTTGAATTGTAGCGGATGCAATCTGGCAAAATATGTGTGGAAAAACTCCGTTCCACGGATGCACGTTATATATTCAAAAGGAGTATTAAGATTATCTATATTATCATGAATAGATAAAATAAGTCTTCCATTGAAGTCGCAGCGAGTGTGAGCTGCTTTTGGAAGTTTTCGCTTTAAAAACAAATCGAGAATAGCGGTTCGTTTAGTTGAGCGACTAAAGAAATTTGAGAAACCTGTGATTGACTGAAAGAAAATTCGGCACTCACGAATCTTGTCACACGATTTCGATAAAACAATATTTAAGCGATGGGAAAAGCAGTGTGCAAAAAGAGCATTTGGAAATTTCTTTAACTCGAACTTCACCCGCCATAACAGAAGCTCCGTCATAGCAATTGTAACTTTGAACCACATGCGAAATTCTGCATAACATGAACTACATGTTCATGCAAACGAGCTGCTCTTCTATCATCGGAAATATTTTTAAACTAATGAATGAGGAAGAAATGTATCTCAGAGTGGTTGACAACATTGATCGACAGGAAATATCCGTGGTTTCATCTCAAATAATTGCGACAAACTCAGAATTTTGGATTTCAGAAGTAATTTTAATTTTTAGTAAGAGTGCAGGAAATAGCCATTATTAAATCATTTTGAAGGGAAATTAATTCAACATAATTTTCCCGATTAATAGAATCTTGATCCTCGCGGTGTCGGCCAAAGGCTTGCTCCTGACATGCCAAGTGGCAAACAACGTCTATACAAATTTTAATAATTTTCCGGTTCTTTTTAACTAACTCATTGTTCTCATAATTGAGGATTTATAATAAGTGTCTACTAGATTTTCAATCCTAGTGCATGTTTTATTTTCACTTAAAATATGTAATATTGGTTTCGGTCTACCATTTTCAATTATGGATTTCTTTTCCGTAAATAAACGCGAGCAAAAAAATTGCTGCAAAAAATCATCCATTATGCAAAAATGCTTACCATCAACATTACCCATTATATTTAATAAAGCAAAAACAAACTAAAAAAACTAACAAATAATAAATAAATATTTTTAAATTTATCCAATTTTCTTTTCAAACTTACTTTTTAAAACTACTTCCACTATTTTTAACTCACAAAACAAATCGCACTATCTAAATTTCAGGCAAAACAATTTTTTATTTATTTTATTTAATTAATTAATTACTCCAAAAATACTGCTTTTGCTATTTTCTACAATTAAGTCATTAATTTCAAACCACATTGTACAAATTCATTTCCAATTAGAATGCTCATAGAAATGAATTCCCTCCAATCTTATTAGGAAACTTCTCTCCGCTCTCACCCAACAAAAAATATACTCACATTCTTGTGACAGAACTTCGTATGGATGAAAAATCCTTAGAATATAGAACTACAGGAAGGCCCTCGCCGAATTTTACCGTAGTGATATTCTTTTTGTGTGACTGCTCACGTTTTAGTAGTTGTTTGTCCATTACAAGCGGATAAAGCGAATGGAATAGAGGAGGGGTAAGAGCGAGTTGAAATAATCAGTTAACTAAAATAAAATCTTGCCCCTACAAATGAACTTTTTACACGCCGTCACTACGCATTCTAATCAGCTGATCCCCTTGAATTTTGCGTGGCATTAGTTCTGTGGTGCTAAGGCAAAACCCGATATGTCAAAAAAAAAATTTTCGTTTGTGTTGCCAACAGTCGAAAGTTTATGAATGAAAATGTTCCCCAAAGCCAAAATTGTAGACTGTTTCTATAAAATAATTTAGATCAAAACTACAGAGTCCAATATGTCCATATGCTTACAATACTGCGACGGCACAATCCAATATTACTTGACCCAATATCGCCAATTATCTATTTTGACATATCGGGTTCTGCCTTAGCACCACAGAGTTAATGTAAACAAAGAAATCCAAGCACACAAAATTTACATTATTTAGAGTATTTAGCTCATTGATTTCCATTAATGGCATTATGTAATATATATGTTTAGGAAGTATTTGAGTTTACCCACTTACCTGAAAAAGGATTTTCCTCACGGAATTAGCGAATTTATTCGTACATCCACAAACTGCACACTTCATTGTTCTTATTTCACTTAAAATTCACTTGTAACATCTTTAATTGCACTGAAAACAAATTCTTTGAACTTTCTTTCTTCTTTTAATTTAGTTATGAAAAAAAACTGTAAGTAAATTTGATAAAAAACACTTGTTTCAAAGAAAATGCACTACCGAACGCGGAAAATAATTTATAATTTGACAGTCAACTAACAAGCAAATAGCCCAGTTTGACAGTTGTCTGATACCGGATTTCACTACGCTCACGTACAGGGATTTTACACGCGAGGGCCTTTCCTGTAGTTCTATATTCTAAGGAAAAATCTGAATTGCTTCCCTTGGCACTGGTCACAGGAACAAACGTTCGTTGTGTCTCCCCATCTCCACTTCCCTCTTCATCAACAAGTTCGCACCCAAGTGCGTTTCCAACGGACAGTCGAGGGAAGCAATTTAAATTCTGCTTCTCGAAGTCCGTTGGCATTTTTCTTTGCGTATATAGAATAGTTTTCATATGAGAATTCAGAGAGAAGGAGGAGAGAACTTTCGCTCATCGACATAACATAAAATTAACATTTAATTTCTCATTTGGAGACATATCTTACCAGGAGGCTAGAAAAAGCAACAATAATATAAAGTTAATCTCAGAATGATAAAATAAATAAGTTTTGTAAAAGAAAAGAATAATTTTTATTAAATTTGAATTTTTATTTTTATTTCTTAAGAAATTGTAAGGGACGCAATGCATCCCTTGCTTCCAAAGACGCCACGCCACTGATAGAAACGTTTATTCATTCTAACACTCCTCAGTTCATCTAAGTTGTTGGAGTCCAGCGCCTCCTTACATTCTAAGTTCATACATTAGCTGCGTTCCATTTCTGCTTTTGAGTACTCATGAGTAAAGCAGAAAAGGAACGCAAAATTTGTGCTTATGAGTAAAACTTAACCTCAAATTTTTCATGTTATTTTATTTGTATACAACTAAAAGGTTAGAATAATTTACCATATAATTTAAATTAATTTATTATTTAAATTTTTATTTATTTTATTTATAAATTTAGTATTTTTCTTTATTGACGTTTTTATATGGGAAAAAGTTCAAAACAATCAAAACCCTATCTATAGGCGCAAAATAACTCACAATAGACTCAAAAAATTGACTTTTCTTCTAGCGGATTTCAATTGCAGGATAAGGATAATACAGTCTTATGACTTTTTCTTAAGTCTTATGACTTTTCTTAAGTCTTTACAGTAAATCCTGACTATTCCGAATTAAATTCTTAAAATTTGATACTTTGAATATAAATGAATGTCTTCTTTTATTCTCTAAAACTACAAAGTAAAAATGAACTAAGGCAATTTAAATTTTGCTTACTTCTCGTAACCCTGAGTGGTTATTCTGTAACTACGAGAAAGTGAAAACGTGAAAAGTCTTTTCATTCTCATTCTCATCGGCTTTTCTCATTTTGAGTTCTCATTTTTGTCAGCAAAGCGATTCTATAACATAAAGTGAGATATTCCAGTGACAAATGAGCTGAATGTATAGTTCACATTGGAAATTCTCACTTGTATATAAACGTCAAACTAGGGGTTTTATCTTTTTCGAGTGGCCTCCTTTGTAGATAAGACTTTGTAACATTTAAAATGGCAACAGTATTTGTATTTATAGAGCAAAGAAGAAGACGCCAAATGTGGGCAATTATAATTTTAAATTCACGTTTTTTGCAATAAACTATTGAACTTAAAAAGTTGCACTTTACTACTTAAACTTAAAAAGTTACACCTAAGAGCATTTAAATGAATGACACACTCCTCCCATAAATGTTTTTGAAAATTAAAAGTTTTCGCACTTCTCACTGGGAAAACGCAATACAATTTTTAAAAGTTGTACGTTCAATTGTTTAAATAAACTGTTGTTACTTGAAAATGACAAGTTCTCACATTTCTCACTAGAAAAATTTTGGTGAGAAATTATTTTTCACCAAGAAAAAGTTTGACAGATAAACTCACGTTCTCATCGTTTCAGAATCGCATTTATTGGAATTCTCACTGAAAAGACTTTTCACTAGACTTTTCACAGTTACAGAAGAACCGTTCTGGCTGCTATTTTTTTGCTCTTTTTCTCTTTTCCTTTGTTTTCTGCATCGGCTTGATTTCCTCTTGTTATTGAGCAACAACGGTTTCCCACTCCGTTTTTCAAGCGTCTTGTCAGTTTCGTTTGGTTTCGTCTAGTTCGAGTTCGTCCGTTGTATTTCGTTCAGTTTTAGCTTCGTCCGCTGCGTTGCACAGTGTCCGTCCGTTATTTTCGTTTCGTAAAGCCCGCTACACACTATCGTCGTTGTACTCCGCGTTCGTTGAACAGCGTTGCCCGAACGACGAACGACGTACGCCTCTATTCTATACACATTACTCGTCGTTTAGTTTCCATAGTAGCATGGACGAATATACTTTCTTGGCAGTAGCGACGGTTCTTGCTGGAAAAAATTGTAGCAAAAAAAACATTTTTGGTGCAAACCCTTTTTTGTGCACAACAGGTACATACTTCACTGCTTAACGACAAACGACGACACACAGTTTTCATCCACACTATCGTCGTACAGCGTACAGCAAACGGAGAAAAATCAAAATGGATTTTATTTAACGCTATGGCGAAAAACGTGGCGGCGTTGACATCCACACTGCAATTTTCTATGATCGTCGTTCGTCGTTCGGACAACGCTTTTCGACGAACGCGGAGTAAAACGACGATAGTGTGTAGCGGGCTTAACACTAAGTTTTGTTGATTGGGCGGGAATTTTGCATCCGCTTTTTGGTGCTTTACCACTTCAACTAAAAAAATACTTTTTTTAAATATTATTCGTAAATCCAATGGAGCTTTCTTTATTGAATAAAGTAATATACAAATAGGTTTCAATGCAAGGCGACACAGGGTTTTAGTAGTACTTAGAACGAGCTGAAATTTTTTAGGAATTCTTTTAAGGTAAAATAAAACATGTACTGTACATATATGAAACTATAAAAATAAGTTACACTCTATTGTCATCGATTCACGAAAGATTTTTTTCCAGCCACTCAAAACTGCCTGACGAAAAATACCCGCTCGATTTCACGTCTTCAGATAACAAAAAACTAACGAATCCTCTCTGAAGTCTGTGCTGTCCCATAAAACTCCACAACTGCATTTGTGCTACAATAGTTTCCGTAAAAATAATCGAGTTTTAAAAGAATTGCTTTCCCTATTTCAATGGCTGAAGTCAGTTTCAACCCATGTTATTAAAAAAAAATCTCGGTTTTAGTTCTGTGAGTGCAAAGTCTAGTCTGGCATTGAAATTCAATCACAAAATTGTGGTCTCAGTTTTTCTTTTATCCCCAGCAGATCCCAACCACTTCTGTTAAATTTCCGGAGTTTTGTGGAATTTTAAGATAAAATTTTTTCGACACAGAATTTTCCCATCCTCTCCAAGGGTTCTTTAAAATTTATTGATGTGAAACATCTTTGCGCGCGTTGAGAGTAATTCTTCAAGGTCGGGAACGTTTTGAGGGAACGCTTTATGGGAACGCTTCCTCCAATCTAATTCTCATTCCGGGAAATGGAAGATCTGTATTGAGGAAGACTGAATAAGATGGAGATATAAAAAAAATAGTAGCACCAAAGAAAAGTCTTTATCCCTGCAAACAATTTCTCGGAGGCTGGCTTTCTCGGACCATTCTCGATTCGAAAAATGCTTGCGAAGGATACGAGAAAAAGATTCAAAACGCAAAATGAAAGCTTTCCTGGTTGATTTGTTTCTCCCAAAGCCTTCATGCTGTAGACAAATATTGAGAGCCGATTTCCCCTGAATGGGACTTCAAATCTCCAAATTACACTAACAACATAACCTCATTTCACCGATTTGAAGTCCTATTGAGAGGAAATTTGTTTGGAAAGTTTGTTTTGCTCGGCGGAGTGATTTTCGGCGCAGAAGCGATTTGCTATCGATACGAGCATGCGATTCGTTATCAGCACGAGAAAGCGATTCGATCTCCTGCTCCGCTTTTATTGCCTTCGAATTCGCTTACGAGTCGTTAACGAGTCCGAGATCGAAGCAGGCTTTCGCTTTAGGCAAATCGTTCTCGAATCGTTTCCGAATCGAAATGTTTACAGGGATACGCCGCGAGCCAGACATGACGACCCAGACATAGGCAGAATGGAACAAATAATTGAGTGGTTGACTTACGACGTTGATATTCTAAAAAGTTGCGGGTTCGATTCTTGATCTCGGCATTTGAATTTTATTATTTATATTTCAAAGATTCCAATAATACCAAAAAAGTACAAACCCAAAATTGTTAGTGAAATGCATTTCCCATTTACCTCTTGTGATGTAATCTTCAAATAAATAAAAAAAAGAGCGCCCGTGTCAGGAATCCAACCCACGACCGCCGGGTGAAAGCCCTGCATCTTACAGTTAAGCTAACAATGCCTATAGATTCCAGTGGTTGAAATCGGTAATTATAGCCTTCTGCTTTAATTTATAGGCCTTTAGGTGCTGCCAGACGTTGCAAGGAAAGCGCTTGCTGCAAGCTATTTGCTCTCTTCCTTGCAGAGAAGCTACTGACAGAAACAGGCGCAAACGCCGTGCGGACATTGGCTTCGCGGTATGTGGCGACTTTTCGCTGACACGATGCAAAGTCTAGATATTAACAAGTCTTTCATCTTCATATGGTTAGTGAGTGAAAGGCGAACAGCTATATGCACCCATTCTTCAAATGACGATGTCAGGGTACCAGAGAGAGAATGCAACATTTTTATACACGCTCGCACACAACTAGCCAGCGGACGATTTTATGATTTTATATGGGGATAAAGTTGATGTATTAGTGCACATTTACTATTTATGAAAAAAAAACAGCCGATTCAATTTTCCTTCCTTTTCTCTTCTGCATACTTTATCGAAGAGAGAGAATCTGGCTTTGTCTCGCCGAGTTCACGATGTATGCGTTGAGTTGTGCTCAGCAAAGATGTTCATATATGCACGCATACAACTAACGGGGGGAAAATTTTGTATGAAGATGAAAGACTTGTTATATCTAGACTTTGACACGATGTTGCGGTGTCGGCGGCGCGCTCCGACTTTGAACACAACAACGAAATCAAAGTGACAAGTGGACGTGATAAGAAAAAAATTGAAAAACCTGAATGATTTACATATAATTTTTCTATCCTACAGGGCTTGTCTTTGTTTTAGGTGCTAATTTAATTACCCCAATTTGGAAAAATAAAGATTTTCATTAAATATAAAATTCAACAAATTTGCTATCACAGCCAACACCAACACACGACCCCAAACATATTCCCACCACCACCAAAACACGACTCAAAACACAAACATCTCTTGACACTACGTGGCGGCAAGGCGCAGAAACCCTGCAAACAATTTCTCGGCTTTTCTCGGAGGCTCGCTTTCTCGAACCATTCTCGATTCGAAAACTGCTTGCGAAAGATACGAGAAAAGCTTCAAAACCCACCATAAAAGCTTTCCTAGTACATTGGTTTCGATATCTTGCTCCGCTTTTATTGCCTTCGAATTCGTTTACGAGTCGTTTACGAGCCCGAGTTCGAAGCAAGCTCTCGCTTTTGCGTGTCGTTCTCGAATCGTTTCCGAATGGAAATGTTTGCAGGGAAGTAGAAAGTAAAGCAACTTGCGCGGTGTGTGCGTAGCGTAAAACAGCATTTCGTTAGTGCGCATTTGAATACACTACTTCTATTCTCTGTGTCATTGCCCGCACGGCGTTTGCGCCTGTTTCTGTCAGCAGCTAGAGAGCTTTTCGGACGCTCGCAGCTGCAGTCACAAGTTGCAAGTATTTAGCTCCGTGCGAATGAAAATCCGCTTTCATGAAAGTACTTTTACTGAACTTGTACAAAAGCACTTGCATGGGGTGTCAGACACACCAAGTAAAAGCGTGCGCTATTGTATGCAGCAGTGTTTACAAAGTTTGTAGATTATGCGATTATCTACAAAAAACGATATTATTCATTTTCCCGTACGAATTGCCATTCATGAGATACCGCCGTTTTAAATATTTAAAATACTCATATGTACACTGATAAAAAAAATTTCTTGGCTTAAAGCACTTTTTCTTGAACCAAGCAACTCATGTTTTGGATATAATGAAAACAAAATTGTCTCGGGATAAGCAATACTCATAGTCTTGGTTTTATTGTCTTGTATGAAGACAAAAGTTGACTTGAAGTAAAAAAAATACGAAACCGATGATATTCATATTATAATAGAAAAAAATTCAAGTTCTGAAATCGGTCTTAATAGTTGTGATACATTTTTAGAGCTTGAAAGTCCGGTAAACGAAAAAAGTCCGATGAATTAAAAATTTAGTTTCTTGAGTAAAAAATTAAACAATCTTATTTCGAGAAAAATATATCTTGGTCGAAAAATATAAGTATTGAGCGAAGAAATACGATTGCTTGGCTCAAGATTTTCCAGTGTCTTACTCTGAGACAGCATTCTCATGTTAAGACTGAAAAATTTTTCTACTCAAGACAACGAAACGAAGACTATCGAATTGCTGGAATCAAGACAATTTTTTTATCAGTGTAGTCATTCGGGACTTGTAAAGGTGATCAAACGTTCACAATAAATCCTTTGTTGGACTACGTGGCTAATATTTTCAGGCGTGATTCCTGGATGTGTTTGGAGAAAAAAAGTGTTCTAGAGAACACGACTATCCCCCCACTATCCACTACGATACAGGTTTATTTTTATTAAAAATTCACTTAAACTAGAATAACTCCCAGACTAATCATCGTAAAGCAACATAATTAGGCTCATATTTTAGGTAAATGTGTATTCTTTTATTTAGTGTAAAGAGCAAAAACTTGAATGACTCCGTTTAAAAGATATGTAGGGCAGATTTCTTTCTCAGAAAAATGCGTTATTAACAGTATATTTTTTTTGGCTTTTCCGATGCACCAAAATATTACCTCAAATATTTTTATACACAATAATGGTGTATTTCGAATAGTTTTCTAGCTATAGTGAGTTTTATCGTGAACAGTTAAAAATTTAGTCGTCCTTCAACATCAGCATAATTCTAATACAGGTGAAAATTGGTGCACACCTTAAAAACGTCATTATAAATGAAACGACAGAGGTCCCCAAAAATCCGACTTATGCAAAAAAAACTATTCAATATCAAAGGTAAAAGGCAGGTTTTTGCAACTACATACCTCATAAACGGTGTCTTAAACATACAATATTTTTTTTCAAAGTATGCAGTTTAAGCGATTATCTTGAATAAAAATATTTCCCGGCGACCGATGAGGTGTCAGTCTCTACAATTTATTTATAATCATTTTTTTAAGGGATATGGCAATTTTCAGCAACTTCCCAATTATCTTCAGTCTTTAGCTTTTTTAGTCTGTTTCGACTGGACTATTACTGCTAAAAGTGAAAACGTTTGCCAGTCCAGCAAATGCAAATGAAAGCCCCTCGTGCAAGCGTTTCGCTCTGAGAGAGTTCGCTAAATTTCACTATGTGTGCCAGTCACGCGAAGAAAGCACTTCAAGTGAGAGTGCTCGCATAAAAGTTGTAAAATGCTTTCATAAAGTCCACTTTCTAGTTCAGTCGAGATCGGACGTATTTATTCGAGAGTGATTGGCAATCTTTATTTTCTCAAAGTGAACATGTCTCAATCATGTGCTAAATGTGATAATGAGCTGTTCGCTGATAGCTCCGTGGTCTGTGCGATTTGCAAAGATTAGTACCATAAAAGATGCGCAACCATTTCGGAAAACGAGTGTAAAGCTTTAAAATCCAATTGTAGCATTTTCTGGATGTGTCGCCATTGTGCAAACTTCTCGCTCAATGATCTCGTTTCTAAAGTTTCTGACTTGTCTAGTGTTATACTTTCCTTAAAGGAAGAAATACTAAATATCAAGCAGTTAATTCCTCCAACTGTGGCAAAGGATTCTGGAATCATTATCGGCGGCCGCAGCAAAAATAAGGGTCATAGGGTTTAAGGTCTTCAGAGTTCCCTAAAAATAAGCATTCTGTTCCTAACGGCCTGTCAAGTTCATCGACCCACGGTTCATACTCATCAACTCTTATGACGTCGAATCCTGCTTCGTCATCTGCTGCTCTCAACGCACCAGCACCAGAGGCGCCGCGGCCTGCTGCGATCACAAAGCAGTCTACTGCGATCACAAATCAGTCTACTATCAACAATGAAGTTCCAGCCTTAATCATTCCTCCCGATAACATCAGTTGGACTGTCGTGAAGAAGAAAAAAAAGAACCGCAATGCAAAAAGAATTTTTGGTTGCGATAATTCCTCCGATTTATGTGCTGTCGTATCCCTCAAATGATTCCATGTTTCCAGACTAGATGTTAAAACGACTGAAGACGACGTTAAAAAATTTGTTTCCTCAAAATTTAGCATACCGGATATGGATGTTAAAGCAAACGCTTAACCAAAAAGGATGCGGTAATTGAGGAGCTCACATTTGTTTCTTTTAACCTTGGTATCCCAACAATGGACGCAAATAAACTTTTAAATGCTTCATCGTGGCCTAGAGGTGTCGCAATTAAACCCTTTATTTTTGATTTAAAAAACGGGGCGCTCGCCCCAGACATACCAACATCATAAATAATCGCCTTGGCGCTTTACGCTACGATCGGAACCTCTCAATTTATTACCAGAACACTGGAGGCTTACGCACAAAGCTTAATAATTTTTATTTATCAACGCTAGAAAATGATTTTGATATTATTGTTTTGACAGAGACATGGCTCAACGATAAAATTTTGTCTTCAGAACTATTTAATAGCAACTATATTGTCTTTAGGAAAGATCGTTGCGAGTTTTCAACTAGCCTTAAAAGAGGTGGTGGTGTATTAATTGCAGTTCATCAATCTTTATCATCTAATCTTGTGCCTTTACTTCATGAGGATGGTTTAATAGAACAAATTTGTGTGTGCATCAACAGTAATCATCCGAATTCTGTACGTTTACTTATTTGCGTAAGTTATATCCCTCCGAGCAGTCCCTTCGACATTTACAACAAACACATGCGTAACATCACTGATCTGATTGAGAAATCCAACGATAATATTTATCTCTGTGCGCTTGGTGATTACAATCTTCCTGGAATAAATATAAATTGGTCATGGCGTGAGTAGGACAACTTTTTGGTTCCTATAAATGTTAATACCGATATTGAACGGTTAGTTGTAGATTCTTTGTTAGGAATTGATCTCAAACAAATTAATGTAATTCCTAATTTCTTTGGTAAATTTCTTGACCTAATATTATAACGATGATATTTTCTCTATTGCCACTTGTAATGAATTTCCATTAGTTAAATCCGATTTGAATCACAAGGCAGTTTGTGTTGCTTTAAAATACTATCGTTATCCCCGTCTCTTGATTTTAATTTTAAATTAACCGCCCGCGTTGATCAGACTGGGTATCCCCAAATACCTCGTGCACATAATGATAGATTTCCTAACAGGCAAGGCGCTGCACGTGACTCCGATAATATAGAGATCCCATGTAGAAGAGGACCCAAAGCTAGCAATATCTGCAGATCTATTTCATCCACAACCCTCGACAAATATGGTGGTGTGATCACAAGATGAGTGGTACCGGAAAATTCCCACAATGTACTTTGGAACCGGGGAAATAAGACCGAGTCTGATGACCATAGACGTACCCAGCAGACCATTGGAAGCTGGAACAATTCTGTAGACTCTGAGCTCAAGGACGCTTAAAAAACAACGGTGCAACTAAAGGATCAGTTCACGACTGGCAGGTCCGATTCTACAGGAATCCTTTAATTTTTGGACTCCTTATTAGTAGGATAGTCCTTTTGCTAGTTTTTATTGCTCCTTTGTTACTTACAATTCATTTTGAATATGAAATCAGAAAAATTTACCATTAGTTAGTTTGCTTGTACGACCACAGTACACAAGTCTCACCTATTCCAAAATCATCCACAAATACGATAAGAAGCTTTCGAAATCATCATTACATGTCGCTTTGTCACGTACAGGTTGTGTCCAAGGACTATGGCCTATTGCAAGTAGTAAATCGGTGAGTAAAAAAATTACGGCTATTTTACATCGCAAAGGCTAAATTTCTGTGCAATAAAAGAGCTCAAGAGCTACGTTTCCACTTTGCGTTTGGGATGTAAATGGCCTTTATTCTTGCTAATTATTCAATTTAAAGAAAGATAAAGATCGCCAAATATGTTTCACATCTTTCACGTGCTCTATTTTTTTTTATAACTTAGTGTTCCCTACGCATCCATATAACCCGACATTACTGTGAGGATAGGTTTGTTCGCCCTTCAATGGTTGGTAGTTAAATTGTATTTCAAAGGCTTGGGTAGACATGTTTAATAGCAGCATTAATTTAATGTTTTTGAAATCAAGCAATCAGCCACACTTCATGTTCGTTATGTTTCCGGAACTTCCTGTACAAACTCCAACTGTCATCAGCAAATGTCTTCCTCCAGCAGTTTTGGTTCAACTTACTTCATTAACGCCAACAAATTACTTTTTCCAAATACCGAATATTTTATCTTATTTATGAGCTGAATTCAAGTCCCTCGAAGCCACAATTAAACGATTTCCCCATTTTCCTTAATTGCCGCACAAAACTACATTTCGCTGAATCTCCACGATAAGAAAACTTCACCAACTTTAATTGCTAGCCATGTTCGACTTTGGCAAGTCGAGGACTGATTAAATCTGGCAATTAAATTTCCATTTTCATCCCAAACGATGATTTTCCAGTCGCAGTTTGAGTGTTTTACTTTGCAACTAAAATGTGAATAAAACAATTAACACAAGGACTTCAGCCATAGAAGGATACACAGAATCCCCGAGGATTAACCAAATTAGTTTTCAGACTTTTATGGACACTTCAATACGCTCGAAGCAGAAGATCGTCCATATTCATATACCGAAGCCGGGCTGCAACCCAGGACGAATACAGTCCAAATTGCTCGGGTTTTGAGAGTTTGGCACAGGTTCCATCTCAGCAACGACTCTGCTAAAACTCCTAATTTCTCCCGGACGGGATTACGTTGCTATTTTATATTCCGCAAGAATTTCCCAAGGTGAGAATTTAATAAAGTGTGTATTCATGTAGAGTACATAAAAAAGTCTTGGCAGCTGTGTGTTTTTTTCGGCAGTTTTGCTGTGGTGTAGTCGGCACAATTTTTCAATCAAGGAATTCGTCCTGCTGGCATCCCGGATTGGGGCTTCCTGTGACTGACGTCTGTTCGGCTGACTTGATTGATTGTAATGGATCACATCGTTCGGCATACGAATATTGATGAGCTGCCTGGAACATAGGTCAATTGACACGATGAAGTTTATTTTCTGATTCCGATGGATGTTTTTATTTTTGGCCATTTCACATTTATATTTAATATTTTTGTACACTTGTAGGATTTTGATGATTTTGTGATTTTCATTTGTGCGGCCAAGGACATGGAAATGTGGAATTATAACGCAATGACGATCAAGATTGTTCTATGTACTGTAAATAAAAAATGAATGAATTGGGCTTGACAAATTCCGGAATAAATAAACTTTGGTATTCTGGCGGGGATTTAGGAATATTCTTATATAAGTAATAATCATAATCATTTTTTATGGAACCTAAGATAAACCTTATGGACATAATAGAGTTTTTAATACATACGTCAACTATTTATGAAGTTTTTTATCTTTGCCCTTTCCATACTTTGCTGAGGTTAATCCCAACTACTGGAAACTAGCTCATATTGAACACATGCCCAACAAGATAAATTCAACAACCTCCAATAAGAAAGGAGGAGTCGAATTAACAAAAAATTTATGGGCTATCTAGAATCCAACAATATATTAAACTAGCAAAAGCCCGCGTGCGTCGCAACGACTTTAAATAAAAAAAGATTATGTGTGCACAGTCCGCGATAGGAAAAAGGTGTACTAATGAAAAAAAGAACAAATCTGCAAAAATTGATTTTGGATACATATAAAAATTTAGAGTTACCTATAAAAAAAGAAAGTGCGCTCCGACAGTGACTGGAGTTTACTTTTGAAAAACGATTGTCTTCAAATATATAGGGTGTATTGCCTAAAGTTACAAAGCGGTCGGCTGTGGATAGGTTTTGGATAGACGAACAAAAAATCGTAGGGGGGGGAATCGTAACGATTTAGCCGCTAGGGCGTTTTAAAATTTTTTTTTGTGTTTTACTTATCACCTTGTACTTCTGTAACCCTATGACCAATCTTCATGAATAAGATAGCATTGCACTTCAAGAGTTATGAGTCATCAAACTCAAAATTTTGGTAGTTAATCAATATTTTTTTTTCCAAAATTGGAAAGCTTGGACAATTTTTTATACATAATGCCCAGAAATTTTTTGTGTTACGGCCTTTTCTTGAGGATATTAGCAAATTTGATGTTAAAATTGGCTTTATTTGGTACATTTTTCACATAAGCTTATGACGAAAAGTACCAAACACAGCCAACACGGATTACTGTATTATAATCGTCATACTCTTTCATTTGATACCCATACTGAGGGTTTTGTGAAGAAAAAGTTAATCCGCCATTTTGAATTTGGATTGACGCCACGCAACTAATTGTATTCTACTTGTCATTCCCTTTCATTTGATACCCATGTCGGTGGTCGGGGAACACAAATGCCAAAATCCGCCGCCATCTTGGAACCGCCATCTTTATTTTTTTACAAAATGGTCACATTGCATTGTTAACCTAACTACGCATATGTGCAAAATTTGAAGTTGATCGGTTTGAAATTGTGGCATTAATAATTTTGTACGATGTACATTAGCCGAGTTATCAGGCGTAGAACGTAAAAAATGGTGAAAAATCGTACTAATTAATTAAGAAAGGTTGGAAAGGTTTATTCAATTATTTTGCGGGTCAGGGTTGGTTAATATATTTCAGGGGTGGGTAAAAGGGAAAAAGTGCAATCACATTTTTCGAAACTTAGACTGCCGTTGGCGGACGGTATATAATTTTTTTTCGACCCTTTTTTGCGTCATAATTATTTTTTCAGCCTCTACTTTTGTTTTAGGGGGAGCACTCAAAACAATCGGGACTTTTCCAAAATAAGGACCACCCTAGATCCATGAAACAATTTATTGGATTTTGATTTGAACAAATATGGAAACCCTACTTGTCTAACCTCGAAAGCAAAAAGTATGTTCAGGCATTCCCCGAAATTATCGACATTGCTTACTGTGGTGTTTTATTGTTAAGTTAGAAAGTTTGAAATTATAAGCAATTTTGATTTAAAATTGGCTCTATTTCGTACCTTTTTAGTACTTTTTCACCTAAGCTTTGTCGAAAAGTACGAAATAAGCACGAAATAAGGTTAATTTTAACATAAAAATTTACTTATAACTGAAGATTCTTCCTCATGTGGACAGTAATCGATTCCATTCCCAACTCAGCGATAAAAAAAGCATTCATTGGATCGCCTTCGTAAGGGGTACGGGACTCTCCTACCGACCAGAAAATTTACGTTAGATTCCAGGGGCCACGGAGCATAAGTACTGTGTTTCCATGCAGAGTTTATCCTGAGTTTACTCAGATTAAGCGCCCATGGAAACGGGGATTGAGTAAAGTGTCGTTAAATCCAAGTAAACTCAACGAAGCCAGTCCGATTAAGCCGGGTTTTGCATATGTGTGTGTTTCAGTATCGTTTACTGCACATATACCAACGGCGACGCAATGTAAAATTAGGTATCTGTCACTTTAACCCAGAACCGTCATGGAAACAGCATCGACTGATCTTGAGAGAAAAAGCTTTCTGTTTACTTAACGAAAACTCAACCCTGGCTCATGGAAACACAGTAAAGGCGAGAAACACAATTGGAGCTTTTCTGCCAGCTTGAGCTTTTGGCATATGGAAAACCACGTATCTGGTCACAATAACAGCTTCAAATTTTCGGTCAGCCGAAATGTCGATTTTCGGTCGGCCCGAGCTTTAAAAAATTTTAAATTTTCAGCTGGCTGCTGTCATTATCTTTTGTTGATCTATGCTTTGCTAAACGGGGAATAATGTCGTCGAGTTTTGTCTGCAAAATTTTATTTTATTTACAAGCCAGCCGAAAAGCTGGCAGAAAAGCTCCAATTGTGTTTCTGGCTTAATCATTGCGGGTGAGGAGCACGTGAGCAGATTACTGTTAAAATGTAAAAAGTTAATCGGTTAATTTATTTAGCAGCTGTTTGTTGAGTTGTATGGTTTTAAATCTTTCGTTATGGGGCCATGCCCAACTAGCATTTGGGCCGAGGTGCATATAGGACCCTTATGAAGCTTGCCCCATTGCGTCATGTGGACTCCGTGTGGATTTCCCTATAAGGCCCACGCAGGGCATCTAACGCCATGCTTTATTCGCGCCTCATCATAAGGAATACCCCATTTGGCCCTCTTGTGGAAAAATTTTTGCTACCCGATTCTGAGTGTATATGGAAATGCTTCCTTCAAATCCTTCTGCTTAATAAATATATTAACTGAAACTCATTTTGCTGTCATGTGACGTCAGGAATCAATCGGGTATAATTTTTTGAGTTTTAAGGTCGGTCCGCACATATCCGTGACGTGACGGGGACTTCAGTGCAGTACCGGCGGTATCAGTGAAAAAATAAATATCTGTACGATGTTATTCATGGAAACAAATGGCGAAAGGCGCGCCATGTTCCCACACATCTGACGCAGAAGGGCATCGACGCTCTCAGAACCTTTCAGGCGTCCGTGAAAAATGCACGTTGAGACTTATATTTTTTAATTTATCCTGGACGTGAAACAAATGTTTTTCTAAATTCAACGGAGAATTCAACAGAAAGGTAAAATTTATTTGAAATGCACTCAAACCTGTTTCGGTGCTATTGCAGCAAAATATTTCACGCTATATTTCAAGATTCACTTGAGATCACTGTCCAAATTTTAAAACTAAAAAATAATCACAGATGCCATTAAACGCTGGGCACTTATACGGAAAAGGTGCTGCTGTGTGAATGTCATCACGGAAGTCACTGATACGGAAAGTATCGGTGCCGTGCTGTATGCGGCTAACTCTAACTTCCGCTTCAGGCTTTGTATCCAATTTGTATAAAGGCCTCATTACAATGATAGCAAAAGACTTTCGTGAGCATTAGGTGTTCTGCGGAACGTTTTACAATCAAAAGTGTTCCAAAAAAAAGTGGGAATTTAACGACAATGAAACGAAAATGGAATAGCAAGAAACAAAAATTCATTTCGTTTTAGCTTTGTTGACGCAGCTTTATTATGTCCACTCTTATTTACTTCTGAAGGTTCGAATCAAGTTTCTTGCCTGGCAAGAGTTTCTTGCTCTCGTTGTAATTGGGTTTAAAAATGCGAAATTGGCGGTTAGCTTTTGGAGTGTTCACCATATGGGTTGCCCCCTCATTCATTAATAATAATAGCTTTTGGATAGGCAGAGTCCCTTTTTATAGCTTCAAGCGCATAATAGCGGCTCGTTCCAATCTTTATCAAGGCTGGCATAGGCTTTGTTCCTAGCTGACTAAGACTAATTTCAAGGCTGAGTCAAAAAGGATTGCAGTAATTTTGTACGTTCCGTTGATGTTGAAGAAACCCGTATAAATTTTGCAGTAGCCCGAAAAAATTTGTAGTTTCTGAGCAACATTTAGCTGCCGATGATCCGATGAAGTTTAATAAATGTTCGGCTCAAGACAGGTGTGTTGCATTCTAACCATAGCCTGCAGGACATTATACTCCCCAGTTATACTGCTGGCATTGTCATAAAATTGTCCTCTGCAATTGTTTATGTCGATATTCAGTATTTTGAAGGTGTCCATAACGGCTAGCAACATGTCTTCCGCTTTGAGAACCGTATATGGCAAGAGGATCGTTCAACTCGCTCTGCATTATCTGGAACAAATCTCACAATCAACGAAAGTTGGTCTACATTTGTTATTGGTTTTATAAAGTGTATTAAGTAACGATTATTAAAGGTTCCAAAGCTGATCACGGCGGTAGGCTGTTGCCGCCCCTCGCATCTGCGCCAGTATCGAAAGTTTTATATTTTTAAATATGAGTGTCGTTTCGTTTTTTTGTGGTACTGAGTAAATACTAATCACGTCCAGTGCTCCTTGCCCTCTGTAATCGAACCAGAACTGGTCTATTGAGCATGCTGAATGATATTCTTCACGGTCACCAAAATAATTGCATGAAATATGAATACGGTTGTTATTGGAATTGCCTCATTCCATTTGTAATGAGGTTTTCCTCATAGAGCTCTTGGGAGGGAACTCTCCCTCTTTCGGCATGCCCTTAAGCAATCCCCTTTTAGGCTATACAGTTATAAGTTCTTAATAGCTCTAATATAATATATTTAGTTTTCCTATGAAAAGCCTTGCTTGTATGCGGCCCTTCGAACACGTTCATTCGTCGCCAGCAACCGAGACGGCCCTCCCACGTTCTGGGTTATTAGGTGTACATAAAATATTTTGGTTGTGGAGCGAAAGTGAGTGTGCTTTTTTCCTTTCATCATTTGGCGGAGGTCTGGGTCTGCTTTTTGCCTACCCGGGTTTCAGTCCGCCGCACAGTGGTTCCAAATGCCGAAAAGGTGGCCAAAATATGAAGACGTTATTCAAATTGTATGAAATTACGTACAAATAGTGTTTTGGGGTCGCTGATTACGAATCTTTACTCAAAATAAAAAAAAAATGGCGGATCCAATATGGCGGGCAAAATTTTTATAAAGTGGTCAGAATTCTATGAAAGTTTTTTAAAGGAGCCTATTATGGAGGTCTCGAAGTGAGAATAAAGTGTTTTGCCAAAATGATCGTCTAATCATAAATTAACTTTAAAAACTCATAATAATAATAACACTTTTTGTCCTCCTCTATTCATAAAAAGGAACAGATGTTTCGGATTATACTTTTGTAAAAACCCATCCCTTTCCTCGAGGTTCTGATAACGCATAACTATAGTGGCGTGTGTGAGTCGGACAAAACCGCGAAAATGGTAAATATTTGGAGGGGTTTAAAAAAAAATGTATTCACCAGCTCAGAATCCTCGAAAACGGGGGGAAATATATTTTGGTGTTGACATTACAAAAAAATCCCCCCTTTTGGGGGAGACTATTGGCCGGTGGAGGGTTTGGTGGGGGTCGAAAGCGATATTCAACATCACCACCGTGCTCAGCACCGTCGAAAACGGGGGTAAAGTGTTTTTTTATATGGAACCCGTGTAAAGCGTGTTTAACCCCTTTTGGAGGTGGTTTTTGGCCGTTTGGGGGGTTGCGCAACCCCAAAGAGAAATTCTAACAACGCCATCGTGTTCAGCATCCTCGAAAACGGGGGTACTCTTGTTCCGGCTCAAAATATTTACATGTTCCTCCGACTCACACACGCCAGTACTAAGTAATTCCTCTTATCAAGTTTTTCGATCTATTTTTTACAAAAAATTGAATTAAAAAAATTGGGGCAAACTGGGGCAACTTTTGAAACTTCCAATTTATAGAGAAAGATCTCAAAAATGCGGCAATGTTTGTTAGAGAGTGGGATGTTGTGGGACTTTTGAGTAATGTTATTTTAAACATTGACGTTTACAACGGGAAGTTATAAAAAAACTTGTTTTGAATGCTACATTACTAAAATAATTTAGAAAATTGATTGTCAATATGAAATAACGTTGAAAAATACTTACTTTTTGTAGCAAAAGCCATTTCAAACGATTCCAGGTCACTGTTAGCACAAAAAAACCGTTTTACTCTGCACCGCGCCGAGGACCCCGTGTGCCAGCCGCTCACGTAACAATGGCTCCCGAGAGCCCCCCACGCAAGTTTGACCGTTATAAAACGCTGTTTCTAAATCTTTAGGTACTAACATACATAACTAGACCTAAAAAAGTCCTCAAAACAAAGATCGATTATAGGGACTTTTGGCCACCTTTTCGGGATTTGGAACCAATGTGCGCCGTCCTGTCTTTGGTCTGTAGGGAAGGAATTTAGGAAAGCGGGCTCGGGTATGGTCCGTGGGCTCCCCAATTCCACTTCGGTTCTCCTTGCCTTGGCCGTCTGCAGATTAATTGGTCCACAAAAGTTCCATGAGTATGGTAGGAAAGGTAAGGTTCATCCTGACAGAGCCTCCATATCAGAATAATGCCTGGATTCGCCCGGTGCCCAGAGGAGATCGTTAAACGACAGTGCAAAACCTACCCACTGCCATGCAGCCCTCGACACGATAACTTTACATCTTAGCTTGATGCCGGATCATATTAGCCCATCCCTTTCAGGGCAGCTTCCAGTGGCAACGACGAGGAGGTTATGGTCGCACTTCCACCAGCCCAAGATAGTTACGGCACGTGCGTATTTAAATATTTAAATACACTACATGTTGCTCTCCTATCTCGCTGGTGACTGACTACCAAATTCATCATTACTCTGTTTGTTTAAAAACGCAAATTACTGGTTCATTTATATTCTCCATCACAATTCCACATGGGCGCTCATTTCCCTTCTTTTATGGTGCGGGCTCTACCAGTCTGCCATATCGCTGGTAACGTCATTGTGTATCTAACATATCCTTTCCAATCGCCAAAGCTGAAGTCGTTACGCGGACTGTTGTAGATATTCTACGCTGCATGAAGACTAGGCAAAAAGAATTGGTTAGGTCATTCTGGGATAAGACCTATTGGGTGCGACAGCGTGGGAGAACCAACCTCCTCTGGAAGATGGCGTGTACCATGCCAAACTGGATGACATCGGCTCAGAATCGATACCGGTGAAGAGAACCATTGCGAGAGGCCAGGACCGGTTCCCGGTTGTAGAGCCGTTAAAGAAGAAAAAGGTCATTCTTTTGCGTTCCCATTGTTTTTTTTGTCCTTCTTCACATGGCAATATATTTGATAAAGGTCTCTGTTAGCAAAAAGATTGATTAATTTTATAAAATGCTATCCCAACTATGTTTACTCAGCATCAAAGGAAGAAACCTACTCGTGTTTGTTTGTTCAATTTCAAAAGAAACTTTTACGATTCATAACTCATTTACTATTGCGAATTTCTATGCCACCTCAGCACTATGTACCAAACAAAGAGATACAAAAAAGTCCTCTTGTATCTGATTTTGTCTTTATGTCAAAGAAGTGCATTACTTTTATTCGTTCAAACCATATCCAAATATTAGTTTAAAAGGAGAAGGTTTCAATTCCACAAAGGCAACTCCCAAGTGTCATTAAAAGTTTTCCAGTTTAAACAAGAAGATAGAAGAAGATAGAAGAAGAAGCTAAGACACATAAAATCCAATTTGAAGAGTGTTCAAACTTTTTAGACAGATAAGTAATCCGCTCCCTGAAAAGCTACTCAAGACATTATATTCTTCTATTAGAAAGTTTCAATGCACGCCAGGAGATAAATTAGACGTCTCTGTCCTCGCAGTCGCCCAGTGTAAGTACAGAATCTTTCTTCTGCTAGCCATAAATTTACTGTGTATGTTATATTACGTGAAATCCTGCAACTTGTGGATGAGACACCGCGCTGCCCGAAGGATTTACCCGGCATCCACATCGACTTCATCGAGCTGTAGCCCCAATCCCAGTGGAACAAGTCGCCATCATCTCTCATAACTCTTGGTATCCTTCCATGAACTGCAATTTGTTTCGAGTAAGTCTTCCGGGTTTTCGTAAAGATACGCGATATTATTACCAGAAGGAAGAGAGTAACAGCAACAAAAAATTACTTTTCCTGTTTTATCCTTGTATTTCGGAAGGATATCTCGATAAATTTTAAGCAAGATTGTGCTACATTTTGCTGGCTAAGGAAACGATGAAACTTTGTGGAGCGCGCTGCAGAATAGTGAAATTCCTTCCACAAAACCCTCTCGTCCCTTCTAGAAAATCTAATTGAAATTTTCGCTCAGGTTTTCAATGTCCATCGAAGAAGGGATATTACACGTTGAATAAAACCAAATGAAACTGAAGCGCTGCGATGGGCACACAGAGCGCAGGGGACTGACTCTCTATATTCACGGCACGTAGTTCAAATGCTGCTTCCTTTATCCGGTAGTTCTCGAAGTAATTAACTTGGGATGAATCCTGCTGGATGGATCATCTTAGTGCGGATTTGGGGCTTTGTACTTGTGTGGAACTAAATATTTCTTCCATGATTTTTTTTTGAAAGTGTATTGACGCAACAGATGATTGGATGTAACTTATCTGGCGGTGTATAGGTGTGTATCAATATATAGTAGTGGTGGGGAGTTGTGCACGTTGAATGAATCTTAATGAAATTTCGTGCTATTTTTAGGATTAATTAGCACCATATTTTTACTAGAAGCGATAGGTCATTGCTTCTTTTTAACTTCAAAAAAGAGGAGGTTATCAATTCGACGCGTAAATATGTTTTTTTTGGTCCTGTTCACGCATAATTTTGTAACGCAATAACTTTTTTGTTTTTTTCTTTTTTTGCTTGAAAGGGTAGTTTCCCAGGGTGGTCCCATGCAATTTTTTTTAAATTCTGAAAAAGGAGTTCGAAGGTAGGCTTAAAAAACTGGTAAAATTAGTACACCTTGAACAGATAGAATTATTTCAAAGGTATCACAAAATTTTTTATTGTCACCAAATACTTAAGAGGAACTTGGCGTAGCGTTTACGTAAAAGTCTACCGAGCGGGTTCAAACCCCGGATCGGACAGTTCGACTTTTTTTCTTTTTTTCTCTTCTAAATTCATTCTGATTGGATTAATCTTGTAAAGAATTATTACATACTCTTCGGTGAGAAATTCCATGCATACTCATGTACACTGTAAGAGTATTATCCTAGGATTGGAGAACTATTTAACCGAATTTATGATTTATTTTTTTAAATTCCCCCCAAAAAAATGATTTTTTAGAATTTCACTTTTTCACCAACTTGAAAAAATTATAACGTTATTTTTTTTTCACTCACGCATGCGTGCACTATTTGTTAGTAGATTAACTACTGCACAAATGGGCCTAAATATACGCGGAGCAGAAGAAACAGCTTTTTTGGCGAGGAGAGGCGTGGGGGAGAAAGTAGAGAGTTTCAGGCTTCCGTGGAAACTTTTATGGTTCTGTTTAGACGATTGGCTCCCAGGAGCGTGCCTCACGAACTTTGTGGATGAGGGGGAAGTGGGCATGATGAGAGGTACCACCCCACTTGTCCCCTCATCAACCAAGTGTGTGAAGAACGTTCCTGAAAACGAAGCGACTCAACAGGCCTCTAGCTGCACATCGGTAACTTAAAACTCTTCGGTGAGAAATTTAATGCTTTCTGTACAGTCATGCAGACTGTAAGAGAATTATCCTTTGAATTGGAGAACTATTTAGCCGAATTCCGATATGACTTATATACATATCTAGCCAGAATATAGCGACACTCTCTCGTAGCACAGATACCTGCCTCTCGTCCAAGGGTTCCGAGTTCGATTCTCCGGGCTGTTGCATTTTTTTCAATCGACTTTATATTCTCACAATAAATTTGATTAAATTTTGTTTTTTAATTTCATTTGGGGAATTTTGTTTCATACTCATACTAAATAAGTTTTTTTTATTAAATAACTCCGAAAGTACGCAAATACATTATTGTAAAAACTATTTAGCTACTGCCTCGATCCTTTCGACGACGGCGTGTTATACCTATCGTAATAAATCATTTTTTTTTTAAATTGGCATCGAAAAAAAATGAACGGACTAAAAAGTACGAAATAAAATAAATTTTTATAAACCTACTTCAAAAAAAAAAACCAATTCCGTGATGCACTAAAAAGGATGAAATAATTGTTGGTAGTTCTTTACAATACTAATCCAATCAGAATGGATCTAGAAAGAAGAATCACTTTTGAAGACGGTGCCAGGTTGACTTTCATTGCACTAATCTTGCTTCGAAAATTGTTTTCATTTCTTTGTTAACCTTATGCACTTAATACATCGCCCCGAAAACAGGTGTTAGCACCGTCTTCAAAAGCGATTATTCCTAGATCCATTCTGATTGGATTAATGTTGTAAAGAATTACAAAAATATTTTTTCAAAAGTGATTCTTCTTTCTAAATCCATTCTGATTGGATTATAGTCCAGGAGAGATAGCGGAAAAGTATTCAAAAGTTGAAATAAATCTACCCTGCGATTTTTCGACGCTATAATTAAGAGAAAAATCGTAGGAATTCAATGAATGTGTTTTGGAAAAAATCGGTCCAGGAGAACAGGTGGAAAAAAGCTAATAATGGTAGCGAAAACACGTTTTTCAACATTTTAGGTGCGAAAAAATTTTGCTTTAGGAAAACAAAAAATAGTTCGTAAAAGCGCTTAAAAAAACGAAAATTATGAGTTTTGGACAATTGAAATCGGTCAAAAGGTTTTTGTACAAAAAAATAAAAACCGCGAAATATGGCCTTTTGTTGACATTTAATTACAGCGAGTACAATTATCGTAGAACCTTGTTTCAGGGCTGAAATTGTGGCTTCTGTTAGTGCCTACCTACAATAAAAATGTCATGCAAAAATAATTATAACTTTTCGCGTAAATCTCAAAAAAGTAAAAACAGCCGTTTCAGGAAAAAAGTTTGAACAAGGCCCACGGTGGTGCTAGAGTTATTTTCAAAAGCCCTATTTATTCTCGAAGAGTTACTCTACCAACCCATTTTCATGAAAAGTTTGTGAAGTTCCATTTAATACCTCATAAACGCGTTTGAAAACAGGCACATTTCTTGATTTTCAGAAAAAACACCTTTGCGCGAAGGGGAAGTGAAATATGGTGTGGGCAAGCTTTCTGCCGGCCGAGCTTCCTGTGATGGAAATTTTCGAGCGTTTTCATATAATGCCTGACAGGAAAAAATTTTGATATCTCGAAATCTACTGAATAGAAATCCACACCATATTCCACTTCCCCTTCGCCCTAAAATTTTTTCGCACCTAAAATGTTGAAAAACGTGTTTTCGCTACCATTATTAGCTTTTTTCCACCTGTTCTCCTGGACCGATTTTTTCCAAAACACATTCATTGAATTCCTACGATTTTTCTCTTAATTATAGCGTCGAAAAATCGCAGGGTAGATTTATTTCAACTTTTTTTCTATCCCTCCTGGACTATTAGTATTGTAAAAAACTACGAACAATTATTTCATCCTTTTTTGTGCATCACGGTATAGGTTTTTTTTGAAGTAAGTTTTTAAAAATTTATTTTTATAGTAATGCAAACAGCAGAGAAAATCGAGCAACAATAGGGCATATGCAGTTCCTAAAAATCCGCTGGCAAGATAGAATTACAAATGAGGTACTATGGCGCCTTTCCGGCGAAGAAAAGGATAGACGACCAAATCAGACGAAGGAAATGGAATTCGATTGGCCACACCTGGCGACACGAAAACGAGAATCTAGCCAAATAGGCCCTTGATTGGAATCCGCAAGGATCCCGTCGATTCGGAAGACCTACAACAACGTGGAGGAGAACCCTATTAGCAGAGGCCGCAACAACTGGGAGATCCTGGTCAGAGCTGAGAGATGTCACTGGAGAGTCCGCTGGAGGGCAACTGTTTCCGCCCTATGTCCCATGCGGGATTAAAGGAGCAATTAGTTTAGTAGTACATAGTTTGGGAATAGATAAGTTATCGTTATCGTAATCGATTCTTATCCATGGGTAATAGTACAGTACTGTTTGTAGAGCTTTGCTTCGATTTATCGAGTGGTAGCCTCTTTTTCTGTTATACTAAAGACAATCAAAGCAGAAATTTAGGTTAATTTTCTTGATAGTGAAAAAAAATTATTGCGGAAAATGAAAAGGCACAGAACCGTGTCTTTGGGTTGTTATCAAACCCACGACCCCCACTACTACTACTTCATTTTAACGCTATCGAAATTTGTTTCAAAATAATTGGGCAAAACGTTATTTCAACAAAAAAATAGGACGACAAACTTCTTGTTCCTTCACATTAGTACCTATTGTAAAAAGTTGAAACTTAAAATTTCATTTAGTTCCTTTAATACCACTCATACACAATTGAACTTTTCTAACTACTTTCATAGATTAAAATAGTTCAAACTAAAATTAATAATTTTAAAAGTTCTTAAATCAAAAAAAAAGTTGTTCCCAGTTTTCGTAATCTACTCAAATAAAACTTTTATTTTACAAAAAAAAATCCCCTCAAATTGAAACTCAAAGAAAATTTGTCTAAGATAAAGAAAAACGAAAGAAACTTCCATCCCTTAAAGGAATTACAATATTTGCTCTAGAAAATTCTTCAGCGAACTTTAACATCGCCTTATTTGTGATTTGTGTGAGGGTAACGATCGAAAAAATCTCTGCCATGAAATAATTTCACAATTTTCCCTAATTTATAATTAACACCGACGATAACGAGACTTTTTTAATGCTTCATTTATCAGCGATTTTTCACAACCAAAAAAATATGTAAAGTGGATGATGAATGGTGGCCGTATTTTTCAACCCTTGATTAATTTCTCATGAACTGTATAAAAGGGGAGAGGAATTACGTGAAATTTTTCATCGATAAAAAAACTTTTCAAATTGTTCATTTTCTTTCCTCGTTTTTTTTGTTGTATTTTTTTTTTAATTTCACATTTTGTTGCCAATACACGAGGAGAAGAGTATTTATGTTTAAGAGGGTTTTATTAAATTAACATTTAAAAAAAATATTAAAAATTCCATCCTTACATCCTTTTTCGGGGTTTAGAAAAAGAAACTTCCAAACAAATACCGAAAAAATCTCCTTCATCCCCAAAAATAGAAGCTACTAATTACCATCGACCTTGTTTCCATTAATTCAGTACACGGCATTGATTTAGGTTATGAAAAATTTACCATCAGTACCGCCGCTGTAGAAAGACTAATGGAATTATAATCAAGGATACTCAAAACAGATTCCAAAGTATTGATAATGACGATATTTCTCCATCTTCTTTTATGTGTGCGCAAAAAAGAAAAGATATAAAATATGCAAAATTGTACAAATTCTCCTTCTTCTGTTCTGTTCTATATAAACAAAATGTATAAATATCTATAAAAATATCTGATCCAGTTGACGTAAAATATGGCAAAGAAAAACCCTTTTTGCAAATTGTAGAAGAAGAAAAAAAATATCGAACCCTAGAAATATCTTCAATATTTTACAGTTCAGTAAATTGGGACGCTTCCATTTTTTAATCAAACATAAATGTTCCAGTGAAAAATACCTCAAAGGATTCGAATGTGTTGGATTTAGATAAAGTTTGGTTTTTTTGGTTGAAAGGAAATCGTTTTCTTCGAAAGAAAACCAACTCTAATGGTGTGGCCACACTACGCGGTCTTGGGTCGTACGCGCTTTTGCCTTTTTTTTTCATATGGAGTTTTATGGCTTTTTTACGACTTTTTTACGACTTTGTCCATGGTAAAGGCCGTGCGGCCAAACAACGCGGACAAAAGGCTGTGGTTAAAAAGGTACATTGTGCGTCCACACACTATGAGCTTTTCAAAAGCGCGTACGCCGTTTCAAATGAGAAGTGATTTTTTCTCACTAATGACTCAGAAAATTAAAAGATCACGCGCGCTTTTGGCTGGTCGTACGACCAAAAGCGCGTGGATTCTAAGTCCGCATAGTGAGGACGGGCCTTAAAATATCCGAACAGAAAACAGATTTAATGTGAGGCGCTTATATGCTTCAGAAGATTCCCGGTACTTTGTAAGAAAACACACAAATTTTTTTTTTTGGATATATCTGTAGCTCTAAGACTAGAAAAATTGTTGCTGGGGCATAGGGGGTTCATTCAAATCAATTTACCCGATTACAGCTCTAAGGTATCCACAGTCAAATTTTTGGCGTAGACTCTGTAATGTGTCGGGTGAATGTACTGTGCCATTGAAGAAATGTGAAGGGTAATGTTGCACCTATCTTCCATGAAACTGTCGAAAGTGCACCAGAACTGCCCGAACTATACTAGTGATTTTGGCATTTCTCTCCAAGTCGATTGATTTGAAAGCTCTTGGGTTATACCAGAATCATCCACAGAGTCCTTCTTGTTTACTGGCACATTATTTGGCGAATCTAGTTGTTATTTTTCATAAATCACGCTAAAGTCCTTGTAGGACTCAGGCCTCTAAAAGTCTTTTCTTCCAGTTGGCCAAAGACCCCTTTATAGGCACTAATTACACAGAGAGCATGCTTGTATAGGAAAAGTTATTTTCGGCCAAGGGACCCGCTGGAGATGAAAAAATTCGAAAGTTTCGTCTTAGAATGGAGATTTTTGTGCTTCTTCTTATTTACTTTTAGCAAACAAGCTACAAAGCTTTTTTATTCAGAAGTCTACTTAACTTGTGCTTTCGGTCACAAGTAACGGGGGTAATCAAATCTTTTATCTTCGAAAAGCTTCAAAGCTTTTATTTTCAAAAAGCTTCAAAGCTTCTATTTTCTAAAAGCTTCAAAGTTTTTATTTTTGAAAAGCTTCAGAGCTTTTATTTCTGAAAAGCTTCAGAGCTTTTATTTCTGAAAAGTTTCAGAGCTTTTATTCCTAAAAAGTTTTAGAGCTTTCATTTTCAAAAAGATTCAGAACTTTTATTTTCGAAAAGCTTCAAAGCTGTTATATGTATTTTAAAAGCTTCAAAGCTTTTATATTTTTTTGAAAAACTTTAAAGCCTTATATGCATTTGAAAAGCTTCAAAGCTTTTAGTTTCTAAATGCTTCAGAGCATTATTTTCGAAAAGTTTCAGAGTTTTTATTTTTGAAAAGCTTCAGGGTTTTTATTTTTGAAAAGCTGCAAAGCTTTTATTTTTGAAAAGCTTCAAAGTTTTTATGGTAAATGTTAAGAATTGGGGCTCCAGAGTAAAATGGCTCCAAAAATTTGTGTTGTGTTGGTGTTTAGCGTAAGTTTTGAGTCCCGCAATAGAAATTTGAAGGGTATGGAGACATACATATTTCTCTTATTACAACGAGCGGTGGCGGGGGATCTTTGAAGTTTGAAGTTGTTAGGTATTTTCAAAAACATACTGGAGTATGTGACATATTGAATGTTTATATCAATTATGGTGTTATCCCTCCGATGTTCGCCGCCGCCCCGCATCCCACTCGTCGCCGCTACCTCTGGGCCCTTCACTACATTTGGAAACGATTAACACTGGAGTCTTGAAAATACCTAAAAACTTCAAACTTCAAATCTGGATATCTCGAAAACTTAGCGAGGTATCAAAAAATTTTATTTTACGTTTTCGTCTTTCTTGGGTAGCTTCATCAAAATCTATCGTCAATCTGCAGCGTCGCAGAAATCGTAAACTCCCCACACCATTCGTCTCCCCGCCTTTTTGGAGCGATTTTACTCTGGAGCGCCAATTCCAAACATTTACCCTTTTATTTTCGAAAAGTTCCAAATCTCTTATTTTCGAAAGCTTTAAAGTTTATTTTCAGAGCTTTAATTTTCAAAGAGCTTCGTATCTTTAGTTTCGAAAAGCTTCAAAGCTTTTATTTTTTCAAAGCCTTTAAATTTTACAACCTTTAAAGCTTTTATATCTAAAATGCACATCGTAAGAAAGCTTTTAAATGTCTTCTGATTTTCCTTATTTGTAGGGAATGCGAGCTTTCACTCACCAAGATTGAAAGCGGATGTAAAAGACTATTCAGTTTCCTTACTTGGAAATTATTTTGCGTCTGGCTGCTTACGTCCTTGCCTATAATGGGGCTAAATTATGATACTCGTAACACAACTTTTAGCATAAGCCTGATCGAAGGAAAAGTTTTGGTATTTCATGTTTTTAAGGCCTGTACAAATTTCCCCCCGAGGGAGAAGGATAGTTTCCGTAGTTTGGGCTTTGGCATGCACAAGCATTAATGCCTGAAGGCTACCCGTAACGGGGTTGATCGCCCGAATATTTCTGAAGCTGTCCTAACTATACTATACCAAGAATAAATTCACATGAAGTACAAAAGAATGCAAGGTGCAAAATTAAAAACTCGGCTCTTCTCTTGCTTGTATAAAAATAATGTCACCTATCAGAACTTGGAGTTTATTTATAACTCAGTCCCAATTAAGTGACGAAAGTGCTTTTTAAATTAATGTAACTAAATATTCAATCTATCTTTCGCTCTCTAAACAAATCTCAATTAAAATTCTACCAAAATACTTGACATTCTCAACCTGAAGCGCAAAAATACCATTCCATTGTCAACAAGAATAATTTCCAGCACGTAGCGCGCTATCATCAATCCCGGATCTATTCCTTTTGGCGTCAGTCTTAATTACAGGTAACTGATGGAGGTAGAGGAACCCTTCTTATCTGTTCATTTTTAAAAGCAGAAGGACGACGAGAAAGGATTCAGTTGAAACTTTTGATTCCTCCGCATCATCAACCATCAAAGTGTTGTACTTCGTCGGTTTTTCTTTTTTTGGTTCGAATAAACTTGAAGGATCTTCCCAGTAACGGGCAGGGAAAAAAATTGGAAGGATTGAAACTGAATGTACTTAGGTCCTTTTTTTTATCCTCCGCTAAGTTCAACTTTTACCAGTCGCGAAATTGGTCCCCCGTTACTTATTTGAAAGGACAAACCGAAATGTTAATTTATAACTAAGAATGAGGTCCTTTTATGAATACTTAAAAGGCTCGGTGTTGCCCGTGGACCAAGGACCAAGGACATTCCCTTTCGGCAAGTACAATTTCCGCCTGTTTTTGTAGCATTCGGTTTGCTGACGAAATTGTGAAATTCAAAATACGCGCTCCAAAATTAAAAGGAAAATGGCGTCTAGCTGAAGTGATGGACGGTGACAAAAAAAAAATGGCGAAAATGCAAATTCTCATCCAGTTCCACTTTTATGTGCAACCAGTGAAAATAAATGCTGGGAATGACTTTTGTGGAAGTTTTCAGGGATATGAGTTGATGCTGGTTTATTTTCTAGAATATTTAGGGCGAATGCTGCCAACAGAAGGTCCGGTTTGACTTTGATTTAAAGCATTTTTGCTGCCATCTCTGTGCTGCTTCTGAATACAGTTGTCAGATTTTGAAACAGTTTTGAAGAGTGGGGCAAGAGTAATTAATGTAGTTGGTTGATTAATGGAAAATAATGTATATGACGTGAACTTTTCCTTGTCTAATACTTTATTAATGTAATAGTTGATGGCCATAGCTTCGTCCACGTAGAAACACCATTTTTGTTACATTTTATACTTTCCCAATTATCAAGATATGAATTTTTTAGGACCTTCCTCTATACAACATTCTGGACTGTTCTCTTTGGCTGGAGCATGACCATAGGAGAAACTATCACTCTGCAGTTCCATACCAGCTACTTTCGAACTCTGTCCATTATTTCTGGTCAAAGTTAAGCAAACGTACACAGGAAATTGCAGACGCTGGAACAAAAATGGAAAGTGCTGGATTGGCACGTGCATATAACCAATACTGGCTTCGGTGTCACGTTTGTACAGAGGTTTCACCTACAGCCTGGTGCTATCGACGATTTCGGAGGATTTAGAACACGTAAAAGTCACGTTGAAAGTGGACGCACATCTCAGGTTTTAAGAGCAGCATTGGCACAACTGGCAAAGTATGTCTAAAGTCACAAATCAATTCTTTCTGGGACCTGAAGCTCCAAAGAACTGAACTAGCTTTAACTTTACCTGCGAATCGAGGGTTATTGTAACGCGCAGTCGGACTTTCTCTTTCTAGGTCGAAGTAGGCACCCGAAACCATCTCAAATGAGGACCGATGTGCAACCTGATTCGATTCTATCACTTCTCACTTCCAATGTGTCTTACTACGACCTTCAACTGGTGGCGTTGTAAACTTCAAATGGACGCTGAGTGATTAGGCTCCTCGATAACAGGGCAGAACGAATGTGTTAGGTGAGTAGGTATTGGGCCCTTGAGCGTGGGAAAAACCCGTTTGACCGGTTTTCGACCAATGTCATAGATGTCATTAAAAGGCGTGTTAATTACCCATTAATAATGATTATGCGCCCCAGAAGGGGAAATAAGAACAACCGTGCCGCTGAGTGGATTCGAACCATGCATCTCTGGGATGGTAATCGGGCGCCATAACCAGCTACCGATTCGGATCATTTATGCAACTCATGGGTATTGGTTCATGGCCAAATCTGACTCAATTACCGTTCGACGAATTGTATCCTTTAGTTAGGGGTGGCCAACTTAGCAGGAAATTGTGCGGCCCGCGAGATTAAACAAGATTTAACAAAATATTTTGTGCTAGAAGGTTCCAACATGTGAAAAAGAAAAACAAGAGCCAGGCATGAGCTATGATTAAAATTCACAGCCTGCCATAGAGAATTAGCTCTCGTGGTGCACCGGGTGACCGTGTTGATGGATAAAAATCCAAGTAATTGCTTTTCTCGGTAACTCTATCTTGCCAGCGGATTTTTAGGATGGAAACTTGAAAGCGCTTGTGATGGATTGGGCGGCTTTCCCTGTTTCGCAAACATACAACAGAATTGCCTTAACATTGGAGTTGAACAGCCGCAATTTGGCGTTAAGATCTTCGTCGATCTCCATATGATTTATTTATTCTGGTAATGACGTCTTCTTCTACTCCGCCATTTTCAGTAATATGTAATGTTAATAAGGTAACAGAATTAATCTACCACTTCCAAGTCACCATGAGTCAGCGCTGTGCGTTCAATGGTGTTTGCATTTATCCGCATTTCTGTAGTTTTACTGGAATTTAACCTTAAGCCTGCCGAACTACATTCTGCTGCTAAATTGTTTAACATATTTTTGATGTCCTGAATGTGAAAACCCCTTTTTCAGGCATCAGATTCAAAACTTGATTTTTATGTTATAAAAGAAAAGTTTGGTAAATTGAGTTGCCTGAGACAAAAAGTTTTGAAACTTGATTCAGTTTTCAACTGCGAATCGTTTCTTTTCGAAAATGGAATTTACGAAAAATCAATATCGCGTCACCTTGTCTGACGAAAAACTGCACCACCAATCTCATTACATTTCGCCTAGTTTCTTTAAAATGCTCATACCTCGTCTATTGCCTATTTTAACTCACATTCTTAACTCCTGCCTCACGGTATCCAAGTTTCCCTCGACTTGTAAGCATGCTTTAATCATAGCCATCCCCAAGTTCACTTCTCAGTCCTATCAGTATTCTTACATTTCTAGCTCATAGCTACTAAAATAATTGCGTATTGTGAGCGTCTCAAACTTATAAATATATGGCAATCTGGCTTTCGTAAACATCACAGCCCACAGACCCCAATATACGCTTGGCATGCTTTGGTGCTTTGACATATCAAATAAATCAATGCTTTGTTATGAGGCAAAACCAAATGCCAATCTGAAAAGCTCTGAAAACCTCAACAAGTTCAAGCAAACAAGCGTACATTGGGGTTCCACCTTCAGGCCGGCCATATACCAAAGATGCATATGCTTCATATGCAGCTATTCGTCACTTTTTGCTTGGAGAATTATGTAGCAAAGTGGCATGGGACGATTTGTTCTATATAAAAGGGACGAAAATCTGCATATACAGCTTTGGTATACGGCCGATATTCGCAACTCTCTTGATAAACTTGACATTTGCTGTCTATTGCTGCTTGACTTCTCAAAAGCTTTCGATAGCGTCAATTACGCCCTGCTTCTACGAAAACTGGCCTCACAAGCACCTTTTCTCTTTCTGCTCTTAAAGTTTTGCAAAGTTTCTTATCTAACCGCTCTCAACAGGCTAAACTCGGTGGCTACAGTACCTCAAGCGCCCTACTCCACGCTAGCTTCCCCAAGGCTCCGTTCTTGGGCCACTTTTATTCAGTATTTTTATTAACGATATTCTAAGATTCATATGTATGCAGACGATGTGCAGCTTTTTTTCCCTGCGCCAAGAGATTAGAGTATATCCATATGTGTGTGGAGAAGCTTGCTGTTGACTTGCGTCATGTATCCTTCTGGTCGACATTAAATTTACTGTAGCTCCTACGAAATCCCATTGTATATTTGTTAACTGCTCAGCGTTCTTTCTTTGTTTTCGCAGCACAGCTTTGGAACCCTCTCCCTAAATTATATTAAATTAAATTTGAATCACCCAATATATCACCCCGGCCCGCGGGATCATAATGCATTTTCAAAGTGGCCCGCGATACCATTTGGGTTGGCCACCCATGCTTTAGTATATACAAAGTTTGAGAAAAACCTGACTTTTCAATTTCATCATACCAACACTTGAAACAATAAGAAAATAAGTAACAAACAATATAAAAAACACAATTTCAATACATTCTGAAGGAAATTTCAATTTCTTTTATACCCTCGAGCCATCATCCGTCATCGTCCTTGCAAGGAAACATATTCAATGTTTCGGTGGAGCCAAAATTCAAAATCAGAATCAAAGGCAAACGATGAATGATCCAACAAAGTTATTCCAGTAGGAATAATTCAAGTTTGTTCAAGGTCCTTAAAAAATCCTGACTGTTTGAGAGCCGAGATGAAATTTTTCTATGCCCGGGGATCTTTAAGAAATTGAAAAGTTACTCGAAACCACCCTTACCTACATACGTCAGCAGAGGGGTAAACAAATATTGATATACCTAAACCTTTTCCGTTTTCGATCCCAGCAGATTATGATGTTCACAAAAATATCCTCACCCTTAGGTGGTTCCTAAACCTATAATCTTTCTGCACGAGTGTAGTACGCCCAGCAGGGAGTCTTTTTCTGGTATATAGTAACACACCCAAACGTACCACGGTATAAGGAGAAAGGACGAATGTTTCCGCCTCGTTCCTTCTTCGTTTTAAACTCGCAGCTCCCCAGTTGCCTGTTGCCAGAGTCTAAGTTAATTTATCCACTACACGTTTAATTTTAATTATGATGTTGTATCCTGTTTCTTGTAACCTGTACAAAGTCGGAACAAATTTTTATCCTTTTTGACTGTAAGTTTCCTGACAACTCTTTGCTAGTAGCAGGATGATGATGAAAAAACGTCGGGTCTTGGTCTGGTTCTAATTAAATTTCGCTAAATCTGTATCCTTTGGGAGATGACAAGTTAATGCCGCATCAGCATGAGAGTTATGTCCTGAAATTGGATTCGTCATATAGTTCCTGTGTTCAGTTCTGATAGAGTGGGGGCGGGGGTACAGAGCGAGTCTAGTTAGTAGCAAGCGGTTTTTGGTCTAAAAAAGTTCATTTTCTGCAGTCACATCGTGTAGCTCATGTCCCATGGGAGAAAGTTTTCCTGTATTTTTATTTCGTCTTTCTCTCCTTCTCTCTCTGTGAAAGATTGAAAAAGCAATTTGCGAGAAATTTCTCCTCGGCGAGAATAGATCGTGTTTCATGGATAAATTACGGCAAACTTTTGCTTAGATCTAATTTCGCTAAAATAAAGTTTTACCCACACTTAAGTGGTTGCGGAACTAGATACAAATAAGCCAGGAACGACACGGGGAGTAGTCCTTGTGGCTTCAATAATTAGTTACACACAGCCATCCCTAGAGCATCGGTCCCTTGTTGCCATGTTTCAGCGCCACGGCACATACTCGTACCGTCAACAACCTGTGCACGAATATGTTTTAATGGCAACTTTGTGATATGATGCGAGTATGGCAGGGAACTTTAATGAACTTATCAAATTTCTAGGTTATCCCTTTGCTGTTTGATATAAACAACTTTGTTATCTTCCAGTTGATGTTTTGCTACCAGTCCTGATTGTGTTATCAGGGGATAAAGTGATTTTTTATGATTGATTTACTGCTGGCTTGGTAGCAACTCTAAGCCTACGTGAAATCTAATTATAGCGCACCAATCCACCATTCGCTTTTTGGTCCAGGATACTCGTATTACAATGGCAGCATTACAAAGGATAATTACGAATAGTTTGTTCGGAAAATTGCTTGTGTTTTTCTTTGGCATTGACTTGTGCTCTTACACTTCTGGGAATTGCAAATTTTTGTGTATTTTATTTGAAAATTATTCGCGGAATTGAAATCGATAATTTCTGGAGAGAGAGTATTGTCATAACAATCTTATTTGGCGGAGATTTGTATAAACCCCATTAGTACAGCTTGTCTTCATTGTTGACACTGGTTTGTTATTTGAACAAATATTTGCAGATATGATTTGTGCCAGTTAATTGAGTCGATTCCGTAGAAATAATTAAATTTTATATTAAACTGTGTCTCAATGGTCGAATTAGGATGACAATTAGGCAGCAAAAAAGGTAAGAGATCTTCGAGTGGCGCACACAAATCCAGCCTTGAAAAAACAATTCCTGCGAAATAGGATTTTTGCAAGGCAAATTTTGAGTTTCGCGGTCTGGGCTTTCCATTTCATTCGATTTTATCTTTATAATATTTACAAATTTCATCTGATGACTATCAATAACATTAAAACAGCAATTCTAGCTGGAAGAAACATATACGACGACGGACAGAAGAGATAAAAAATACTTCAAGTTATAAAAGTGAACAAAAGGAGTCAATTTGTATTTTGCAGATGAACGTTGTCTTTATATTGGATAGAGGCTTTTGGGACTCTATATTAAAGAGGCTAGAGCTGAGAGGTAAGCTTTTCTATGCCAGTGGCTGTTCTATCTAGAGTGCAATGCCGAACATCAAGGGCTAGTCGAAAATATTTTAGATAAACGGGGGAAAAATTTGGCAACGCCAACACGAGCTTTGATTCCATCGGCTTCTATCCAATTCTACCTTACAGCGAACTCCTTACAGGCCGATCTGTAGAGACTGCCAACCATGTGCTAGTAAAAGATATCAAGAGGTCTCTGCTGACCAAGGAAATCTCTCTCTGCGCTTTTGCAGATATCGAAGGTGCGTTTGACGTTACCTTTGTTGCGATCAATGAAGCAAAAACGCGCGCATTGATAACTGCTGAGACGAATAGGGAATTATATGCTGTTATCACCTATTAATTAAATATCATTATCACCCATTAGTTAACAGGTGATAATTACATGTAATTATCATCTATTACTTCGCCTACTGCCACGACCATGCCGCGCCCAGCGAAACCCCTTGGTTCCCAGGCTCAAGTGCCCCATTACCTCCTCGATTATGATAATGTCTGCAAAATACTGTCCTCAGCGTCTTATCACCTTTCCAATTAACAATCGGAATCGACAAAAATCTTTCCGGCCAGAATAACTATGGCCTCAAAGTACAGACCTATTCGGACCTCATGCAAGACGCTCTATCATATGTGCATAGCTAGTGTGTGTGTGTGCTTAGCTCGAAGGATAGAAAAAGGATATGTTAGGTGAAGGGAAGTCTGGGTGCTGCAGGAGGAGGAGGCGGTGAACAGTCTTGCATGTTGCATGGGTTTCATTTCTTAAGCAACCGGTTGACACAGAGGAAACCCCTCGGGGTTAGCAGGAGGCAGCCTCGTCGGAGTATTATGCCTCTTAAAACAAGTTAATCCCGCTAACCAACTGACAAAGGCAGTTGCAATATTATTTATTTCCATATCAGTCCTCAAAACCGAGTTTAATATCTTGGCTATACATGATGGTCGTTATACCCATGATCACTAATGCGTCTATTGCATGCTTTGTCCAGACCAAACAAAAGGGTGCCGTGACTAGCCTGGCCAAGGTTCAAAGGCTGGCCTGTGTAGGTATCACGGGAGCTCACCTGTCCGACTGCGGTTTTGAAAGCCTTACTGAACCTCCCTCCGCTCCACCTAGTTGTGAAGAACGCTGTGAATCACCTAACGATCCATAAGAAACTAAACCTGGAGCCAATGCTCGCATTGTCCGATACCACTCTGGGTTTTGACAAACCGTTTATGATGACTTTCAGAGATCGGTCGATCGGATGGCAGTTTTCCTTTTTCTTATTGGCATTATAAATAAAACAACTCGGTTGTAGAACAATTTTTGGCAGTCAGCACTTCCGAACTCGTAAAACATTTAAGAATTCGAAAGTAAGATTTATCGAAATCTTCTCGAGCACCCCCAGACCTCCCTAACTTATTCTATTCTCTTATATACTTTAAACTAAGCTTTCTGTTAGACATTGTACGACACGACAGACTGGTAGTAAAAAAGGTGATTTCTATTCTTGGTTTTGTCACATTAAAAAAACCTTACTAGGTCCACAAAATGCAGATCATGGTCTTTTCCGGATAGGGAAACCTGACTGGTTTAGTCTAGTTTCCTGTATTCACTTCACTTTCCCTTGTTTCATATTAACGTAAAGCACCATTTATGGGCAGGACTATTTGCATCATACTTGATGACAAAGGCGTCAAAGCAACACAGTTTTCCATTTTGTTATTGGCAAGTGACTTCTAATCCCATTTTCCTAATTTTTGAGTTGGATCAAGGCAGTCCTAATAAAAGCTTTGAAGCTTTTCGAAATAAAAGCTTGGAAGCTTTTCGAAAATGAAATCTTTGAAGCTTGTCGAAAATAAAAGCTTTGAAAGTTGCCGAAAATAAAAGCTTAGAAGCTTTTTTAAAATGAAAGCTTTGAAGCTTTTTGAAATAAAACTACTACAATAGTGGTGTCAATATGTTTTCCTTCAAAAAGGCTTTAGGACAGTTCTAATAAAAAAAAAGTAGAAATTGCAATTAAACAGCTGGAAGTTGCAATTTTTCAACCTATCAATCCAATCTCCGGGGTAGAGGTTTGTCATGATACAAAATCCTATCACATCGGGCATTTAAACGTTTCAAGCTAAGTCCAGCTTTTTCAAACTATGGCTTGAAAAATCTAAAGAGAGCCCAAATTAATTTTATCGTTTGTCTGAGCTCGTGAGCATGATGTTTTGAGCATGTATTGAGACTTTCCGTTTGGATATAGTAAATTTATTCTGATAATTCCCATGTACATACATATATTGATAATTGTCACAATAGTTTCTGACTTATAGTAACACTCATACCGCCAACAATGTAGAAGTTGAGCGATATAAAACATTTTTAAGAAATAATCTAATCTATTAACGACTTAGCCACTCTGTGGTCCAGTTATTTTCCTCTTTGTAGAATGGAGCAGATATTTTGCATACTTTTAGGGGCATTTTTATTTTAAATTTGCATTTCTCATTGCAACAAATCTCCGCAAATCATGCAATTACGAAAATGTTGTCTAATCCATCTTAGTCCAATTGTTATATTATAGCATCCTTATGCTTATAGCTGTCATTATTATATTTCCATTAAAAATGCTTTCAATGAAACGATCAATAAAACTAAATCCCTTTATGTCTCTATACTTCTCCTTTTTAATCTACTTCCTTACATCCAAACTGACCTTTTTTGTCCCTTACCCTTTTTTTCTTGAATAAACCCTTCGTCAGTGAAAGTTCACCTCATCCTTGACTTTGTAAAGTTCCTTTTACAGAAACATTAAATTCTCTATAATTGGGGCCTAACTTCAGAACCCTAGCAAATTTATTTGTGTTACATTTCATGAATCAAGGATCAAGTAACTGAAATTTTTTTTTGGGGAAGGTTCTGCTAATTTGTGTAAAAATATGAATTGGAAAGGGCAATGGAGTCGATAATTTGGCACTTGACAATGTAGTAATGATTGGTCGGAATGAACTAAGGTATCGTAGAGCAGCTGTTTCAATGGATTAAGTTGGAGTGCGAGGAAATAATTATGCCACACCTCGTCTTTTCACAAATTTCATGCTCTTGTAAAAGCTTAAAAAGAATGCAATCTTACAAAGAACTAGACTTCCAGCATTAATCCTCAGTGGCGGCTCCTGCCTCTAAAATTTGGTGGGGCTTGAAAAAAATATTAATTATCAATTCAAAACAATGAATGAGATTTTCTTTATTTTCGAGTATAGATCGCAGTGCTCGGAAATTGAAGTTCCACCGAATTTCAACAGTTCGTGGGAGACCACGTTTGTTGCAAACTTCCATTAATAAATCTTTTCGTTTGGGAGAGCATGAAAAGGATGACGTAAAAGCAGATATATTGACAAAAAATATTGGTGTTTCTTTAATAACTGAACATGCCTGCTTTATGCTGTAAACATGCTAAGGGCGACGGCGAAACTATAGCCGTGTTCCTTTTCTGCTCTTTTTTACTCGTATTTACTTGGAGCTACTCCTGCTCTCACAGAAAATTCATAGGTTTTACTGATATCGACAAATTTTGCGTTCCTTTAATTTTTTACTCCGGAGTGCTTAAAAGTAGAAAAGGAACACGGCTTATTTTCCTCGGCGACTGTCAAAAACGAATAGAATACACGGCTTATATATGAAGGCGCACATTCTACAGACGATTGCGACGGCGACGTCGCCGAGCGTGGCTACCGAATCAATCCAATTTCTATTTCGTAGCCGTCGCCTGTCAAAATTGCATGGGGGCAGTGGCATGGGGTTGTGTTGCTATTCTCGTGTGTTCCTGTGTGCGAGTGTAGCATGCGGCTGTCCAAGATGATTATTCCGGTGTGTGTTGCACACAACTAATTTCGTCGGGCCATTCGCCGTGGCCGAGAAAAATAGTTTCGCCGTCGCCCTGAGCATGTTTACAGCATTAAGACTAAATTTAGTTGATGGGCATAACAATGCACAAAGTGTGCAAATGGATACAATTTTTATACGCTTTATATTAGCTTGACCTGTATGTTGTACGTTGTATGTTGTATGTTGTATGTTGTGTGTTTCATGTAAACAAATCTTGCAACTTGATTTTGACCCACTTCCAGGTAACGGATCAACTTGAAATTTTGCATATATGTATAGCTCGCGTGACAATGCAATCTGACCATTTTGTAAAAAAATCAAAATGGCGGTTCCAAGATGTCGGCCGAATTCTGCAATTTTACTCCCCGACCCCCGACGTGGGTATCAAATGAAAGAGTATTACAAGTAGAATACAATTAAATATGTGGCGTTATACAAAATTCAAAATGGCGGCCAACAAAAAATGGCGGACTACCTTTTTCTTTACAACCCACTCGATATGGGTATCAAATGAAAGGAAATGACAAGTAGAATACTATTAGCTCTGTGGCGTCATTGAAAATTCAAAATGGCCGCCAACACAAAATGGCGGACTACCTTTTTCTTTACAACACCCTCGGTATGGGTATCAAATGAAAGCGTACGACGAGTATAGTACAGTAAACTGTGTGACGTCACAATATGGCGGATGTAAATCCAATATGGCGGTCTCTACAAAATGGCGATAGACTAAAAAATAGAAAATAAAAAATAGATATGTATATAGTTTAAAAAAACTAAAAAATACGCTTTTATTTTAAAATGAACTAAAAAGTAAAAAATAATTTGGAATGTAAAGTTTTTATTGCTCCAGCCAGAATATGGAAACAACCTACCTTTCGAAATGTAAAAAAGCGTGGGCCGCTAGCGAAAATTTCCGGTGTTAATAAATATAGGAAGAGAGTCCCACGCTGTTTTATATTTCGAAATGTAGGTTGTTTCCATATTCTGGCTGGAGCAATAAAAACTTTACATTCAAAATTATTTTTTACTTTTTAGTTCATTTTAAAATAAAAGCGTATTTTTTAGTTTTTTTAAACTATGTATTTTTTTTTACTAAAGTTTGAACCCCGGCTGTACTCCCACTCATTGCAGCAGCACCATCATATTTTTGAGCAATCAATTTTTTTTCTAAATTGTAGCTTTTCAGCGCATTCTAAATCACATCAACTATACCTTTTGCGGAGCCATCATTAAGGCCAAAATTTGATAAAAACCGTTCAACAGGCTTATTATTTTTAACAAAACGTAAAATTAAAACCATTTGCGATTTACACGAAATATCCGAAGTTTCATCATCTTGAACAGAAACAAAACTTGTTGCTTGCAGTTCAGATTTCACTTCATGTAGATAAACCTGTAAACAGTATTCAAGTAATTCGTTTTGTACGATTTTCGAAGTGTTTTTTTGCGATTTGATTATTCTTGAAGTAGTTGTCGAATACGATGACTATTGATCTGGTATATGTAACCATATCAAGAAATATTCCTCGATTACTACTTGATTCCCGTTCGTTGTGCCCACGAAGAGCTAAATTGTGACCATCGCACAAAACTTTAAGATATCTAAAATTCGACTTAATACTTGACGATTCTTTTTAACATTTTCATTAGATTTTGATATGGAACTCGCGTATCCTGAATCGATCTGTGAGAGAATATTAACCGTCCTGAAGGTTTGGTAATTTAAAGTATTTTTTAAACCCGATAAATGTTTTAAATTCCGGATACCGATTTCGTGCCAAGCCGATTCTGCTCTAAACAAAACGCAATAAAAGCAAAACAAACAATGCATTTTTTATATTAACCGTAAGCCGTTTTCAGAAACCAATCCAATGAAAATTTGCTACTTTGAGATTTTTAAGTACAAATTAATTTAAAATCGTTGACGTTTAAACGTTTAATTTCTAATTTTTCTTCTAATAAATGACAATAAAGAACAATTTTTCTTCAATAAATTATCTACGTGATTCATTTTAACCAAAAACAAAAATTAAATTAAATAGAATTTAAGGAAATTATATATTACAAAATGGAATATTAATATTTATTGCAAATAATTTAATAGATAATATTAATGCAATATATATATAGCCCAGTTGTCAGAGACTTTGACCTCGCACGAAATGTGATCTCGCTGAAAATTGGGACTTAGGTACTTTTTTGGATGTAGAAAACAATAAAAAAATCTTTGCTGCTCTAAAGTGTATGCTAAGCTCACAATATCGAAAACAAATTCGAAAATTTGGTTTTTGCGTTATATATCGCAAAATAAAAAAAATTTCGAAAAACTAATAGCGCCACTAATAGAGCGGAAAATTTTGCTAAAATTTATTTTATATATATAAAATTTATATTTATTTTAAAAAAATTGTTTTATTATTATAAAAAATTATTAAAAATAAGAAGCAAATTCGAAAAATCTAAGCGCGCCAAAAAGCTGAGTTTAAATATTCTAGCGAGGCGTTCGGGGAAAAACTAAAGTATTTTGGCCTAAAATGTGCGAAAAAATAAAAATAAAAAAAGCATTTTGCAGAGGAGACTCTAAGCTTTCTAAGGAAGCCATTAGATTTAATTTTTTTGTTTTTTTGCTCATAGAAAATTTGACCGGAAGTTATAATTTGTAAAATTCTCACTGATGTTCATAAAATTGAAGATAAATATTAATAGAGGCGTACGAAAAAAAAATCCTTGTACATTTATCATTTTGTGGTGGCCGCCATATTGGATTTAAAATGACTTCACATGCCTTACTGTATTCTACTCATACCCATACTCTTTCAATTGATACCCATGTCGGGGGGTCTTAAAGAAAAAAGTAATCCGCCAATTTATGGTGGCCGCCATATTGGATGTACCATAAAACTGAATACACTGTATTGTATTGTCTTAAGGACCAAAGGTGTGTGCCAAATTTGGGCATCATCGGATATCGGGAACTGGTCGAAAAATCGATCGCAAGATTTGTCCGCCACAGACAGAGAACGTAAATAATATAAAGCTTGTAAAATAGGAAGATTTTTTAAAATGTATCAATATTTTTCAAAATATAAAATAGTATTTTACTATAATGAATTTGTGTATTTTACTATAATGATTTTAATTAATATTTTTCCCATAACAACCTTTATAATGATGTTATAATTGGTTGATTACTGAACTAAAACTAACAACAAACATTTATTTTACACCAACTTAGTAGTAATTCAAAATTAAGTTATATTCAATCACATATCAGCACAGACAGCGGATAGAGCACAGATTGCACGGACAAAGATTTTCTCCAATTCTGGAAGAAATTACTACCGCGCCCTGTGCCACCCGTATAGCCCATATCCCGAGCCTTGTTCAACCCGTGTGACCTGTGGCCCGTGTGACCCGTGGCCCGTGTAACCCGTGCGACCCGTGGCTCGTGTAACCCGTGCCCGTGTGACCCGTGCGACCCGTGTGACCCGTGGCCTGTGTAACCCGTGCCCGCGTGAACCGTGACCCGTGCGAGCCGTGGCCCGTGCGACTCGTGGCCCTTGCGACCGGTGGCCCGTGCGACCCGTTGACCCGTATTTTTGGTGCGAATAGACACGCCGAAAAGTTAACCTCATTTGCAACGGGTTTCATTCCAACGAGTATATTAGACCGTATCAAAACTAATTAATTTAACTTACTTGGCACACTTGCCGAAGTCTCTTCATTTAAACACAAAAAACGCCTTGACCGAATGTTATAATAATATTTGAGATCACATCTTCGTTAATACATTTCGATCGGCACCTAAACGAAGTCGGTATCATATTTGGTTCGCGCGATATTGGGCAGGTACAAAAATCACGAACTTCGTTCAAACAAAAAAACGGCTCGACTAATTTTTATGAAAATCTTTTCAGATCATATTTCCTTTAATACGCTTTGAACGGCGTCGAAATCTTTTTTGGTTCGCGCGAAATCGTCAGGAAAAAATGACCACATACGTACGCGCACACACACACACACATATTTCTTCTCAAATTTTTGCTTAAAAAGCTATTGGGACCTTGAAACGTGTAAATACATTGAAAATTTCGAATCCGATTTTCGGACCGATTACAATAACTTCCTACTGGGAAGTTAAAAATATTGGTTTATATTAATATTTGCTGTGGACTGTGGTTAAACTCTGCAAAATTCAATGATATTACTCTCTAATTACTAAATAGGTATGCCTAGTCTATTCATACTAAAATCGCCTCTATTGTTGCGGCCATAGATAAAAATAAATTCACTAGTTTTATACTCTATATATTTGTTTTGTAGAAAGGGTGGCTGGCATCCAAAGTCGTCTATTCCGGATTTTCATATGTCCATAATCCTCGGTGTGGCAGAAATGGTTTTGCGTTTATTTTGTGAAAATCGATCGGGACTTAGCGTGGAATGAACAAGCAGAATTAATAGTTAGTACCAGTCCACCTACTGGGAAACTGTGTGGTAACGTGTGGCAACATATAAACATATATTATGGTTAAATTGACCACCCCCACCCTACACCATGTCACGGGGAGAGAATGTGCCTCCGCCTTACTTTGTTATTTATTATTTGTGCTAATTTACCCAATCAAGCTAACCTTTTTATTAACCTTTTCATGCCTGATGTTGTGTTTCCTTCCTTCCTTCCTACCTGGCATCCAGTCAATCCAACATCGCTTAAGGGCGGCAGCGGCAGGTGGCAGCCTGTTTTATGTTTTTATTTTGGAATTTTTGAGGGCAGGTGAAAACAGATTTTTCATAATGGATAGCCTTGTTCGAATTTGATTTTTAAGAAGCGAAAAGAAGAAGAAGAAAATGTGATTGTTTTTTTTTCTATATTTTCTAGGAAATGTTAATTTAAAATATGAGTTATATGAAAACTTTTGGTTTCTACACATTTTATAAAAGTACAAATATACATAATTTTACATTAAAACAAAATCACGAAAAGAAAATCAATTTTAAGGCAATAACCTATATAAATGGGCCTCGAAAACGTACACCAAAGCACTCATAGCACTCGAATTACTCATAATAGGCGTAATTTACGGTTTCGACAAATATGTTATATGTGAATGGTACGTGCCTTTTGTATTGTCCTATAATATCTTCTGATACGGCGAATAAATTGATTTCACCGATGCCAAAAAAGGGAAGGTGTTAATTTTCCTTTTGGTAATTGGTCTCCTTCACTAATTAGCAGTAGCTAAAATTATTTCAAACGTGATTTTGTTGGTGAATAGAGGTATGTATGTATCTTAGAAAAAAAAACATTTGCAAAGCATGACAAAAGAATTTATGATTATGAAAGCGTAATTGGTTACAGTGCAGAATTTGGTAACAGGAATATACGTGTATAGGTATACCCAAGTCGTTCAATAAGTCCTAAGAAAAAGATAAAAGATTTTTTTCGATACAATTTACCTTCAACATTTTTTAATTTGCCCAAAAAGTAGGATTTCGGTAGGTCCTTAAAAACAGGCATCTGTTTTTGCGATGACCTTTTCTTTCGACGTGTATCTTTTTCACCGAACCATTTTTTTCAAAGTTTGAAAATAAGAAAAGGCACTGGAGGTGGATGTTGATATTATTGGAACTGGCGCGGGTTTGTGCTTGTGCCTTACCAAATGAGAATATTTTTTTCGTAATTTACTTGGCTCAATTGGTGCAATAACGACGCACAACTCTCCTTTTATCGTTTGTCGTTTTGCCAAGTAATCGATGTGGATGCTCCGCATACAACGAAAAGAAACCATAGCCATCACCTTATCGATCGAATCACAGTCTTCGCCGTAGTATTTCGACTGTTCTTTTCAGTTCAGTTCAGTATTTCGACTGTTCTTTTGTCTATAGAGTAGGTACCCTTCAAGTGAAGAAATCCTGGAGTCTAGACCTCAAAATTCTATGGTCTGTTCCGTCTTCAGTCAGACGACCATAAAATAATGAAAACAGATAACAATGTGAAGATGAAGTGGATATGAACCATTAACGATTTGCAGACAAAGTTTATCATCAACGTAGGAGATTGCTGATATTGCCTTCCTCTAGAAATGTGGAGACCCAATTCCATATATTAATCCTACTGTCATGAAGAACAGAACACGACGATCGGTCTTTAGGACTGTACCTAATTTGGTGTATAAATATACCTGTGCCTAATACAGAGCCTTTTTTTATATAAAAATTGCAGGAAGAAGAAATCTTCTTCAGAACCATACCTCACGACTTTGACAAAAACAGCCTTCACAAAACAGTCGATCTTCATTTCAATGTATTTCGTCATCAAACATGAAAATAAAAACATCGTAAACAAAAGTTTAATTACATTCCACAAAATTATTTACCTGACAACACTCGATCATGCTTCTCCTCCCTGAGCTCCCCCTAAGTCCTAAAATGAAATATTAATAATTACAAAAAATAAACAAACAAGAAACATACTTAGGTCAAGTTTATCTGTAACACAGGAAGAAAATCAGCTGATTCCCGAAACACAAACCAAAAATCGAAGCCCCCACCACATGTATTGTACGAATGGAAAATAAATAGCGGCGCACAGTCGAAGTCAAATCAGGTCACTTCAGATCTTTAAGCGTGTTGAGCTTTGTAAGAAAAATCGTGTTGAGATTTTTTGAGGAAGTGTTTTTGATCAAAAAAAGGACTGTGTTCAGGTGTTTTTATCACATTTATTGCTAGGATCCACATACGTGTTAAGTCAGTATCCCGAAGAGACTGCTGGAGTCTTTTCATCCTATCACATCGCAGATCCACTGACGTTTTGACTCAATATATTAAAACGACAGAAGTCCCTGGCTATCATAACTAATAATTGATTTTCAGAAATTATTACGCAGCAGACACGCAGCAATCACGCAGCATAGACGCAGCAACCACGCAGCGACGCAGCAAAAACGCAGCAACGTAAACAAATTGAAGCGTAAATTCCAGCTACGATCGCTATTACTGAAATAAAAACAAACTAAGCTTAAATTTATTGTACTGGAAAAATCCGTACATATTATAAATTTAAGTTCCCGTCGCGCTGAGTTTGTGTATGTTCGGTCTAATCTCAGAAACTACTGAATGGATTTTCATACGGTTTTCACCAACAGAAAGAGGGATTATGTGGGAAGGTTATAGGCTATAATTTATGAACAGTTTGCGAAAATAAGCTACCAGTATGATGATATTTGTGAATTCATGGTCACTTCTAAGAGCTTCCGTGGCGTGTGCTGCGCAAATAGTTAAAGTTACAGGAAAATAATTTATGGTGGAAAAAGTTCAGTCTAGCACGTCTCAAAAAGTTCTAAAAAAAGTCCATGATAACATATGGTTATCTTCTATGGTTGACTCACAATAACAATTTTTATGCTTTTCAAATTGCTTTATTTGTAAAAGGTGTCATTTGAATTAAAATAAATCACGGCTGTGGCAGGAGGAGACGGGCTGGGTTCATGCAATGCATGCAGGGAAGCGCATGCGTCCCAAGGATAACCGAGCATTTCCATAGTTATTCACAACATTGCGAGTAATTGTATTTATTCGCTGAAAGTTTTGTTTATGTTTTTGACTTTTTGACTATAAATTTTAGTACTTCCTCAGACTTCAAAGGATAACGTTATTGCGGGTTTTTGTTTGTTGTTAGTTTGTGCATAGTAAAAAACCATCTAAGTAAGTTGATTTTTTTCTATTTTTTTTAAGTTAGCCTGTGTGCATGGATGTATGTGTGCGCTATAACGGGCGTTCAGGTCATCGCAGAGCTTCGAAATTTCTTAAATTGCCCCAACCTTTCCAGATTGATTACATTTTTTAGCTTTTTTTTTGGAAAACAAATTTTGCGGGCACCTTGGCGAAATTCTGCACAGGGCGCCAAATGTCTCCGACACGTCAAAATCTAGGCGGAGAAAAGCTGTTCTGAATATGTTTGCCAAGTGTCTGTTGTGGAGGTAGTACAACATTTTTCCGATAGGAGGCGCGCAACATCGAATTTTATAAAAAGTTGGGTGGGTAATCTAAATTTTTACATGTATCCAAAATCAATTTTTGCAGATTTGTTCTTTTTTTTCATTAAACCTTTTTCCTACTGCGGACTGTGCACACATGTATACTATTTTTTTATTGAAAGGCGTTGCAACGCGCGCGGGTTTTTGCTAGCATTAATTTGTGAATTTTTTCTTTCATTGAGTTACATTCATCCGGGACCTTTTTTATAGTAGGAAATAAATTGCTATTACCGAACACATTTTGAACTTGCTACCGGAGAATGTGGCTGTCATAACACAAACTACCTTCCCCTTAGATTGACCTTCAGTAAGTACTTCACCGTTGAAATATCCTCAAAAAGAAACGGAGACGGCCTGAAGAAATTTCTTACGGATAGGTCCAAAACATTATTCGGACCCGATGATGAGTTCGGATGTTGTGTAAAGAATGGTGGAAGTGGCGCTAAAGGCCATACACCAGAAGCATAAGCAATACAAAGCTCAAGGAAACAGAGAAAGGCAAAGAAATGCCAAGAGACATAGCAGCTAGATAGTTGATCCAGCCCCGTGATGCACTAACGTAAGCCGGTCAAGCGGACAGAATTAGAGTTAAGAAGGTGATGGGTTTTTTAGCCAGGGCTGGAGACCCATAGAACTGAGAGGCAGAAGGTTCTCGGTAGCATGTTGCTCACCTTCCGACGCACCTACGGGCACTTATACAGCCAGTGAATTAGGTAACGAGCTTCTTGCCAGAAAGCAGAGACGGTAGGTTGCTGATTCATATCAGGATATGAATCCTCACTGTTGCGGTTTTGTCAAGTGCCTTCTAAGGGTCACCTTAATGCCGGGTCGTACAGATCTGGACTCCAACGTCATAGTAGGTAACTCCTCTCTTTGGGACGTGTCTTACAGGCGGTCCCATGCATTCCCTGTCCCTCGATCGATGTAAGTTTATTGCCCTTCCCACATTCCCTAGTAAAAAAAGGACTCACCCACCCTAAAGTGGATGTGGCTGTGTTCTGAGCACACAGCTTGTCTAAGACTCGCCAGTTACTCACGTAGTTAGCAACGTGTTGAGTGGCGAGCGTGATGTCTACCTTCTGTCCTACTGTTGTCGAAAGTAGGATCCTCGCCGCGGTTTAGTATGTCCAGGTTAGTAGTTAGGAGGCAATCAACTAAGTACTCAAGCCAATGCACCTGATTCCACCAATGCTGTAGCGACAGAACACTAACTTCGACCAGCAAACAGTCGATGGCAGAAGAAAGAGTAGAAAATACTGCTGCTGTACAAAACGATATGTTACTAATGTCACACATAGATCCGAGACTTGTGTGCTTACGATAAATATTTTTTTGGAGAATTATGTCGAACGTATTAAGTCGAACGATTGCGAACACACTGTAATAATGCAATATACGAACGATATCGCGTACTATAATGTCATCTCGTATAATAGTGGAGTGCCTGTGGGTTTTGGCCTCAGACTTTTGATACGGTGAATGAATTTACCTGGTCGAGGTGGGATTTTGTTTTTTATACTATAAATTGCAAAGTTTACCAAAAATTTTTTTGTGCTTTTACCCTGGGGGTGAATGCCACCCCTTCCGGGGTGAAAATTTTTTCATTGAAAATAATTCCGGGAATAGATAGATTGGCTAATTCTAAGCAACTTTTGTTTTATAAAGTTTTTTCTGAAAGTCAATACTTTTCGAGTTATTCGCCAGTGAAAATATCAATTTTTCAACCAAAAAAAACACGTTTTCAGACGGTTTCGCGAATAACTCTAAAAGTAAGTATTTTAGCGAAAAAATTATTATTATTAAAATTGTAGCTTATAAAAAAACAAAAAAAATGGTGGGTTTGTGGTGTCTGTAGACCCAATACAAAAATAGTAATAGCTTGTTGGTTGGTTATTATTTGTTATTATTGAAAGTTTCAACTTGAAATAAACTAAAAACGATGCATTTTTCGGGTAAAACTCATAAAACCCTTTTTAAAGTGCTTGAAAAAACCTTTAATTTTGTTTTTTTATAAAAGTTCCTAGCACTAAAACTAAGCGAGTTATGACGAAAATAAAGTTGGTCCCTATTTGTTAGGCGACAAAAAAATGTGAAAATCACCCCCTAATTACCACCCCCATTGAAAATAATCGGTACCACTTCACAATTCACTTTATTAATGTACTTGTAATATGCCCTATAGTCCAGTCAAATTAGTATTTTCTGATCTAAAAAAATATATCCTTAATTTTTTTTCTTGGAATCGGTTTATTTTGGTGTTTTAAAAAAACTGTTAAAAGTCGAGAACGATATCACCAAGGCGTAAAAAATTATTCAAGGTCAAAGTTCATAAAATGCAGTTTTTTGCGAATATCGCGCTTTCTATAGCTCGGACGCCAATTAAAGCTATTATGAAAATGAAAGGTAATTAAATTCCCCAAAAAAAAGATATCTTTCATTTTTTACATACAACGAAGAGTTTAGGCAAAAATGTGCTTCAAAGTTTCCGCACAAGGCACATGCATATTAGCCCAGTCACTTTATACATAATCCTCTAAAAAAATCTAAAAAGATTTTACAGCGGGATCCTATTTATTTTGGGGTCACAAATAATTTCCCAAAAGTCCATAAAGCCAACTGACCGGATACTCAAGCTACGGAGGGTCAAAGGTCACGAAAACAAGTTTTTCTTAAATATATCTTAATTTATCGGTTTTACGTAAATGGCTAAGTAAAATTTGTTCGTGATAAAAACCTGCATAAAAATGTCCTGTCGAGCTATTCGTGAAATAAGGCCACGAACAAAATTTGGTTAACAAAATGGGCCACTGGCTAGCCAGCCGCGGGGGCTATTTGAGTGAAAATTTTTTATATAAATAATCGGAAGATGTACTCTCTTCAATAAAACAACATTCATTGGAAAATATTGAACGGTGTAGTTTCAATAACAATTTCAAAAGGAAAGCAACAGGTGGTCCACCTTTTATATGCATCAAAGAAGGCTTAATCTTCACGGGCTTGTAGTAAGATAGAATTTCCGCGTCCGGGATCTCATTCATAAAGCTGACACAAGCATATACAACAAATAGATGCACTCGTATAGACTAGTGGCGTATGCGTTGCTCCGCAGATTGTCACCCCAGTTTCTCGAAAACCATTGGTTCTACATAAATTTTGTATAAGACATTTTTATGCAGATTTATCTCACGAAAAAAGTTTACCTAGCCAAAATTTACGTAAAACCAATAATTTACGAGCTATTTGAGAAAAACTCATTTTCGTGACCTTTGACCTTGAAGAATTTTTTATGCCTTGATGATATCGTTCTCGATTTTTAACATTTCTTTTAAAACACCAAAATAAACCGATTCCAAAAAAAATTAAGGATATATTTTTTTAGATCAGAAGCCATTTTTAAGTCTAAAATGACTGGACTACTAGAAGTTTGCCGTTTTAAAGTGCTTAGTTTTGAAAAAATTTGAGCTTGAAATGAGCATTTTTGTAATTTTGCAAAATATTGCCTTTTCTTCAAAATAACTCAAAAACTATTAATGATACGCAAATTTTGTAGAGTACACAATCGCTCTTCTGAAAATCTTGGTTTTTTTTGATAAAAATTGAGTAAAATATGGCCGTTTACAGTTTGCATATGTTCGTAAATGACAACTTGTTCAAGCCCTTTCAGCTCCAACCCTTTCAAAAATAAGGGGTGAATGAAAGTGGACTTCCGAAGAACACTCAATTGAATATATTGAAAAAGGTGGAAGACTTACCATTTTGAATTTATAAGTTTTGAACATAAATTCGTTATTTGCTTCCTTAAAAACCCCCAGATACTGGTTTTCATGGAAATCGGAACACAATTGGAAAATTTGGGCGGCCATTTTGAATTTAGGTCATTCAAATCTTTTTTATATATATATTATTAGCTAAACATTCCATTTTGAATTTTTAAATTTTGTTCACCGTAACTGAAATCCGAGGTTTTCATGTTTTTAGCGCTCCAGGAACTCCACTATAAAAGAAATATAGGCTGCTCAAAGTCGTTTCCATACGTTTATGTGATGCGACAGCGAGATACACCGATCACTCTAGCTCCTCTAGCTTTGGGGTGCAAAAATGGATGACGTTGAGTTGGAATGGGAATTAGCAAAGGAAATATCTTCAAGAGGCCCGGATCGAATACCGTTTATAGATTCGAACAAGCAAGTAAGAAGGTATTCAATAGACTAACAAAAACAAATTTGAGAGATACGGACCTGTTCCTCAAGCTTGAGATATATCAAGTGTCTGTAGGTACCGTAGGAGATAAAAGTAGACCAAAAACCCCATGGACAGAGTCTTTGTATGATTTTTTTTAAAAGCTAAAAAGGGTTAATCTATAATAGGTCGTTCGATGATATTTTAGAAGACATCAGAATATTAAAAATCAGACATTGGAAGGGTAAATTCAGAAGTGTGGAGGAACGTTGTACGAGAAGTAATGTCATAAAAAAAAGAAAAAGAATGAGGATAGCGTTTCGAATATGAATAATGTCACATGGTTTTTGGGCGGTTTTACAACCGGAATGAGGATGTGTTGCTCCCTCCATCGGTCCTTATTATGAACCAATGTCATCCAGATTCCTACTAAATACATACATATATTGTTTTCTTCACATTTATAAATTTTTATTGTTATGGCAAACGATATTTATTGAATCTGATTGCATTTTACTGAATATAGTCGCGTGTTCTATGTTCACTTCATACCGCAACCTTACTTGTGCAAATCATGAACACGTACCAAGAACGTTAAAATAAAAACTGAATTTTATCCGTATGATAAGGTCACGTCAAATTGACTTAAACTAAGCAAATTTCAATCAATTGGATAAGCAATCTCCGATTGTGAAGCATTTCAGTCATTCAAGAGTTGAAAAGCGTTGATTTGACTCGAGACTCGAGACATACGTAAGCTTAGCAACCCACTTTAGAGAGCCGAACTTTATTTTAGTGGTGGTTGATCGCTTATTTATAAAACAAAGCCGTCTTCGTTTTCGTGATAGTGTCACACCGTGGTGTCAAGTATTTTACCGGATGCGCTTTTCGGCATTCCAAGGTTATTTTTAGAGCGGTCGGCTGGATTTGAAATTTTGTCCATGTACATCAGCGGAGCTATTCAGGAACGTTTATGTATTTACAACTTGTATCAATGGTGTACAACCATTAAGACATTGCCCAGAAATCGAAAACTTAATGTCTTTTTTCTAGTTTGACCCAAAATAAGTCATCAGCTTGAACTGATTACAAGTACATTGTCGCAAGGCTTTGTCTATTTCCGTCCTTCTGTTCGCCCCACCATAGTTAAAGCTAATTGCTCTTTCGTGTCGTACAATTACATTGATTAAAAACTTTTCGTTCCTGCATGACTCAAGTGTGAACTTGATTTAGCTACAAATTTCATTAGTGCCAGTGATGTACATACAAACGCGACGACATTCAAGCCGCAAAAACGTTTCATTATAATTTGATTTTACGAAAGTTGAAATCAATCAAACAAAATTCAACGCAGCCATCAATTTCCAAGGGTATGAATTTCCGGTCTCGACTCTTATAGACGTCATCACTGATTCAATCAAGGCTAGCCTCGATACAATTCACACCGCATCATGACAAGCTGCCATGATTTTAAATTGAAAATGACTTCCGGCACGTCTTCTGCTAGTGTCTTCCTGTGGGATTTCATATACATAGAGATGGCGCACGATACACGCCTTCCCTTATGCGAACACGAATATAGTTCAGTAATTTTCAATCGTAAATCACGGTGGTACGGAGGGCGTAGCAACAAGTATAATCTTGTATCTTCATCCGGGGCGCCTCTGCAGTGAATCCATAGGTGGCTAACCAAGTTCATCAATTCGGATGTAATTACGACTTGGAAATGGAAAGACCAAAATCGTTCTTCGTGTCTTTCGCCCTTTGGTTCCTCGCAAATCAAATCACTGTCGGGGGGTTTATTTCGATGTACTGTGCTTCGTTCTGTACGCTGTTAGTATACTGAGATAGCTACTGTAGACGCAGCCCTATAGTCGATTTTGTGCGCCCTGGAGCTGCTAATGGACCCAGACTCTGGATTTTAACGTCTACAGCCACGAGATGGTGTGAAAGTTTTCCCCGTTGTGATTTTCTCGCTTTTTTGTATCAAGCAACAAAAACGAGGGTTCGGGCTTCGATTTTTGTCAATAACAATCAATGACCTAAGAAACTTTTTGAAGGTTAACACTTTGGTGATATGACGTTTGATGGGTTCGATTCGGTCCCAACTGCAGAGGGTCGTAGATTTGATTGAAAAACTTTCCTACTCCGGAAGAGTTAAGTGAAAGGCAATTAATTCGAAATTCTTTTGCCTTTCGGATAGGGCAAAGTTCATTAAAAATTCTAAATGGAACGTTTCATACCCCAATGGGCGAGAAACTCTTGGAATTATTCAAATGTAAATTGTTTTATACTTTACGGAAAATATGACTTTGTAAATTTAATTTCGCAAGTAGACTGGGAAAACTGCTTAAATGAATTATCATTATTTGGCTGAGGGGGAAAAGAGCTATCCTCCAAGTTATGGATAGAGAAAATAAGAATCCTTCCTGCTTTTACAATCTTGTATCAGAAGGAAAACTTCTTAACTTGCCGATATTGAATTTTGTCTATATTTATCTATTTAATTTGGAAGTTTTATTATTAAATTTACTACTAAAAGGGTTGCCTTATAAAAATATACAGATTTATGTATAGCAACGGGGATTTATCTAAGAAACTACTGCAGGAAAACTTTTATATCTGGAAACTTTTAGGAAAACTTATAGGACCAACCAGAATCATAGGTTGAGGTAATTAATTCAATTTTTCTGTTTAGATGTTCCGTACATATACATATTGGCAAGATTTTTACTATAGCTGCTAATTTCGTGTGGATAGATTTCGAAAACTCTCTCTAGAAGTAAAGACTTATCTTTCATGATAGTCCAAAGTAAAGAAACGAAGCCTACTGTACACGTTTCAAAAATTAAGATGAAAGTGTGGTAGATAGCAAAATATTACGTTAGTGGGTATTGGGTCACTTGAGCCAGGGAACCAAAGTGTGATTACTAGGACGATTACTCAATTTTAACGTCTACACAAATCATTGAAGAAAATCGCATCCTTCCAAAAAGCAATTCAATCAATAAGCATGGCCAGATCACCAGATTATAAATCAAAATTGTATAAAAAATAATACGTCATGAAAAAATCGAAGCATTTCACTGCGGGTCTCAGCTAATGAATATTATAAGCATGAAATTTGTAAATGGGGTAAAAAAATTAAATATTTTTTTAAACATGCTTAAAACACCAAATTCAAAAAAATTCATGAATTTTTCTCTAATCTTGCACTCTTTGCAAAGTGTTGTAAATTTTCCATTGCAGTATACCGTTTTTTACCATTTATCGAAAGTAGACGTAACAACAAGTAAGTGAGCTAAAACAAAACTCCGTAGGAAGCGTAGTTTTAAGAGGAATCGCAGTTAAAAATGTCGCTTTTTTTTAAAAAAAAATTTTATTTAACAACAACCTCTAAATATTTCCGTCTGAAAAAATTACTGCCTTTTTGCAACACTAAAAGGGATCTTTTGCCAAAGTTTCAGCTTCATAGATTTTTTTTGTCAAAGATAAAAATTAAAAACCAAAAAACCGGTTTTCCGCCATTTTTCGCAAAATTTTGAGGTTATGGTAAAAATGGTTAGGACAAAAGTTGTAGATCTTTTTATTTCCTACAACTTGTACCTTTAACTTTTTTCGATAGGATGTACAGTTTAGCCAGAAATCGCGAAAAACTCTTGTCAACCCCTAAACCCCCCTCCGCCACTTTCTACCCTGGATAGCAGCTGTCGGTTCGATTTATTTTTCCCTCTTTTACAAGAGCTTGTTCGACAATATCCCGCTGTCAGATTGCTGTAACGAATTTCTTTGTTGTTCGAACCCTATTTCTACTGGACTAGTATTGGTTGGGCTCGGCAGCCATACTGGAGATTCTAGGTTCCAGTCTTATTCAGCGATATACCACTCCTCCTTAACTTATCACTTTTGACGCCTAGTCGTCGCTTCTTTACAAGACCTCCTTTTTTACAGAAAATCATCTTTTATCACCATCCATGGATCGGAAAAATAGGAAGACGAAGGATCATGCACGGAGCAGATTTGAACTAAACACTTCTGGCTTGGTGGTAGTCGGGCGTCTTAATCCCTAGGCTACTAAGGGTGTTTGCAGGGCCCCCTAACCACAGGGCTAAATGGGCTGTAGCCCCGGGGCTCAAGCTTTTCGGGGCGGCAAATTTTGTTGGCTGGTTTTTTTTGTTATTTTTAGTTATGTTATTTTTATTCAAAATCTTTTCATTACAGAAATAATCAAATAACATTTTCTAAGGATTGGTTATTCGTTATGGGAATTAGTTATGAAAATTTTAAAGATGCTTTGGATAGAATTTGCGAATATAACTTTCAGAAGCTTGTAACAAAAATTGAAGCTGAGGGGTTGTAAAATGAGCTCAAATCACTGGAAACTGCTATTATGGTAGCATTTTGGGTCGAAATATTAGAAATCATAGATCAAACTAATATATCACTTCAAAAGTTGCCACTACAACCAGGCCCGCCGCAATGGCGCGAATTGCCCGGGCCCCAGGTAATAGGCCCCAAAAATGGATGGCCGCGCAAAATATGGCCGACAAATTTGCCAATTGTGTTCCGATTCCAATGAAATTCGGTATCTGGGGTTTTTGTGGTAGCAAATAATGAATGTTTGATCAGAACTTATGAATTCAAAATGGCCGCTGAAATTCAAAATGGCCACCCGAATTTGCCAATTGTGTTCGGATTTCCATGAAAATCGGTATCTGGGGGTTTTTAAAGTAGGAAATATCGAATTTATGATCAGAACTGTTAAATTCAAAATGGCCGCGTCAATATGGCCGCGAATTTCCCAATTGCGTACCGATTCCAATGACAATCGGTATCTGGGGTTTTGTAAGGTAGCAAATAACGAATTTATGATCAGAACTTATAAATTCAAAATGACCGCGCCAATATGGCGGACGAAATTTTCAAATTGTATTCCGATTCCAATGAAAGTGGATATCTAGAGGTTTTTAAGGTTGCAAATAACGAATTTATGAACAAAACTTCGAAATTTAAAAAAAAAATTTTCGTCGGTCCAATATGGCGACGAGTTTTACCAAATAAGTGTCATTTCCCGGTCAGCTGTATGTAGGTTGCTCAAGAGTTGCGAAATCTGAAAATCTTCACATCCTAGCTCCAAATGGAAGAGCATTGAACATAGTGTATCTTGGTTATTTCCCCTATTGTCGTGAAGTTTGCCACGCTATCGAGTGTACTTATAAAATCCTCGACGATTCATGTTCAGTGGCATCTACTTGAATACATACTGTCATGGGCCTTATAGCCAATGTACATTAAATAAATTTAATTGAATTAAAACGATTAATTCACTATTTATAAATTTCACTTTATTCAAACCAAAATTAAACTTGCTTTAAATTCTTCTGTTTGCTGACCAGTTGGTTCAGCGTGATAAGTTCAACTAACTCTATGCTGTAGCCGGATGTTCCGCGTGGTTGATTTTCGAATTTATTGGTTAATGTCGAAATTATTTATTGGCCGCGGTTACGTCCGCTACACATACAATACATATAACCATAACGCAGCGTCACATTTCAATTTAGTACGGTTTTTCTAACTGAACCATTGAGAAAATTGGGAAGAGGGAGAAGTAAAAGAGGAAGAAGCAGCGCATATGTGCAAAAAGTTTTGTTTTAAAATTAAAGTTGTTAAAAAGAAACAAATTGTTCCAATTAATCCCGGACGAATCCGAGAACGCTCGAGAAGAAATTTTACAATATTTTTTAGAAGTAACTCTAAATTTTTATATGGTATCCAAAATCATTTTTTCAAGATTTGTTGTTTCTTTCACTTTTTTCCTACCGCGGACAGTGCACACATAAACTTTTTTTATTTAAAGGCGTTGCAACGCACGCGGGTTTTTTGCTAGTTTGTAATATTTTAAAAATTATTTTTAAAGTAGTAAAGGCAAGGTCGCCGCCCAGTGCATATCCGCCGATGCCGCCCCCATTAAGGGCAAATTTTTTTTTGGTCGCTGCGCTCGCGGTTTTTTTTGTTCTTTATAGGAATTAGTATATAAGAAACTGTTAATTAAAGAAATTTTCTTTCTATTTGGCAAAGTCAACCAAGTCATTTATTAGTACAGTTCCTCTCTTACGCAATTCCTTACACTCCTCGCAGCTATTTTGCTTCGCACACCGCAGAATTTTACGATGCTGTCTGCTGCTGGAGCTTGACCAAAAGTTGCAATGCTCTAGCCAGCTGAATGCCTGCAAATCGCTTTCGGCAACTTGGTGCACGTTTCGCCTATTCCACTAGGCATCTGCATTTTACTTATCTGTGCTTATACCTTCTTATTGAAATGAATGGTAATGCAAACGGTAGCTCATATACCTTGTTATTGGAAGTAATTGGCATATTTATAAAATACATATATTGTAAAAAAATTTCCCTCGCTTCCCTCGCGAATATGCCGCCCTTCCCAAGTGCCGCCCAGTGCAAATGTACAGTCTGCACATATTGGTGCCGCGGCACTGAGTAAAGGAAACATCGTTACAAAGTGCTGCTGACCTAACGTCAAATCAAGTTATTTTATTTTAAAATGAATTTACTAGTTTCTGCAAAATTTACTAGTGTTTTACTATTTACTGCAATTTGCAAAAATCAATTGTTGAGTGATTTTTTGGTCGAATAGTAATTTTTGGAAACTTTGACCTTGAATAACTTTGAAAGGGTTGAGTTTTTGAAAAAATTACAAGAGGGTTTTTTGTAGCCAAAGTGTTTCGTATTGACTGATCAAAAAAAAATTCGAAAAAGTTTTTGGGCGATTTTTTGGCCAAAAAGTAGTTTTTGATAATTTTGACCGGGAATAACTTTAAAAGGGTTAATCGGGTCAACATTTTTGTAAGAACTAAAGTTGTAGAGAATTTCAGTGTCAACATTTTGGGCCCACGCACGGGGTTGTATGACCTATAGAAACTGAGATATAAGGAAAACACGGGAAAAACGCGATATCTTCGGAGGCCACGTTTTTTTGTGATTCCGAAATTGTTTTCTTAAAAAGTCCCAAGGAAGCTGTGGACCAATTTTCAGCCATTTTGGAATCTTGTCTCCTTTCGTGCGTTTTTTTGCTAGTTTCCCCGGACTATATGTAGTTTTTTTAATTTTGTATGAAAATTTTGTTTTTGTTTAGTGTAAATTGACTTTTTCTAGTTCTGACACTTTTGTATAATTTTGCCAGCCACCCCGCTCCCCACAGACATCCCGTGTATTTTCTTATCGATAGGGGCGCATTATTTTTAGTAGCCCACGCGCGACGAATATCTTAGGACGGCCCTGAGTGGTCGGCAATTACTATGCAATTTCGAGGCGACCAGTATTAGTGTACTTAAACACTTTAGTCATCCTCCCTTAACACCGAAAGGTATATGGAAACCCGATCCCAGGTTCACTGTAGGGCACCTCCAAAGCCTTAGTACTTAGTACATACAATGGAGTTTGAAAGTTGCAATGTCTCCCTACTCTAATATGTCTTCTTCATGTAGGTATTACTATTTTTGGGGTTTTATCGAGTTTCTGGACTGGGCAACTGGGTTGAACGGTATCAACTACACATTAAGGATCTAGACGGCTCCAGTAAACCAAGGACAATTTGTCGATTACATAAAATAATCCGACTTTCAATTTTCTAATTTATTAAATCTGAATCTGATTGGTGCGTGAATCGGTTTTAGGGGGTTTCCGTCTAAGGAAGCAGTCTCTGTAGCTCCCCTCTCGATACGGTCATATTTGCTCAATTTTCCAGGAATCACGAGTCTAGAGTAAAGAAGTCGAAGGAGCTCGATTTTAGAAGCTGTTCATAATTTACAAAATTGCTCAAATTAAATTACGAAACTGCCAACCGACTCGTAAAGCGTTCACTGTCGGAGGCAGTTAGAGCATAAGCATGCATGTGACAGCCCGTGACATCACATGGGTGCTTGTTCGCTTTTCTCTGGTGAAAAATATCTAAAGAATTCCGTGAATAGTCAAGAAAAGGCGGCGAACAAGGAAGAAATGAAAAAGTTCAACAAAATGAATTCCTTGACGGGCTCCATCCGCAACAGCGGCACCCTCGGTGGCCCGGAAGGAGCGCCATTCTCTCTACCGAACACAGAGAGAGCGGCACCACTTCAAAGTGCTGAAATAAATCCTGTGCCAGTCATTATTATTGGGAACGTAAAATTCCTTGAGTGACATGTCGTTTATCGTCAATACCCAAGGTGCGCAATTAAAAATTGGAGCTCCGCACAAACCACCAACAACGCCCATATTGCGGCTGCCTCTGAGGGCCCCAGCATCCCTGGGGTTCAGTGTTCAGTCATCCCTCAATCTTCGGATTTCTTTGTCACAGGACGACAAGGCAGTGGCGTGCTGAGGGGGGCGTATGAAAAATGAATTTCGGGTAGCGGTTGGCTTGGGGGCTGCAAATCCACAGTGGAAATTTTCACCTGCTGGTTTGCCGTGTCATGTTAAATTTCCTGTTGACACCAACAACAAGTGCGCGACGAATTTGTGTGTGGCGGTTGGGGGGGGGGCGGTATGGACGATATACGCGACTCGATTGGGGTTGGACCCGGCTTTAAATTAGGGTGTTGTGACACATTGACAGCATATATTGGGATGTAAATGTACCATAAGCACAGCGCTACAATCATGTTGGCATACAGCGGTTCTTTCAAAGCTCAGGTGATTTGCAAAAGCTACGAATCAGCAGTCAGGTGCCCTCTTTACAATATTTTCTTTTTTTTGATGATTCAATAAGGGAATTCTAATCTGCAGGTGAAAAGGTAAAAAATTGGCTTTGATAATGGATTTCTGATGTAAATGGTTCAATGAATGCCTTTCAGTATCGGGTAATATAACGGTATACAAATGGAGATTACTATGATATTTTTTCATAATTATTAGTGTAATAAGATACTGCTAAGTATGGATATGTGATATTAAAATTTCGTAATCGTAGTTGTGAAGCCTGCTCAGAAAAGGTGTGTATATTTCTTTTACTTTGCTTTGATATTTCTGTGTAGCACTAGGGCGTTAATTTTGATAAGGCTACTACATTTTTATGTTGGCCCAATGGGTCTATAGAGGAAAAAAGATAAAAATTTACCATCGCCCATGAGTTTGATGGCGTGGTTTTGCACAATATACGGCCAAGGCATCAAAAAAGTTTTTGAGCCGCCAGTTCAGATAAACGAGTTCTGTATAGATTTTAAAAACTCCCTCAAGAAGTAAAGACTGCCATGATATCTAATGTCAAGGAACGAAGCTTTCTGTATACGGTCCAAATATTAAGGGGAGGGTGGGGCATACAGGAAAATATTATGCCAGTGGGTATTGAGCCACTTGAGCCTGTGAACAAGGGAAGCGATTATTAGGACCATTATTCCATTTTAACGTCTGCACAAATAATGGTATTGTAAACAGCCAAATATTACGTTAGTGGGTATTGGGACACTTGAGCCTGGGAACCGGGGTGCGATTCCTAGAACGTGTGGGCCCAACATTTTAAAATTTCTTTTAGTGCTTTCGGGTATGGCTTTCAACTCTTTATGCGAAAGAACGTAGTCCGGAATTCTAGATATAAAGTTTCTGGTAATGATTTTGTAAAATGTATACTCGCATTTTACTCTATATTATACCAAGAGTTTGTCTAATTATATTTTATGTTATACTTAAATTTTACTCGTTATGACCGTCAAATGTTATTTTATACAGGAAATACTAAAAAAGTGCAGGTTTATAACAAAAATCACTGTTATCAAATACTTGATACTTTGAATTGAAAGCCACTATACAATAAATTTAAATAAAGGAAGCATAAGCTGCAAAAAGTATTAAAATGTACAACATAAACCCCATTTCCCATAAAAGAAAGTATTAAAATTATGTTTTTGTGTATCCCAGGTATTCCGGGAAAATTAAATTTACGAACAAAATATGAAAGCTGCAAGAATATATATAATATAATATTTAATACTCTTAGAAATTTAATAACACGCATATTAAACATCATCGTTAAATTTAGAATGCTTCGAAAATTTCACCAAAATAAGCCCATAAACTTAGCGAACAATTTTACATCATGAAAAAACACATTTTTTTTCCTGTGCCCACCCATTGTCTTCGGTCTGTGTCCCCATCTATCGGACTGAAGATGAACGAGCGGCTCACGTCGAGTTATGGGCCATTAATATAAAAGCCAGATAAGCACCTTATAACCTGATTATATCGGGGGAATATCCAGATAATGCGGGCATTGTGCCTCTCAGCATTAATAATTCCAAGGTAATTGTCTTCTCCATATCCAATTTAGTAAAGGACATTTAAGATGGTGTAGTGGTAGCATCAGCATCACCATTGGGAATACGATGATGGCAAGGATACGAAAGCAAAATTGATACCCAACCAAATTTCATTGAACTGAAGGGAGAGCAGTGCCCACTATAGGACGTCCCTCGAAACTGTTACGTTTAATTCGATTAATTATTAAAGCCCGGTGCTGCGTGGCATAGCTCCTTATTACAGATTCCATTGTCTTAGGATATTTTAAGGATAACAGAGATGGAGATCCTTTCCCGGAAGCCGTTAAGCCTCGAGCTGTATAGCGTGTTGCGGATCGACGGGCAAAGACCGTGTTTCATCGTAAATTTCCACTCCTGGAGTAACCAGATTCTTCTTGTCCTGGAAAAAGTCAATTCTTGGAATTTCAAGCGATATTTATAGTGAAACTCGAGGATTACACAAATAAGTTTGAAATATTTTCGACGTCACGGGGAACACCTTAAATTATCCTCTTGTGAACGTCCTGTTTTTTTTTGCTCCTTAATGAAATTTATCCCAGGTAATAACATATATGTCATGGTCCTGAATAATGACTCCAATTTAGAATAGATATGACACAGAAGGGACTTGACTCGATTACAAGAAGCACGCTAATATATATCCTCAGACATCCTCGAAGCAAATTAAAATGTTTCGTCCTTGACCGATGGCAGTAATGTGCTAAGGACTTGATACTCAAGCAAACAGTGATATTTTTCCTCTTCTTAAAATTTCAGCAATGTTGACATTTGAATTTTATTATAAGGAATCTGGTGCGGAATTGGATGTCCCCAAGGGGCAGCGTCCTCCTCCCATTCAAGCTTCTTGTTACTTGGCTGAAGTTGATGTACACCAAAAAAAAAAATGAACAGGCAAAAAAAAAATTATGAAAAACGAAACAGCAACAAAATATTCATAACTTGTCCTGGTGCCGTTCGTGGATTCTCGGAAAGTCAAGTGATCGAAAAATACTGATAAGCTTCTACTTACTTATAAAAAGGCAAAAAGGAAGAAGGACCGCCTTTTGAGGGCAGCCTTTTATCAGGACGTCTTCCCCAGGGAAAATGGAGACTTGTTGTTCAATTTTACATTTTTTCAGAGATTTCAATGTGCTTTTCGTTTTCGTTTTCATTCTTTTTATTTATTTTGTTACAATTCTTCTTTTCTTTGGCTGCGAATTTCATTAATGGTCGTTGGTTGTTATTTTAAAATATTCAAGCAAAAAGTTATTTTATCAAAAACGTAGATTAGTGTTTTTGTTAGCATAAATCAATGTATTGTATAAATATATCTGTGTTAGTGTCACTAATGGGTTGGGAAACGAATATTTTATGAAAAGCGATATAATATGTAATCAAGATATACCAAGATAATACAGAAAGTGTGCATCACTTTGGTGAGTATGATTTGGTTACTCTAGATACCTTCAAGGCCTACAAAGTTACCTAGTCATTAGCTTGGGTTAACCTACAAAACACTAGTATAGTATGGCACCCTGATCTCTTGGCTAAACTCTCTAAAGAACTTGGGCCTATTGTACCATATCATCCGCCCTACCATAGATTTGTAGGCCAGACAGCTTAAACTGCTAAAGGCTTAGCAAAGGCTTGCTTAAAGATTTGTCACTTAGACTTGTTTGGTCAAGGGAAAAACGAGACTTTAATACTGCATGACAATGACAAAGAACATGAAGAGCAGACTCATCCTGCTTAAGGTACAGCCCGCAGGAGGTATTCTGCATATCCAATCCTCCATGGAGCATGGTAGATCCGTAGAGTCATAAGCGAGGTATCGTGAACATAAAATGATCATGCTATTTCTGCTACTCATTTATATTGTGATCATCCGCATCGTTAGGCCCTTCCTGTTATGTGGGTAAGTAAACGGCCTTTTTTCGAGCAAATCTCATTATTACCATAGTGGGTATTGGGACACTTGAGCCTGTGCACCAGGGGACGATTACTTTACGTCTTCCCAAATAATTAAAGAAAATCACAATCTTCTAAAACGCAATTCAATCAATAGCCATTAACAGAACAGTTGTGGTTAGTAAGTAGTCGGCCTTTTTCCGAGTAAATCTCAGACCTGGAGTCGCAAACTAGAGAGAATTAGTGCTCAGTTAGTTTGCCCTAAGGAAAGTTGCCCGGTATTACTGTTAGCCAGCTTATGGCGGTAAAATGGGTTTCGCGCAAACTGTTCTTTCTTTTCTCGCGTTCTTGCTCCGCTGTAGATAGCACGCAGAAGTTTTCCGTGAAGATTGTTTTTCTGGACGAGGTCTAGGGATGTTACGAATGTCATATTTTTCACATTCGCGAATGCGAATGCGAACGCGAATGTTCAGAATGCGAATGTACGAATGCGGATACGAATGTTTAGGAAGAGCATTAAAAAATTTAATTAAATTAAGTCCTCATTTTTTATTACTTACAATAGGACATGAAAAAATATTAGAACAATAGACCAGTGTTAATATAGTAATGGTATTCTTTCTTCTCGTATTTAATAAACAGTGTTCAAAAGAGGAATATTACATTTCATGAGACGATTTATAAAGACCCCCATTTATATACAGTCAGCCGGCAGGCCATGGCCTGAAGGTTTCTCGCCTTGAGGCCAAGTATAACACTCACTCACCCACACCGTCAACTTGCATTGCTGACAAAAATCTTTGTGTGTGTAGTTATCGTCAGTTCGTGACGGACAATCTGAACTTCTATCTGAAACTCTCGTTGAGCCGATGAACATTTTTGCACTTGAATTAACAACCTGCTACGCTAAACTGTCGTCTTCGCCTGTGTGCACGTAGGGAATCATGAGATCGCCTGCAGTCCACGGCCTGTCAGACGTATGCCTCAAGTCCTCATCCCTCAGTCAGACTGAGTAATGTATGGGCTTCATCGGGCGGTACCTGCTGACCAGGCCTAAAAGGCTACGGCCTGCCGGCGGCCTCTTTGAATGGGCTTCTTAAGAGGCTCATATATAAGGGCGGCTTCACTAAACAATTGCTCATTCGGAACACTGGCCCTGGCCGGTGGAGCGCTCAGATACTTGCGAGCCAGATCTGTCAATTTGTCGTATTTTAATTTTGCTTTCCACGAGACACGACACGACCTACACACATTCGCATTCGCAAAACATTCGCATTACTTGATGCGAATGCGAATGTCGATGCGAATGTTTAAAATGATGCGAATCATTCGCATAAGCGAATGCGAATGCGAACATTCGTAACATCCCTAGTATAAACTAGTGCTGCCACACTCTTTTACAATAACCCTCGAATCGCAGGTAAAGTTGACGCTAGTTCAGTTATTTGGAACTTCAAGTTCCAGAAAGATAATCATTTCAAAAGGATGCCCGGAGTGCCCTGCAGTAGTGGGAGTCTCGGAAATAGAGGCGCAAAAGTCACAAACGAGTTTTACCTACCATAGTTATTGTTTCGTCTGATTAAAGTCCTTAAAGAACAGTGCCGATGGGTGAAATCGAACCACAGACCTCTGGAATGCTAGTTGGGCTTTTCGTACACGAATACGTATGTGAAATAATGAAGTATTTGAATTTGTGAAAGAAGTAAGTGTTATTAAAAGTCACACTTTATAAAATGAAATACGTTCGTCTATTTCTATGTATTAAAAAATGTGAAAAAAGTGCAAAATAAAAACTCGTAAATCGCCAATGGCCACTTATCCTGTGAGCATCTTCAGTTTAATTAATTTACTTCTCTCACATCTCATTCACTTCTATTGCCCCCTTGCAGATCGATTGGCCAATAGAACCATTACCATTGTGTAACGCACGAACAATTCCAATTTCAATCCACACACATACTTTACACCACTCAATCCCAATTCGTAATGAAAAATGGTCCTTCGAAACCTTATCAGGACCCTTCGGCCATAAAACAAATTGAATATGAGCCGAGCGATTGGAGCGAACTTCAGCAGCAATCACGGCGGCAGCAGCGGCCCCCTTTTCATTAGTATTTCATCAGGAGTGATTTTTCCCCACGAGTTCCTTTTTTCCCTTTTTTTCACGCAAAACTTCCTCTAAAAGGATCCGATTGTGTTTACAACTTGAGAGCCTTTTAATACCCTTGTTCACGTATTGCCGCACACAATGGACTCAAAAAGCAATGAAAACGTACGTGAACTGCTGAGAAGATGGTATAAATTTTTTAAAAGGATACAACGACGTAAATGGACTCCTGACGCCCTTTTTCTATTATTTGCAGGGATATGAAAAAAAAGTCGCCAGCAGAAAGGAGTGGTGTGGATGATGGTGCTTTGTGCCAGGCTTAAATATACTTTGGGGAACTATTTCCAGCCATTTGACACAATATGAAGCGATGTAATTAATGCCCGTATACAAATGACAAAAGGCGTGGGTGTAATTTAGTTGACGACAAAAGAGACAGAGCAGCTTTAATGGACATCCACTATGGAAAAAAGCATTTGTTGTGAGTTTCAATGTTGTTGTGTGATGCAAACAGTACAGAAAATAGCTCATGACTGCTGCAGAAAAGCGAATTTCCTTTGAAGGTTGCATTTTTTACAATTTACTGAACATCATCGTCTACAAGAAAAATTCTCAAGTCTTTCGAACATAGACGTTTCCACGGCACAAAGGTAATCTTCTTAAGAATTTTACCTTCGATTAATTCACCAATTATTCGCTTGATTTCCCAACTTCTCTAATCCATTTAATTTGTAGAAACTTCTTCATTAAAAGTCTAAATTAGTTTGAGATCTTGTTGCGTGCTAATTTTAGACATCTTGAAGCCCTAAGCTCACATGGACCATCTTTCTCTTCTTTTTTCTTTATGGGGGCGTCATTGCAGGCGCTGCGACCTATTTGGTCCCTTGTAACGGTCGGTTATTTACCGAAAGTTTCTCCCTTTTAATGGTCCTCCATCTATCGGAAAGTTCAGGCTTAATTAATGAAATTACTTCACACAAAAAAATTTTGAGAAAAATTTTTTAAATTCTAGTAGTCGAAAAAAAAATAGTTTTTTTTGTTCTGAGAAAAAAAATGGAAAATTTTGAGAGAGTCGAGATTGGAATTTAGAAAAAGGAGGTCGTATATAGACCAAACAAAAAAAATATAATAAGTTTTTTTTAAAATTTGAATGCCAACAAAGACTGGGAATTTTGAGAAGGAAGGACGTTTGTTATCATAACGGGAGCAAACCGAAACCCAATGAAGCTCGATAATAATTTTATTTGTAGAAATAAAGACGATTGAAGACTGCCAGACATTATAGAAGGAAAAAGGTGTTCAAAAACTTACCTGACCACGCAGAAAGACCATTCAATTAAGACGTGCTGCTCTATATGCAAAAAAAGCCGATCATCACCCCTAGAGGCGCTCGGATTAATTAATTGCCTCAAAACGGACAATTGCTGAACTGAAATTGAAAAGAACTTTTCCTGTGTTCATGTCGTTTTTTTCCTTGTATCACGTATTTTTAATGTGTTGAGACAATGAAGGGAATGTGTGGTTTAAGTGTTTTACCTATTTACTGTTAGTTATCCACAAATTGAGAATTTCCAGTGCTAATAACCCAGCAGAACATAACGCCACAACAACTGGTGTCGTGGTTATCGCCGTGGAACGTCAGCGTCTGGATTCCAGAATAGCATACATTTTTCTGATAATCTTGCAGTTTGGAGGTGTTGCAGACGATTTATGGTATTTGTGCGTCAGGATATCGACTGGAAAAGTGCGAATGGTGACTTACTGAAGAGGCAGGTTTATTATTGGTTACTTTTACCTATTAATATAATAACTTTATTAAATATATAAACAATTTTTAAACATATCGCTTAACCCTAAAAATATTCCTAAATATATGAACATACATATTAATGAAATTCAGTATATGACAATTTGGAATTTTAAGGCATCACAATAACAACATTCGTTCTGTTTGGAGTATTGTACCATTAGTTTTGGTAATTAAGTCATATACATCCAAACTGTTAACTAAAGGTATATACCCCGGATATTTTTTCATATACAATATTTAATTGTAATATCCACTACTTACATATATTACAATACTTATCAAATAATTATATATTCATACCATTATTATACTCTTATATTTAACAATTTCTTAAAATATAAACTAGTTACTATTTTACTTTAGTACACGCCCTTAGTCATAAATTTCATCGTTCGGTTTGGTGTTGTACGAAAGAAAAGAATCCTCGACTGGTACCAGCGCGACGATTGATTTGTTTCCTTCCGTTGTTACATTAACGTTATTATTTGGTAGTAATAGTTGGCTGTGTCCACATTACCTAGATTATAGGAGTATTTGTTGTTTGATTTACATTTATTAGTTAAAGCAAACTTACCTCTGTTTTGTCGTTGAGTAATTGTACTATACTGTAATTATTTTAAAATATATTTGTTGTCACTTTCTTTAACCCCACTAGTATTACTAGGTATGACAGCCTAAGGGGATAAATTGTCCAGGATGGTTGGGTTGTGCTTTCTCTCCAGGGTCCTCTCAAAGTCGCGTTGAACACTTACAGGTCCACCAGGTCGATGGAAACGTCCAGCGATGAATCGCTTTGGCTAACCTAGGAAAAGAATGATATGAAGAGATATCCCTTTTAAACAATAGGTAAGTGGTGAATCATAAGTGTAGTGTCCCGGTCACACAACCCCACACCCCCACCGGCGAGCTAGCGTAAACCGTGTGGCCGGTTTAGCATCCCCTAAAACCATTTAGGAAACTAGGGAGGATGTAGTCTTCTAAATTTTTTTATGTTTACCCAAGCACGATGGCAGTAGCCTTGCTGTCACCAGCAAGGAGCTCCATTGTGCCGGTACACCCTCATTGCGCGAGAAAGTAGGATCACCATAGCAGACCTATGTATTACCATGAGAAGACCTCTTGGAAATTTTTTAAACTAAAATTAAAAATATGTATTTCTGTCGCAATTAATTTATGCTATCTTCACTAAACTATTTAGGTCTGGGAACAACCTCCGTAACGTTTTCCCGATAGATGGCGTCAATTGCAAATAAATCACGGACTACTGATGGCAGCACCACTTCTAAACGTTCGTGACAGTTCGAGTGCTCCTTTGTGCCTGTTCACACAGGTCGCTTTGAGGCGCGACAAAGCGAACGAAAAAGCGAATATTTGTTTACACGTTTCGCTTTGTGTCCAGTCGTTTTTATGACAGGTGGAACATACGGTACGGGAACAAAGTTTGTGATTTCCATAAAAGTGACATAAATTTTTATAAACTGTGATTACCTGAATATAACTAATTTTAGTAAAAAATCTGTGCAACAAAACTGAAGCCTGAAAATTGTCCTATCGCACGTTTGCTCCCAATACGGGTGAAACGAAAATAAAATGGAACAGTAAGGTGATACAAAATGAAATTGAAACAGTCAGCTGGTCAGAAAAGCGAACGTGAGTCGCTTTCAAATCGAGACTCACTTCCTTCCCACCCGAACGCTCCCCGCACCTGTAAATTTCGTGTTGAAAGGTCGCGGTGACCACCCGTGTGAACAGGCACTTTGAGTGTAACATCGAAATTGGTGCAGTAGTCGTAAAGTTCTCTAGTTTTAAAAATGGGAAGGTGTTAATAGAAAGCAAATCCAAGGCTGACTTACTCGCATCTCTGTTTGCTTCAAATTCTTCCTTGCCCGATACTGCCTTGCAACCCCCCATTGTTGAGTGCTCCTCTCACTCAATGGGCAGAGTTTTCTTCAGGCCTCGTGAAGTGTACAATTGCCTCAAAGAGCAATAGAGCAATAAATCGACTGGCCCCGATAATATCCCCCTATTGCTCTTAAAAAATGTGCCTCACCTTTGGCTAAACCTCTGCGCAAACTCTACGCCCTTTCATACCTCTCCGGAGTTTTCCCTGACTCCTGGAAATTGGCCCATGTTCAGCCTAAACCGAAAAAATGTGACTCTAGCGTCCCCTCTAACTACCCTCCCAATAGCAATCACTTCTATTCTCCCCAAAATCATGGAGACAATAATAAACAGAAGGCTTATGGAATATCTTGAATGCAACCAAATATTGGACGACAAGCAGTACGGCTTTAGATCTAAAAGATCTACTGGCGACCTCCTTGTACGCCTAGCTGAGCACCTCTACCAAAGCATTCATCGTTTTGGTGAATCCGGCCTGGTTGCTCTCGATATCTCCAAAGCCTTTGATAGAGTATGGCACCCCGCTCTATTGACTAAACTCCAAGCTAAACTCCTTCTAAAGTTTGCTTTCTTCCCGTTTAATCAAGGTAGTATTGGATGGCGTCGAATCTAATCCCCACACCATCTCTGCAGGTGCTCCCCCAGGGCTCAATTCTATCACCAGCTCTCTTCCTAGTTTTTATAAATGACCTGCTCTCAATCCCATCCAACTCACTTCACAGCTTTGACAATACTCTGCTGACGACAATACTCTGCGTTACTCCTATAGGTTCGATAATGCAAGACAAACAGTTGCCAGACCTTGTCTATTTGACCGTGAAGTTATGTCCATTTCCATCAGCAGGGATATAAATCTGATTCTAGATTGGGGCCTCAAGAATCGTGTTGAATTTAACGCACGGAAAACCAGGGGCGGATCCAGCCCTCAAAAAAGGTTGTGGTCACAGCCACCCGAAAATCGGCTAAGTGCGACCGAGTATGAACTCGCTCATGATCGATATAGTGCATTCCTACAAAGGATATGTTTACAAAATATATGACGCCCTGACTTGATTTTGTACAGTGTTTAGTTCCACGTGGGCAAAGCCGTGGGGCAAACTAGTGATGAGGAAAAATGGTATTGATGTTGCAGTCTTGTCTTGGACTTGCAAATTTAGCAAGACCAAGAACAAGAACAAGACTTAGTTATGCTCACAAGAACAAGAACAAGACTAACAGTGCAAGAACAAGACCAAGAGCAGGACTTTAGCAAATTTTCAACTAAATTCATTCTTTTAAAAACAAAAAATATGAAATTGAGTAGTTATGATATAAATATATGTGTGTATTGTATATTTGCTTTTTAGTATGATAATTGTAAAAGCAATTATTCACCTTTGTACATAAGTACATAATGACTTTGCATGCATTGTGCGTCAACGGGATTCACAATAAATATTTCTGCATTTCGAAGCAAAATTTTCCGAAATGGTTTAGGTAGATGTTTCACACTGTCAAGTTTTTTTTAATCAATTGGGTGCTCTGATACTTTCCTTCAATTACTGGTGTCTAGGAAATGAATCTCTCTTCTGTGAAATCTTCCAAGATTTAAAAAGAGAACCATACAAAAATTAAGATTCCTACGTTTTTTGTAATAACCAATTTTTATAAAAATACATACAATACATACTTGTCTTGTCTTGGTCTTGCACATTTAGCAGGACCAAGGCCAACACCAAGGCTTAGGCTAATGTCACATGAGTCTGAATTCAGACTCTGAAATTTTCAGTCTCGTATTTTTTCAGCTTAGATTTTAGTGTCGCATGAGTCTGAATGTTTCATAAAACGTAGTTTAAAGACCAGTGTTGTGCGAAATTTTGTACAAAGTGGGTGTACATTTAATACAAACTTTCTGAACTTAAATTAGAAAAAGTGTTATCTTCCTCGCTATGGACGCTAAACTTTTCTGATGAGGAACTTATTCGCCTTTTAATTTTAATGGACGAAAATAATAAAAAAAATCGAAAGCATTGGGTTCATCCGTTAACCTTATCGTGGAAGCATGAAGGAGAGTTTCATCAGTTGTATGAAAAATTAAGACTGCATCCTGAGCGATTTTTCAAATATTTTGGAATGTCGATGGAATCCTTTGATGGTTTGTTATCGACGGTTAAACACAAAATAACAAAGTCTTATGCAGGACCGAGGGAAAGCATTGCAGCAGAAGAAGACTGACTATTTACTTTGAGGTGCAGGGATGATCTACTTTCCGTAAATTTTCTTTGATCTCAACGCACGAAATTAATTTTGCGCGGTCACATTTTAGAACACATAACTTTGCAGTCGCAAGCACGACTTTTGTTTGATTGAAAAATTCAGACTCATCTGACAGGGTGCGATAAGAGTACATGATGTTAAACCGAATTTTTATTCCAATTCTGAAAAATTCAGACTGAATTTTCAGACTATGTAGTTGGAATATTTTCAGACCGTTTGGAATTTCTGAGTCATGTGACATGGCACAATGAATTCAGACCCATGTGACATTAGCCTTAGTTATGTTTGCAAGAACGATAACAAAATCAAGAATTAGCTATGTTGCAAGAACAAGACCAAGAACAAGACTCAGCTATGCTCGCAAGACCAAGAACAAGACTGCCTGAGCAAGAACAAGGCAAGACCAAGACTATATTAGTCTTGTCTTGTTCTTACGTTTGGTCATTACTAAGGCAAACACTAGTAGGTAAATTAATTTACCTGCTAGTTTGTTCGGTCACGAAAATTACAAAATTAAATGTATGTTTGTTTGCACATCACAATGCCACATTTAGACTCTAAACTACTGAACCGATTTTGATGTAATTTTTACAACTGCAAAGGATATCAAATTAAACGATAGTATACATTTTACATAAAATAATTTTATTAAGGTGCTTATTTAAATTACTAATTCAAGCTTGCCTTTTCTTTTTCGCGAAAACGTTGATAGTTTCATCGATATCCAGTTTCACATCTTTGTGTATATTTAGCAGAGCTAGCCCGGATAATCTTTCCTTTGCCATTGAGGCAACCACCAAGATCACCACCACCAAGATTTTACTCTGCGAAGAGTAGAAAACGATCTCTCTACGGTAGCTACGCTGACCGCGAGAGTTGCCAGTATTTGTAAGGAAATGTTTATGTAAGGGTACAAATCTTGGTCGCATGTTTTAATGAGATGAGCTACCGCCTCTGGTATGGCGGAATTGTTTTTACATTCTCTTTTCCATTTAGCCATCCAGAGTCGGTATTCATTTATAACAGTTTATTCACTATTGTTAATGAATAGCCTAGCCGGTACATCTGGACCACTTTTTTCACTGTCACGATATCGATATTCCAGTCCGTGACACTAACATTTGGTTTAGGTAGAAAAACTCCCAACTGAAATATGTCGAGTACCTTCGGAGACAATCTCTGAACCAAATTATTAATAACGGAATCTAATAGAGGTACGTAAATTGATTTCCGAAAGTACTCTTTTGCCGATTTCATTCTGCCGGAATTCATACATGACAATCTCCACTTATGGAAGGTTCAATTTTACGAGGTCAAAACTTCAACGAAATTCCCATGATTTTGAGTGGCGATTTCAATATTATTTTTTCATTAGATACTAGGTCCGAACTTTGTGGATGAAGGGGAAAGTGGGGATGATGAGAGGTACCACCCCACTTCTCCCTTCTTCCACAAAGTTCGTGAGGAACGTTCTTGCGAGCGAGAGCGTATAGACAGACCAAATATTGACAAAAGTACCGCGACATATGAAATCTCGCTTGATGCAGTTCTTACGCGATGTCTAGACCAGTTTCAATCGAAAATATTTCAGTTATCATAAAACCTTTGCTTCGTTTTTAGATTTTAATGTAAATATGATATTTTGAAATTGTACTTGTATCAAGTCCCTCGGTAGGCTCGTCACTATCAGTGCCGCGTCTGGCATATGTGCAAAATGTGCAATTGCACAGGGCCCCGTGATTTTGGGCCCGCGAGCGAAAATGTTTTTTGCAATAAAAATAATTTGAATTCATTATTTGCATTTTTACTTCATTGAATGGGCCACACAAATGAGTATGGGGCACACAAATCAGCATATGGGCCATTATTCTGTTTTGGGGACCGGTCTGTATGAAAGAAAAAAAGCGAGCGAAACGAGCGAAATTATTTTTTGCACTCTCTGGGGCCCCTCGCTGCATTTTTGCACAGGTCCCCCAATTGTCTGGCCGCGGCACTGGTCACTATACTTCCTGCATCTGTCGTTGGCCTTACTATTCTGAAAGCGTACTATATATCCGACTATATCAATTGCATATTGCTAGCTGGTTAATATTTTAATAATTGCGGCAGTTGTTGGGTAAAAAAGTTGTACTTCTAAAGTGTGGTCTGAAGCATATTTTTTTATTTTATTAAGGCATAGGATATAATATCATAGAACGTGAAAGTGTGACGTCACAAGACTATTAGGGTTGTGGGCATGCCCATCGTGCCCACAACGGTGGATCCGCCCTTGCGGAAAACGAAGTACTGTCTCTTTTATAACAAAACGTGCTCCATAATCCCTCCCGTTTCAGTGGGCGGTCTAGAACTGACGGCAGAGCCATCTCTCAATGTCCTAGGCGTAACATTAACCGAAGATCTGCGTAGGAGTAATCACATATCTATTCCAAATCGCTAAACAAGCTTCGCAATGTTTGGGACTCCTCAAAAGATGCAGTTGTCTCCTTCACCCGTCGACCAGGGCTAGAATCAACAAATCCGCCCGGCATCGCCTCGACTTCAATTCGTATATCTGGGCAGGGGCCCTGAGCACCGCCTTAGCGTGGCTGGACAAGGTGCAAAATCGCGCATTCCAACTCATTGGCGACGCCACCATTTGATCCGCAATTGATTCATTAAGCCACCGCAGGAATGTAGCAGCTCTGGTGAAATTCTACCGCATCTACCAAACGACTGTTCCACCGAAATATGTATATAACCTCCTGCCTCCACTTCAATGTTTTTTCTGCAACACAAGACTAGCCCTTTCGGCCCTTCCCCACTGTCTACAGCGCTTATTTTCACGCACCCATCAGTCTGCAAATTCGTTCTTTTCGAGAACAACTCGACTGTGGAACAACCTCCCACAGTCAGTATTCCTGAACTCATACAACATCCTAGAGTTCAAACGCAAGGTTCACCCCCAGACTCCGCTTAACCTGTTTTATCCTTTTTCTATCCTTCGATCTAAGGTTACTACCAGACATCGGACCACGACGTGAACGACATGGCGGACTAGTAGTACAAAGGGTGACACCTGAGCTTAGACTTCGCATAAAAAAAGTAATGAAAAGTTGAGAGGGAAGACCGAAAACGGCCCGAACTGAATAACAGGAAAGGTGTTGTCATCAATCATGTGAAAGGTGTTGTCATCAATCATGACAAATAACCGACCACGCATTTCGTTGATGACCCGTCAAAAATTGGGAGAGGCCCGGTTTTTACCAAATGAACATGGCTTAGGCGTTCTTAAATAATGTATTGATTTATGCGCCATCTATTAGAAGTTTGATCGAACTGTTAGTTGTAACGAATAACTATTTAAATCTAGTATGTATGTAGTTCGAACGGAATTCCGTTTCTCATTTATAAAATACACGAAAAAAGATGCACGGAATTCTGCACAACCAATATTTCCGTGTACTTTTTGTTTTGTGAGTACGGAGCTCGAACGGAATTCTATTGATAATATGTATATCGCTATTGCATCTCTCCAACAGGTGGCTCTGCAAGGATATTGGAGAGTTTTTCTGTTCACGTTGGAATGGAATACATAAATAGTTAGACAAATATACCGTGTTGTGCTGTTAGGTAATTTTGACAGGATGAATGAAAACAGCTATTGACGTCTAGTACCTACGTGATTTTATATGTGATTTATTAACAATGACCTGTTCATTTTTTCTCAGCTGTTGACTTTTTCTCCACGGTATTTTACACCGAAATTTGCCGTGTAGAAATTATATAGAAAAAATGCTGAACGGAGTTCCGCTTGAACTCCATACTAGGCTTTAGCTAGAATATGAATTAACGATTTGTAACGATTTATGCAGTAAGCTAACATCGCGCCATCTATTAGTTGAATTTGCACGAACGGTAATTGAAGAAGTTAAATCTTCTCGATCTTTCTATGAAAAGAATGTTCCAGTAATAGAGGTCCTCCAGACGGCGTTGGAAAGATCTGGAACTTGGATAAGGGAGGAGCTTGGATACATATAAATGCGGTGGCAGCGGCATTTCGAGTCAGTTTTTATTTGAAAAACGACGAAAAGTGGTGATTAAATAGTGAATTTAAAATGCGATAAATACAAGTTATTACTGATAGTTATAGTGAACTATATCTGTATTAGTGAACTATATCTGCGAAAAGAGTACGATTTTTCTACTTGTTTTTTAAAAGGAAACACGTTCCCGGTATCCGTAACAAATATTTCTTTAATTTAAAATACCGCGTCGCAGCTATGACTTCTTTTTGAATGGCATTCGTATCTTTTTCTCTTTTTCAACTGGTCCATGGAACAATAATACAAGGTAAGCTCAAAAGGAAAAGATCTGTTTCCATCTTAAACAGCTTTTCCGCTTTTTACTTTAGAAAAGATCTGAGAGACGTCACGGGGAAGTTCTTTTCCTTTATGAGCTTACCTTGTAATTATTGTACCATTAACTGGTCGAGCTTTTTCTTAGGCGATTTTGAAAAGCTTTTTTATGTTGCTGCCACATTGTGTGACCATTTAAACGTGTATCCCTTAATTAGTCCTACGAATCCGTTAATCCGTAAAAAGGGAACAATAATTTTTTTATTATTTCAGGAATATGGACTTTTATATTTGTCATTTGTCTTTTACGGCATGACGCAACATCCTTACTGATCTCTTCAATATATAAATCTATTTGTAACTCTCCCTCCTCTGAAGAACTCAATGCCTATTCCCGGAAATGTCACACCAGAACTAATTTGTCCATAATTGACTAATTATCTAATTTATTCCCGACGGTCATTTCGTATTTAGACATTACAGAAAGATAAAATCGCAAACAAAAAACTTACGGCACAAAATTCATCGCTTTCTCATAAACAAAAAAAGAACAATTTCAAATTAAGTCTGTCAGCTGACATCTGAAAAATTAGCCGTGAATTCCGGGAAGCTCCATGAAAGATGGATAACTTCCCTTGGACTTGGACTTTGAGGGAAGGAACAAAAGACTTCTTTTAGATGGAGAAGTGGGTGGTCTCAGATCTAAGTGTGAACCCTGAGACTAGCCATGAGCTGCCACGACTTGATGCCTGCCAAAAAAAGCACTTTGTTATAGAGGAGGGACATTTTAGTAGGTTGGTCAGATGACATTTACTTTTTGTGTACGTCGAATATTATGGGTGGCAGTTGGATTGTTGTTGTTGGCCGAGATTGTCATGGTATACGCAATTATAAGTGTCACGAGAATCACAATAAATTAGTTAAAAGACAATCCTTAATTTACATTGTGAACGGTTTTTTAGGTTGAATTTGGGTTTTTATTTAAAAGAGCACGCCATTCTTTTTATCCGATGAAGACTAGGTCTCAGAGATGCAACCCGTTTGTACGCTGACGATTATATTATAGAATTATAATCTAAAAGTTGAACGGTAAGCTCGACAGAACCGAGTAGAAGAAAGTACTTGTGGGAGTGCCAAACTACCAGATGAATAAGGTGGAGTATCGTCGGCTAGGTAAAGATTTGACTTAACCGAAACTTTGAACCGGTTAAGCCGCCGAGATGCTTTATTAGGACTACTCGAAAAGTCTTGTTGGTACGACTGCAAATGTATGTGTAATGTATAGAAAGTTATAGTTATAGAAAAAGCATTAAAACTGTGTAATTTTTCAATATTTTTTTCCAAAGCAATCCTGATAAATTTCTGCGTCAACGAATAACTTTTTATGCGCAAGTCTATGCTTAGGTATTGCTCTTTATACTACCAGTCTGTCATGTCGTTCTCGTCTCATGGTACCTGCAATGTATGGAAGTAAGCTTAGCCCGAATCATGGGAAAGGTTAGATGAGTTAGACAGAGTCTGTTGGATGCTGTAAAAGGTGGCGAAGAACTTTCCGTTGAATTGTGGACGGAACATGGAATTTGAATTGTGGACGGGATATACTACCTACTGCACGAGGCCAGGTGTTTGATGTGAAGGTCAAGAAAGGGGAGGTTCAATAACACATCGAGAGCTTCCCAGGAGCGTGTCTCATGGCTCCTGTTGCACCTATGTTTGATGCCCTCTGGAGACCTTGGTTAACATTATAAGATTATAGGCCATTTTCAACGGTGGTCAGCACACCAGCGAGTCCTACGCGAGGTCGTACAACGTACCGGTGGTATGAATATCCATAGAACTATTTTCAATCAATCTATATTAATAAAAGAAAGTGTCTGTCTGTCTTTCTGTCTGTCTGTCTGCTTGTGCGTACCGTCGCGCGTTGGGGCCAAACTAGAAGAGATAGAAATCTGATTTTTTTTTGTAGATGCGTGGATACCTAAACAGGTGACTAAAAGTTTCCGTTTTTCGAATTTTTAATTAGTTTTTAACTTCCCAGTAGGAAGTTATTGTAATCGGTCCGAAAATCGGATTCGAAATTTTCAATGTATTTACACGTTTCAAGGTCCCAATAGCATTTTAAGCAAAATTTTGAGAAGAAATATGTGTGTGTGTGTGCGTACGTATGTGGTCGTTTTTTCCTGCACGATTTCGCGCGAACCGAAAAAGATATCGACTTCGTTCAGGTGCCGTTCGAAGCGTGTTCAAGGAAATATGATCTGAAAAGATTTTCATAAAAATTGGTCGAGCCGTTTTTTTGTTTGAACGACTTAAGTGTTGTACCAGCACGATTTCGCGAGAACCAAAAAAGATTTCGACTTCGTTAAGGTGCCGTTCGAAGTATGTTAAAGGACATATGATCTGAAAAGATTTTCATAAAAATCGGTCGAACCGTTTTTTTGTTTGAACGACGTAAGTGATTTTTGTACCAGCACGATTTCGCGCGAACCAGAAAAGATACCGACTTCGTGCCCTTCAAAGCGTATTAAAGGAAGTATGATCTGAAAAGATTTTCATAAAAATCGTTCGAGTCGTTTTTTTGTTTGAACGAATACTGGGAAGTTAATCTTGTGGACCGAAAGGGTCAAAAGCCACATCCCAACTAGTTTTTTTAATTAATTAATTAGTACGTCACCATTTTTTACGTTCTACGCCTCTTGCAACATGATTTTGACCCACTTTCCTGTAACCGATGAACCCCAAATTTTGCCCATATGCATAGTTGGGACGATAATGCAAATGACATTTTTGTAAAAAATTCAAGAAGGAGTTCCAAGATGGCAGCCGAATTTTGCAATTGTGTTTCCCGATCCCCGTCATAGGTACTAAATGATAGGGTTTTACGAGTAGAATACAATTAGCTGTGTGGCGCCATTACAAATTCAAAATGGCGGTCAACACAAGATGGCGGAAGCCATAATAGAATAAGAAGTAGAAAATATAACCAATTAACTTTAAATTTTGCACATAGCTCGCGTGACAATGCAATCGGACCATTTTGTAAAAAAATCAAGATGGCGGTTCCAAGATGACGGTCGAATTTTGCAATTGTGTTCCCCGACCCCCGCCATGGGTATCAAATGAAAGGGTGTGACAAGTAGAATACTATTATCTTTGTGGCGTCATTCCAAATTCAAAATGGCGACGCAACGCTTTCAGTATGGGTATCAAATGAAAGTGTATGACGGGTATAGTACAGTAAGCTGCGTGACGTCATTTTAAATCTAATATGGCGGTCACCACAAAATGGCGGAAGACATATAATAGACTAAAAAGTAGAAAATAATAATACATATAGTTTAAAAAAACTAAAAAATACACGTTTATTTTAATATGAACTAAAAGTAAAAAATAATATTGAATGTAAAGTTTTTATTGCTCCAGCCAGTATATATGGGAACAACCTACCTTTCAAAATGTAAAAAAGGGCCAGACCGTTAAATATAGCTTATCCTGAAGCTCTTTGAAAATATACCGTAACATCTGTTGCATGTCTGATTATATGCAAGCCATTTTTTCCCCTTATGTTCGTCTTATATGGGGTTCACACTGGCCCCCAAAATTTATTTTAGAAAGCTATTCAAAGTTCGGCGCAAAACAGGGTAAAACATGTGTTTTACCCATATATTTTATAAGGAGCGAGCTTTTTTAAACAAGTAGGTTTTGACGTGTTTTAAAATAAAACACTTGCTGACAATGCTGAATGCTCGCTCAGCTGTAGTCAGCACGTCATTTTCGAATTTTTGATAGTTGAAGTTTTAATATTTGAAGTGATTTATATTGTTTACAAGTTTTTCATCGAAAACTAGACGGAAATAAATTTTTTAATATAAATTCGATTTCTATTTCACGGTAAAAAATACTTCCGAATATTTGAAGCTATCAAAACTGACACTTGAAAACATTTTAAAACATGTCGAGTCAGTGTGAACACTTTTGAGCTTTTCAAAACGACTGGTTCATAAAACATGTTTTGGGCGTCAATGTGAACCCGCTATTATACCGGCGACACACTACAGCAAGTTATCATCATATCCTTTATGTTCATTTTTATTTATCTTAAAAAATTTTTAAGGTTGACACATTACAAACCTCATATGTGCAAGCTTTTGATATGCGCTAGTTTGAAGGACTGAAATATTTAATGCCGGATCCACACGTTTGTCAAGGCTTGGCAAGCGTTCGCAAATTGAAAAAGCTTTTTTAAAACAAACGTGTGGACGCATCACAAACGCTTGCCGCAAACTTCCTTTGCAAGCGTTCGCACGTTTGCTTTGGTTTGCCGAGAATCCACACTCGACCGGATCGGCCACAAGCGTCGGAAAGCTTAAGGTGAAACCCCAATGTAGGCTTGGCTTGCTCTAGTGCTTTGCTTTGCTTTGACATATCAAATAAACCAGTGCTTTGTTATAGGACAAAACCAAATGACGAAGCGGCAAAGCCAAAGCAAAGCCAAAGCAAAGCTCGAAATGATCAATGTTCAATTTTTTTATGCTTTGTATGCTTTCGCGTTCGTTTAATATTTATTTTGCTTAGGGAAATAAATGTATGTAGAGGTTTGAGAAAATTTATTTCAAAAAGAAATTATTTTTTTGGGAATAACATTAACTATAAATAGTTCAGAGTTCAAAATTAATTTGAGACAACTTATTTCTATATCCCATTTTAACAAATTTCTCGTAAATGTTTGAACAGTCAATGCCATAAACCATTTTTGCATCTTTATCACTCTACACAACAATAGATACATATTTACATTCGATCCTTTGTTCTTTTTATGGAACAATAATGTCCATTCCAAAAGAAAAATTCCGCAAAATTCATACCTCTTACCTCTTTCGTGTACTATTTCTATTTCCTGTGCTCATGAAAAGCAAACTGTAAAGTAACTAAAGCAAAGCGTGTATTTGGGTTTGTTTTGCTTTTGCTTGTTGGGCTTGTTTTACTTTGGCACGTGGTACCTGAAAAGCTCACCAAGTTCAAGCAAGCCAAGCCTACATTGGGGTTTCACCTTTACACAAGCCAAGCCAAACGCCTTATCCACAAGTTTGAATTTGCGAATGCTTGCCAAGCCTTGACAAACGTGTGGATCCGGCATAAAATTCGTAAAAATGCAAAGAGAGAGGAATTTCAGCTCAACTTATTTAAAAAAGCCCAAAAAAGCATAGATTTATTGAAAATATGAGTAGTTACCTCAGAATTTAACCAGAACTGACATTAAAATGCCAACTGTGCCAAAAACGGGAAAAAAAACCTTTTACTTCCAATATTTCCAAGTTCATATTTAAATATAAGCTTTGTAGAACTTCATTTATGAAATTAAAATGAAGTTCACAAGCACAATTTATGATCATATTAGGTGACACACTGGAAAGTTATCTTAATAAGTTAGGATATGATCATAAATTCCTGTAGTTAGTAGAGGGAAATTAAACAAAAAAAAACCGAAGTTATGATGTAGTTGGGAAGTTGGATTTTTTTGTTTTTTTTCTTTACATATGTTAAGATAAAGCGAAAAAAAATTTTCTGCAAAATCGGTGCTGTGCTGCACGAGAAAATTGCATAAATGTCCATTTTTGATGCATTTTGAGTGCATTGCTACACTATTTTCTCAATTTCTCCAGTTCTGTTGGTCGTAGAACAATAAAAAAAATTGGAAAATACTCGCAAATGAACAGACTATCGAACTGATTCGGTATAAATATTTTAAAAATGAATCCTGACCTCAAAAAACAATATGTATGAAATTTTGTTTTATTTTACTAAAAATACAATAAATAACGGGAAAAAGGTCGGATTTTGATAAAAATTGGAGAAAAGATGTACTTTGATGCTATAAATACGTGGTTGAAATTTCAATTAAAAATTTCGATTTTTACGGCAAAAATTGGCAGTTTTCGAAAAAAAATTAAAATTTCCGCCATTTTATGCCAAATCATCGTACGGTAAAATATTTTTTTTTAAATTGTAGGTTTTTTTTTGTACTTTCTTGTGAGCATACCCAATACTTCGTTACTTTATTTGAAATCCCCATTTTAGGCCTTTTAAAAGACTAAAAAATTTCAATTTTTCAATTTTTTGCTTGTTTTTCATAGTTGGCAAGTAGCTTTTCATAGTAAGCAAAAGGCAAAAAATTGAAAATTGAAATTTTTTAGTCTTTTCAAAGGCCTAAAATGGGCATTTCAAATAAAGTAACGAAGTATTGCGTATGCTCATAAGAAAGTGTATAAAAAAACCTACAATTTAAAAAAAAATATTTTACCGTACGATGATTTGGCATAAAATGGCGGCAATTTTAATTTTTTTTCGAAAACTGCCAATTTTTGCCGTAAAAATCGAAATTTTTAATTGAAATTTCAACCACGTATTTATAGCATCAAAGTACATCTTTTCTCCAATTTTTATCAAAATCCGACCTTTTTCCCGTTATTTATTGTATTTTTAGTAAAATAAAACAAAATTTCATACATATTGTTTTTTGAGGTTAGGATTCATTTTTAAAATATTTATACCGAATCAGTTCGATAGTCTGTTCATTTGCGAGTATTTTCCAATTTTTTTTATTGTTCTACTACCAACAGAACTGGAGAAATTGAGAAAATAGTGTAGCAATGCACTCAAAATGCATCAAAAATGGACATTTATGCAATTTTCTCGTGCAGCACAGCACCGATTTTGCAGAAAATTTTTTTTCGCTTTATCTTAACATATGTAAAGAAAAAAAACAAAAAAATCCATTTTCCCAACTACATCACTATCATATGACAATTTCCCTCTACTAAGTGTGTCGCCGGTATTAAGCCGAAATGAAAAAAAAACAAAGAGGAAATGTATGTAATGTAATTATTATATTTTTTTAGGGCACCAAATTGTGCATTTTTTGGGCCAAACTTGCAAAATTGATTACTCTTTTTGGCGCTTTTTTTGGGAAAAAAATTTGTAGATGGGGTGGGCGCCATGGGCGAGGATCTGCACAGAGCGTCTATTTCCCCCGCATATCAAAATCTATGCGGGCGATTCTGAATATGTTTGGCTAGGAGTCTGTTGTCCACGTAGTACGCAAGTTTTCATCATCGTATCTTAAAAAAGCTGTAACATTAAATTTTTTTGTAGATTTGTTCTTTTTTTCATTGTACTTTTTTCCTACCACGGTACGGACTGCGCACACATAATCTTTTTTTATTGAAAGGCGTTGCAACGTACGCGGGTTTTTGCTAGTTATGAATAAAAGCGTCGGTCAAATTTTCTGAGTTACTCTGAATCTACTGAGTTACTCTACTCTATCCGCCCACCGAACATGAGATTGTTGATTACTTTCTTTGTTCCCATAAACTGGTGGCAATAATTCAGTTTTGTATGGCATAATCTCCAAAATGCCGGATTGTGCATGGATAACACTACAACAGAATTAAGTGATTTTATCTAACAATTTTAATCTACAACAATATCGCTACAATTTTTGCTGTTCGACCGCATTTCTTATCAAAACATTTATCTACGAGTTCATAAGGACGAAATATGTTAATTTAAAGGAAACTCCTACTCTCCCCGAGACATTAAACTCTAACCAAATGTAAACGTCATCAAGCAGTGTGAAAATACCCAAGCAACCCCCAGTACAGATTGGTGAAACGAAAAGCCCTGTTTGCCCCCATTCGTGATAATTTCGTTTCCTTTTTGGAATCTATTAATTAGAATCCTTTCGGGCTTCTTCTTTGCAAGAAAGCCTCAGAATAATTAACTCAGTTTGTCATGATGGTGTACAAGTGTGTGCGAATGTAGGACTTGATAATTTTCCAGCAGTTGCCACACAACCGTCAGATTGATGTGTTTTAGAGCTGTTGCCAACATCAGTCGTTAAAGAAACATAAAACATCAACTTCAACTCTCAACAACAAATTGTTTACAGAAGCTTGTGGCATCACACAGGACGATGAAGATGGAACTTTCTTCGCGCAACCAACACCCATCCATCCTTTTTTGGTTTTGGGGGGGGGGGGTTCAGTGAATATTTTCCACATGCAAATTTAATTTCATTACATGGGAACACAGATGTCAGTTGGGAACTCACGGTCGATTAGTCTCCTTAGAGGATTCGCAAAAGATCCCTTCACTCCCGAATGAAAGCAATCACAAAAGGGCTCCTAGGTGGGGGGAGAGCACTTTCTTGAGATGCTCGGTGAAGTGAGCTGCGATTATCTGGATGCTAAAGGAGCTGAATATTTTTCTTTGGTTTTTTTTTGTTATTATCCTTGTAATATTCTCATATCGCGGAAGATTTTCTTAAGGCTCTGATGAATGTAGAGGAGAACATTTATTGGGAGTAGCTTGGGTGGTGGATCTGCAACGTACAAGCTGATTTCTTGATAATTTTGTGAGCGTTCTAAATAATCGAAGAAGTTGATAAAAGTTAAATTTGTTTATAAAGGAACGGCAGTAGATGTAGGAAAATTTGAGAAGTTGTTATGGTTGTTACGGCCCTCCATTTCCTGCTCTTTGTAGTCCTGTTTAACGCTACTGCCCACACTGGCGCTGCGTATAACAGGACTGAGCTAGCCACCCTCCCCAAAAGGAGGCAGCGACTCGGTCTGGGGCCCCCAACATTGGGCAGCATTCTTGCGAGTGCTGCACAAATCGCAGACGCTTTGTCTGTCGTGCCCTCCAAATGCGCTTTGGAATTTAGCTCCAGTCGATCATTACTCCCAGGTACCTTATAGCGGGCTGTGAGTGGATGATCTGTTCCCCTGCCTTTATCCTTACGGACACTAGCTTTCTCCGTTTGCAGATCAGCACCGATTCAGTTTTGTGCTTAGCAAGCTTCAGCCCAGCGCGTTCTAGCCCCGCTTTTATTTCCCAGATCGCTTCATTCACATACAGTTCGATGTCATCTGGGCGTTTTCCTACGACCACTACCCCGATGTCGTCCGCGAACCCGATCGCCACTGCTTCCTTTGGAAGGCGAAGCCCAAACACATCATTGTACATTGCGATCCACAGGAGAGGGCCCAGGATGAAACCCTGCGGAACACCGCATGTTGTCCCGAACACCTTCGGACCATCTTCCAAATCACAATAAAGCGACCTACCCTGAAGGTAGTCGGCTACTACTCGCACTAGGTTCTTTGGTGTACTTGTAGGCCAGTCAAATTATCGAAAAAACCTCGATTTTTTGCCACCCGAGCCATATGAAAAGTAAAATAGAGGTAAAATAGGAAAAATTCCGTAGAATTTGATGAACTACTTTTGGCACTCCTAGGCCTTTGGGAAAGTTTCCAAAATGGCGTCAAAAGAGGGCCAAAAACAGATTTTCTCGTTTAAAAAAAAACTACACATTGTACAAAAAAAAGGTTTAAATAAAGTTTGTAGATATTTTTCATACTAATAAAATGACACCAGTTTGAGTCAATACATAAACAAATAAAGGAGTTATTGCAAAAAAACCGCTAAAAACACGTTTTTTTTTAAATGCTCATATCTTTTACCAAAAAAACGATTTTGTAATGAAACTCGTGGAAAGTGTAGCCCTTGCGGAGTGCAATAAAACGTTTTTGTAAATTTGCAAAATAATAAATAATTTTTGCAAAATACGGGTTTTTCGAAAAAAAGACCTTTGTTGTCGAATTCGATTAGCTCATAGCCATCAACACCTACAGAAATGTGTTTGCGCTCAAAATGTTCTGGAAGAGTTGTGCTAATAATTGTGTTTTGTGCGCACATTGCTACTTCATTGGAAACATGCGAAAAGATGGCCGGAAAAACGATAAAAACAATCTTGCCCACAAAATTCGATTATTTGCTCACGAAATTCGATTAATTGCCTATCGATAGGCAAAACAAAAATATATATTTTACGACCATCATAGAAAACTAAGCGAATTAATAGAATTTCGTGAGCAAAATAGTTAATAGGGACAACATGAAGGAGCACGAGTTTCTGCTGTTTCCATCGCTCGGGGAAGATCCCTTCTCTCAGGCACGCTGTGAATACCTTAGCGAACCTGTTTGGCGCTATCGTAGCTACTAGCTTCGCCGCTTTGTTGGGTATGCCATCCATGCCGGGGGCCTTGTTAATGGCTACCTTTTTTGCGGCCTCCAGAATCTCATCTGCGGTTACCGCAGTTACGTCTTCTGGGTCCACCTGAAGGCTAGGTAGATCGGCGGTGTGTACGTTCTGTAGAAACAGGACGTACACTATACTCTGGAGCAGCGCGGGCAGGTGAACGGCGAAGAGCGTTTGCTCTTGACCGCTGATATAACCATTTTATCTCCGGGTCCGAGTCTGCTTCTCTGCACAATCTCTTGAAGTGTTCGGATTTACTTCTAGCGACGGTCTTGTTCAGCCTTTTCCTTGCTTCCTTATATCTCTTAAGGAGTTCATCGAAATCCGGACGGTTCCGATTTCTCTGACCTCTCCGCTTTCAGGCAGGCCCTTCGGCATTCGTCGATCTCGGCCTTCCGTCAGAAGTTTGGTGGATGTCGACGATTGCCGGCGCGCCGCGGCATGGACGCGTCACATGCCTATTTCACCGAGTTTTATATTTTTTCTGCCCATTCTCTAGCACCTCCTGCCGACCTCGCATCATGCAGGAATACTTCTTGCTACACCTCTGCATCGAGTTTTTTAACGGCCCATCTTCTAGCCGTTCAGTACCTAGGGTTCATCGCTCCTACCCTGACCACCTCGAAGTTGATGGCTTGGTGGTCACTGTGCGTATACACATCGCCCACCCGCCACTGCACGCCACGTAGATAATGTCGTTTACAGATATTCTCCCACAACTTTGGAAGGTGTTTTCGCCACCGCCCAGCAGGAAATTTACACATTACGGAATCGATGAAGTAAGTGATAGCTATACTACTTCTTCCATTCCAACATCGATGCAATTTAACACGGAGATGTCATTGAAAAGTAATGCATTACAGACTCGCTTGCTATATCACCGAAAACTGCAGCGGTTTGATTTTTGAATGATGTGCTACCCATTCTGTGAAGCTGGCTGAATTTTCGAATGCAGCCTTAAATTGTAATTTCAACTTCGCAGCGCACGACACCGCGATTTCGTTTTTACACTTTTTCACTTCTACTGCCACTTACCGTGGAATGCGTGAAAGAGGAATACCAATTCTGCATTACATTTTGGTTTCCAAGATTCATAAATTCCGTTTCATTGCATGAATACATCGATGAAAAAATGAACCTATTCTGTTTTTTTCCTGCGGGCGGTGTTGACTAACACCACGTTAAATCGCGAGAATACTTCTAGCAGTCGCCCACTTGCATTCGTTTATTTGCTGCTCCATTCGTCAGCCCAAGGATTGAAATCGCCCGTTATTATTTTCGGGCAATGGCTAACCTTTCCAACATCGACTCATACTCGTCTAGTGTCAGACTTGCCGCCGCGTAGCAGGTGTAGACGTATCTTCCGCCTACTTTTGCCTGCGTGAAGCTATTCTCGGGGCTTCTCCTGGTGTCTTCCATGGCTCGGCTACCGCACGTCGATATCTAACTAACTACTAACTTTGACAAATTATTCGTTAAGAATTCTTGAAGATCGTTACTAGCCAGAATGTGGCGTATGAAAATAATCTTATAACAGCCTTGCAGATTTCTGGAAGAGTTCTTGAAGACACTTAAAAGATAGTGTTAAAAGCAGATATAAGCTTGATCTCCTATAATAGTTTTAATTAAGGGTGTTACACAACCCTAAATAGAATATTTTTATAATATTCTTGCATAAGAGCATTACGCGACATTTTAAAACCATGTTCAAGTTCAAATAAGATTGTGTGTGTCTTTTGATATTCATTTTCCTTTATGTATTAATCTGTACTTATAAAATCCTCTAAACAGATTTTAAAAAAGTTAAAGCAATAAAATAATGTCTCCATTATATTCATATTTTAATAAAATGAGCAGAGTCGTGAATTTGACTTGAGTTTTATCGATTGATAATGGAAATTTTGTTGCGAAAGAAATTGCATTGATAAAATAAGGTATGATACCTCCAAAAAATTCTTATCGCCCTCAAAATTTTACGGTTAAATCAACAAGAAACAATAGGCAAAAAAAATTTTTTTTATTTACTCGTTAGAAAAATGTAGGTATGTATATGTTCAAAATGTTGTCCGTGCCATATAATGTTTCAATAAAATTATTTGAAATCACAGAATAACGGATTTAAAAAAAGAAACTTTATAATTCATACCGGATGCATTTTTCTTTTTTCTAATTAAAGGTAAAATATGGCCGATTTCTTTGTTTTGGTTCAAGTCTTTACAAGTCTATTTCACGAACTCATTCTTAATTGAGACCCTTATCAATCGACTAAAATAGCCTATTCTTATTAAATTCTGTTTCAAGGCTATTGTAGAAAGAGCTACTTCGCTTTTACCTTAATTCAACTTTTTTAAGAATTTGCTCTTGTATTGTTCTTGGCTAAGGTTATTACTATTAAGCTTAACCATAAAGAGTTCTTAAATGAATCTTTTATAAGCGTTTAACTGATATTAATTCTTGGCTAAAGTTTCCACAGGAGCATTATGGGAATTTATAAAGTTTACTCTTAATAAATATGATTATAAGAGTATTTATTAGAACAGGTGATAAAGAGTTCCTAAGTAAAACTATTACAAGTGAATGACTAAAATGTGCTCCGGCATAAAGCTGCTAGAAGAGTGTTAACGGAGCCTCCAGTTTTGACAGTTGAGAATGCAATTTCAACGGGCACTAGCTTCTAAATCGTTACGATCTCCCTAACACTATTATACAATTGTTTGTTTGTCTGATAAAAACCTATCAAAAGCCGGCCGCTTTTAAAACTTGTATACACCCTGAATAAACTATACAAATTTACAGGCAATCTTCAGAAAAATTTTTGGCTACATGTACTAATGGTCGATTTCCTTTACGTAAATGACTGAATATATGGTCAAACTGTCATAATGCTTTTGAAATAATCTCTTAAAAAAGCTTCTCTATAATACCTTTAAATAAGACTTAATATTTATAACTCTCTTATTAAAACTTCATACAAAATTACATGCTTATAGAGTTTTTACAAAAGTATTTATTAGACTTTACTTTTGTAATGATCTTATAAGATCATGAGCCTCAGCTTCTAGCAGTTTGTTCTTAAAAAATTCTTAAGCATAACTCTTAAAAAAATCCATTCTTCCTCTTTTTATAATGTACTTGCACAAAACTATTTCAAGACTGTAATCAGAGTAAGATATCTTCTGAAAAGACAAACTTACTGTTAAGGGGTTTAAATAAGGCTGCACTCTTCGTGAAAGACTTTATAATTCATATAAAACCCAATTCTTGAAACAGTCGGATCTAAATTCGCTATTAGAAGCGATTTTTATGAAAAACCTTAATAAACAATTTAAAGGAAACACCTCTTTGTGAAAAATCTAACGAGAGCTTTATAAGCCCAACTTCAATTTTTTTCAAGAGTCTGCTCTTCTAAATTGTTAGTTGGGCGACGTGCCGCTGCTATCCGCTATTCAGACGCCCGTTGCGCAGGTTTCTATACTGCTCGCAGACGACTGCGACGTCGATTTTTCTTCATTGACTGTCTGTGCCCGCAGATCTTGTGCCGCTTGACAGTGGTTAAAGTTAATCTGCAAGAACCTTATCTTCTTTTACTTTTTAACGCCTCCTGGAACGCCGGACATCTACTACCTCCAGTCAAGGGCACACTATCCCTGCCCTCTATTTCCCTACAAATGAGGCATTTGGCAGTTTGGTCACACTCTTTTACTTTGTGACCCTCTTCCCCGCAGCCTCGACACAGCCTTGCTCTATCCTGACTGCTACTGAAGTTGTTTGCTATATGCCCAAACTTCATGCATTTGAAGCACGGCTTTAGCGATACCCGCTCCAGTATTCGGTATACATCCCAGCCGATTAGAACCTTACCTACTGCGATAGCCTTCTTCGCAGCTTCAACAGGTAGACTGTAAGAGCTAAGGGGTGCGACAGCGAGGGAGACCCAACCTCCGCTGGAAGGATGGCGTAGACCAGGACGACCAGAGCTTAGGGATGCCAAACTGGATGCGTTTTCATATATGCCTCAGGGAAAAATTTTCATTTCTCGAAATCTACTGAATAAAAATCCACACCACATTCCCCTTCCCCTTCGCCGAAAGGTGTTTTTCCTGAAAATCAAGAAAAGTGCCTGTTTTCAAACGCGTTTATGAGGTATTAAATCGAACCTCACCAACTTTTCATGAAAATGGGTTGGTAGAGCAACTCTTCGAGAATAAATAGGGCTTTTCAAAATAACTCTAGCACCACCGTGGGCCTGTTCAAACTTTTTTCCTGAAACGGCTGTTTTTACATTTTTGAGATTTACGCGATATATTATAATTATTTTTGCATGAAATTTTTATTGTAGGTAGGCACTAACAGAAGCCACAATTTAAGCCCTGAAACAAGGTTCTACGATAATTACTGTCCCTGTCCCTGTAATTAAAAAATGGCCATATTTCGCGGTTTTTTTTTGCAAAAACCTGTTGACCGATTTCAATTGTCCAAAACTCATTATTTTCGTCTTTTTAAACGCTATTACGTGCTATTTTTTGTTTTCCAAAAACAAAATTTTTTCGCACCTTAAACGTTGAAAAACGTGTTTTCGCTACCATTATTAGCTTTTTTCCACCTGTTCTCCTGGACCGATTTTTTCCAAAACACATTCATTGAATTCCTACGATTTTTCTCTTAATTATAGCGTCGAAAAATCGCAGGGTAGATTTATTTCAACTTTTTTTCTATCCCTCCTGGACTATAAATAATGTTTATTTTAGCTCGTAAATGTTGATTTTAGTTTTTCACATAAAATATTACAGAGCAATTATGTAATTATTATTTTAGTTTGAAATAATAGCTTCAATCAACAATATTCCACTAAAATTATCTAAAATTTTACATCGCCACACACAATCCTCACCAAGTTTAATTTCCATAATCAATATTAGCTTTGAAATTCAGCCGAAATTTATCAAGTTTAATTTGTCATATGAATTTCATTACTGCCCTAGGCTATTTGGTTAATTAATTTAATTGAATTCAACCATGATTCATTGATGATTTGAATTTCAATTAAAACCCCCCTTTGATTACTTGATCGATACCATATTCCGTTTGAACTCTTTTCTGATAAAATACAATTCGCGCTAAAAAAGAATTTTCTTTAGAATGTCTCAAAAGTTCAGGACCTTTTTTTAATTTGAAGGCAAGTTTTTTGATTCTTAATTAATGGGCCTTTTTGGTAATTTCTAATCAAAAGGAGTTTAAAGTTTTTTGAGAAATAAGTGAAATAGAATTTAGCATTTAGAACTTCCTAAAAAGGACACGGGAGTGAACGGCTAACAAAGACCTCGGAAGGTGGTGGCATCCGCTTTGTCACTTCTGCCAAAACCCGAGAAGAGTCACTGCAGACGAACACCTAGCAGCTCTGTTAGCAAGTCCTAATATTACCTCCCCGCGGTGCCCCCTGGGAACTCTTCGAAAGGAGCTATCGGGAGACGGTCGAATGGCGAGTTCTCTGCGCCACAAAATAGAGTTTTATTTTAAGTCGGTTGGGCTACGAATCGGCAAATAATGCCTCGGAACCGGATGGACAACGCAACGACGACCTTTGCTTTTAGATATTGGTTTACGTAAATGACATTAACATTATCGGTGTAAAAAGGACAGTTCAAGAGGCTTTCATCAGGTTCAGCGGGCGACACAAAAAGTGGAGATGCACATTAATGAAATGCAAAACGAAGTACATGCTGGGGCAGCGTCTGCGAGGCAATCTTACAATGGTGCCACAATGTAGGAGCATGATTTTAAAGTAGTATACTACTTTGGTTTGATAGCAGCCGACAGCAGTATGGAACTATATATAGTCGCCAGGCTGCCAACGTAACTTATTTATGTCTGCCAAGGTTCTTGAAATCCGGTCTAGTACCATCCCAGAGATCCGAGGTTCGATTCCACTCCGCCGCTTCACTTTTCCATTTATCCCACATTCGTTCGTTCTTCCCTCTTTACCCCACAACCCTCCCCTTTCTTCTACCATCCTCTGTAAGCATAACAAGCGATGAAGTCATCTCCTGTTCAATCACCAGTGTTCTGTTAACGTAGTATTGGATGGGAGCTGGTGGAATGAAACCACGCTATTAGTTCTTTCACTCTTCTTTTTACTATCTTTTCGACTAAAGCTTCCTGACTTTGAACTGAGTGATAGAACTGTCGACAGTACAAAAGAGTCTACTTCTGAGCCTAATCTTTCACATAAAAAATATAGGCATTTAGCCAAACCATTCGAAACTTGACAAGGTAATTTGGCACCTAAGTTTATAGAAACAGAGTTTCGAGACGAGTGACGTCATCGTTTGTGGACTCTGGTGTGAGCTTTATTCGGGAAAAGAACTTGCGTGGTGAGTTTTGGGTGCAAACGCCGCCTTGTTTGCCTGGTCTATTCGAGCGGCTGTCTTATAGTTGTATGAATTTGTATACAAAACATTATAATTTAAATGGACAGTAGGAAGACCAGATAGACCACTTAGATCAGCTAGACTAGGTAGACCAGACAGACCAGCTGGGCCAGATAGACTAAATAGACCAGGCAGAGCAGACAGACCAGGCAGACCAAGCCCACCTACGACACACTGCCGTCAAAGCCTCCACAGATGCCACCCAAGACGGCCCCAGCATGAAACCCCCACCACCAGCGAAGTCCAGCTAATTTCACACAGGAGGTGTTCACACCCAAAGCTCACCACAAAAAACCTCACCACACAGATTCTTGTCCCGAAGAAAGCTTAACAGCCGAGCCCACAACGTCACTTGTCTCGGAGCAATGTTGCTATACTACTGCTCCCATCTTAGCGACGTTCAGAAGAAAATACCTTAGGAGAATAGTTGCGCCGTATGTGAGGGAGGATGATTCTAGAGATGCGATGTAGATGAAGTGAAAAGTATAACTTTCGCTAGACTCCGGTGTGCAGGACATCTAGCACGTATCAGTGAAGAGAGAACTAGTCCGAAAATCACTCTTCTCTTGCACTAGGCTTTATTGGATTAGACAACAGTAATATAGCAACAGGGTTCCGGGGCCACCACAATATTGCGCAATCGAGCTTTTCGTTTGTGTCTTGGGATCAATATTTTGCGGTTTGTGTCGTGGGAAGCTTTTAGTGTTTGTGTCTTGGGTTGAAGAGGTGCGCCACCTGTGTGAAACTAGTTGAACTTCGCTGGGATTGCTTAGTGTGTCTTGGGTGGGCGTCTTGTGTGGGATCTTGTGGGGAATCTAAGGAGGAGGAGCTGATAATAGCTGTGTTCCTTTTCTACTTTTTAGTACTCGCGAGCAGAGCAGAAAAGGAACGCTAAGCTTGTTGATTTGAGTAAAACCTAACCTAACATTTTTGATGTTATTTCATTTGTATACAAATAAAAGGTCAGAATAATAATTTACAACATAATTTAAAATAATGCGATTTTATTACTTATCTATATTTTTATTTTTTTATTTATAAATTTATTATATTTATTTTTATTTATAGACGTTTTTATATGAAAAAAGCTCAAAACAATCAAAAGCCATCTATGGGGTGATAGGGTAAATCAAATAATTCACAATAGACTCTGGGAGCTTTCCTCTAGCGGATTATAACTGCGTAACCAAAAGTGTTATCTACTCGTATGTTATAGCCTCGACACACGGCAATCAAAATATGACGAAAATTCCTAATTTATGACGAACGCCCTTACGGGGTGACACACGTTAAAATACCTCATTATATTATGACAGTTGTGGTGTAGTGAAAAATGTCAGAGACCGAAAAAAAAAATATGGGGGCTTCATCCACTTAAGCTCACGGGCGAAGTGAAACTTCTTCCCGTGGGTTTTATTTGTATATTTAATTTTGCTTATAATTTCAAAATTATTAAAGAGTTACATACTTATCTAGTAATATGGTTTTTTATCTACAATAGTAAGCAAATGTACTTAGTAAAAAGGTTGCATATTTTTAATAATTTTCCAAACTATTATTAGTAGATACAGTCATTTGGCACTAAAAAAGAGGTTAGCTGGAAAGTTTTCCGGAAGTTTTGAAAATGGGTAATTTTATAAATTTCCTCTTTCCGAATTTCAACTTTGCCACTTCGTATCTTTGCCGCTCGCGCCGCCATGTTGGAAAAATGGCTCCTTTCCGACTCATTTTACTATAAAAAAATTTATACACAAAATTAAACTAGCGAAAGTTTCCTACGATTTATAACCTTTTTTTTGTAACATCAATAGTTTTGGCGTACGAGTGCCGCAAAGTGTAGTTCAACACGCGTTTTGGTCAAAAAAGTCATTTCCACACCACCTTGAGGTAGAGTAAACGGCGCGTTTTTCTATCGTTGTATCGAGTAGGCCTAATCCACATGCAATTTTTTAAAAATTTTGTAGATTATTATTTTTGTCATTCATTCATTACAGTCTTGATTGCTTTCTACACATGTGAATGTGATCAGCGGCTTATGATAACTAAAATGTGATACAAATAATTTTGTGTTGACCGAATTTAGATATCTCGTATCTATTGTTGTTCTATGATTTGTGGTTGCTTCTGTAGGATTATTGGACATTATGTAATCAAATCAAATTTTTCTTTGAAAAAGTCTATAAATCGTGCTGATGATTCTGAAGAGAAATTTGTATTAAAATCTCCACCAATAATTATCGGGATTTTTTCTAGATCTTGATTGAGTATTGCCGCAACTTCAGTTGAGTATGGTAAGAGTGATCTATAAATAAATCTAATTATTCCATTGATTTTTTGATCGCGTGATATATAGACAGATATTAATAAAATTGTCTGCCCATTTTCCACCTCACATTCAGCTGCACTGATCTCTCCTACAAAACTAACTTGCACTCCGGATAAATAACTCGATTTATAAATTTTTCTTCTTTTAATGTGTACATTAACGCAGTAGTCATCATCTACATCTCTAGGTAAATTCGAAACCATTGTGTTAACATCGATAAGGACATTAATAATTTGTCCAAAAATTCTATATTGACCATGAGCATGACGCAACCTACGAATTTGCATGAATGGCAATCGCCGTGAAATAAGCCTCTCTGATACGCTATCTAAAGGTGGTAAATCCCTTGGTACATAAGTGGAATATTATGTTTCGACAATGCTCTATTGCACGATAACGTAGCCGAAATGGCCACTAAGTCATTTTTAAACCATAAACGATCGATTGTGATGAATTGCTGAAAAATTTTACGAGCACCTTCATGAGTTGATAATTTGTATACTGTAATGGCATATCGTTACGACATTCAGTAATTAACAGGTTAATCACATATCCATGATCTTATTTAGCGGATCAATATTATTTATAGAATCATTATGATGTATGCCACTCGAAGTAGATGGGTTATTTACATACGATGGGCCAAGCGACGCGACGGTTCAGGAGCATTCATGGGCTCAATTCTATCTGGAACTTATATGTGAAATACAATGCATAAATATTTTGTCAATTGGTAAATTTATATACATTAGTAAAATTATGAAAATTAACTTCTATAAATATTGTGATTAATAATAAATTAACCTTGAATAGTCACCAGTATTTATATTATGGTTGGGCAAACGATTTTGTTCGAAATTACGGTTTCGATTTTCTTTTATTCGCTGTCTGTACTCTCGCAAACGTTGAGCAGCATTTTTTATGGGCCATGAGGTCGACCCTTTGTTGGTTCCATTTTTCCATTTTCACGACATTCATTAATTTTTCACGTTTTCACAAATTTTTTTTCTTGACATATATTCAATCAGCTGGAGTGATCATAATATTGCGCTTGTGCTATGATAGAACTAAGATGAGTAGGCTTGGATTTGTTGTCTAATGTCACAGCAACCATAAAAATCTATTTTTTTTATTTCTCCTTCCTTGAATCACTCCCCCTTTTTCGTAACAAGAAATTTTCAACAGATACGTCGCTAAAAAAGTTTCACTTCAAAAATTATATCTTTGGTACGTTGTTGCGCCAATGGAAGGGAAACCAGTAATATTTAATTTTTTAATATGGAAAAAAGTAATATTTTTTATTAATTTTCAAAGAAAATAAAAATAAAAATCAGCTGACTCTGGAAAAACACCTAAAAGCGGGCTTTTTAACATGATCTATCGTTCGACAGATGGCTCTCTTTTGATATTTCGTACTAGATTAAGCAAAATTTGCCTAATCGGTTTTCCTAATTGATGAGGTTCATATTCCTAATTAATGATGAATTTTCGTCATAAATGCGTGCGTGTGTCGAGGCTATTAGAGCAAGTGTAGCTGCGAGTGCTCACGATTAAAAAATAGTAGAAATTAGCAGAAAAGGAACGCAGCTAATATTGCTTGATTCCACTTTTATGTTCTAGGTTCGATAGAGAGCTAAACTCTAATCGAGACATAACTGCCATGCGACTTTGCTCTAACGACTCCCTTAGCTGATGGCATTTAAACCTGAATACTCGTATCATAAAATTTTGAGAAACAAAAGCTCATATTTTTTTTAGCAAACATCATAAATTTTATTCTACCACATCGTCAATGAACAAAAACAACGGAAATACTTTATTAAAGGCGGTTAAACAGTTCCAGAAAAGGTAATCAAGTAAAATTCATCATTAATCCCAAAACTGTTCCTGCAAAAGGTCCAAATCAAACATTCTGGTCCCAACGTTTACTGTTAATGATCCAAATAACAATTAAGATAGACACACAATAGCAAAGGTCCGAGCATATTAAGTACATAATATACCTGGACTACATTCTGCTAGATTGTGGCAGGCCAATTAAGGGACTCTGGGCAAACTTCATCAGGAGATCATCTACCAAACATTTAAAATGGAACATTCGGCCCCAGAGTCTCTGATACCACCGCAATGTTTGTCTAATCTGCTGTTACTAAAGAGGAAAAGTTGTGCACAGAGACTCATTAACTTGTCCCTATAGTAAATGTCCTTTTGTCATAAACATTCACGTAATTTTGAGCTCAGAGGATGTGTGCGTGGGATGCTGGATTGCTATAATTATGAAGTAGAAAGAATTTATGTGTGGACTAAGCCGGACTCTGTATGTTAATCTGGAATGTTTGCTCTCTCTCTTTCAACCCTCGTAGGCCATATATAAGGATTATCTAGGAAAAGAACGGAGGGGATTTTTTTTGTACTAAATCTTTCATGCTAACATCCTCACTTTATAAGAGTGAAAATCAATTTTGAGGCTTAATACTTTTTTTACTACGTTTCAGTCAGTAATCGTCTTCCAGGATGTCCTAAGGATTGACATTGATTGAGGTTTATTTTTTTGTTGTGCTCTACTCTGGGAATTTAAAATCCATCGTGGCATCCAACCCAGACTCAATTTAGTATAGGAGATAACTGTCTCGGAGTAGGAAATTGATAAAAAGGAAACTTTTCATTTCGCTCCCTTATCTAACATGGGAAAATTTGGGGCTTTTCTGGAAATTTTTCGGGGGCGAACATATCCTAGATTACATCTAAGTATGGCAACAACAAAAGTAAAAGTATTCAACTTGTACAAGAAAATTAGACGACATCGCCTGTGTAGAGGGGAGAGAGTGCTTAAATATTATACACGCCACTCAATGCCAAGACGCATTTGCAAAGTACATGGACTGTCAAAAGTGAGAGAGTTGGTGCCAGAAATACCAAGACCCGCAGCATTCTCGTCAACCCCCGTAGATTCGATGTGAGTCCTTTTAATTAACAGCTCCATTCTGCACCCCTTTAATGAGCTTCGTATTATTTAGGATTTACAACCGTTACAATCAATGTACATTCCGACGACGTCTTAAATATAGCAGAATCCTTGCCGTCAGCAGGATCACCTTTCCGCCTCCGCCTAATTTTACATTTAAGTTAAAATTTATTACTTCAAAAAAAAAAAAGACAAGACTCAAAAAATCTTTTTTTTATTTTATTTTAAATTTCCCATTTCTCATTTCTTCTTTCAGGTGAACACCTCGCTCCGAAAACGGGGCTCCGCTGACAGGAAGTGAGGTTAAGTCCCCCTTAATCCGGTAAGTTTTAATCTTTAATGGAGGGCGGTTACTTGTTATATATGGCAAGACTTCCATAAATTTGAATTTGAAATGATGGTACCTTATAAAAATTGCTAATGTTTTTTTCCTGGTGGGGGTGGAGGGGGAAGGCGCTCAGCAGCGGTTCTGAAATCGCGGAATTTTAATTCCGGTTCGCAGTATTTAAGGGATGATGAGGATTCCGTGTCGGAAGTTTCCTTAAGTAATTTAATGTTAAAAAATATTATTAAAATTTTGCGGTGTTGTTCCTCGTTTGAGTTTTTTTTCGTTTTAATAAAAACATGAAATTTTGTAAGATTCTCGTTTTTTTTGTGTAGGTACGCTTAAGAAGGAAGAAACCGTAAGCAAATTTTTTAAGCGATGCTTAGTGTGAGCGATTTGCTAAATAGATGCTGTAATTAGAGGTGTTTGTTTTTTTGTATCGAGGAGAGAGATAGTAGAAAATTTTTATTTTGTTGTAATAGCACAACATTTAAAATTATTTTATGATATTTTTAATGTAAAATAAATGGACTTGAACGATTTCATTATGCTATAGGTCATAAAGATTTAATGATCCAAAAATGATTGCAAGTGAAACTAAGGGATATTTCACAATATTTTATGACTATGAATAATGTTTCACAATATTTCGCCATATTACGCAATATTTCGCAATATTTCCCAATATTTCGTAATATTTCGCAATCACGTTATTTCGCAATTTTACGGTAAAGGTACTCAACATAACACAATCCTCTGGGATGTGGTGGTCGGGGGCCTTATTCCCTAAACAACCACCCAGTAGGGAATGGAAGCCTTCCAGAGTCGATTCTGTACACTTTCCTTCGAACGCGTAATGTCCACTTTCTAGATCGAATCATCCCTTCGATTAACTTTGCGATGTCCTAGGGTCGAAGGCATAACGACCACCTTTTGCAATACAATCCAATATGAAGGTATAAAGCTATTTTTTGCCTTATCATACATTCCAATATGAAGGCTTCCAATTTCTACTAAGATATCCTGCATTCCGATTTCGTGAATTCGTAAATTCCCTACTGGGCAAAGCCATACCTTTCTCTGCAATGAAAATTCATTCAAAGCTTTGAGACATGTGGACTGCCGACGGTCGCCTCGATATCCGTCGGCTCTTCTAGTTTTCCGATTTTTGCTTCCAAGAGCAAGGCGTGCGACACTTGCGCGCTTTATGTCCAAACCTCTCTTGGTAGAAACATACATATGTCCTCTTTGCCTCTCGTTCCACGCAGGGGCGGCGCGTGGTTTTTCTGCGCCCGGTGCTTTATGCTATATTGCGCCCCATCAACTGATCATATGAAAAAAGCTTTTTTCGTCTGGATCGCAATAACGAAGAAATGGAAAATACACAAGGCACTTCTAAGTTGGTAGCAATTTGCTTGACTTTTTCAATAACTTCCTGATATTTTGCTCTGATCGTAAATCTATCAAAAAAAAACTGGTGTGCTTAGGACCACACGATGGAAGTGAAAACTTCTATGGCCATTCTGTATTTCCAATTCAATCTTAATATTACAGGAGGATAATGGTCAAAAAATTTTGTCTATGAATGTTCCATCGCGCATTTGAAATATTTTTTTTGGTGGACTTGGAAACACATTTTACTAGAAAAGTCTTTCTTATTTAATTATACAGTCGTTATACAGGTTTTTTGTGCATTTTACTTTTTACAAAATTCTGGTGAAATGATTTGTTATGCATACCATATTGCCAGTGCATTTTGAATTTTCTAATATTGACAAGAAATTCATTATTTCCGACCTTAAACACCTCCAAATAGCGATTTTCGGTGAAATCGAATCGTAATTGCCAAAATCGTACCGCCATATTGGTGCCGCCATTTTGAATTTTAAAATTGTGACCACAGATTCGCCATTTGTGACCTTGACAACCCCCGATACTGATTTTCAATGGATTCAGAACACATTTGCAAAATTCATCCGCCATATTGGCACCGCCATTTTGAATTTTAAAATTTTGAGCACAGAAACGTCATTCGCGCTCATAAAAATCTCTCGATACCGTTTTTCAATATAATCGGAACACCCATCTTGATTTTTTTACAAAGTTGTCAGATTGCATTGTCGTGGGAACTCAATGTGTGTGCAAAGTTTCATACAAATCGGTTTAGTAGAAGTAGTTAAAAAAGCTGTCGCAAGATTTGAACCAAAGAAATAGACAAACAAATATACGAGGTCAAGCTAAATAAAACCATTAAAAAATACATAATAATCCATAATACATAATGAAACATAAGAATTTATAATACATAGTAATATAGTATAGATAATAATATATAACACTTAATACAAACTAAAACCCCCAAAGGCAAATTTTTTCTCACATGGTACGGTAGCGTGATGGTACGGTAGCGTGACGCGAGTTTTTAGTTTTCCCCGGGCCAAAAAGTGCCCAACGTGCCTATAGAAATTTTCACTTCAAAAACCTTTTGTGGAATTTAAAAAATCAACTGCAGCAGACATTTGGGCTTTGTAAGTATATTTATTTTTCTAAAATATCACACTAGATTACTATGGAACAAATTAAATTTAACTCAGTAATTTTATTTCGTAATTCTGCTGTATGTTTCGATACGGGTTCCCTACCTGACGAACTAATCGTTTTAAAGCGTCTATGCTACTTTCACTACTACTCTTACTAAGCTTTTTAGTGTGTTCTTTTTCAAAATAATAATCTTTTAACCGAACTGGAGAAATAAGCATATAAATTTTGAATAATATCAAAACAAGAAGTTGCCTTTAGAAACATACGTTTTTTTCGAAATTTCCACTTAATTTAATAATTATTATTAAATCTCAAATATTACCTTTATAACTCAACATTTTAAATCTAATAAAAATATTTCACTCAATTTTCTCTTTACAAATTCTTCCAGAGGAACAGGCACAAAACTTAAAATTGCACCATCAATAACTCGTATAACATAAAAAAAATCTACATATTAATTTGTTAGACAGTAACGGAACGCACTAAAAATCGCAAGATATTTTATTCTCATTTCGTTGCCCCGAAGTTTATATCAATCACAGTAAACAGCAATACACAATACAGAGCCATCGGAACAATTTTTTTCCTTTGTGTGAGTTGATTTGGTGCATTTTACAAACATTTCAAAAAGTGCTCCAGCGAAATGGAAATGAAATTATTTTGTGTTTCGCCTCCTTCATTCGACTGGTTAATTCTGTATTTAGATCTCACGTTCAAATTTGAGAACATCAGATTTTTCTCTCACTTGGTGGATATTTCTCCTGAATTTTTACTTCTGCAGACAGAAATTATATGAAAATCTCGAAGCAAAAGTCTCGAAAGGAAGTAGGAAAAGTCTCGAGAGCACGAGAGGAAGTAAAATTTCCAGGTTTTTTTGCATGGAATTTGTGTTGTGTTGTCACATGAGTTGAAATATAAGGGGTGTTTTTTAATCTGTTCCAGCACAGAACAGAACAGCTTCCATACAAAAGTCTTGGCCTCGATAATTATCAAGAACACTATCCAGCACAAAGGGAAATTTTGAATTTCCCTTTTCTCACATACGATTTTCAACTTGACAGTTGACAAATAAAGTAAAATGTTTCTTTTACTGAATGAAAAATGAGAAAAATTAGTGGAGATATAAATAAGACCGATCTTTATGCAATATTAGAAGAAATTTAAATGCCAAAGCCGTAATTTATGTAAATAAAAATGAAAATTTCCCTTGCCGTTTTTTTAATGTTCCAGGACAGAACAGAATAGAACAGATTAAAAAAACACGGCAATAGAAAATATTCTATTGGGAAAATAAACTGGAAAATTAAATCGTGTTAATAAAAATGAAATCCTTTAATATATGAAAAGGATGTAAGAAAAAGACTTCAAATTTTTTTTTTAAATTTTTAAATTTTATTTTAAAATCTGAATATCTGAAATGGCGCCCCGTCCAATAGCGCCAGGTGCAAGTGCACCATTCGCACCTATGAAAGCGCCGCCCCTGGTTCCACGCCAAGTCGACTTCGATGTGTCCTAAACCCCAATGTACGCTTCTCTTGCTGTGTGCAATGTTCATATAACATCCTTTATGTCCGCTTATATTGTTGCCAAATGTCTCAAGATGGTATTGATTTCTCGAAAGGTGGAAAGTAGATTTTTCTAGTTACAATAACCTAATTGTGTGTAAAATTTTTGGCGCTGAAAGAGCTCCTACATTTTATTAATGTTTATTAACCTTTTTAGTGTTGAATTATGCAGAGTTGTAAATTTTAGCCATTAAAAAGCACAAATCCAAAACTTAATTTCCGAACGGAAAAACAATGTCCACGAAATTACTAAATCAATTTCCTACTATCAAGAGTGTTGCATTATCGATTATGAGTGCTTCGTAATTATAACTTCAATAATGCCTGTCACATTTCCCTGTTATATAAATTTGATAAAGCAAAAATGGGGTTTGAAATTCAAATTAAAATCCCTTAACCAATTTTGATAGCAAGGAAATTGGTTTTAGCATGCAAAATGTGGAAAGTGTTGTTATTTGGCGGCATTATTAACGCTGATTTAATTTTACAGTGTCAATGCTGATATGATAGATAATCGATTGCGTTTCAGATGCTGTTGATGTTTTACCAGCACGATACACAATATAATAATGAACAACAACAAATGGCGACATTATGGCTGGATATGGAATCTATCGTTTAGAAAATCGAGATGCATTACAATAAGCATAAAAGTGTACCCTAATTACTTTTATAATTGTAATTTTATTAATTAAGGTACAATAGAAATTTGGGTGAGATAAGAGATATTAAAACTTTCTGAACTAAAAACTTAAAAAATACAACATCCTAAGAACATAATATTTATTCTACTTTATAGTGGCTTTTGTGGTAAAATCTGCTCTACTTTGAACTTCTATAATTTTGCCATATCTTTACTAAATGGTAAAGTTAATAAATATCAAAAAAAAATACACGACAAAATAATTTCCACCGAAAAACCTATCCCACTTTTGGAGAATCCACTTCATCTTATATTATTAAGTGAGCAATTCTTGTATATTTGTAAATATTTTCTCGAAAACTGAAAATATTTTCATTCCTTTTTTTGGATGTTCCAGGGATGGTATTTGAAACAGTGAACAAATACGGTGTAAACGGCAGTGGCTAAATTTTTACACCCAATTGCTGTTGAGTCCAGATAATAGTAATAGTAACACGTATACTTTTTATGTAATGGATTTGTGGCAACACTTTCGCCAAGTTTACTTTAGGACGAACCCATTTTAAAGCCTGAACCAGATATGACGTACCGGACGGTAAGAAAACTGAACGAATTTTACTCAGTTATGGCACTTTGACAGATAGCCCTAAATGAAAGTGTAAAGTGACCAGTGACTCCGTAGTGAAAAGTGCAAATGCAGAGAATAAATAAAGATTTAAGTGATTTGATTGATTTATTTAAGTTGTGGACAGAGTATAAAAAACTTAGAAGTGTTCGGCAAAAAAAAAGAAAGAGAATCGCGAAATCAACAAAATGAGGAACAGCCACGGATATTACCGTGTTACATTTTTAAAAATAAATAAATTGGATTCAGATTTTTATTCACAAAACTTTGAATTTTTATTGTCCATATGTCATAGTTTCTTGGTTAAACAATCTAGAAGGCCTTCGCTTCAATATCTCTTATATCTGTTTTATATCATTTACTGCTCCAAATTTATTAAAAACTTGTTAAAATATGAACAGATTTTTTCAATTGTTAACGGATGCTAAGGTTTTGTGCCATTCTTACGGCACCCGTACGTACGGTACGTACCATTCGAGAATTTAACGAACATTCGGCAAGTTCATTAAGTCCATTTAGGTCCGTGGCTTATAAACACTTATGTTCGTACGTTACGGTGCGTACGGTTACGGTCCGGGACGTCATATCTGGATCAGGCTTAATACATGATAGGGTTGGCCGCAAGTAGTTTGGGTAGAGGATGGCGTCTAATTCTTCCACAATATCCAAAAATTTTGGTCCTCTTGTTTGTAAACTTTAACTTGTTGAATTGTTCTACCTTTGATATTTTTATGTCACCATTTTGTGTCTGTTTGGTGCCACATCAAATGCGTTAAATAAAATAAACTTTATGATTACATTCACAAATTATTTAATCACATGGTATGCACAAAACAAGAAGATCTCTACTAGAATAATATTTAAGACACAAGAAAATGAATTATTATTTATTAGTCCAGGAGGGATAGAAAAAAGTTGAAATAAATCTACCCTATCGCAGGGTAGATTTATTTCAACTTTTGAATACTTTTCCGCTATCTCTCCTGGACTATTTAGCTTCTATCTGAATGATACTTGAAATAATAAATCGTTGCCTCTCCACGCGCTGAAAGAAGTAGACGCCATCCTCTACCCAGACTACTTGCGCCCAATCCCATCATGTATTAAGGGGCACCACTAGTGTGACCGCCTTAAAAAAAGGTGATTTTTGGATATGTTTTAAAAAAAAACTAATGCATGGAATGTTTTAACGTTTTAAGGATATATTCGTGAATATATAACAAATACATAATAAAATTTTTAGATTTTTAGAAATTGATAATTCAGCGAGTCAGTCGTAATCTCCTAAGGCTCCAAGAAAAAAAATCCCCCCACTGCTGCAGCGATAGCGACCTTCACAGTGCCGGAAATCAAAAAAACCAAAAAGTTTATGAAACTAGAAGGTATTGCCCGTACCATGACCCTCGATCAAAAAAAAATTTAAATTTAACAAAATGGAGGAGTCTTGAGGAAAAGTTTCAATTTTCGTGCAAAAATTGGATGATTTTTAGCCTGCCAAAATTACATTTTTTATTCAATCGGAAAACTGGAGGTTGATGGTACGGAGAAATATATATAAAAGAAGCTGGAAAAAGAATTAAGCCGATCGGATGATTTGTTCTCGAGTTATAACTGCAGCAAATTTGAAAAATATAGTTACGAGAAAAACGCAAAGTTTAAGTTACTGAAATCTTTTTTCAAGGTGCCTGTAAACGAGCAACAAAAAATGCACATTGCCGGAAATATTTCTGAAAAAGATGGCCCAGCTATATTTTTGAAAATGTATGGCCGATACTATTGCCGAGCAACTTTTAGTGAAATATGTTCTCGCAATGTTTTAGCCACAGTATTGCCCGAGAATTTCCCGCGTACACGTAGACAATAGCTAACAGGGAAGAATTACTTGTAAGTGCAGCACACGTATTGCTTTCACATTACAAACAAAAAAAGAGAAGAATGTGGATTCGACCTTACCTAAACAAAAGAGAGGCACTTACAATAGCAATTAGATACTTTTAGATAGTTATTTGTTCAAAAATTTCACTGGAATGTCGAAGGGTGACTTTGAACATTTAATCCAGAAAATTCTTCCTAACATTGCAAAAACAGACACTGTGAGGAGAAGAGCAACATCCATTACTACAAGATTGGCAATCACCCTACGACTCCTACAAGTCTTTAATGTACCTTTTCAGAGTGTCTGAGAAGTATGTGAAGCTTTATAAAAGGATTGAAAGAATAGTTCTTTCAATGGTCCAGTTATTATTTTTATTCATTTTATGAAATTCATTTTGTAAACAAAAATTAATAGACCCTCGAAATGGACACAAGATATTTTAAAAATGAGACCTCTCCAAGGAGTTATATGGCCAGCTATGTTTAAATATTTTCGCTCTACGAGCGATATCAAAAGCAACATGCCGGCCAGTAGTTGCAATATGGCCAGTATCGTCGCGCTATACGGATATATTGCCGGCAAATTTGAACATATTGCTGGAAATAATGCCGAATTTTGAGAAATGTTGTTCAGCTATCATTTCCTGCCCCACATTGCCGAAAAACGTTGCTCGTTTACAGGCACCTAAGGCCGGGCGCCCACTAAAGTGGTGTGGCAGTGACATGGCAGCGGCGTGGTTTTGGTCTGCCATGTGGAAACAAAGTGGTGCGGCAGTTTAATGGTGACGGAGTGGTCTTAAAATTATTAAGCGCTCATCGAAATGGCAAGCAGCGTAACGTGTAAGTGATTCTATATCATGTTATTCAAAATGTCATCATCAGAGGAAGAAGATGCTCTTGCATTAGCGCAAATTATAAATGCAAATGCCAGTAAAAAAATAAAAAAAGACTCCAGTGGGTACATCCACTATGGCAAGGAAATGCCAAGTACGGGATTTATAATATATATAAAAGTGATTTAAATCTTGATGACAACAAATTTAAATTGTTTTAGCATGAATAAATGTACATTTTTAAAACTAATCATTTTTACATTTTTAAAACTAATCTCGGGTATAATCATATATACATGGGTGGCGTTCAACAAGTCCAACAAAACGAATATTAAATTCCTGATCACTCGCAGTTTTAGCACACAAACAATAAATAAACAAAAATAAACACAACTAAGTACTTTCCCTTTCAAGCAATAGCTAACGAGAAGTGGCATCCGCTGCCACTTACCACTCAAAAATTAAACTTGTCGGAGACTAGTGGCAATCCAGTGGTGCCACGCCACTTGCCAGATGCCACACCATCGCCACTCCACTTCAATGTGCGCGATTTCATTTGATTATAGGGGAATACATTTTTCCACGTGCCATTAGTCCGCCACGCCACTGCCACTTCACTTTAGTGGGCGCCCGGCCTAAAAGCTAAGGCAACTTTCGGACCGACGAGCAACTGCTCTTCAGGTGGCTGTAACTCAAAAACTATTTGAGATATAAACTTGAAATTTTATTATGTTATTTTTAAAAGTATAGACTATCGAAATATGCAAACAAAAAATTGATTTTTTCAAAATTTCACACTAGTGGTGCCCCTAAAAATGGGTTCGTCCTAAAGTAAACTTGACGAAAGTGTTGCCACAGTTCATTATTCCTTCTCAATGTGCAATATGTATTGATACATAAAACCTTTCGCCATGTTCATCTGAGACTGCACCAAGCTTTTCGTGTATGATAAGAGCGGATCCAAAAAGACGATTGTAAAGATTTTCTCATTTACAGATATTGTACTTAAAATTGAAGAACACAGAAAGATATTAAGAAAAATTGCAAAAAAAATTGCCGAAAAACCGAAAATACCCATTTTGAGGACTGAACCCCTAAAAAGTGGGCTTCCTGGTGTAGAAAATCGGTAGACCCCTTATCAAGAACCTTAGAAGGAAGCTCTCTGCCAATTATCAGCCTATACCTAATTTCCGCTATATCGCTTTTTACGGCTTAATTTATCTGTACTATTCATTTAACCCAGTTTTCTAGAAATTTTATACTGTTTCTTGGGGAAAAAAAATTACGTAATATTTGCCGAGATCCCCTCCCTCCCCCATGTGAGATTTTGTGAGATTTTGTGAGATTCGGCTCGAAGCCCCCCCCCCCCTCCAAACTCCACACGTAATTTATGGATGAGCCCAAATAAAGGCGTATCTAAAATTAATGCGGAAATCATTGAAAAACTAGAAAGTGGAATACAAGATTTACGAGAGTTATGATTCAGTTAAAGATCAAACAGAAGATTCTCTGCAATTTAGTTCTGAATTTCTTAATTCAATTGAAATTGCAGATTTGGCCCCGCATGAACTTAAATTAAAAAAAAGATTATCATGCTCTTTAGGAATTTAGTTGTTTCGGTAGGCCTATGTAATGTAGTAAGACACATGTTACTCGACTGTGTAACAATATAATTCAAGGAAAGATTATTAGTGGTGAACAGGCTGGAAAAGAAGTGCATATTCCTAGAATAACACTGGATTCAGGCAAAAGTCAGCTTGTACATATACAATTCAAGTCTGTTTAACATTTAATTCTACATAATTTAATCCAATTTTATATGTGTATAAAAAAAATACAAAAGCATATCTGCTTATGTAAATAATATTAATGTTTTTAAAAAAAATTGTAATTTTATTTCACGTGCCTTTTCCCATTTCTTTCAAAAGTCTTATTATGTAAAAGATTACAAAAAAAAATTAGTTTTAAAAAATATGTCCCAATATTTCCTTTCAACGATTTGTACTAAATGTAACAAAATGTGACTTAACGCAAGCGCAGCCGACCCGATAAGAGTGTGACCGATTATAGATCGGCTTCCTGGATATACTGTATATATTATAGAACCAATAAAGAATTTCATTAACTAACACAATGTCACATTAAAATCTATGATGTATACATACTTTGGTTTAGAGAATTTCGCTAATTTATTTAAATCGTCAACCCTGGTAGAAAGAATTACTTACTCCTGAAAGAAATGTTGTCTTGACTGGCGCCGTTGTAGCTGTAGCGCTGACCCATATACCCAACCAACAAACAAATCCTTCCAGGTAATACCGAATTAAAAATTAAATCTTAGCAATTAAATTGTTGTGTCGTTTCAATTCCTTGGTATAATCAACGTTTCTATGTTTTTTTCTATTTCTTTAAATTATAAAGAATTGTAAACCACTTGAAAAGTCCCCTTTACTAAGTAAAAAAATAGTACAATAAACAAACGTTAAAGTGGTTAACCGCAACATTAACACGATCCACATCGACGAAGCCCTTCGACCCCATCCTTTTCTATGTGCCAGAATAGAGGTGCCAAGTGTTGAAATAACACCACATAATCCTGCCTATCTTCTTCACAGCATCGTCCTTCCTATCATACCATCTTCATCATCTCAATATACACTTCTACGATATGTAGATGCTTTCAGCCTAGGAAAAACCAGAATGGCTGCTGGAACAACCAACAAAGTCCTTGATATTATATATAAAAAGGGATGAAAAAAACGTATAAGAGGATTCTGCGATAACAAAATAAAGGAGTGCCAAAATTACCTTAATTTGATTTTAGTTTTTATCTGGGGGTTATGGGTCGACCCAGGGGATTCTGGGGGGCGGTGGATACATTTTATTTTACTCTCATTGGCTTAAGACTTAATCGTCAAGCGTTGGTTGCTAGCTAGCGTGCTAATTGCCTAGAGAACGTTATTTTCGTTGGAATATGGCTCTTTTGGTAGCAGAAATACATTTTCACTCCATATTTAGGGATGTGCTTGGGTTTTTTGAGAACATTCAGGACTGTATAGGGCTGTGAGGAAAAGTATGTTATTATGTTATGAGACTCTTAGTTGTAGTCGTCTTTGTAATTGATAGAAAATTGGTCTTTCTCTTGTTTTACTGAACATATTCTAGGAAATTAATTGTACGTACATATATAAATAAGCAAACCACCATAAATATAAAACTTTACAAATATAAAGCAAAAACCATGGAAAAGGTGTCTCCATATTTTATTCAGTAATAATCATTCGTAGAGCACACCATAGAACTTGACTACACGAGGATGCAAGTTTCTGAAGCAAAAACTACTTTTACGTGTTTTCCAAACAGGAAGAGGACTAAACACTTACACAGTTTTCCTGTGAAAAAAAAGTGCTCATGTTATATGATAGCTAAGCGACCATCAAGGCATTCGGCTCGGACCGCATGACGACTAAGATGGTCGAAAACTGCCAGAAAGGGCTCTCTTCCCTCACAAATTCGCAGTTATTAGCGAAAGGCTTCACCGAAACGTATCTTGTTCTTCTTCTGAGGAATTTTGCTACATCCGCCTTAACATTGTCTTCCCACCTTGACCGCAGTTTGGTAACTGGTTTTTTCCCCTCTGGCTTTTTTCGGTATCTTTGAGTCATCCAATCTTTGCACATGACCGGCCCAATGAAAGCGCAGAAGCTTGGCATGTGTTGATAATTAACACTTTTTGTATAAGTCATATAATTCCTGATTATAGCGTATTCTCCATGCATTGCCTTCATTGTGGTGTGCTACACGAAGACTCAAGACGTACGAAAAACCGGTTTTATAGGAAAGAAACGAAGGAGAGGATAGAAAGAAGGACGTACATGACGAAGCTTTAACCAGCGAGCAATAATAACAAGAGTGATTAGGCAGAGCTCAAGGACAAGTAAAAGAGTTAAAGATATGAAAGAGCAGATTAGAAATAACATTAGGCAAAAAGCCAAAAAAAAAATATTAACAAATGCGCGATGGGCATACATTTCATGCAAAAAACACAAGAAAATGAAAGAAACAGAACATGTTCCTTGATTCCGGTATTGGAATGTTTACTTTCAAATTTAAGAAACGAACAGAGCACGTGCGCACTGGTCCCCGACTTTAGTATGTATGCGTGAAAATTCGTGTTGGTACACATTGTTTGAGCCATGTGATTCACTTGTATTGCCTGTTAAAAAAGGCGCGAATCTTGCAAGGCGACGAAGTCACTGCCCCTTCATCTTTTATCTTTCTTTCACGAACATTGCGTGTAGTGTGAAAGTAATTCTGCCTCTGTTTATCATAGATATTACTTCTTTGATATCTTGACTTTTTCGCTCCTATTGAAATTGTTATCAGCTGATCTCAAGGTCCCTGAAACATTTTTAAAAATTTGTTCTAGCTCATCACTCTTATTATTATTGCTCGCTGCTTTAACGAAAGAATTTTCACCCAAAAATTTCTGGGGTGAAAACTAACTCATACGCACATTTCTTTCTCTTCTCCCTTCTTAGATGTAAACAATGACCCCGGTAAACACACACAATCAAAGCTTTCATGTAGGATAAAGAATTATTCCAAGCCGAAGGCAGCCTCGTGTAGCATTAAATAACGAGACTCAAATGCCAGGGATCGGAAACGAACGCTCGCGTGCGCACGTATACGACTCACGCACATTCTAATGACTCGCAGCTCGCGAGTCTTTAGATAAAACTCGTGTACGTGTGCGTTTGCATGGGTGCGGTCGTATCGCACACTGCTCGCGAGACTTTGAGTTGAGTACATGCCTATCGCACGCGTGCGAACGCGAGTTAATAGAAATGACTCGCGAACTGTATAAAAGGGAAAAGTAGGAAAGGATGATTTTTCATTTTGAAAGCTTTAATTTTGGTGAAGCCAAACTGGTGAAAATGAAAATTAATTCTGGATTATTAAATAAATATGAAAACTTTAAAATTGTGGGAATTTCAAGTTTTGACATTAACAAATATGTGTCTTATAATAGTGAGTTGGCGAAGTCAATGTGTTTGACTTGTGAAAAAATGTTATCGGGAAAGAGACGTGGTAATATTAAAAGACATTATTTGTCAATTCATAAGCGATTCGTCTATTGACAATTCTCTGTGTGGTTGATATGAGTGTATTACTTTTCTTCCATGAACTAATTTATAACTGGAAGTATTCTCCATAGACGCTGACCGCTTTCCTTGGAAAAAATTAATCAATCTTAAGATATTTTGGGGTTTATCCCTGGTAATATGTATGGGGAAAAACTGTTTAATCTGTGCTCATAGCGGTTAACCTTATTTTGCTTACCCGCTTAGAACTTTATTTTGTAGGGTGCAACGCAGCCTCCCGTTACAATAAAAGAAGGTTACTGGTTTCATTCAGGGATCGGAAACGAACGCTCGCGTGCGCACGTATACGACTCACGCACATTCTAATGACTCGCAGCTCGCGAGTCTTTACCCAGCGGGAAAACTAGGGAGGGGTTACTCTGGTAACCCAAGAATTCTTTAATGATTTGTGTAACCGCCTACATGGTAATCGAAAAATTCTACTGAAAATTCAGATTAAGTACTTACCGCCCTAGGACATCCCTATGTAAAAGTAACCTATTATTTCATCACAAAGGTAATGGGTTAATGGGTGCACCTCATTACCACCTCGCTTACCTAGCCATTACATTTCCCGCTGGGTAGATAAAACTCGTGTACGTATGCGTTTGCACCCTGCTCGTGAGTCTTTGAGTTGAGCACATATCCTATCGCACGCGTGCGCACCTGAGTTAATAGGAAAGACTCGTGAGCTGTATAAAAGGAAAAGGTACGAAAGGATAATTATTCATTTTGAAATCTGCTTTGGTGAAGTGAAAACTGATGAAAGTGAGAAGTATTTTGAATTATTGTTATAAATTAAAATTTTAAAATGGTGCGTGTTTCAAGTTTTGATATTAATAAATATGTATCGTATAATAGTGAATTAGGAAAGTCAATGTGTTTGACATGTGAAAAAATGTTATCGCGAAAGAGACCTGCAAATATAAAAAGACATTATATAACGATACATAAAAAAAATATTGGAAGTGATGAGGAAAGTGATAATAGCACTACGGAAAATAGAAGAACAAATAATATAGTAAAAAAAAAAACAAACTAAATTGGCAAAACCAATAGTGAAAATTAATATTACCAAAAATGAATTTTTAATGTGCTGCACGGGAATTGTGACAGTGAAAAACATTCCATTGGCAATTTTTGACGACGAACAATTTTTTAAAAGACTAATTGAGCCGTACGAAAAACAATTTAATCTTCATATTAATTCCAAAAATATAGGAGGTTTAATCGACAAAAGCAAACATGCTATTATAAATAAAATAATTAACAACACAAAAAATAAAATGGTATCGTTGAAAGTAGATATTGCCACAAGAAACGAAAGAAGAATTTTGGGTATAAATGTGCAATACATAAAAGACTTTAGAATCTGCATTAATACAATAGGTATGTTAATTTTTGTCATGATAATTAATTATTTATATAAAATTTCCACTTTGTATATTTACAGGCATGGTTCAAATGACAAATAGACACACTGGAGCCTTTTTAAAGGAGGAGATATTAAAATGTTTACGTACATTTAATATTGATGTACAGCAGCTTTATTCATGTACCACCGATAATGGCAGTAATGTCATTAAATTATCAGAATTATTAAGGGAACAACAGGAAGAGGAAATCATCAAGATGCTGATTAGCAAGCGGAAGAAACGATCATCGAATCAGAAATCGCGGGTGTCCTTTCGCTTGTGAGGTGTGCTGCTCATACACTGCAATTAGCCGCGAATGATGTAATAAAAACTGTTGAAACGCAATTAATAGATTGCAGAAGTGCGGTTAAGTTACTTCGTAATTTCATAAAAGCAAGAAATATTAATGTTACTTTGCCAACGCTGGATAACTCGACGAGATGGAACTCAACCTACGAGATGGTTAGTTCCTTGCATAAAATGCAGAGTTTTGTTGAAAATAATGAGGATGACATCAGTTTTATTGACATTGATTGGCATTTTGTTGCACAGTTTGTGATGGTGTTTAAACCACTGAAAGAGTGTACGCTTCAGCTACAAAAGGAGCAGTATGTTTTAGGCGATTTTTATAGAGATTGGCTCACGTGTGAACTGGAGTTGAAGGATGAACAGTTTTCAGTTTTTGCATCTCTCCTTCAGGCTTTGGAAACCCGGAAGAAAAAACTACTCGATAGTGATGCAGTTGTGGCTGCTCTTTATTTGGACCCGAGATTTAATTATAACGGATCATCAGTTCTGTCTGAGGAACAAAAGCAGAATGCAGTGGTAAGATTTTTATTACATATACATTTTTGTTTTGTAATACTAACCTTTCGAAAAAATCTTTCACAATCATTTAATTAAAACCTTTGCGGGTATAAAACGATTGGAAGGCATAGCACAGACAGAGACAGACGAAATCTCAGCAGCTGGTTTGGACATGTCCTCCGGTAGCCCCCTAAATACCCCCGATACATCAGGGTGTGATCGGTACGCCAAGCTTCGGGAAGTTTTGGGAAGTCCCATAATATCAACATCACCCAACAGGAGTTTAAAGCAGAAGCTTTTATTGCTTTCTGAAACAAATCAACTGCCGATTGAGAGAAACGTGCTCCAATACTGGAAGCACCAAAAACCCGAAGAAGACGTATTAAAACTTATTGAAGTTGTTTTGGCAGTTCCGGCAACCCAAGTTTCTGTGGAGAGAGCATTTAGTGCTCTATCTACAATATTAACGAAATTACGTTGCCGATTATCAAGCAAAAACTTAGAAAATATTTTACTGGTAAAATTAAATTTTGATTTGTTACAAAATATTCCAATAGACTGCCTTTTAGCAGAATGATGTAATTTTTTTGTTTTATAATAAATGTATTTATTTTAAACTAGCAACGCTTTTAAATAAAAAAAGTTTATGTATGCTCTGTCCCCGGTAGGGAAAAAGTCCTTTATTTGTTACCTTAAAATCTCCCAGATACCGAATTTAATTGCGGCCATTTTGAATTTATAAGTTTTGATTATAAATTCGTTATTTGCAACCTTAAAAACCCCTAGATATCCACTTTCATTGGAATCGGAATACAATTGGAATAATTTGTCCGCCATATTGGCGCGGCCATTTTGAATTCATAAGTTCTGATCACAAATTCGTTATTTGTTACCTTAAAAAACCCCAGATACCGATTTTCACAGGAATCGGAACACAATTGGCAAATTCATCGGCCATATTGGCGCGGCCATTTTGAATTTATAAGTTCTGATCATAAATTCGTTATTTGCTACCTTAAAAACCCCAAGATATCGATTTTCATGGAAATTGAAACACAATTGGCAAATTTGGGTGGCCATTTTGAATTTCGGTCATATTTCGTCGGCCATTTTGAATTTCAAAAATCGGGCTTCGTGGTGCATCATGGGAGGCCCCCGCAGACCTTCATGCAAAATTTCGAAGCTCTACGATCACTGGTGCGCCCGCTATAGCTCACACATCGCACAAACACGCATCCATACACGCATACAGAAACTTTCTTTTATTATTATAGATGTTAAAAAATTTTGTGTTTATTCATTGATCCCATTATGGTTGCAGGTTTCATAAAAAGAAAATAAACGTGAAAAGGGTTCTCACATAAATTTTAAGAAAGCCGTAATAAAAAAATTTACTGGAACGACACTCATTAATTTGTGATATTTCTTGGTTTAACCCAAAAAACATAATCTGAGGTTACCTTTACACACAGGACAAAAGTTAATTATTTAATTTGTTTACCCTTCCTGGAGTTCTGCCTTTTCATTTTTTTTTTACCTCTCGGCAACATTTCAGGTAGATGATCGGCTTTTACCAAAGCTACCATTCCAAAAATATATGTAAAAAATTTGTAATTGATTTTTGTCATTTATCATAACAAGTGTATATAAAAAAAATCAATGAAACCCAAAAATCCTTAAAAACACGAAAATATATTAATACAAAATAAATTGAAGTAGTAACGCACAACCCAAAATGTTAACGTTTTCAAAGAAACCTGCAAAATCGCTGCTAAGTAATTCATCCTAAAAAAATCGCCGCGAAAAATCACAGCAAAAAATTTAAGTCCGCGACTCACGAGTCGAATAAACAACTCGTATACGCATACGCACGCTCGCGAGCGCGTGCGTTAGGAAAAATTTCAAACGAACGCTCGCGTGCGCACACGAAATTTTTCATACGTCCGCGCACAATGTGCGCGTGCGTTTGATAATTTCTAAAGCACATCGCACACGTGCGTTCGTTTCATATTTGCTCGTAGCCAAACGCACGCGGGCGCGTGCGCACGCGAACGTGCGTTTCCGATCCCTCAAATCTGATTTCGGCCGACTTCTCGAGTCTCCGTGTAGCACCACCCATTGGCCCTATCTAAACTAGTATTGCTTCAGCAGCAGTAGAATCGGGTTTTTAGGAGAGAGGTATAGAAAGGGCAAGCGGGAACTGTAGTAACCTGTTCACGAGAAAATTTTGGCGTGAAAACTTAACACATACACAATTCGCTCTCGCCTACTTTTCTTAATCGCTAGTAGCAAGCATAATTATCGACATGCACATAGTTATCTCCGTGTAAAGACAAGAAAATTACTCGCGTTGAAAAAATTCCAGTGTAGACTAGATTAACTTCCAAAAACGGTTTCGCTGCTGCTGAATGAATACTAGTTTAGATACCCACATTGATTGGGCCGTATATGCTTCAGAGAACCTTATTCTCAAATATATCCAGCTTGTCTGCGGATACTTAGGAGATACTCCATCCTTCACACCCATAGGTAGCTACTGTACGTATGATGGTTTTGTCGATTCTTATTTTGGGCTTTCTGTCGATTGCTCTTGATTTTATTACTGGCAGTAGTGAGAAGTATGTTCTACTTCCAGCGTTTCTTCTTCTTTGTACGTCTATCGTTTCTGCTCTGCTCTAAACATGCTAAGGGCGACCGACGAATCGCTTTCCACAGCGACTGATTTTTTGATAATTTTAAAAAAAGAAAAAACTTAAATATTTTTTTTATTCCATAAATACCATTTGCACCCTCCCCAAGCCACCCCTAGCTCAAATTATCATTTCAACCCCCACCGCAGCAAATGGTCAAAAATTTCTGCCACTATTATTTAACGGTTATTTAGCCCTAATAGAACCTACATACGCAGCAGAAGATTTTTTTTTCAATTTTAGCCCCTTTTGGGGTCTTAGACCAAAGATTGTCCTGTGGATGTACACAGCTGTGGTACGCCCAATTTTCACGTATGGGTCGCTAGTATGGTGGCCAGCGCTGAGCAGGACCTATAACGCCATAAAGTTGGGAAGGGTTCAGAGAACGGCAACAGTAGGGGCGACATGCCCCACGAAAGCTGTCAACGTTATCTTGTACCTACCCCGCCCCGCCCCCCCCGACCATCACTTGAAACATCACTTGCCTCTTGCAGTGCCCTCAGACTAACAATATTTTGAATCCGCTACAGGAGGGTATGGTCGCTACAACCACAGACTACTTTCCCCCTTAGATTGAACTTTAGGAAGGATTTCTCCGTCGAACTACCCTCAAGAAGAGAGTGGGGAAACAGCGTCGTTCTATGAAAGTTCAATGTACCGACGGCTCCAAGACGTCAGAGGGCGTCGGAACAGGGGTTTATCTAGAGACCACTAACAGATCACTGTCCTGGCACCTGCCGGTGTACGCTAGTGTCTTTCAAGCTGAAGTGCTGGCGATCCTGAAGGCCTGCCAGACAATAAACTCAGAACCTACACAAGGATGTAGTATTGGAATTTTCATAGACAGCCAACACTCTATAAAAGCTTTGCATTCAGTAAGAATGCGCTCCAAGCTAGTGGAGCGATGCAGAGCTGAGCTAGATAGGGTAGGTAGAAAGCCCAACGTCGCTCTCGTCTGGGTTCCCGGTCATAGGAACATAAAGGGGAACGAGAAAGCCGACTACCTAGCCAAGCAGGGTAGCAGATGGTCGGCAACCCAACAGGTAGAGTCAAAAACGCTATTAGCCAGCCAAAAGTTGTTAAGAATATAATATATTGTGAACTAAATAAACACCCCACTCTTCTTTGTTAGATGAAACAAATACAATTAGACATTTATATATTTTGCATATGTATAGGTTACTGCCACTTGCTGTATTATTTTGCTAAATAAACCTATCACTTGGTTGTTAACTTTATCGTGATGAGCATTCGTTTTCTTTGATTCTAATAACAGGTTTTTCTTTGGTTTCGCTTTACTTTAGTTTTGCTTAAATAAATCTAACAGGTTATGGGCCCAGTCCACGCGGTTATTAGTTTAAACAATTAAAATCGGTCAGTTTTTTCTTTGAATTTGTTATGGTAATCCCTCGTGGATTTTTTTTTGGATACATAAGAAAGTACCATTTAATTCGTAAAGAAAAGAACTGTGACGATTGTGCGTGCCGGGACAAGGATTATACGTCAGGGTTATTGCATAAAGGTAAAGAATGGATAACGAAACAGTAAAAATAGAAAAATTGCAATCAGGGGAACAGTTTGCCATCTGGAAATTCCAAGTACAAATTGTGCTCAAATCAAGTGATATTTTCGATCATGCAAGCGGAGCAAGCCTAAAGCCGGTAAAAAGCCGAGGAGAAACGGGCGAGGAATTTGCCAAAAGGCTTAAATCGTGGGAAAAATCGGATCACCAAGCCCAAAGAATAATAGTAACATCGATGAGTAACGGTCCACTTCAGCACATAATAAATTGTTCTACTGCACATGAAATGTGGGAGAAATTGGCAAATGTGTACGAACAAAAATCAAGGGCAAATATTCATTTACTTCAGCAACGGTTTTATTCGTTCTCCAAGAATCCAGACGACGACATTGCCACACACATATCCAAACTTGAAACTCTGGTAAGACAATTGAGAGATACGGGCGAAAGCATTTCAGAAAGCATGATCATCACGAAAATTTTGATGACGCTACCCGAACAATTTAATCATTTTTTTAGTGCTTGGGAGTCGACACCAAGCGATCAACAAACTCTTGCAAATTTGACATCAAGACTGATCATGGAAGATGTACGTCACGCAACACAAATGCAAACAAGTGCACAAGATCACATGCTGCAGACGGAAACTGCTCTAATTTCTAAAAAATGGAAAAAAGGTTCTCACAAACACAGGCAGAAGCCTGGAAAGTGTTTCTTATGCAATGAGAAGGGACATTGGAAAAGTGAGTGTCCAAGAAAGAAAGCGCATAAAGTGAATATGAGCGTGAATACATATGATGAAGAAGAAATTAAAAGTGATGCCTTAATTTGTGATAGTTTACCAGAAGCAAAAGTGTCAAATGAAAAATGGTATCTAGATTCAGGCGCCACTGATCACATGTGTTTTCATCGCGAATGGTTTGTCAAATATAGAATTCTGGAAAAACCGATTATTGTGCGGCTTGGTAATGGAAAAGCGATCTATGCGAACGGAATAGGAAATATAAATATTCTCGCCTTTGACGGATCTTCATGGGTCAAAAAATATTTATCAGGTGTTTTATATGTACCAGACCTTTGCATGAACCTGTTCTCGCAAAGTAAAGCTTTGGACAAAGGTTTGATTTTAAGCTCCACAAAAGAAAAGTGTCTTTTCAGGAAAGGAGAAAATATTGTGGCAGTGGGAGTTCGAAAGGAACAACTGTTTGAAATGTGCTTCGAAGTCACATGCAACAATAGTGTTAGCTGTAATGTTGCAACAAACCAATATTTTTTACAGGTTTGGCATGAACGTCTGGCACATCAGAATGTTGCTCATGTACGCGATATTTTAAAAACAAAGTGCATCAAGTTCTTAGACACAGAATTTTTTTGTGAAGCTTGCGTTGTTGGGAAACAGTGTCAACAGCTGTTCGGCCCCAAACCTGTAAACTAAAGGGAGGAACAGGAAAAACGAAATAAAAACAACATATATGCAATATATACACATATAATTACCATAAAAACTGAATTAACCTAAAAATCTAACCTAAGTAGCTTAAACTAACATGATAAATCTGAAAATGAACTTAAAACTAGATAAATTTATAAAATAACTGAAAAAAAAAGAATATATATATTGAACTTAAAACTAAATAAAAAAAAAAACCTGAAATTATATTAGTATAAATAAATAGAAAAAAAAACCTGAAAATTAAAAATTAAAATAAAAACTGAAATGAAATACTTAAAAGAAATCTTTTTAATATAAGTTGGCAGAAAAATATTACTCACCAATTCCCTTTAAGAACCTTTTAATTCTTTATTGTTTAATGGCAAGTTGGAGCTTGCTCATTACCTAGAAACCTAAAAAGGTATAAAATTAATAATACGATATTTAATAAATCCAAAGATGATACTCACCTGCCAAGAAAAGCTGAAAAGATAAAAATCGGATTACTATTACAGAATAAATGAAAGAATTTAAGGCTACCAAACAACAACAACAACCACACGCACAATGTAAACAAACCAACTTTCAATTGAATAACATACAAAAAGCACATCCAAGTCAAAATACTTGTGCAATGTGTGCTGAATGAGATTTCACCTGCACAATATGTGTCGAGTTTCACACATTACAGGTGAAAAATAATAATATAAGGTGGTAAATGACGGACATAACCTATCATTTCTCAACCACCTAATTGTACACAAAAAAAACACAAGCCCTTTCACCTACATCATATAAAACCTAGCACAAATGAACAATAAACACATCACATCACATTACTTACCTGGGAAACAATTAAAAACAGGTAAAAACACAAGCACAACACCCGCGACGTACACAAAACTTCGCCCGATAACAAAAACGTCAAACTTTATGCTTTCCATGAAAGTGACATATGAAATTTGTGTAGAATTTCGCGGGGATTCTAATGGTGACGTTAAAAACATCGAAAAAGATACGCGAAAAAAGATATTTGAATAATAATATTTTTCCATAAGGATAAGGATAGTGAAAGAGAAAATAAATGTGCAGAAATAAAGCGAGACGAGAATAGTTGTTTACAAAATGGAAAAGGAAATTGTCCGTGGCCATTAAGGGAATTAAAATATCCCTGCAACAAAAATCGACAAAAAATAGAATATCAGTCGATTAATAGCATGGAAAAATTAAAATAATTATTTTGAAAATTAATATAAATAATTCGCAGATAAATTAATGTCAAAAATCAGACAAATTTAATATTTTTGCATTGCCGATAAGGTAGTCCGCAACAAGGAAATAAAAATTCCCAAGGATACCGTTGTTTTCGGCCTATAAAAGCGCGGACGCATCCTCAGTCGGTCTCTCATTTCGTCAGGACATTTTAAGCAGTAAATTCTTGCACACCATTTGGAAGGTGAGAATTTTGCATGCTTTTTTACAAAACCCTAGAAATTGATAGCGCGCAGTAAATTTTCATGCACACCACTTGTGGAAGGCAGAAAATTTTACATGCACTTTTTTGTAGTAGTCAAGATCAATAAAAAGCAGTGAACTTAAAGCACACCATCTATTGGAAGGCTAAGGTTCTGCCTGCGTTTTATACAGTTGTTTTTGTTGTAGCATAGTTTGTCGCAGTGAACTGAAGCACACCACTTGTGGAAGGCTGCAGTTCTGCCTGCGTTTCGTACACTTGTTTTGTTGTAGAATAGTTTGTCGCAGTGAACTTAACGCATACCACTTTGTGGAAGGCGAAAGTTCTGCCTGCATTTGTACACGTGTTTTGTTCGAAAGTAGACCGACGCAGCAAACTACACGCACACCACGTTGTGGAAGGCCATAGTTCTATCTGCGTCGTATACATTTGTTTTGCTTAGAGTAAACAGTAGCAGTGACTTCTTAAGCACACCACCATTTGTGGAAGGCTAGACCTTTGTCTGCTACTGCTTGTTTATTCGCGTAGTTCGCCATTAATAGATATTAGCAGTGAACCTCTGCACACCGCTCACTGGCGGAAGGTGGATTTTCTGCATGCTATTTCGTTAGGAATTTTTATAACCGTCAACCCCGCGCAAGGAATTCCATCAGGGCACCACTCGTTCCCTTGTAAGGCCGGAATCCTACTTGCGAACCACCGTAGGACGCGATCACCAGAAATACCTGACACACCACCACGCGGAATCAGCTATATCGGCCACCGAATCAGCGAAATCAAAAACTACTCCAGCAAGCAACAATTATTCACGCAACAAAAAGTACCGTGCATGTTTTAGAAACTAAGTTTGTAGCATTAAGTACCTAGGAATTAAATAAAGCTTGAATACCAACTACCCGTGCGTTATTATTTACTTGATTATTTTACGTTTTTATTGCACCCTATGTTTTAGGGTGCCAATTTGAACATTTGGAGGTTCCACCGAGATTTCGTGTAGCGCATTCAAGCTTGTTTAATTTTTATACTTCTGCAAACTTGCGTTTACTAAATCATGCCGACTCTACAACAATTATGCCAAAAACAACCCGTGTTGCGAGATCGATTGGACAAATACATCGAGAATGCAAGAAAAACCGCGATCCCAAAACGAACACTTGGATTTTATGAAAACAGAATAGCTGACGCTAAAAAAGTATGGGAAGAGTTCAGCAATAATGATCTAACCATAAATGAATTAGCACTTGCGACTCCTCCAGAAACACCGGTGGAATATTTGGTTATCGATCTCTATAGTGAAGTGGAGATCAAATACTCGGAATATATGGGTGACTTATTGGATGGATTACGCAGACAGACTCCAAACACCTCCTCAGCTCCAGTCAACATTCCAGTCACGGCAACACCAGAAACACAACAAATCGGGACGCAGCATGATATTCAACTCCCAAGGATTAGCCTACCGAAATACAATGGGAATTACGATATGTGGCGCTCCTTCCACGATGTGTTCGTTTCTTTGATACATAGTAACCCCAAGCTAGCATCTGTGCAAAAATTGCATTATTTGAAGGAATGTCTAGTTGGGGACGCAGAAGCTCTATTGAGGCATGTACCAACCACCAACGAAGACTATGGTCCAGCCTGGAACAAACTCAAGGAGCGATACGAGAATAAACGGATCCTAGTAAATCACCAGCTAAAGAAATTTTTGAGTATTGCTAAGCTGTCGACGGAAACATCCAAGGGTCTGAAGTCATTGATTGACACAACAACAGAATGCCTACAGCAATTAAAAAGTCTTGATGTAGATACTACCTCATGGGATGCAATCCTAATTTATTTATTAGTTCAACGATTGCCATTCACCACCTTGAGGCTTTGGGAAGAAGAACAAGGATCAACACAAGCATTACCCTCCTTTTCTAAATTCAAGGCGTTCTTGAACACCAGGTTGAGAATTTTGGAATCCATCACAGACGTAATAGTGTCCAAGCCCACGTCTCAACCCAAGACATACATCAAAAAGGAAACATTTCACGCGCATCACGCAACAAACCAAAATAGTTGTCCAGCTTGCCACAGCAAACATTTTGTTGCCTCCTGCAGAAAATACAGATCCATGAACGCGGATACCAAGCGTAAAACTTTACACACCGCGGGCTGCTGTTTAAACTGCCTCTCACGTCAGCATACAACCAATGCTTGTCTGAGTAATTATAGGTGTCGCAAGTGCAACCAAAAGCATCATACCACAATACATCCTGAAACAACAGAGAGCACTGGATCAACAGCATCCAAAGGGAATCTTCATGAAGGAGGAAACATACCAAGCAAATCTCCTACAGCCCCGAAGATACACTCAGCTAATGAAGCGGAAGTGTCACATCCAATACAGACTTTCTTAGCCACGAAAAATCAGCGTGCATTACTGGCAACCGCACGTGTGATGGCATACAGCAAACAAGGCACAGGAAAGCTACTACGGTGTCTCATCGATCCAGGATCTGAGGCATCCTTTATTACCACCGCCGCATGCAAACAGTTAGGAGCTACACCAACCGAAACAGCAGTAGAAATCACTGGAGTGAATTTAGCCCCTGCAGGCACATCAAATCAAAAGGTTAGCCTTTCGTTAAGAGCATCTAGCACTGTTGGGCGGACTGTAAAAGAGGACTTTCTAGTCATAAACAGGATCACTAATCCTCTTCCAACCAAGACTACCCGGAAAGGAAATTGGCACCATCTTAAAAACTTGAAGCTAGCAGATCCTACATTTTGGAAAACCGGAAGCATCGACGCCCTGCTGGGAGTTAGGGCCTACGTACAGATAATAGAGGAAGGCATTCGTCGCGGAGATGATACATCCCCTACTGCCATCAACACAATGTTCGGGTGGATACTAATGGGAGCAACCACAGCTACGGTCGGCGACCAAGTCGCAGCATTTATGGCCAGTACAACGGATATCAAGGTAGATAATCTGCTAAAACGTTTTTGGGAAATTGAAGAAATTCCCTCAAAGAAAATACTCACGAAGGAGGACGAAACCTGTCAACAAATCTTTCACAAAACACACTTCCGTAAGTCAAATGGAAGCTATCAAGTGGCGCTGCCCTTTGTGGACAACAAGGCTCCTATCCTGGGACAATCAAGGCCACAAGCAATAAACCGATTTTTGGCATTGCAGAGACAATTCACCAAGAAGCCTCAACTTAAGGAAGAATATACCAAGTGTCTGGATGAATATATAGACCTTGGACATATGGAAGCAGTAGACCCCCCAGCTAATGAGGAAGGACATTACTACATCCCTCACCACGCTGTCTTTAAAGACAGCTCCACAACCAAATTAACAGTGGTTTTTGACGCCTCCGCCAAAACAACAAATGGAAAATCTCTCAACGACCAGCTTTTGGTAGGACCAACCTTGCAGCCCAAACTATTTGCGACCTTACTAAATTGGAGAAAGTACAAGGTGGCCATGAATGCGGATATAGAAAAAATGTATCGCATGATCAGCATCCATCCGGACCACCAGAATTTCCAACGAATCATCTGGCAGCATCCTCAGACTCGGCTACCACAGGATTACAAATTAAAAACAGTAACCTTTGGAACAGCATGCGCACCATATTTGGCGATACGCACGTTGCAGCAACTCGCGGAAGATGAAAAGGAGACATGGCCCTTAGCATACACAGCCATATACAACAATTTTTATGTTGACGATTTATTGACCGGCGCTGACAACGTTGAAGAAGCCAAGTTACTGCAACTAGAATTACGCAGCAGTACCAAAGCAGGAGGCTTTAAGTTAAGAAAATGGACGAGTAATTATCCCGCATTACTAGAAGACATACCACAAGAAGATCGGGAATTAAAGTCCACCCTAACTCTGGTTTCAGATGATGTCGTTAAGACTCTTGGCATTCGTTGGCATCCAGGACCAGATTATTTTTCCTTTGTTGTAAATTCACTGCCGGAACACGCCGTTGCAACCAAGAGGAACATCCTGTCACAAGTCGCTTCATTATACGATCCCTTGGGATGGCTCTCACCTGTTTTAATTACTGCAAAAATAATAATGCAATCATTATGGATAACTGGTCATGCTTGGGATCAACAGGTGTCAAGCTCAATAGAGAATCAATGGCGTACATTTAAAAATGAACTACAGCACTTAGAAACTCTGAGCATTCCAAGATGGGTTGGATACTCCAAAACAGCAAACATGCAACTACATGGGTTTTGCGATGCGTCATCCAGAGCATATGCGGCCGTCTTATATTTAAGAGTGGAGTCGAATAACGGAGACATAACATCACACCTGCTTACCTCCAAGACTAGAGTGGCACCAATTAAGCCCACAACGATTCCTCGACTAGAATTAAATGCAGCCGTAATCTTGGCCAGACTAATGAAAACCACCATAGAAGATGTACAACTACCACATATGCCTACATACGCCTGGACCGACTCCATGATAACGCTGCAATGGGTGAAGGAACACCCGGCTAAATGGAAAACGTATGTTGCTAACCGCGTTGTTGAAATACAGGAAACTATACGATACGACCAGTGGCGGCACGTACCCACCAATGACAATCCTGCAGATCTAGCCTCAAGAGGCATCACAGTTTCCACTTTAATCAATCACCAGTTGTGGTGGAACGGACCAAGCTGGTTGATTTGCAGTCCCGATCAATGGCCTAAAACCCGGAACATACCAACCAATACAGAGTGCGAAGTGAAACGCTCAGCCACAATTAATCTCCTAGCTCAACTAGAGGACAACATCCTGCTGCGATATTCAACCATCACACGGCTCACCCACATCATTGCTCTCCTCTTACGGTTCAAACATAACTGCAAAAATGTACAAGCAAAACGAGTTGATTACTTGACCACTACCGAATGGCAGGAGGCACAGGTCAGAATCTTGCGGCTGGTACAGAGAATGGAATTTGCTGACGATTACACGAACCTACTTTCTAAAAAACCACTAGCGCGCACCAGTCGCCTGCTTAAGCTGACCCCATTCTTGGATAAGGACGGTTTAATACGTTTGGGAGGCAGATTATCAAATGCAACATTGACATACGACGCCAAACACCCAATCATCCTTCCGCAGGAACATCGAGTGACACATATGATCATAGATCAACTACACCTGGCAACCCTTCATGGAGGAACGTCACTCGTACTAGCTACCAGTCGCCAAAAATATTGGATTCTGGATGCTAGACGATGCGTTACTAGTAGAATACACAAATGTGTCACCTGTGCCAGACATCGCGGTCAGACTGGAACACAATTGATGGGGGAATTACCAGCACCCAGAGTCAATATATCCAAACCATTTAATAAAGTAGGAATCGACTACGCTGGCCCAATAACAATTAAGACATCGACAATACGCAACGCCAAACGGCAGAAAGCCTACATCTGTGTAATCATCTGCCTAACGACCAAAGCTATTCACATTGAGTTAGTATCGGATCTCTCGACGATGGCGTTCATTGCAGCACTAAAACGTTTCGTCGGCAGAAGAGGATTATGCGCTGACATATACTCTGATTGTGGCACCAATTTTATAGGAGCGAAAACTATATTGGACAAGGAGATTAAGCAAGCTCTAAAGGACGCTCATCCAAAGGCTGCACAATACTTCGCAACAAAACAAATTACCTGGCATTTTAACCCACCAGCAGCTCCCCACTTTGGAGGAATCTGGGAAGCAGGGGTGAAATCAATAAAACATCATTTGCGAAGAACGCTAGGAAACTCCATCTATACCTTTGAGGAGTATGCAACTGTCCTTATTCAAATTGAAGCCTGCCTAAACTCACGGCCCTTATGTCTCGTAAGAAATGATCCAGACGACCCCTTTGTGTTAACACCAGGGCATTTTTTGATTGGACGGGCACTTAATGCTATTCCAGAATCTAATACAGAAAACACCACGTCATTATCGCGACAATGGAAAATGGTCCAAGTCACAGTAAAAAGATTCTGGGATACTTGGTCCAAAGACTATCTTAATCAGCTGCAGCAGCGACCAAAATGGCAAACGGAGCAACCAAACATCCAAATCGGCGACATTGTGCTTATAAAGCAAGACACCATCGCACCAACAAACTGGCCTCTTGCTATCGTCGAAAAAACCTTTCCAGGACCTGACGGCTTGACAAGAGTAGTACAAGTCAGGACCGGCCATAGCAACTTGCAGAGACCGGTGACGAAGATTTGCCGCTTGCCAATAGAGCAACCAGCAAGCGCAAATGAAACATAACTCCACGATGGACGAATTGTGTTCCACCACAACCACCTGAGAGGCCTCAAGAAGCTGAAAGAAAGGTTGAACTTGACAGTTCAACGCGGGGGAGAATGTTCGGCCCCAAACCTGTAAACTAAAGGGAGGAACAGGAAAAACGAAATAAAAACAACATATATGCAATATATACACATATAATTACCATAAAAACTGAATTAACCTAAAAATCTAACCTAAGTAGCTTAAACTAACATGATAAATCTGAAAATGAACTTAAAACTAGATAAATTTATAAAATAACTGAAAAAAAAAAGAATATATATATTGAACTTAAAACTAAATAAAAAAAAAAACCTGAAATTATATTAGTATAAATAAATAGAAAAAAAAACCTGAAAATTAAAAATTAAAATAAAAACTGAAATGAAATACTTAAAAGAAATCTTTTTAATATAAGTTGGCAGAAAAATATTACTCACCAATTCCCTTTAAGAACCTTTTAATTCTTTATTGTTTAATGGCAAGTTGGAGCTTGCTCATTACCTAGAAACCTAAAAAGGTATAAAATTAATAATACGATATTTAATAAATCCAAAGATGATACTCACCTGCCAAGAAAAGCTGAAAAGATAAAAATCGGATTACTATTACAGAATAAATGAAAGAATTTAAGGCTACCAAACAACAACAACAACCACACGCACAATGTAAACAAACCAACTTTCAATTGAATAACATACAAAAAGCACATCCAAGTCAAAATACTTGTGCAATGTGTGCTGAATGAGATTTCACCTGCACAATATGTGTCGAGTTTCACACATTACAGGTGAAAAATAATAATATAAGGTGGTAAATGACGGACATAACCTATCATTTCTCAACCACCTAATTGTACACAAAAAAAACACAAGCCCTTTCACCTACATCATATAAAACCTAGCACAAATGAACAATAAACACATCACATCACATTACTTACCTGGGAAACAATTAAAAACAGGTAAAAACACAAGCACAACACCCGCGACGTACACAAAACTTCGCCCGATAACAAAAACGTCAAACTTTATGCTTTCCATGAAAGTGACATATGAAATTTGTGTAGAATTTCGCGGGGATTCTAATGGTGACGTTAAAAACATCGAAAAAGATACGCGAAAAAAGATATTTGAATAATAATATTTTTCCATAAGGATAAGGAGAGTGAAAGAGAAAATAAATGTGCAGAAATAAAGCGAGACGAGAATAGTTGTTTACAAAATGGAAAAGGAAATTGTCCGTGGCCATTAAGGGAATTAAAATATCCCTGCAACAAAAATCGACAAAAAATAGAATATCAGTCGATTAATAGCATGGAAAAATTAAAATAATTATTTTGAAAATTAATATAAATAATTCGCAGATAAATTAATGTCAAAAATCAGACAAATTTAATATTTTTGCATTGCCGATAAGGTAGTCCGCAACAAGGAAATAAAAATTCCCAAGGATACCGTTGTTTTCGGCCTATAAAAGCGCGGACGCATCCTCAGTCGGTCTCTCATTTCGTCAGGACATTTTAAGCAGTAAATTCTTGCACACCATTTGGAAGGTGAGAATTTTGCATGCTTTTTTACAAAACCCTAGAAATTGATAGCGCGCAGTAAATTTTCATGCACACCACTTGTGGAAGGCAGAAAATTTTACATGCACTTTTTTGTAGTAGTCAAGATCAATAAAAAGCAGTGAACTTAAAGCACACCATCTATTGGAAGGCTAAGGTTCTGCCTGCGTTTTATACAGTTGTTTTTGTTGTAGCATAGTTTGTCGCAGTGAACTGAAGCACACCACTTGTGGAAGGCTGCAGTTCTGCCTGCGTTTCGTACACTTGTTTTGTTGTAGAATAGTTTGTCGCAGTGAACTTAACGCATACCACTTTGTGGAAGGCGAAAGTTCTGCCTGCATTTGTACACGTGTTTTGTTCGAAAGTAGACCGACGCAGCAAACTACACGCACACCACGTTGTGGAAGGCCATAGTTCTATCTGCGTCGTATACATTTGTTTTGCTTAGAGTAAACAGTAGCAGTGACTTCTTAAGCACACCACCATTTGTGGAAGGCTAGACCTTTGTCTGCTACTGCTTGTTTATTCGCGTAGTTCGCCATTAATAGATATTAGCAGTGAACCTCTGCACACCGCTCACTGGCGGAAGGTGGATTTTCTGCATGCTATTTCGTTAGGAATTTTTATAACCGTCAACCCCGCGCAAGGAATTCCATCAGGGCACCACTCGTTCCCTTGTAAGGCCGGAATCCTACTTGCGAACCACCGTAGGACGCGATCACCAGAAATACCTGACACACCACCACGCGGAATCAGCTATATCGGCCACCGAATCAGCGAAATCAAAAACTACTCCAGCAAGCAACAATTATTCACGCAACAAAAAGTACCGTGCATGTTTTAGAAACTAAGTTTGTAGCATTAAGTACCTAGGAATTAAATAAAGCTTGAATACCAACTACCCGTGCGTTATTATTTACTTGATTATTTTACGTTTTTATTGCACCCTATGTTTTAGGGTGCCAATTTGAACAACAGCCTTTCAAGGAAAGTGTCAACAGGGCAAAGGCTCCAGGTGATTTGATACATGGTGATGTATGCGGTCCTATGCAAGAGAACTCGATCGGAGGAGCAAGGTATTTTCTTTTGCTAAAAGATGATTTTTCTAATTTTAGGACTATTTATTTTTTAAAACATAAGTCAGAAGTTTTTGACCATTTTAAAAAGTACATTAGAAAGGTTGAAATGGATACTGGCAACTCAATCAAAATAATTCGTACTGATAACGGTTTAGAGTTCACTAACAAGGATATGCGAGAGTTGATGGAAATGACAGGCATCATTCACCAGAAAACATGTCCCTACACTCCAGAACAAAATGGACGTGCAGAACGAGAGATGCGTACGATAATGGAAGCAGCCAGGGCAATGATATTCGCGAAAAATCTAAGTCTTAAGTTTTGGGCAGAAGCAGTAAACACAGCAGTCTTTATATTGAATCATACTGGTCCAACGAATATCAAGAAGCAAACGCCATACGAACTCTGGTATGGTAAGAAGGCTGAGATAAACCAGCTGAGAATCTTTGGTGCTGAGTGTTTTGTCCACGTACCAAAGGAAAAACGACGAAAATTAGACAGAAAATCACTAAAAGGTATCATGGTTGGATATGAAGAGAATACTAAAGGGTATCGTATCTGGATACCGGAGACGAAAAGAATAGAAATTTCCCGAAACGTGATTTTTAAAGAAGTTTTAAAGCAGCATGAGGTCAGCACTCATCAAATTATTAATACAGTAAAACCTAATGAGGACATCATGGACAAAAGTGCTGATGAAGATATCGAATCTCTCAATAATAAAGAAGATAAAACCTCAGAAGAACAAAAAACAACACCAATAAAACAGCGACTTAGAAGTGCAAAGAAAACCCCCAGTGCAGCGAAATTAGATCAACATCATGCGTTAGTTTCGATGTACGAACCTAAGAACTACAAGGATGCTATTCATGGAAAACATTCAGAAAAATGGAAGGCGGCCATGGACGAGGAAATGAAATCTCTAAACAAGAATCACACTTGGGATCTTGTGGATTTCCCGAAGCACCGTAGTATCATAGACAACAAATGGGTGTTTAAGATCAAGGCAGCAAATGAGAACGAAAGTGAAAGGTTCAAGGCAAGATTAGTGGCACGAGGGTTCACACAAAAATACGGAATAGACTATGAGGAAACGTTTAGTCCAGTGGTGAAATTCACTTCAGTTAGGACAATATTAGCAAGGGTCGCAGCGGAATCTTTGACAATGAAACAATTTGACATTAAATCAGCTTTTCTAAATGGAATACTGAAGGAAGAAATCTATATGAAGCAGCCGGAAGGATATAGTGACGGAACAAATAAGGTGTGTCGCTTGAAAAAGGGGCTATATGGATTGAAACAAGGTTCGCGCTGTTGGAACGAAAAATTCACGGATGTTCTAAAGATTTTCCATCTTGAAGTTACCGAGCAGGATCCGTGTGTTTTTGTCAGTAAAATAACAGAAAAGAATTTAATTCTGGCAATTTACGTTGATGACGGTTTAGTGGCTGGCAGTGAAAAAGACATCATACAGTTACTGGATTTCTTGCGCAAATATTTTGACATAAAGGTGTTTGACGCGAAACACTTCCTTGGTTTGGAAATTCGACAATTGGACAACGGGGCAATCCACCTTAGCCAAGCATCATACGCGACTAGGATTTTGAAACGCTTCAACATGGAGGATTCCAAGCCTGTAAAGACACCAGCGGAAAAAACTTGTGCAGATGTAACAACGAAAAATATAGCAAACCAGTTATTCCCATATAGAGAAGCAGTAGGCAGCCTAATGTATTTGGCCATTGCAACAAGGCCAGATATAGCGTTCAGTGTTGGTGTGGTATCCCGTCATCTAGATGCAGCTAAAAGAGAAGATATTGTTGCTGTTAAACGTATTTTACGATACGTTAATGGGACCAGGAATTATGGTATCATTTTTCACAAAATTACTAATTATGTTTTAAAAGGTTTTAGTGACTCTGACTATGGTGGAGATAACAACACAAGAAGGCCAACAAATGGTTTTGTGTTCTTGCTCAATAATAGTCCGATCTCCTGGTGCTCGCAGCTGCAAAAAATGTGTGGCATTGTCAACAGCAGAAGCGGAGTACATAGCTGCGTCAGAGGCTGTTAAAGAATTAATATGGTTGAAGAAGTTGATTGTGGAAATTACACAACGATCACAGGCGAAGCCGCTACTTTGCATGGACAATCAGAGTGCAATTAGACTAGTGAAAAATCCTGAATTTCATAAGAGGACAAAGCACATCGACATACGCTTTCATTTTATAAGAGAGAAGTACAAAGAGGAAATGTTCGGTCTAGAGTATGTAGCGTCTGAGGATCAATTAGCGGACATTCTTACGAAACCTCTTGCGAGAATTAAGTTGGAGCGATTTCGAGATGCTTTGTGCCTTAGTTCGTTTTAAGTATTTTTTTTAATAATTTATATTAATTCACAAAGTGGGAGTGTTAAGAATATAATATATTGTGAACTAAATAAACACCCCACTCTTCTTTGTTAGATGAAACAAATACAATTAGACATTTATATATTTTGCATATGTATAGGTTACTGCCACTTGCTGTATTATTTTGCTAAATAAACCTATCACTTGGTTGTTAACTTTATCGTGATGAGCATTCGTTTTCTTTGATTCTAATAACAGGTTTTTCTTTGGTTTCGCTTTACTTTAGTTTTGCTTAAATAAATCTAACAAAAGTGGAGAGCACTGGAGAGACTATCTCTAGGGCGACTTGGTCGACTTATAACAAAGAAAAAACAATGGGCCTCTTAAACATACCAAGACGAGGTATTGCCAGAATCACGGCAATCATCACGGGACTTTGGCCCATAGTAGACCATGCTCCCAAGTTGGGCATCCCGTTCAACGTCTGTTGTCGTAGCTGCGGGGAGACGAACGAGCGAGAAATACTTGTTCACTTCCTCTGTAAGGGCCCGGCTTTAGCTAAAGCCAGGCAGCGCACACTAGGCAGTTACGTTTTGAAAGACTTAAAAGAGATTTCCAGACTGGAGATCTGATCACTGTTAAGCTTCCTAAATTCCACAGGTTGGCTTTAGGCATCCGTCACACCCGACTAAACAACCACTCAACATAAGGTACACGAGTTGTGGCAACAAACTTGGGGTCGCACTGGAGGCAGCCCTTCACCTACCTACCTTGTCGTGTCGTGTGTACGCTCGTGTGGAATCAGCCATAGCGTGCCATATTAGCGGGAGTCTCGGGTATCGGTCCCTTCCAAGACTCTAGAGCAGTTTTGGGAAAATTCACCGTCATAGATCGCCGACTAGATTCACCATAACTTAACTTGTTTGCTTTAAATATTGGTAATTTTTAAGAATAAAAATAAATGAGCGAACGAAAGTTCTTAGGGGGGGTAATTACCCAATTAAGGAGTATCCACACACATCAGGGCCGTGGCCGGGACGTCACAGGGCCATGTTTGGACGAGCCCCTGCCCGGACACGGACATGTGTGAACGAGTAAATGAGTATACACACATATTAGTGTTCCGCCAGTGGTTCAAAAAATATCGGTGCGTACATTTTATACGAACTCGTTCACACATGTCCGTGTCCCGGCCGGAGCAAAAATCGAACGTCCCGGGCACGTCCCTGATGTGTGTGGATACTCCTTTACCCACCTCTGAAACCGTCACTGATTCGACGTGGCCGAGGAAAATATTTTCGCCGTCGCCGTTAGCATGTTTACAGCAATAAAGCTACAGACAGATACAGGCGCAAATGCGGTGCGCGGTGCGGGCAATGACATATAGAATAGAAGTTATATGTGTATTCAAACGAAATGTGGCTTGAGCACGCACACACCGCGTAAGTTGCTCTACTTTCTACTTTTTGCGCGTTGCCGCGGCTTAATGTGGAATAATTGTTTGTGTTTTGAGTCGTGTGTTGGTGTTGATGGGGATAGTAAATTTGTTGAATTTCGAAGTTAATGCAAATCTTTATTTAATGAAATTATCACCTAAAACAAAGGCAAGTCCTCTAGGATAGAAAAATAATACGCAAATCATACAGCTTCAATTTATTTCCTATCACGGCCACTTGCCACTTTGATTTTTAAGTTGTATCAAAGTCGACACCGCACCAATATGTCAGTGAAAAGTCCGCACACACCGCGAAGCCAATGTCCGCACCGCAATTGCGCTTATATCTGTCCTTAATCGTTGTCTTCGCTGACTGTGGACCAATGGTTTTGTGCGGTCTTGGCTCATTCCGTGTACGCCATTCACTCTCTTGATGTCTAGATTGCGAGTCATATTCATAAACCCACGTCTCGCCTCCAGTAATGGTTTGAGGGTTTTATGAATGGTTGGTCAGACTCGAAAATCATGTCTTTCGCGACATCAATACATTTCTTTGTTGCATGGAGATGGAACCCAAGTCTTTCTGCACCAGCGTTGAGGCGGTTACGTTTCAAGGCCAAACATTTAACCAAAATTTCTTGAACGGATGCATACGTGATGTTCAAGTTTTCTCACAGCTATTTGATGGTCAATTTGCAGTTGTCTATAAGATGTGGTGACCTAATAAAAAAAATCTCAATTCGGGTGACTGAGAGCGCCGCATGGTGATCATTCCTGAGACTTTTTGATCTGTCAGAAAGGCACTTGAAGAATTATTCAGCCAATAGCGTTTTTTTCAGGTTTAGCAAGAGGGAGAAAGCTACAGCTCCCAAAACCTCCCAAAACCCTGTTCTTATTTGGAGCAATATGTGTATAAAACTATGTCATAGTCAAACTAACGTTCTTTTATCTAAAAGCAAGCTTAAATCTTTAAAAACAGAACGAACGTTCTATTATTGTTACAATTAACTAAATCTCCTCAACTTTCATCTCTTTTTAAAAAGAAACTAAATAACAAAAGGATTTAACAAAAAAATCATCTACAATGTAAATTCAAAATGTTGTCATTTACCACGTTTGAGTTTCATCGGATTATGTCAGCAACAATAGCGTTTCAACAAAAACAAAATTTCCCTGCCTGCGGCTTCAACATGAAGCGTGCCCACAAAGGATGTTGACGATGGCACCGACTCAAAGAAAAGGACGCAAACCTTCACGTCCTTTATTTTCCCCCTGAAATAGGTTCGGTTTTATTTTTCATTTTCATATTTCCTTATTCTTAATTGCCACACAAACCTTCTCTCTCTGTTATTATTTTTTTTAAGTAATCCTCTCTCAAATCGAGTTAAAATGTAATCCTTGTCCCATCCACCACAGGCAACAATTTCCCAGTTATTATAAACCTATAAGTCCTGCACATTTTCACCAGAAATGCAATAAAATTCTTACCTTAATAATTATCAGATTTTACCTTAAAGGTGTTTTCTCACATCCTCGCAATTTACAAATTCCTGGAGGCAGGATTCACATGACAGTGTGCCGTACACGTGGTGGGTGTATCGTGTATGCTGCAGCTGAGTTAATTTGCTGAGAACGTAATTAGCTGCAATCAGTAATATCCCGCAGCGGTGATTTCGCACGTATATTAATTTCAGGTGAAAACAGCTCTGCGACCATGTTTCTTAGTTGAAAGTAGCATTTCCGATTGCGCAAATTTCTGAAAATGTAATTTGTGTAATAGAACTCCACGTCTGGTCGATAAAGTAATGCAGTTCAAACGTACATAGGTGGGTTGCAAACATATTATGCAATTATTATTGGGATATTTATCGGAGTTTTGTACCCTTTGATACCCAAAAGGATATATACAGGATGTTTTGCATAAAGTTGCAAAACGGCCGGCAATGGATAGGTTTTGAACAGACGAACAAAAAACGGTATCGGGGGGGGGGGTGAAATCGTGACGGTTTAGCCGCTAGGGCGTTTTGAAGTTTTTTGTTTAGACTTTCACATGTCACCCTGTATTTTTGTAACCCTATGACCTATTTTCAAGGTTCTAACCTATCAACTTCCAGAGTAATGAGTCTTCAAAATCAAAATTTCTTTTTTTTAACTTTAAATTTCAAACAAAACCACCTTTTTCTCCAAAAAATACCTTGTGAACTAATTTTTTTTTTTAAAAAATTGGAAAGCTTGGACAATTTCCTATTAATAATATCTGGACAATTTTTATGCTACGGCCTTTACTTTTGAAGTTTTTAGCAAGTTTGATGTTAAAATTGGCTTTATTTGGTGCTTATTTGGTACTTTTTCGCAAAGCTTAGGTGAAAAAGTACTAAAAAAAGTACGACATAGAGCCAATTTTAGCATTAAAATTGCTTATTACTCCGAAAAAAAAGCCCTAGGATAAAAATTGTCTGGACATTTTTCAAAGGAAACTGTTCAAGCTTTCTAATTTTGCAAAAAAAAATATTAGTTAACTAAGTATTTTATGGAGAAATTTTAGTTAAAAAACACCGAAATTTTGACTTTGATGACGCATTGCTCTATAAAATAATGATAATTTTAATTCTAAAATTGTCGGATTCTCCAAACAGCCTGGAATAGAATTCCTTTGCGTTGAAGTTTCTAATGCTACCGACAAGCTCCTCCTGGTCTGTGTGTACTCTCCTCCGGGTATTTTTAACCCCACTAACGCCAAAGAACTCATCGAAAGCATCGAGCACCTATCCAGTACTTATAAAAACATTCTGGTTGGAGGCGACTTCAATGTTAATTTAATAAAGCAGTCTGTCCTTCAAAGCTCATTTAGGTACACTATGCATTCCCTCGGATTAGCTGTTATTAATGAGCTTCCTACATATTTTAATTGTAGGACTCCCTCACTGCTAGACCTGTTCCTTACTAACGATAGCAGCTCTATTATTTTCCAAAATCAAATCTCTCCGCCCAGTTATCTGGACCATGATATTCTATTCGTGTCCCAGAACTTTAATGTTGACCCTCCCCCTTTGAAAAGGCTTACCTTTCGTGATTTCTCCAATATCGACCAGGAACGTCTTGCCCAACGATGCCTTTGTCTACCCTGGACCAATATCTTTGCAGTGACCGAGGTCGATGACAAAATCACGGAGTTTAATAGGTTATTCCTGGACTTGTACGATGAGTTTGTGCCCCTGAGGAGTAAAACTCTGTCAGCTAAGTCTAAACCTTGGTTTACTGCAGAGATTAAATCGCTCATAATAGAAAGGGAGTTTGCCTACCAAATAGTTAAACTCGGTGAGTGTAGCTCCACCATTGGCCTACTTACCAATGGCGTTCCCCAAGGCTCTATTCTTGGGCCACTTTTATTCAGCGTTTTTATTAATGACCTTCCCTTAGTAATAAAACACTCTAAAGTACATATGTATGCGGATGATGTACAGCTATATATATCTGCGCCAATAAGTCAAATCCACACCTGTATGGAGAAGATTGCAGCTGATTTACGCGGTGTCTCCTGCTGGTCATCATCTAACTTACTGCAACTAAACCCATTGAAATCACATTATATTCTGTTCTCTCATTCTCCAATTCCTTACCCTGACCTTCCAGAAATCTCCTTAAATGGTGTACCTCTCGACCGCGTCGATAAAGTAAGAAATCTAGGAGTCATTCTTAATAGTAGTATGACCTGCTGTGACCACATAAATTCCATTATTGGCAAAACATATGGGCTCCTGTCAAAACTTAGATACCACTGTGGTTTGCTTAAAAGGACGGTCCGATTGAATTTGCTTAAAGCCTTACTTCTACCTTTGTTAATGCATGGCCTCTCCATTTTCCCCTCTCTCGATTCTTCCTGCACTCGAAAGCTCGAGGTAGCCTTTAATGATTGCGTCCGTTTTGTTTATAAATTACGACGTTTTGACCATGTTTCACCCTATTTAAATTCTGTTTTGGGGTGCTCTCTAGGCAACTATCGTGAGTATAGGCTTTTGCGCCTATTACATGATATACTACACCAACGCAAGCCTGGATACCTTGATCAGTTCGTACAGCTCTCACAATCGCTTAGGAACAATAATTTGATAATCCCGCGTTTCCGTACTATAATTGGACAACGTTCTTTCTTTGTCTTCGCAGCTTTGTTATGGAACTCTCTACCAGTTGATATACAACGCATCGATTCAATGGGCATTTTCAAGAAGCGTCTTTACGAATTAATATCTCGTCGAGCAAATTAAAACATGAATACATAATTTTTAATTTTTTTTTTATATTCTTATTTGTATTTTATAATTTTATTTTGTTATTATATTGTTATGATTTTCTCTTTTATTTTATTTTCTTCTATCGCGTATTAAATTTTTATTTTTAATTTTTTAATTTCTAATTTTTATATTTTATTCTTTATTTTTACATTGATTCTTCTTTTTATTTTATTTTTTATTCTTTGTTTATCCTGTTGTATCAATTATTTGATGTTAGTTAATGTACGTTTTTAAGATTGTTATCTTTGTACATGTTGTTCAAATAAATAATAATAATAATAATAATTGCTCTGGAAGTTGATAGGGTAGAACCTTTTACAGTTTTAGATAGGTGATAACACGTACACTGATAGCTTATTCATGAATATAGGTCATAGGGTTACAAAAATACAGGGTGATATGTAAAAGTCTATATAAACAACTTCAAAACGCCCTAGCGGCTAAACCGTTACGATTTCACCCCCCCCCCCCCCCTCGATACGATTTTTTGTTCGTATATTCAAAACCTATCCACAGCCGGCCGTTTTGTAACTTTATGCAATATACCCTGTATAAGGTTTCAACAAAGCAAATAGTTTCGTTTTATGGGAATACTTTTTCAACGTACTGTGTTGGCGCTGAAGTCGCCAAGAAAACATTTATCTGTTCATTCATAACGCTGCATCCTTCAATCCCTGAGCCAGATCAATTTTACATCCGCTTACGTCTTACTTCAAGGTTTGCAGCCTTCTTACCAGTAAGGCGAAGCAGAAAAACCTTCCACAAGTGGTGGAATGAATATCTCTTGAAACTCAGGAAGCTATCAAGGGAGAGCTTCAATAGTTGCTATAAACAAACCTTTTGGCTTCCCCATGAGAACTGCCTAAAGTAGTACGAGAGAGCTAAGAGGTAATTTTGATTTACAGAAGCTATCACTTTTTATAGAATTCAATAAAGTAGGTATTGGGCACGGTTCAGCCTGCGAAAATTTTTGTACCAGCGTACACCGAGAGCACTTCAGTTCGTCCTTGATAAAAAAGGGAAAGGTAGCTTGGGCAGAATCGCAGATGAATTCCCTAGGCGCAGTGGTGGCGAACCTTTTTATGTGCGCGTTCCAGAAAATTACAAATATTGCTTATCGTGTTGCTGGCGTGCCGGACAGTTTTTAATATTTGTGTTTCAGAATTTTATTTAGACAATTTCAAAAATTAATATATAAAAATAATATATAACCAGAATCAAAATTGACAAAACCACCACACCTATTAAATTTCAGAAAAATCAAAAATTTTTAAAATTAAAGAAAACTTTAATATAATATTGGAATTTTCCATCAACGCCTATTTTCACAATCACAATACTACTAGATTAAAACAATACTTGTGCTTACCGAAAAACAACTCAACAAGACTTTGAAGCTACTCAATTGAAATGACATTCCGGGAGGTCACGGTTTTTTTGATGTGAAACATCTTTGCGCGCGTTGAGAGTAATTCTTCAAGGTCGGGAACATTTTGTGGGAACGCTTTTTAGGGAACGCTTTATAGGGAACGCTTCGTTCCAATCCAATTTTCATTCCGGGAAACGGAAGATCTGTATTGAGGAAGACAGAATAAGACGGAGATTTTAAAAAAAAATAGTAGCACCAAAGAAAAGTGTTTATATGCCGCGAGCCAGACATGACGAGCCAGACATAGGCAGAATGGAACAAATGGTTGAGTGGTTGCCTTACGACGTTGATATTCCAAAAAGTCGCGGGTTCAATTCTTGATCTCGGCATTTGAATTTTATTATTTATATTTAATGGTTTTATTTGTTTGTTTGTTTGTTCGGTTCAAATTTTGCGACAGCTTTTTCAACTACTTCTACTTAACCGATTCTTATGAAACTTTGCACACACATTGAGTTCCCATGACAATGCAATCTGACATTTTTGTAAAAAATCAAGATGGTGGTTCCAAGATGGCGGACGAATTTTCCAATTGTGTTCCGATTCCATTGAAAATCAGTATCGGGGGGTTTTTAGGGCCACAAATGACGATTCTGTTGTCAAAATTTTGAAAATTCAAAATGCCCGCGCCAATATGGCGGATGAATTTTGCAAATATGTTCTGAATCCATTGAAAATCGCTATCCGGGGGTTTTTAGGGCCATAAATGACGATTCTGTGGTCAAAATTTGAAAATTCAAAATGGCAGATGAATTTTGCAAATGTGCTCTGAATATGTTGAAAATCCGTATCGGGGAGTTTTTAAGATCACAAATGACGAATCTGTTTTCAAAATTCGAAAAATCAAAATGGCGGCGGCAATACGGCGGATGAATTTTGCCGATGTGTTCTGAATCCATTGAAAATCGGTATGGGAGGGTTTTTAAGGTGACAGATGACGAATGTGTGGTCAAAATTTGAAAATTCAAAATGGCGGTACGATTTTGGTAATAACAATTCGATTTCACTGAAAATTGCTATTTGGGTGTGTTTAAGGTCGGAAATAATATATTTGTTGTCAAAATTAGAAAATTCAAAATGCCGCTGGCAATATGGTATGTAGCATTGAGTCGCATAAGAACTTTGGAAGGGCTATGTATTGAGGAGCTTGATTGTGAGAAATTAACAGGTAAGAAACCGTGCAACAAAGATGTAATGAAAGAGTTGGAAAGGATGAGAAGTTTGCATGATGATACGAGCCAAAAGCCAAACTAAAAACTAGAAAATAAAAATAGGTAAAAAAAACTTTTAAGTTAAATGGTTTTATTTGAAATCATAAGCTGTACCAAAAACTAGAAAATAACTAGAACACAAACATGGGCCTTCTTGAGATTCTGACGTCTGGTAAGAAATCGTGTAATAGTAGCCATGCTGTTTTCTCATGTCGTATGCCAAGGGGCACTTTAAGTCGCTGCGTCGCGTCAGCGGATTAAGTAATAGTCTGAGACTTGTAACAGACTAAAATAAAAACATGGAGAGCATAAAAATCTGTATAACGACTGTATTATTAAATAAAATCGACTTGTCTAGAAAAATGTGTTTCCAAGCCCACCAAAAATATATTTCAAATGCGGTCAGACATCATGGTCGAAGGTCATCAACAGCAATGGTACATTTTCAACACAAATCGGTGTGTAAAAAATTTACGGCTTTTTTACATCCCAAACGCAAAATTGCCGTGCGATAAAAGTGCTCCAGAGCTGCGTTTCCCCTTTGCGTTTGGGATGTAAAATGGCCTTTATTCTTACTAATTATTCAATTTAAAGAAAGATGAAGATCGCCAAAGATGTTTCACATCTTTCACGTGCACTGGTTACACGCGCTATATTTTTTTTTATGTGGAAGACTTGAGCTCAGGGACGGCCTTTTGTACTGTCGACAATCTATTTTCTTCGTATAGAGTGCAATGTCGAACAGCAAGCTATAGTCGATAGATAGTGAAGGGGAAGAAAGAATTAGATTAACTATTAACAAAAAGTAAGTATGCAACACTGGCACCAGTCCGGGTGTGCGGACTTATATGTTCAGTATTGTAGATTAAGAAAAAAAAAAAAACTTTTGAAAGTTTAAAATAAAATCTTTATTAGAACCGAACTACATCCGAACCGATTAAAATTTATATTTTAACTGACTTATAATAATTTCTCACAAAGTTCTAACAGAAATTTGCTGTGTTATCAAATTCATTTTCTCACGATTTAAGAATTTAAATGGAACTTGTTTCAGTTAATGTAAGTTGAGATTTTTCTCATTCAGAATGCGAAGGAGGCAAAATTCTCCGACGTAGAAGTATTTTAATATCAAATAAAGTGTTTGAAAATTAATTGCATGATTATGATTATGTATTTCTTATTTTTTGTAATATTTATCTTTCAATTCTTGCCAAAATTCATCTTTAATGTTGTTAGTATGTAATGTATATATCTAACTCGCGCGAATACGTTTCTGCACAATATTTTAATAAATATGTAGGAATTCCGGTTCAAATGCGAATTATGAGCAGCTATGACACTTTGACAGTTTGTAGTTTATGGATAACTAATAACGAAAAGCCATTTCTTACACCTGGCGGGGGTGCAAAATGGTTCTTACACGCTGCTGATTAAAATTTCCCAGAAAATTGCGAAATCTGAGCACCAATAAAATCGACAAAAATAATAAGCCATCTAACAGAGGATCTGAAGCAGCACAAAGTTGTAGATAGTAACAACCACAAAAATTCCTTGTTTTCAGAATTTAAACAAACAGTCAATACTTTCGCGAAGGGTATTTATAAAAATATGCTATTTCATATTTCGACGGCAGCGATTATTCGCAGATTTTTTGCTCAATGTTGACGGAAATGTCATCGGGTTGAAATTGCAACGCGTTAAATATTTCGTTAAGAAAAAACTATCGGCATAGATAAAGTATTGACATATCTTTCATAAAATTTGGTCGAGCCGTTTTTTAATTAAACAACGTCCTGCACGAACCAAAAACGATATCGAATTCTTTGAGGTGCCGATCGAAACATATTAACGAAAAGATACTCTGAAAAAATTTCATAACATTCGGTTGAGCCCTTTTTTTGTTTAAATGAGAAGACTTCGGCTAAGAATCACAAGCATTAGTTTAGCATTAGTTTTTCTAAAATCTCGTATAGTATAAACTCGTTGGAATGAAACCCATTCTAAATAAAGTTACCTGTTCTGGATATCGCGCAGCGATAGCTTCCCAACAAGACATCGTTTGTCAAAATCCGAGCACTCTCGTGCAAAATCGGGCAAAAATTACGTTACCGTTTACAAACATCAGGAATTTTCAAACCTGAGATCAGTACTTTTTGGACAGGGAATTGTTTTCCACCATCGACCATGCGCTCTAGTGTCGCGAACGAAGTACGAAGGAAATATTCGTTTGCTAACGTTCAGGAAAAACAAATTGTCTAGAAAAATCCTGTAGCATAATATTCAACATTAATCATACTGGGAAGTTGATCGTGTGGACCGGAAGGGTCAAATCCACATCTTGTAGACTTGTTTCAAAGCAGCACGAAGTGCAAAGCAAGAGAGAAAGTGAGTCAGCGATACTATCTATCGATGTATTATTCATTAGGGTTTTCGGACTCCCCAAGGAAATTGCCTTTGTTTCGTCGTGCACACAGTCGTGTTCGCGCTGGCGGAATCCGGCCCCTGGACTATATGTAAGTACATGATTGTACACTTTGCAATGACTGGGCGGGTTCATTTTAAAAAGGCACACGCAACTTCATCCAAAACATGTCTTAATTTTAAAATAAATTTATATTAAATCCAATTTAATATCTAATAAATCTTTCACGTGCCAGCAAAATTTTCGTACGTGCCATCTCTGGCACGCGTGCCATAGGTTCACTGCCCTAGGGGTACCAACGAACACAAACTTTCCCGGGTGTAAGGAAGAAAAGGAAGTCGAAGCCTCAGTGACTGGACAGAGATCACTTCCGGGGTGAAATTTCCGCTATTATCATAAAGGAGAAGGTTATCTCGGCGATTAATGTCTTGTACCTCTATAAAGAACCCGTCCGGCACGACATACTGCCAGTCATGCTGCAAAATAACCTGAATTAGGTGGTCATATTCAATAGCTGCGTGTGACTCAGTTATGTCCCCGTGAGTGGGAGAGGAGTGCGAGCGGGAGAGGAATCCGCAAAGGACTATAGGCCTATTAGCCTAACATCCTTTGTACTCAATATACTCGAAAGTGTCATCGATTCTCACATCCGTCAATCTGTAAATGTAACCTTCCTTGCCCTAGCTCAGTATGCCTATTTCAAAGGTAGATCCACTGAGACAGCTTCTCACGAATCGGCGGGATGTCAAATATCCAGAAAAGGCTAATGAAATCCTGCATAGCCTGTAAAAAACCTTTAGCAAAAAATAGGGCCTCAAGCTAAAGTTATTTCTTTGGATAGTACGTCCAATCCTCACCTACGCCTCCCCGGTGTGGTGGGCAGCTCCGAGTAGGACCTATAATGTAATAAAGTTGGGAAGGGTCCAGAGAACGACCACAATAGGGGCAACAGGGGTGATGAAAACTTGTCCGACGAACGCCTTTGATGTTTTCTTGTATCTGCTCCCTCTCGACCTGCCCGGCTGTAGCCCAAGCCAAGGAGCGCACACTAGGGGTTCTACAAGACTTAAAAGAGATCTCCACACTAGAGGTCAGAGCACTGATAAGTTTCCTAAATTCTACAGGATATGCACCACCGTCGATTAAAGGACCATCTAACTTTTAGGTACACCAGGTTGTGGCATGAAAACGGCTCGCCAAAGAGATAATTGGGCGTCCGGAGGCAGCCCTATACTTAACTTCTTTTTTCTTCTTATGGCGCTACAGCTCGGTGTGAGCTTCGGCCTCCTTTACAAAACCTCTCCACACTTTAGCTCCAGTTTTTTATTCCCCGGTTCTGATATCTTCTAAAATATCATCGTACCACTTCTTTCTCGGTCGTTCTCGGTCATCGTACCACCTCTTTCTCGGTTCATTTATCAGTATGGCAGCTCTAGTGGAAAACTTTCACTATATAAATCAAATTACAAACATTTCCTGGAAAAGTACACGGCACTTGAATACTTTCCACGAAATCGTTTCGACAAGTAAACATCACTGGCAACCATCAATAGATCAAGAGTCAAAAGTTTCTTCACTTTGATGACTTCAATAGAATCTTGCTGTCATCGATTTTTATAAGGAATAGTTACTGGGAATTTTAAGGAGATGCCACTAGAGAAGCTTACCTGAATTCTACCTTTTCCCAATGCTTATTAATGACTTCAATGGAAGAGATTTTAATGTCGAAACGATGTTGAACTGAACGTCATTGGTTGACGTGGTATCATTGACTTTCTGCTTTTCACAAACTATATTAAGGTTATTTCACATCGTTAATGAGCTGCAGTGAATGCTCATGTACTCAGCACAATATCACGGAAAATGTTTTGAGTGGCAGACAAAATCCCCTTTTGATGGATTTTTTATGTATGAAAAGTTCTAGGAATTCTGATTTTGTTTTTCCATTATTTTTTACTTCATTTTTAAAACCAAGTTTCTTTGTTATTCAGCAAAAGTCACCAACTTTTGACTCCTAATTGAACTGTCGTTAAACTTTTATATGGAACATTCACACAGGGTGGCAATGGTGTGATTTTTTTTAGAAAGTCATTTCAAGTTTTTTTTACAGGACTCACACAATTCCCAATCGACTAAAACTGCTTTTTACGAATCCTTTTAAAAATTGTTTATGTATTCCAAGAGAGTGTAGTCCTTGCGTTGTTCCCAGCGTGGTCATAGATTTTTGTTTAGTAATATAAAGCACACTATGCAGCGAGGGTCCGTTTTGTACATTTCTTTCTGCTAATAACCCTACAGTGTAAAAGGATTTTAAAGTGCTACTTCGATAGAAAGAGAAATTGATGAGGTTTGAAAGAACAGGTATATACAGATATACCCTAAGAACCATCCCATATTTATCCATGTAATTGTCAGGTTATCATTCCAAAACCCCTTGTGGCTTTATACGTTTCGTGATTTGTAACGTCATAAGAAGGCTTCATTTTTTTGAATCAAAAGTCGTTCGATAAAAGCAAAACTCTTTTGATCTAATAATGAGGTATCTTATCGTTTATCTACCCACGCAGTCTTTCCTCCTCCATCTTCCTATATATATAGGATAAAAGAATTATATTTTTAACTCCTAATTATTTGGAAACGAAAATAAATTTCTCTCATGTTACCAAGCAGAACATTAAGAAGTAATTTCGATTCACAGAAACCATTCATAAATTAATGCCTATATTCCCAAATGCACTCACTCGTCGAAATCCGGCGAGTGACTGAAATTGGTATTCCGGATATTCACCCGCATTCACTCATATTCACTTTTCCATACATTCATTTCACTCGCAATTCACCCATAAATTTTGGGCAAATTTTGGTAGGCTTTGGAACAAACAACTACTGAAAAATCTTATCAAATTTTTTATACAGAAACACGAAATTATGACAGCTATTCGAGTAGCGCATTGAAAATAGGTGAAAACGGGAATGCCGATTACAAAGTGAACGACTTTTGAGTGAGTGAAATTCGGAATATGGGCATAAATATTTTTCAAAATGTCAAGAAAAACATTTTTCATAAAACATTTGACATTAGCTGGAAATGTTTATTCCATTGAAACGTACAATCAGCAGAATAGAAAAAAAGTGGGTGTGTACTTATGTACGCGCATTAGAAGTTATACTTCTTTGGCGTGATTTAAGACTAATTTTTAATTTGCATGCAATTTATTGGTTTTTTTCTTATTTGCGTGCGTTGGCAGGTGGAAGAAGCACGATGCCGATGCCGACACCCTCCAGCCTGTCGGTTATACCGGATTCTAATTCTAACTAAAATCACCTACTAGTCAACCCATTCTCCGGCAGAGAGGAAACACATTTTTCTAGACAAGTTGTTCTTATTTATACAGGTTGTACAGGTTTTTATGCGCCTCATGTTTGTTTATTTTAGTCTGTTAAAAGTCCCAGAATATTACTTAATTCGCTGACACAGCGACACAAAGTGCCCCTTGGCAAATGACATTAGAAGACAGCACTCCTACTATTCCAGAAGGTCTATGTTTGTGTTCTAATTATTTTCTAGTTTTTGGTACAGAAGATTTAAAATAAAACCATTTAACTTACAAGTTTATTTACCTATTTTTATTATATTCTTTTTAGTCTTAATTCAGTCATTTTTGGATTTTACTTTTTACAAAATTCCGGTGAAGTGATTTGTTATGCATACCATATTTCCAGCGCCATTTTGAATTTTCTAATTTTGACAACAAATTTATTATTTCCGACCTTAAACACCCCAAAATAGCTATTTTCAGTGAAATCGAATCGTAATTGCCAAAATCGTATCGCCATATTGGCGCCGCCATTTTGATTTTTTTAAAATTTTGCCCACAGATTCGTCATTTTTTACCTTAAAAACTCCCCGATACCGATTTTCAATGGATTCGGAACACATTTGCAAAATTCATCTGCCATTTTGAATTTTCAAATTTTGACCACAGAATCGTCATTTGTGGCCCTAAAAACCTCCCGATACCGATTTTCAATGGATTCAGAACACATTTCCAAAATTCAGCCGCCATTTTGAATTTTCAAATGTTGACCACAGAATCGTCATTTGTGGCCCTAAAAACCTCCCGATGCCGATTTTCAATGGATTCAGAACACAATTGCAAAATTCATCCGCCCTATTGGCCCGCCATTTTGAATTTTCAAAATTTGACCACAGAATCGTCATTTGTGGCCCTAAAAACCCCCCGATACCGATTTTTAATGGATTCAGAAAACATTTCCAAAATTCATCCGCTATATTGGCGCCGCCATCTTGAATTTTCAAAATCTGACCACAGAATCGTCATTTGTGGCCCTAAAAACCCCCCGATACCGATTTTTAATGGATTCAGAACACATTTCCAAAATTCATCCGCCATATTGGCGCCGCCATTTTTAATTTTCAAATTTTGACCATAGAATCGTCATTTGTGGCCCTGAAACCCCCCGATACCGATTTTAAATGGATTCAGAAAACATTTCCAAAATTCATCCGCCATATTGGCCCGCCACTTTGAATTTTCAAAATTTGACCACAGAATCGTCATTTGCGGCCCTAAAAACCTCTCGATACCGATTTTCAATGCATTCAGAACACATTTCCAAAATTTATCCGCCATATTGGCGCCGCCATTTTTAATTTTCAAATTTTGACCATAGAATCGTCGTTTGTGGCCCTAAAAGCCCCCGATACCGATTTTCAATGGAATTGGAACACAATTGAAAAATTTGTCCGCCATCTTGATTTTTTTACAAAATTGTCGGATTGGACTGACACGTTAGCTCAATGTGTGTGCAAAGTTTCATAAGAATCGGTTTAGTAGAAGTAGTTGAAAAAGCTGTCGTAAAATTAGAACCAAACAAATATACGAGGTCAAGCTAAATCAAATCATTAATATTTTGTTCATTCTTTTATTTTCCCAAATAATAACAGTAAATATTTTGTATTATATATTCAAATTAATTTCTGATTTAGTAATTCTATTAAGTTTTAACCATTCAAAATCATTAGTAAAACAGAAAATAATTATCGCTTGTTATTGTACAGTTGCCATATAGCTTTATTATTATCTTGGCCAGTTTCACACGGGCAGACAAACAACCTAGAAAAATCTTCTGAAAAAGTCGGCCCGTGTAAAACTGGCCCTTAGAAACTCGCGCTTAGGTGATGGATAGAACACAGATCGGATTTCCCTCCATAGCCTCGCGACAGAACCCAGCAACTACGAATCTTCTTATACCTACAAAAAGCCCAAACCTTCGCTTGGCTGATGAATCGTACATGAAATTTATTTCCCTCCATAGCCTCAGGATAAAAACCCCCTCACCCATCGACATCGTGAACAGACCAGCCTTATTCTCGTTGTCGAGTGACGTGACAGATGTCACTTCGACCTTAAATTTCGCATTCTAATTGTCGCAAGGTGTGTGTGTGTGTGTGTGTGTGTGTGTGTGTGTGTGTGTGTGTGTGTGTGTGTGTGTGTGTGTGTATGTGTGTGTGTGTGTGTGTGTGTGTGTGTGTGAACGATACGTTTGTAGGTATCGACAGTTTCATTCCACCGCGTCCCTCGTTGTCACGTCACTCGCCAACGAGAATAAGCACCATCAGCTACAGAATGGGAGTTGAAATGCTTGCCCTCCATACCCCTTCGCCTATATTCTCCGTCACCGTCTCGCGTTGCGTCTCGCGTGTCGATAAAAATTCACTCTCATAATATTTTCCAAACGCGCCTAAAGAAGTATAAGTTCAAAAATATTTTGTTCGAAAAAAACCTCCTTCGGGTAATGAAGTCTGAACAAAAGGTCTCTCGCTTATACATGAACATTAGTTATCATGCCTCATTGGGACACCTTACGACATGGGGATCCTTTATCAGGATATTTTCTTCCTTATGATTTTCTTTTCGAGATACTCTTACCTACCCCACCCCAAACCTATGTCATGCGCCTGCACATGAAAAAATTCGCTTTGTTAGTCATTTTTAAGGATTTATGTTGTTCAATCATCTGTAAAGTAAAGGTTGATTTCGATCTGACCTTTTTAACGATACACGAAGCTCTTATTTTAAAGGACTGTCACAATAAATATTTCCAAAGGACCCTTCTTAATTTAGAAAAATATGTATAGTATATTTATATAAAAAAAACAATCCAACCGATATTTTTTCATAATTAAAGTTATTTTCTCCAATGATTTTCGATCCGGTCTAATGTCCTGTGAAGTCAACAGGAACTTATTTTCCAAAATCCACATTGGACCCCGAAACAGTAAACAAACCTGAGGTTTCCGGTTAAAAATGCCCCAATGAATTTGGCATAGATCAACTGCCAAATTGCAAAATAAATTTATTTTCGCATTTCAATTTCACGGTCCGTGGCAAGCCTCAAATTTTCGTTATTCCATTATTTTTTTCCTCTTCTAATTTTCGCCATCGCTCGAGCATTTTTGTTGCTGTTTGTTGATGCCCTATTTCCCATCATCCCCACCAGCACCACTAAATCCCTGTTGAATGCCTGAATAACTAATTTGTGGCTTTTATTACGAAGTCCTTGATTAAATTGGTAGAAACTCCGTTATATTTCACATCGACCAGCAGAGACTGTGCATGAGACCCCTAGAGCCGGAGAATCTTCGATCCATGTGTTACGTTCGTCCTTCGTAATAAGGATTATTGGCCCTCAAAGTGGCAGTTCCCCCTCACTTAGCAACCGATTTGTAGGGTGCTCCGCTGACGAGAGCAATAACAATCGAACCAGCAGCTAATATCCACTCGTAGCGCTGCTTTCCGTGATTTATATCTATTGCCCTGTTCACCCGTTCTGACAGTGGTTTATTGCCAAGGATGTACGCCGAGAACCTATACACAGCCACCTGTTTCCGTATGCAGACCATCCCTCGTGTTTCGGTTGTCGAGTACCAAACAGCAGATTGGGTTTGAGGTGTTAATAAAGGACGTCAAACACGACAGCATGAAGCACTAATCCTGACGACTCCCCGGCCACTTCCGCCACAATAGACCGGAGCTGCTTCGCAAGGATTCGTAATTAGTAGATAAGTAATTCGAATATCTTCAAGTAGTGATTAACAAGGAAAGCCCCAAAACCTGGCAATAATTCTTTTGAATAATGGATGCTTTTTAGCAGCGACGAGTGACGTTGATAATGCGAAACTTGTGGACCTTATTCTGTGCAAGCTCCAAGCCGACAAGAAAAGTTAAAATAATAAAATTTACTTTGGTGTTGGTGACATTTCACTCAAAGAACAAAAAGGAAGTGAGTTTTGTTCTTTATTGTCACCTGCGACTCAAAGATAAAAGTGGGTTTGCAATCGAACACTTCTATGGCGAGTCAAGTTGGCGTGGCCTTGTGAGAAAAGTTTTATGTGGTTACCGCCTGTACTTTATACCAACAAGGACTCCGCATGTCCTTGATGACATCTAATGCTTTTATTTGCGTTGTAGTCACACGTCTGCCTTGAATAAAAATTGATTACATCCTTGCTCTGGTTGCAATGGTTTTGTGTATACGATATTCACGAGGATGGAGGAGATGTTTTTCATGGTTGGAGTTTTAGTATGGCATCAACATACTACTTCGAAATTATCATCATGCTTTTAGTACCAGTTACTTCGTCCAAACCACTGACTGGGATTTGTGTTTCCGTAGTAAGAACGCAAGCTCTGTCACTCTCTGCACCACCAGAAATTTATAGCCAGAAATGCGTTTGTTCATTCCTCGATCCTTTTTTTTTATGTGGAAGACTAGAGCTCAGGGAAAGCCCTTTGTACTGTCGACAATCTATTTTCTTCTTATAGAGTGCAATGTCGAACAGCAAGCTCTAGTCGATAGATAGTGAAGGGGAAGAGAGAAGTTGGAAGAAACTGCCACAACCACCTAACCCCAACATTTCTATCGCGACTCTGGCATCGGCGCAACGAGAAACAACTCGCTGGAGTGTTATGCCTCCTGAAACGAGTTGAATCCCACCAACCAACCGATGACATGTGCTTGGTGGAGCGGGGCAGTGCTGGCGGAAGGCTATGACAGGAGGAATGTAAAGAGGGAAGAAGAATTGGGGGGAAAGGCGAAGGACCGTGGGGCTCTGCCGGGATTCGGACCCGGGACCTCTGGGATGGTAGACAGGCGCCTTACTCCCTAGACTACCGAGGCCCCCAAGTATACCACTCAAGTATACCACTCCTTCAATGGCCGGGGTCTTTCTTCAATACTCGCAGGTGTATTGGTGTCTACAGGAGCTTGTATTGGGTGATGTCGAATCAAACTCCTACAGCACCTCGGTCGCTGTCTCCAGGGCTCAATAACAACTATCAGGCGCTCTGTTCTTAATCTTTATAAACAATCTACTCTCAACCTCCTCCAACTTATTTCAAAGGTTCGTTGGTTATGGTTCCTTGCTTTGTTTTTTGAACAACCCCCATTGATGCAATGACCGTAATTTTCGATCATCAAATCTCAAAAATTCACGCAGGCTATAGTAGCCCTAATAAGGCATCCCGACGGCTTAACCGATTAATAATAGAGTACCAAAGTTCCGCTTAGATCGGTTCTTCATCTAGCTGACGGTGCACCTCCTTGTTTACCTAGTAGTCTGGCACTGCTTGTGTGACAGCTTTTGTTAGTTGATTAGCGGAATTCACTTGTTTCAAGAGGCATAATGCTCCGACAAGGCTGTCTCCCAATAACCCCGACGGTTGTGGTTCAGGCGGCTGCTTAAAAAAATTAACTCATACAACATCCAAGAATTCAAACGCAAGGCTCACTGCCTCCTCCCCATGCATCTTCCAAAATACCCTTAACCTATCATCTCCTTCTTCTATCCCCGAGCTAAGCTTACTACTAGCTATTGCACCATGACGTGAACGACATAACGGACTGCTAGTACTATAAAGGGTGACAGCTGAGCTTAGACTCTATCACATAAAAAAAGTCTGCTTTCGATGCCCAGGGCCCCACCAGAAGAAATTGGAAACTGGAACTATGTCATAGTTGTATACATAGGTATGTAGTTTCAACTGAGAGTCGGGTGTAGGCGCTGGAGTTTTCTCCCACAATGCTAACTCCAAGGACTAATAAGGCACCAAGCGTGGCCTATATAACGTGGAAGCTGTAGAGATCAGGCGATCTTTCGAGGATCCCTCCACAAAACATCGACAGAATCGTGTGCATCATCGCTGGACACTGGCAAATAGGAAACATGCAGCCAAATTAAGAATTCTGTCGTAGCTGTCGAGAGGAGTGGGCCAGAGAGATAACGGAATACGTTGTTTTCAGTTGTCCGGCTCTGGCTAGGGAGTGCGACCTACATATTCTAGATTCGACCCCGACTTGAATACAAAGCGTTTGGTTGGGCTGTGGTTTCGAATATCGTTTAAGCAGGTGCAATATCCCTGTGTAATGACTCATTGGTGATGGCACCCTTTATCCTTTCTATAAACTCATTGAGCTACTTTAGGAATGTAACAGCGCTTAGATTTAGCCAGCGAAATTTGTTAGACCTCTTTCTTATATGCAGTCTAGAACGTTCTTCGACTTTATTAGCCAGGCATCGATTATCTTCTGCTCTACTCAGAGCGAGTAAAAATAAAACTACGCTTGAAACAAACACGCGAAGCATCAAAATGCCTGCATGGTACCCGAAACAGGCACGGTACATCTAAGTAAAAATAAGACTCGTCCGCACTTAATGTTAAACAGGTACGGTGCACATGACTAAAAATTCTACTTTTCCAAATGCAGCCCGCTACAGGCATGTACTAATAAAAGATGCGTACGGGAAAGTCCAAACGAAGCACGGAGGAGGAGGATTCCTCACAGATTTTTAGAGTAAAGGGAGCTGAATTGAAGCTTTAAAAAATTGTATAGGACTAAGAAAACCGGCAATTATCTTGGTGATCATAAAGAATGCCATTAGCTTACTCAGTAGACCGGTTCTAGTTCGTTTGTGTAGGTCAAGCAACATTGGACGTGGTTAGTACTTAGTTGGGGGACCGCGTGGTGAAATGACACTCGCGTTCTTTCTTATTATCCCGAATAAAAATAAAATATGACCTTTCAACGGGCGAACACCGGCCGTGTTTGAAACATAGTCCTCGGCCATATGGCGGTTATCAGAAAGCTCGTTGCAGGACAGTTCGGCCGTACACCACACACACACACCGACGGGTATAGGTTTCTATATAATGCGATTAAAAAAATCTCTTTAATATACATCTACAAGTATATAGAGATATTTCACAGACCCTAATTTGGCTTCCCCTGTAATAAATCAGACGCATACACAAACGGACAATCGTAGCCCAGTAGGACTTGTAAGCTTACAGAAGTACTGAAATGAGCCCTCACTAGTAAGGGGTAGGCCTTACCATACCCCTTACAGAAGTACTTATTTTTACACACGATGTCATAGGAGGTAAAGCCTTACTTTTTACTACATCGATGAGCCCTTATATAACGGATTACAAGAGAAGGCAGATGGTAAGGGGTAATCCAGAATTCGACCCAACGAAGTTAGAAATTTACCCGATGACTCATTTGTTTTCGTATTTTTGTAATGGTATTTGAGTCATCGGCCAAATTTCTAACTTCTGTGGGTCTAATTCTGGATTACCCCTTACCATCTGCCTTCTCTTGTAATTCGTTATATAAGGGCTCTTCTAACACCTAAAAAAATATGAGCACCCCTTACCAGATGACTACTTATATCAGTGCTCCATCGGTAAGTGCTACCTAGAATTCATACTGGGTTGCTTGTTGAAATAGCATCATTAACCCCCGCGGCAACCAATTATTTAAACATACATAGGAAGTGTTGTGTCGTATATTTTTAAATGTTATAAAATGGATTATTCTCAGGAAAGTAAGTATAATTTAATAATATTAACAAGAATACTCATTTGTTCATATATTTTTAACACGGTGAAGATTTCTTGACCTATCTTTTTATCGAAAAAGTAAAAAAAATTTATATTAATTTTCTCTGATTTTTGTCTTATATTGTTTATTGACCCTTTGGCAAAAACATATTCCAAGAACTATTGCCCGAAGTTGCCCTTTTTGTTTAATTCCACTTTTTGTGCAAAATTCTGCGTAATCCATGTTTTGTTTTTTTTAACTTATTAAAGTAGTTCTTAGCTTAAATTGAACCGTTTTATCTTTGGTAATCAACTTTTGAGATCAAATTAACATAGTATGTAAGTATTTGAGTTATAAGCAATTTTAATGCTAAAATTGGTTCATTTCGTACTTTTTTAGTACCTTTTCACCTAAGCTTTGCCAAAAAGTACCAAATAAGGTCATTTTTAACATCAAACTTGCTTCAAAAGTAAAGGTCGTAGCATAAAAATGGTCCAAACATTATTGATAGGAAATTGTCCAAGCTTTCCAATTTTCTAAAAAAAAGTTAGTTAACTAGGTATTTTATAGAGAAGGGTGGTTTTAATTGAAATTTTAGTTAAAAAAAACCAAAATTTTGACTTTGATGACTAATTACTATGGAAATTGATAGGGTAGAACCTTGATTTTTACAGTTTTAGATACGTTCTAAGATTCCGCGTACACTAATACCTTATTCATGAAAATAGGTCATAGGGTTACAAAAATACAGGGTGATATGTAAAACTCTAAAAAAACAACTTCAAAACGCCTTAGCGGGTAAACCGTTACCATATCCAATAAAATAAAATATAATACCAAATTCGTGATCAGCGACTTGTAAAACACAATCCCAATTTCATTGAAAAACAGTGTTCCATATTGATGGTCGCCATTTTGAAGCCGCCATTTTGTTTTTTTTAAGAAATAATAACAAATTCGTGATCAGCGACCCCAAAAACCTTTATAACTTTATTTTCAAACAATTATCTCAATTTTTTCGACTTTTGTCCATCTTTTTGCCGATTTCGATCACTGTGCGACGTCTAGCGAGCTCGTTTCTCTTGTGCATCGATATTTTTAAGTAGGATAAATCGAAAGGATTATTGTGTAACGGTCGGTTATTTACCGATAGTTTCTCCCTTTGATAGTCCCCCATCTATTGGAAATTTCAGGCTTTATGAATAAAATTACTTCATAAAAAAATTGGAAATTTTTTAAAAAAAAATTCAAGTAGTCGAAAAAAAAAATTTTTTTTGGGCTTGGAAAAAAACAAAGTTTTGAGAGGAGAGTCTGTGATTAATTCTTGAGGAAGGAAGTCCGTCTTGGATAATTAGAGGGTCTTGCCTAATTTAAAAGAACTTTTGCATGATCGGGAGAATTCCATCTAATTCAATCTCAAAAAAAATATTTATAGGAAGATTTGTGTAATCGAAGATATTCATAGAATCCAGACGTGGGTTCAGTGTGTTTTGGAGCCGGACGAGCTAGGCTGGACTGTATTGAACTTTTGAAGAGGTGTTACTCACTCTGCAGGGAGTTATACTCACGAGAAAAATTCACCAGAACAAGCGGATAATAGAAAGTTCTTGCTGAAATCTCTTGGGAACGCGGACGTTTCGCCGAAGAACAACTTTCCTAAACGGAAGCACAAGAAGAGAAGCAGCCTAGAAGAAAACTCTTTAAGGTATTTCGGTATTCGTTTAGTTCTATTGTGTGCGACGAGAAAAAGCACACGAAGAAGGCGGTTGTATATACGTTCCGTATATATATATATACTTGTGGTTGCTTAAGCCCCCGATTGGCCATTCATTTTAGGGCCGAAAGGATACCTTTTTGAAACAGTGACCTCACTGGAGGAGCGACCAGACGAAGAAATCGGTATTAATGTTAATTGTTAATCAAATGCCATAATTTTTGCATTCAGTGGGAGATCTATCTTGGCGTATTGTATGTCGAATGGTGCTACTCAATAGAGCGAGCGTGTAGTGAGAGCGTTGGTACTACTTCCCACATCAAGATCGAAGTTTTGTGTTGATCTAGACTGCTAGGCATATTTGGAAGCTCTTTCTTCATATCTTGAGTTGTGTGTGCAATTTGTCAGGTGGCAGTTTCAGATTCTGCCAGTTGTGAAGCGAAAGGTGCTTCATCCTTACTGAACCGGAGCCCGTGACCTGAGGAGACGGTTTAAAAAAAAAAAAAAAAAAAAAGATCAAAGAAAAGCTTAATTACTGGTACAACTGCTAATAACGTTTTAATGTTGTTTTCGTCACCCCCTGGAGATACAGTTCGGTCTTCGCATTTCTTATCTTATTCGCATTTAATTAATTATAATTTAACTATATTCAAATTTGATTAATTATATTGAAAATTTATTTATCTATATATATACACATACAATTATCTTAATCAATTATATACAGTTTACATATATATATATACCATTTTGGGAAGATAATATAGTCCTCTTCTATTATCTTACTGGTCTTCCTTAATTATATGTATATTCCCCCTCAAATATTTACTCATATACACTAATTACTTAACACACAAAAGGAAGTTGTGATAGTCACTATTTACAAATGTTACAATATTTAACACATAATTATATATGCATACCATAAGTATCATACTCTTATATCTAACCATTTCTTAAATTATAATCTGGTATAATCTGGTTACAATTATACTATAGCACATGCCCTTAGTTATAAATTTTATCGGTTGGTTTGGTGTTGTACGAAAGAAAAGAATCCTCGACTGGTACCAGCGCGACGATTGCTTTGTTTCCTCCCGTTGTTGTATTAACGTTATTATTGTGTGGTATTAGTTGACTGTGACCACCTTACCTAGATTGTAGGAGTATTGTTTGTTTGAGTTACGTCTACTATTTAATGCTAACTTACCTCAATTTTGTTGATGAGTAATTGTATGATATTGTAATTATTTTAAAATATATTTGTTGTAAATTCCTTTAACTCCTTTAGTATTAATAGACATGACCACCTAAGGGGATAAATTGTCCAGGATGGTTGGGTTGTGCTTTCTCTCCATGGTCCTCTCAAAGTCGCGTTGAACATTTACAGGTCCACCAGGTCGATGGAAACGTCCAGCGATGAATCTCTCTGGCTAACCTAATACAAGAACGATATGAAGAGATATCCTTTTAAACAATAGGTAAGTGGTGAATCATAGGTGTTGAGTCCCGGTCACACACCCCCACGCCCCCACCAGCGAGCTAGCGTACCCGTGTGGCCGGTTTAGCATCCCCTACAAACATTTAGGAACCTAGGGAGGATGTAGTCTTTTAAAAATTATTTTTATGTTTACCCAATCTTTATGGCAGTAGCCTTGCTGTCACCAGCAAGGAGCTCCATTGGGCCGGTACAATTGTACATAACGAAAATGATGAAGTTCTCATAAAACACATTCAACAATACATTTGGTGCAGATTCATTTTTTGGCTCAAATTTCCCGTCGAATGCCCGTTTGTACAGCTCAGTACTTGGCCTTTTATTTTAAATCTTTTGGTCAAATTTGGCCGTCGTGAGGCCGAATGTGCTCCCATTAAAAATAGTTAAAAACTCGACGCCATCATATGCCCCTTAAAAAGCCAACCGGCCGGTGTTCACCCTTTGTAAGGCCTTTTTTTATTTTTACTCGGGTAGTTGAACGAAGTTTTCATATGTCTTCTAGAACGTCATCCATTCACCTATTGCTTAAAATGCATTTGAATCGCAGTCGCTATTCTTTTGCAATCGTTTGTTAGGATCGATGAACAGGTTTGTAATTAAATGTCAAAAAATGGCCATATTTCGCGGTTTTTTTTTTTTTTGCAAAAACCTGTTGACTGATTTCAATTGTCCAAAACTCATAACTTTCGTCTTTTTAAGCGCTATTACGTACTATTTTTTGTTTTCCAAAAACAAAATTTTTTCGCACCTAAAACGTTGAAAAACGTGTTTTCGCTACCATTATTAGCTTTTTTCCACCTGTTCTCCTGGACCGATTTTATCCAAAACACATTCATTGAATTCCTACGATTTTTCTCTTAATTATAGCGTCGAAAAATCGCAAGGTAGATTTATTTCAACTTTTTTCTATCCCTCCTGGACTACTTTACAATCATATCATACATGGACATGATGGCGCCACTTTCTTTTACTTTTTAAATTCTTTTCTCCAGAGTAAAATTTTTCAAACCATTTTGTGCGATTGACTGGGAACTGTAATGACAGTGAAAAATACATTTAAACATGAAACTCTTTAAATTGACTCAACTCAATTTGTATGTATCTCTCATGAATATTTCGCATTTCGAAAAATGAACTCTTTTTGTCAATTTTTTAAGAGTTGCTGTCATGGTAGTGCAAGCATCCATCTTCATAGATTTAGTAGGGTAATTGTGGGTGAGATGCCGCGTGGCGAGGATGCCGCACTAGTTATATTTTATGTTCATTCAATAGGCAGAGCGAACTATTCTCGCACATTCGATGCCCCTTCCGTCACATGTTTTAAAGGCAAGTGCCCGTGCGTCCTACGAAATTTTCAGAAAATACAAACCCCAACTCAGAAAGCATAAATCCATTAGAAGATATTCCAACTAAACTTAGGGAATACATAGTACCAATACCTTAACTACCGGCCTCAACTGTTAAAAGGAAACAAACAGCAGCGATTTAACGTCTCCCGAAAATATACACTTTAAGAAGACCAAAAATTAATCTCTGATCAAAGGTACTAAAATAGTATATTCTGTAACAAGTTTGGAATGATGCATATTCCGCACAAGTGGAAGTCCAGCGGTCCACGAGTGCGGAATATGCCATTCAAAACGCGTTGCAGACTATACTTTTTCTACGCCTCTAATTAGTTTTTATTAATATTTTGTAAATAAAAACATACCTAATGTAAAGCTACTGTCAAAAATATAATGTATAAGGCACAGCAACACTAAATAACATATTAGTAGGGAGTTAACAATTTTGTAATTTAATAATTTATTAATAGATGGCCACCGCAAAATTTAATAAAAAAATGCTATTATTTTCTGCAATTTAATAATTGAATAGTTTATTGAAAGCCAAAATATTCTAGCAGAACATCATTGATTGTTTCTTTATTGAAACAATCCTTTTTTCTTTAATTAATAAATCTTTTTTTCTTTAATTAATAAATCATATTCTTGGATTACGAGAAACAGATGTCGCCACTAGTAGTCATTCCATAACAAGGGATGGAATGAATATTCCACACGGGTTATGGAATGCTGCTAATTCCGTAACTAAAAGTAATATCAGAATGCCTGTATTCTAACAGAGGCGTAGAAAAAATATTAAGACGGCCAGAAAGTAGAAAAGAAAGCAGAGAACAAAAAAGAAGGAAACAAAGAGAAGGCAGAAGATGTGCAAGAAGAGAAGAAAAAAAATATGCACCTGATTCTACAGAAGATGACTCCAATAATTGTGTTGTGTGTTGGAAAAATTATTTCCACACAGAGAGCAAAACCGACTAGATTAAATGTCCAGAATGCCGCAAATGGCTGCATGAAACATGCACGCTTTATAAAAATATGTGCAATATATGTGGCCGGAAGCAAATAAGAGAAAAAAATTTAAATAAAAAGAAATAGGCCCATAAGGCATCTCTCCCATATGGTGCGGCAACTATCCCACAGATTGTGGGATAGATGCCTTTTTGACAGTGATTCAATTTTGGTTTTTTATTTTTATAATGATTCAAAATTAAATTTTTTTTTGTGTATATTTTGAAGATTAATATCATTCCTTTTGATTAAAACTGTTTTTAACCGACTTCAAAAAAGGAGGAGGTTATCAATTCGACGCGTAGGTATTTTTTGGTCCTGTTCACGCATAACTTTGTAACGCAATGACTTTTTTGCTTTTTTTCTTTTTTGTTTGAAAGGGTAGTTTCCCACGGTGGTCCCGTACAATTTTTTTTAAATTCTGATAAAGGAGTTCGAAGGTAGGCATAAAAAACTGGTAAAATTAGTACACCTTGAACGGATAGAAGTATTTTCAAAGGCAGCGAACAAATTACTTTATTGTCGCGTGCTCGAGAAGAGGCCGGTGGATGAATCGGTAAAGGCGTTGACCTGCAAATAAAAATTGCGGGTTCAAATCCCGGAGGGTAGTTCGACTTTTTTTCTTTTTTTCTCTTTCTAAAATCCATTCTGATTGGATTAATGTTGTAAAGAATTAGAAACTCTTCGGTGAGAAATTTCATGCATACTCTACTCATGCAGACTGTAAGGCCTTCCGCACACTTGTCCATAACATCAAAACCAAAACCGGTTTTATAGGCAAGGGGTCGCAGGGAAGACAACTTTTCTTCCATAATTTTCCATCATTTGTTCACCCAAACATTTTCTGGTTTCACCATCCATTACACTAACACAAGCATATTTTCGTTCTCAGTAAAGCTGCTTCGCTGTGCTTGCACCCCACACTACTACATAGGCATTACAATCGTTACACGAAAATGATGGAGAAAAGTGAGTTCCGAGTGTATTATTGAAATGATATTAAAACCGGTTTTAAATTATGGACAAGCTGCGAAGGGCCTAAGACTGTATTCCTTTGGAATGAAATTCTATTTAAAGCAGTTTCTGAAAAGCTTTATTTACGTATTTAGCCATCTTGTTGTAACAATCTCCCGTAGCACAACGACTGAGAGGCTTGCCTCTCGTCCTAGAGGTTGCGAGTTCGATTCTTTGACCTGGAGCAATTTTTTTTTCAATCGACACAATAAATATTTCTTTTTAATTTCCTTTGGGGAATTTTGTTTCATATTAAATAAGTTTTTTTTTAAATTGCTCCGAAAATACGCAAATTCATTACTGCAAAAACTATTTAGCTACTGCCTCAATTCTTTTCGACGGCGCGCGGCTGAGTGTCATACTTCTCGTAATAAATAATTTTTTTTTATGTTGCCCCCGAAAAAAAATTAACGGACTAAAAAGAACGAAATAAAATAAATTTTTAAAAACCGACTTTAGAAAAACCAAAAATAATGCACAAAAAACCAAAAATAATGCACAAAAAAGGATAAAATAATTGTTTGAAATTCTTTACAACATTAATCCAATCAGAATGGATTTAATAAGAAGAATCACTTTTGAAGACGGTGCCAACACCTGTTTTCGGGGTGATGTATTAAGGGCATAAGGCTAACAAAGAAATGAATACAATTTTCGCAGCAATAGTTAATGCAATGAAAGTCAACTACTACCTGGCACCGTCTTCAAAAGTTATTCTTCTTATTAAATCCATTCTGATTGGATTAATGTTGTAAAGAATTTCAAACAATTATTTTATCCTTTTTTGTGCATTATTTTTGGTTTTTTGTGCATTATTTTTGGTTTTTCTAAAGTCGGTTTTTAAAAATTTATTTTTTTATTTATATGCACTATTACGGTTTTTTACAATAGAGTTTAACGAAAATGTGCGGCATCTCACCCACAATTTATTTGTCAAAACTTTTTGACACTTAACTCAATAATACAAATAGAGAATGATGTATGGACTTGCCGACAATTATGATGGGTATTAATAAAAAAAGGAAACCCAACAATTATCCTGCCAAAAAAAATCTACATATCTCACGCAACAATACCCTGAATCCGGATGGATGCCCGGGAATACACCCTCACATCAACGCGTAAGTAAGTAAGGCCTATGCCCTCCTGTACAAACTTAGATCAAGTTCCTCTAATCTTGAGACGAAATTATTAAATAAAATTCAAATCTCCGTTTTTGAATAATCTCGAAACGTCCGAGGAGGGGGGCAGATATTTATTTTTCCCATTATGAATTATTAAAATGTCTAAAATTACAACGGGCGAATGGGCCCATTTAAAGAAAATTCCGCAAAATCCTTTTAAAATAATCCATTGTAGTCCCGAAAGTCCTGCTAATATAGGGAATACTTAGGCACCCATATAAGTGGCCAGGATCCGTTCTCAATCAAAATTTCCAACCAAGCTGAAGGGAATTTTGTGCTGCTCCTGCTCCTGCTCTCCTACTTACGAAGATCCACTCCAGCTGGGCGAATGAGGAGGAGCTCAAGGGTTTCCCAAGTAAGCTGCTATTTTAGGAATTTAATTAATTAGCTCCCTTAGAGTGACCTAGACCAAGTATTTCCTTCATTAAGTATTCTATAGATAGTTGCCGGTGGATGTTGTCGGACCAGTGCACAACATGGAAGAAAAATTCCTAACGAACGTCAATTTATCCGGTTAATTATGTACATATTTACCTTTGACAGGTGCGTCAGGCGAGGCCAGGTCAGGGATGCCGGAGCGACTCGTCCGTCCTGGATGTGGAAGGCCCCCGTCAAAAGGGATATAATTCCGGAGAACACGGAGCCGAAGGGCGGTGCAGGACACATGCCAAACTGACTGATTTTCTCGTGATGTTGTTTTTCGGTATATTTTCGACTTTTCATGAATAATTTTTTTTGTTGCTCTTTTTTTGTTTTGGAAGATTGGCGGACCTTTTAGGCAAAATGCCAGGTTTTTGGAAGTGGGATCGGCAGCAGATTTCGGAGCTGAAACTTATAAAAGTTTTAAACATTTTCAAGGTATTTGGCATTGCGTGACGTATAGAAGGTATTTTATAAAGCTGTGCTTGGTGGGCTTAGCTCTAAAGTTCAGGAAAAATTAAATTTGACAAAGAATTGCTTCGAGATTATTTGAGCATTCTAAAATGTGAATTGCTTTGATACTAAGTCCAAGGACGAATGCAGATGCATATCCACAGGAGATTAACATTGACAATTGAGTTTATTTTGATACGCTTTATATCACCTTCACCTGCATAGTTCGCGTGACAATGCAATCTGACTTTTTTGGCCGTCGAATTTTGCAATTGTGTTTCTATTCCACTAAAAATTGGTATTTAACAAAAATAATAACAAAAACAAGAACAAAAACACGGGAAACACGGGAAACGCGAGAAACAGAAAGGTGGGTTGTACCTAGAGTTGAGCCGGACTTACATGAGGAAGTACAATTGTCCTTTACATGATGGTAAATTGTATAGAAGCCTCAATTTATTGAAATATCCCTGTTCGAAAATAATATCCTACTACTCTTGGTATGGGCGTGTATCAGGATAAAGTCATGCTTGATTTTCGATTTTTAACATACATGGGGAAATGAGGCGAATTGAGATTGTTAAATATAAATATACACCGAGGCAAGTTTCTTACTCTCTTACTCTTACTCTGAGACAGCTGCGTATTCGAATCAAGCTCTTCCATGGTATTTATTCTCTTTCCTTCTTTAATTTGCTTGTTTTTGTAATTTTGGCATTACAATGGCACTTCGCCTCATTTGAAGTATGACATTGTACTGGCCCAAAAGAAAAAAGAGGCACATCTTACAAACTCATTTTACACGCTTGTCCTACCGAACACTAGTTGTACCGATATGAAGCAATAAAAACTTTACATTCAAAATTATATTTTATTTTGTAGTTCACTTTAAAATAAAAGGGTATTTTTTTTCTTGTTTTCTTGTTGTGACGTTATGAAAAACGTCAGTAAATTTAAATTTTTTGGAAAATGTAAATATTTCGGAGGAAATAGTTGAAGAATCAATGAATTCCACTTGTCATGACATTTCCATTGTTCAATTCGAGGAATTGCAGGGAGATGCACTGGAAAATTTCGCTGGATATATTAAAGGCAAAGTCAAAAATTGTGATCCCTTTTTAACCTATTTCCGGTGCCCGTTTCTTAATGAAACATATATCAAACGAATGGTATTTTTTCATAGATGGTCAGAATATATATTTTATTCAGACACGTGCATAGGAAAAGGTGTGAAAACCAGGTAAAGTTTTACCTATACTGAATTGTTATTTGAGCTGTTAAGTGCAAATTACGAAAAATCTATCTATGAGACCGGTGCCAAGTGAAGGATTTGGGTTGTCTAAACATAATTTTCACAACCCGCAGTTCTAAAAAAGGAGCGTTTTGTGGAATATTTGAATTTTAGCGTTTTTTCGCATTTTTCTCTATTTTGAGGGAAACTATGCATTTTGGTGAAAATATCAAAAAGCAAAGTCGTAGGGCATAAAATTTTCTACAAATTTTGCCCTCAGTGTTTTTTTGAATTCCTCATAGTTTCGCCGCTAGAGAGGGTTTTGCTAGATTTTGTTTAGATTTTGAGCCAAAATTATGGAATTGTTAAGGCTACTATATTTTTTTCAATTCTGCTACCATTTTTTTACATATTTACTACATTTTTAAGATCACCAAGGCCCAACACTGGGTGAAAGACTGACGGTGGCCCGGGCGCGTGTTTCTTCTTCGTTATATTTTGTGTGCCGGCTGTTTTTGAAAATAAAAATGGCGTCGAATGAATGCTGTAAGAAAAGTTGAATATTTTAAAACATAGATTTTATTAAACAGAGACAATGTTTATCATTTTAATTTTTTTTACATCAAACGTAAATGTCTAATGATAATGAATGTACAAGGATTTTTTTTGTGCACCTCTATTAATATATATCTTCAATTTTATAAACATCAGTGAGAATTTTACAACTTATAACTTCCGTTCAAGTTTTATATGAGAAAAAAAACAAAAAATTAAAAACTAATGGCTTCCTTAGAAAGCTTAGAGTGTCCTCTTTAAAATGCCTTTTTTTATTTTTGCGTACATTTTAGGCAAGGATACTTTAGTTTTTCCCCGAACGCCTCGCTAGAAAATTTGAATTCAGCCTTTTGGCGCGCTTAGATTTTTCGAATTTACTTCTTATTTTTAATAATTTTTTATAATAATAGAACAATTGTTTTTAAAATAAGTTATAATATAAATTTTAGTAAAATTTTCCGCTCTTTCACGTGGCGCTATTAGTTTTGTGAAATTTTGTTTATTTTTCGATATATAAAGCCAAAACCAAATTTTCGAATTTGTAAGCCGGTTGCTTTTTTCAATGCCTCGATGGCCTATTTCAACCGGTCGAATTGACCGACTCGGTTTTGTTTTCTTCTTTCTTAGAATAAGTTTGGTTGAATATCATCAACAGGCGACACTAGTATTATTAAATGTTTAAGTAAGTTAAATACGCTAGGACCAACACATAGGATTGCTTACGTAAGCGAATTATCCAAATGTGGTTTGGTAAAGCCATGAAGGATAAAAATGAAACAGTTGGAGAAAATAATGGGGATATTATATTAATAAAAGAAAATTGAAGATTGTCACTTAATATCAGACACTTTACTATTGATTTATCCCACACATTTCATTAAACACCGTTATATGCATTGAAGAATTAAAATTATTGGTAGCATATATTCTTACCCGGTCTACCATCGAATACCATGCAAAATTGCAATGAATTCGGCACAGTAGTTTTCACGTGAAAATTTAAAAATAATTTACAGTCAAACCTGGATAAGCGAGAGTTCAAGGGACCGCAATCTCTTTTTCGCTTATGGAGGTTTTTCGCTAATCAAAGTTTTTCGCTAATATACAAGAGTGGCTTTTCTACAGGTTTAAAAGTTTTGATACTTATCAAATGTAGTAAGTAGGTCGGCATTGGTACACACGTCAATAGAGTGCGATACAAAAACAATGTGCAGTTTCACGAAAATAACACAAATCTAGGGGTGGCAGCACAGAAGTCGTTTCAACTCATTTGTTACGAGTTTTAAATGGAAAATTCAATGGAAAACTCGAAACAGATGACTTGAAACGTCTTCTGTGCTGCCACCCCAGCCATTATACTTACTCGAAATTTAAGAATGAGTCATAAACAGCAGATAATAGCAGGTACATAAATACGCTCAACTGTCGCTTATAGAGATACAAATAAGTAAGTCTCAGTTATTCAGGTCCACGAGAGAAAAACGACTTTCTCTTATAGAGGTTTCTGTTTCTCACTTATAGAGGTCTTAGAAGGGACCTGGCAATTACTCTCACTTGTAGAGTTTTCTCGGTTTGATTGTATTTCCTTATAAAACTTAAAAAAATCGGCTACCAGTGACGTCACACCATAAAAGCTGTGCGTAAGAGCTCCAGTGTCGAAAAGTTTTTATTTTTGTTCATCTTTTGCAATTGCCATTTTCTTCCCAAACGCGACTGTTGATTTGCCAAAGCGGTCCCCCAACTAAGTACTCACCATTCGTCCAATGCTGCTTGAGCTCGATGTCGAACGAGAACCGGTTTATTGAGTATGCTAATGGCACCCTTTATGATCACCAAGATAATTGCCAATTTTCTTCGTATTACAAAATTTCTAAAAACTCCAGTAATGCTCCTTTGAAATCATATTTTACAGCGTTCAAAATTAGCTCTCCTGAGATGCGCTCCCAACCTTTGAATATATGCATGTATCAGTGTGTATATGTTCATTTTTATATGATGTTATTCAGATGGGCACACTTTGGAATTTTGCAACATGAACTTTTAAAAAAAGCTTCTTGTCTTAGCTGGGAGGAAAGCTTTTTTTTGTAGGGGAAATTTTGATTGGGTAAACTTTGATATCGTTTACAACTTTTCTTGTAGGAAATGGCGTCAATTGTTGAGGTGTCTGGGTCATTCTTCCAGTGAAGCTTGGGTTAGGTCTGACATATATCTACCACGGTATACCATGCTCAAATTCCATAAGTCCTACCACAGAAAACTTCTCAAACCGGCTTTGTAGTTTCCGTCGACCTAGATATTTTTGCAATTGAAGAAGATTTTCGGCGCACCAAACCTACCGAAATTTATACTCGTCACAGCATCTTTTTCACTGTCTTTATTTTTTTAGTACATTAACCTTGAGTCTAATTTGTAAACAGCGCCAAGGAGCCACCATGCTTCGTTTCTAAATGTTTAAATCAAATTTATTTTAGAAGTCCTTGTTGACAGTTAAATGGTCCTCTTCGCTTTCATCTCGAAAAAATCTCGTTATCTGATTACGAATTAACATGTCGAAGACCATCCCGCATCCTTAAAAAAACGAACAAACTACCCTCTTTTCTTGGGCATCCATCAAACGCACAATTTCACTAATTTCAATGAAGTTAAGTGAACATTCAATTATGTATTAAAGGAAAAACTCAAAAAGGACTAATCCAGACCGAAAATACTTTCGAAGAAAATTGCACTCGTAGTAGATTAAATTCTAAAGAATCTTTTAAAGTTAATGGCCAATAAATTTCGGGCAGTTTAGTATTTTCGAATTTTTTTATAAATATCTCTTAATTTATTTTTGAACAAATGTAGTAAAAGAAATCCCTACAAAAAAGAACCTTTATTGAGTATTTCGCATGTGTGCAGAATCATCAATCAAAACTTCAATTGAGTTAAATTCCAGCCCCAAAACGAAGGTCCTTCCACAATTTACCATAAATGACGGAAAAATCCCAAAAACTGCTCTTGCATTGTTGAGCGTAAGCAACAGGCATGGCTGTACGTGACCTTCACTCTCCTGAAGCCGGCTTTCTCCTTTCACAAGTCCATCCCGCCCCCCATCATCCCGACTACGGCACCCACCATCAACAAAAGAAAGGTCAGCTGGCTTGCGGACTCCAACAGGTAAAGTGGGTGGTTACCAAATTTATATATAAAGTTGTTTGTTTGCCAACAAAGGAGTAAATTGCGTGTCTGGAGATCCTTACGCTCCTTGTCGTTTTAAGTCAATTTCTTTATTTTTTTTTTGTTTCTTGGGCAGGAGTAATCCGAAGGAGAACAACCAGCCCCGGACCGAGATCCGGACCAAAAAGATTTATTGTATGTTCAGAGTTGACAATGCTATAAGTAAACACCCGCTCCATGAGGACGCCGCGGGCACAGAAAGGGGTTTTAAATGGCATAGAAAATAGCAACAAGAAGGACCATTCATCCCGCCTTCGCATGTCCCGTCGTCAAGTTGATGAGGGACTTACGAGGACATTCCCCGAAATAAATCCAGCATCGGGCAATCTCTGCAAGGACTCGCAGGGAGAACGGCTGCCAATCAATACTTAATAAATCAAATTCCTCGGCGAACAGGACTATTGCTGTCTAAGTATCCTTTCGGCTCATTTAGTGGTAGATGGTGGGGAGGTAGACTGACTATATCGACATGGAGATCCGTGCATAACCATGACAGCCATCGGAGGACACAGCCTGCCAGTTCCATTAGTTTTCTTTCTCTGATTAAATTTGCGGAAAACAAAAACAAAAGTAAAATTACAGGAAAAAGGATACCAACGACGCAGACCCTGATGGTAAATTACTGTTGGCACTCGGAAATGGGGACAAATATTTGATAGACATCACCGAAGAGTCAACGGCAACACAGCAGCAGCATTTTCACAGACGCTTTGACGACCACTACTCGAAAGGATTAATGTGCCCGGAGGGAATCAATTGCAGGAAATAATTATGAAGAAGGATAAGACGACATTATCACTACCAACAAGCGAGAAAGGCGCTGACATTCAGGCACTTAGCTACAACACCATCAAACCCGACGCCAGGATTAGTTAATTAGATATCACTCGGGGAATAATCAGGCTCTGCGTTTGTACAATCTTACCTGCCGGAAGGACGAAAACATAAAGGGATAATCAGGATGCTTAGTGAAGATTAATTGAATTTCGAGTTCAAAAGGAAACTTTAGAAATTTGCCCAAAGTCTTAAAGCTGCCATTGTGCAACTCTCTCTCAGGTGGACTTTTGCTTTTTGGTAGAATTTCTGGAAAGAGGTGAGATTTGCTGTTTTATATCCTGAAATTAATTTAAAGGACGAGAGAAGGCTCAGATTAAAGCGTCATTGTTATTCAGGTTGAAGCTGATCTGTGTTGCTTTCACAATCAATTTTTTTGTCCTGTTATATTCCGAGAAACATTTTTTTGTATAAAGGTAAACATTTCTTGAAAATGAAAATGTTTTCAAATCGCCATTCATGGAAGAAAGGAGCGGGTCTAGCAGGGGTTTGTTACTTCTTATGAAAGCTTAATAATGAACTAGTTCAGGAAAGTTCTGTGGAATTGGGGTGGCAGAAGCTGAAATGATTTGTTTGATTTTTTTCCTTTTCAATAACAGAAAAAAAAGAAATAACAAAAAAAATACTGGGAAAATATATAAAGGATTGGAATCAATAAGAAAAACCTGCTGACCTGCTGTATTGTGATAAAAGCTTATTCCTACTTAACCATTGGTTTGACTAGTTTTGTTGTTCACAACAACGTTTCCGTGTTTACAATGGTATTATTGGTATCTTATACAAATTGCTTTATGGTAGGTTTCACTTTTGACCGTCCGACTTTCCATGCGACTTCTGTACAGATTGTGAAGTTTAAAGCTCGATTCACAAATATCCGTGACGCGTACCACACATATCCGTCGGACTTCAGTGCAGAACCGGGGGCATCAGTGAAAAAACAAAAATAGCGGCACGATGTAATTCCATGGAAACAAATTTGGAAAGGCGCGACATGTTTCCACACATCTGATGCAGTGTGGCACCGACGTTCTTAGTATCCTTCAGGCGTCCGTGAAAAACATAAAAAAATACGTTGCCAGCGATATTTTTTAATTTATCCCGGACGGTCAAACACATGTTTTTAAAATTGAACGGAAAATTTTGTAAGAATTCAACAGAAATTTAGGTAAAGTTTATTATATTGTTTCTGTGCAATCTTTTCTTGTGCATTTTTGCGGGAAGTGGACCCATTTCGAGTTAGGGGTTTTGGGGGGTAAAAAGGGGGTTAAAATTGAAAAAAATTTCTGCCGCTTCGTATGTAGGTGCTTTTAGGGCTAAATAACCGTTAAATACTAGTGGCAGACATTTTTGAAAATTTGGACCCTCCCCAAGCCACCCCTAGCTGAAGTTGCCATTTTTCTCCCCACACCCTAGCAAATAGTCAAAAATTTCTGCCACTAGTATTTAACGGTTATTTAGCTCTAGTAGAACCTACATACGCAGCGGCAGAAATTTTTTTTAATTTTAACCCCCTTTTTACCCCCCAAAACCCCTAACTCGAAATGGGTCCACTTCCCGCAAAAATGTCATATTATAAAAAATGCTTAAAATTACTTCAAAAGCTTATATACCAAACGGCAGAAGGTTGGGGCGACACGATTTTTTCAAGTGCCAGCTCCCCTACTACTGGAGCATCTTTCTCATACGTATGCTCACATAGTTGTTGCCGGAGATTGTAATCTAAACTTATTAAAATCTTCCAGTCAAGAAAATTTTTTCAATCATTCAATGCAGACCTTAGGCCTTGTTCAAATGAATATCTTGCCAACTTACTTTAATGCGACGAACCCATCTCCACTTGCGAACCTAGTAGTGCAGTAAAAAAAGCATTTTAATTTGTGCAGTCTGGTGGCAGCAAGATTATGATTTTATCCTGTTGGGGATATCCCCAGGAGTATATTGCTAAGTTTTGGACCTCGAAAAACTTCTGCTACTTTTTTTATAAACAATTAAAGTTTTTTTACCACGGTTTTCGAGCTTAAAATGTGAATTACTCCGGTTCTATAAGTGGATTGGGGCCATCTAAATACCAGTCTCTTCGTAATAAAATTTCCAATAAATCCTCGTTTCTGAAGTACATACATAACCTACAAAACTGAAAAAACGAGAAAAAAAACAGTATTTTTTTCATTTTAGTGCCCAAGACAGTCAACTAGACCGATTTGCATCAAACTTTCAAAAAATATACTTCTTGATGTTATAAAAAGATCTTGAAAAATTGGTGTTAAAATACTGAACCCGTTGGCCAAAATTGAATTTGTTATCTAAAATTTGAAATACCCGCCATTTTATGCCATTAAGTCCAAAATGAAAATTTCTGTTTTTAAAATGTAGGTCTCGATGCCACATTTCGAATGCAATTAAAAAAAAATTTTTTAATGTAATTTTGGTTACTTTTTTTTCATTTGTTTACAACTCAAATAATAACAATTGCATTTTTTCGGCCATTTTGAAAAGAACTTTTAAAACTTTTTATCCGATCTGGTAGAAAATTTTGGGACCTTTAATTTAAAAAAAAGAAAGTTAATTTTTGTTAACGTAAACCCGAGATATTTAACTTTTTGCATTTTGGCCAACTGTTAACTAACAAACACATATTTTGAGCTACAATTTGGACTGTATCATTTTGAAACCTATTCATTTCATGTGATCAATTCAAAAAAAATTGCCAATGCAAAAAGTAAAATATCTCGAGTTCACGTTAATCATACTGAACCTTGTTTTTTTTAAATTAAAGGTCCCAAAATTCTCTACCAGATCTGATTAAAAATTTTAAATTTGCAAATTTTAAAAATGCAATTGTTAATATTTCTCATTTGTCATTTAATTTCCTCCCCTGCCATGCTTTTGCTGGCATTCCCCAAGGATCTATCTTAGGCCCTCTACTGTTTAGTATATATATAAATGGTCTTCCACTAATAGTAAAGCATTCTTACGTACATATGTTGCTGATGCTGTATCTATTTTAGTGATACTAAAAATCAATTTGAGTAGGGCATAAATAAACTCTTTTCAGATTTTCATAACATAAATCATTGGTCCTCCTTAAATTCACTAAAACTTAACCCATCTAAATCCCAATGCATCATCTTCTCCAATTCTAATGCGTCATCAACCGACCTCTCTCAAATTACCTTAAATGGGAATATGCCATATTTGGACCACATTAGCTTTATTCTGGGCAAAGTATATAGTATTCTAAGGCGGCTTCATCGTAGTCTCTTGTCACAAGCTGTTCGTATGAAGCTCGTTAAAGCTATATTCTTGCCGCACATAATGCATGTCCTCTGTATCTTCCCTTCGTTAGATTCATCCTTTAACCGTAAGTTAAAAGTAGCCTTTAACGACTGCATACGTTTCATTCATAACCTTCGCAGGTATGACCATATTTCGCCTTCGTATTCAACCGAATTTCAACTTTAAATTCGGCCGAACTTTAAGGGTTAGTTTTCATCTTAAATGCTAATTGCCTCATCTGAAATGGTCACACATATAAATATATCCTAAATAAAATAAAAGGAAGATTAATAAACATTTTTATGGGAGTGCATTTCCATTGTCAACTTTTTGGTATCCATTTCGGCCGAATAATAATGTTTTTTCGCCCTATGTCCCATGAAGGATTAAAGAAGCAATTAGTTAGTTAGTATTCCTGTTGAAATAAAACGAATTGAATTGAATCAGTGTGTACTTCCAAAAGGTGTCTTTTGAATTTATTTCTGGCAGGACAAATTGAAGCACGTGTATCACTAAGGAATATCTTTTTTTGTTCATTAGTTTTGTATATTTGCCTTTATAAAATCACATTTAAAATGTGATTTGCAAAAAACCCAATTCTAAACTGACTTAAAACTACTACTGATAGCGATGTTAAGAACTTAAAGGCGAAGGCTCAATGCCGATGGCGCGTTATACGCGCCAGATACTTCATGCCCGTTAACGTCCGTTGAAGGTTCATTCATAGCGTCAGGACATCAAAAAGGTTGCTTTGATTTAAATTCATGTATGGATTTTTGCCTTTATAAAGTTTTAATTTCGACAGTTTGACAGTTTTACACTTTTCAACGCTTGCCAACGCGCGAAAAGTTGAAAGTTGGTCTACTTTTGCCGTCGCTTGACGCCGCTGACGTCGCAAAGTCGTGAATGGGACAGCTCGGTTTGAATTACAGACAATAAAATATCGACGTCAAAGCGCGTCAACGCTTTGACGCGCGTAAACGCGAATAAAGTCGTGATTGGGCTATCGCCTTAAGGCGATGGCCCAATGCCGACGGCGCGTTATACGCGGCAGGTGCTTCATGCGCGTTGACGTCCGTTGAAGGTTCATTCATAGCTTCAGGACGTCAAAAAGGTTGCTTTGATTTAAATTCATGTATGGATTTTTGTATTTATAAAGCTTTAATTTCGACAGTTTGACAGTTTTGCAATTTTGGTCGACTTTTGCCGTCGCTTGACGCCGCAAAGTCGGGAATAGGACAGCTCGATTTGAATTACACACAATCAAATATCAACGTCAAAGCGCCTCAACGCTTTGACGCGCGTAAAATCGAATAAAGTCGTGATTGGGCTATCGCCTTAAAGGGGACCTCCTGTCAAAAAATGACGATTTTTGACAAAAATGGAGATTTTCGTGTTTTTTGGATAAAACTGTTCTTTGAACTTTCCTCTATAATCTATATGAACTTTCCTCTATACAATGTAAAAATGTGTTTTTTCGACGTACAAGAGTAAAACTTTGGTCCGTTATATCTCGAAACTTTATTTTTCATATTTTTGTAACTTCTGTAAAGTGGCACAGGGTTTCAAACGATTTTAAAGTACGACGTCTCAACATGTTGATTGAACCTTCCTCTTTGATGTTGTACGCCCGATTTTTAATTTTTTGTTTATAACAAAAGTTATAACATTTAAATCCGAAAACCTATTAGAAATGTCGTAGGAATGCTCCATTTTGACACTTTTTGGTATTTAAAAATGTGAATTATCATAAATTTTTAATAAAAAACAATATCAAAAATCTGGCTTACATTTCCATAGGGGAAGGTTCACTGAGTAATTTGAGATGTTAAACTTTGAAATCGGTTGAAACCCTGCGCCACTGGGTTCATTTAAAAATGGCCGTTTTCCGACCATATTCCTTGTTACATAAACAAATTAATACAAATCAAAAATTTAACACACGATATATATTTCCAACATAAAAGGCTACATTTGTGTGTTTGAGAATGTTTTGTTGAATACTTCAGATTTTAGCAATTCTGGCAGAAGGTCCCCTTAAGTATCTTCGCGTAAGCATGGTCAATGTTGTCTGTTCAAGCAAAATTGGTGCAAGAAATCGATTATCCGGATATAATTGCAGTTTTCACCGAAATTAATAAAGCTTATAATAAAATATTTTCATTATTAGTAAATTAAATGTTTTAGTATAAAAAGTATCGCTACAAAGCAAAAATGTGCCATATCGGACGGGGCCTAGAGCGCAGTCGAGCTTAAATCCGCCACTGCCTGTGTGAATGTCAATGAAAAAATCATCACGGAAGCCACTGACACGAAAAGCATCGGTGCCGGCTATGTGTGGATTGACCTTAATGCAACGTCTGACGAATTGTCTGTGCCGAAATGTTCCAGTGACTTTGCGTGTTCGTTGGTCGCCGTTTGGGTCGGTCTCTAAAGGCCCGTCCTCACTACGCGGACTAATGGTGTGGCCACACTACGCGGTCTTGGGTCGTACGCCCTTTTGCCTTTTTTTTCATATAGAGTTTTATGACTTTTTTACGACTTTTTTACGACTTTGTCCATGGTAAAGGCCGTGCGGCCAAACAACGCGGACAAAAGGCTGTGGTTAAAAAGGTACATTGTGCGTCCACACACTATGAGCTTTTCAAAAGCGCGTACGCCGTTTCAAATGAGAATTGATTTTTTCTCACTCATGACTCAGAAAATTAAAAGATCAAGCGCGCTTTTGGCTGGCCGTACGACCAAAAGCGCGTGGATTCTAAGTCCGCGTAGTGAGGACGGGCCTTTAGATACCACGCGCTTTTGGCCGTACGGCCAGGCAAAAGCGCGCGTGATCTTTTAATTTTCTGAGTCATGAATGAGAAAAAATCAATTCTCATTTGGAACGGCGTACGCGCTTTTGAAAAGCTCATAGTGTGTGGACGCACAATGTACCTTTTTAAGCACAGCCTTTTGTCCGCGTTGTTTTGCCGCACGGCCTTTACCATGGACAAAGTCGTAAAAAAGTCATAAAACTCTATATGAAAAAAAAGGCAAAAGCGCGCACGACCCAAGACCGCGTAGTGTGGTCCCACCATTAGGCTTGTATGACAAAATGTTAAGTGCGAAGCTTAAACTTTTAGTTTTAAACGTAAAAGCTTAAACGATTCAAATTGTCGTGGTGAGGGGTTGACCTTCCTATTTATAACATTAGCCGGTTATGTAATATATGTATGTAAAGTAATCTGTATTTATCCTTTTTGTATATCAGCAATCCCTTTTGTTTTTAATTTTAATACTCAGAATAACTACAACAATTACTTCACAAAAAACTTCACTTTTACACCTTCTTCCATAATACATTTTACGACACCAGATGCATAGTAGGCAACTTTTTTAATTTATATCACATTGATCCTTTTTATTACGCCGTAAATAACCATTAAAAAGTGCAAAAAACCCCCCGTCACTGAATTTCAACTATAAATATTTTACTATTTATAGGAAAGAATTTATGGCACGATAAATATCCTTATCGGGGATTCAAAGCAAACCTTCGTAGCCATAAATATCTAGAGGCACACAACTTGAATTTTGGCACTACAAAGTCCACCCCCAAAAACCCCACCACGCATTGCCAAGGATTTAATAATATAAAATAAGTTTCCCAAGAAAGGAGCGTTTTGTTTCGACCCTCAACTGTAGAAACTTCAGGACCTGTGCTAAAAAGCCAAAGGACTTAAGTAATCAAACCAAGAAGAAGAAGAAAAGTCTTTTTGTGTTTAGTTATTGGCGGTTTTTGCAGGCCAAAGTTTTTGTTCTATTTTTTATTTTGTTTTTGGTGTGATGGTGAAGGATGCGAATTGTTTTACTTTTGCTTTAAATTTAAATTGTGTTTATTCTACGGTGACGAATACATTTTTTAAGGACTTCTCCCATGCATACTAAAATAGGAAAAAAATATAAAAAGTTTTTGAAGATAGGAAGTGAGCGTTGAGATTTTTTCTTGGGTATTACGTGACTTTTAGTTGATTGAAAGGAATTGTGTGAGCGAATTGAGAGTTTATATTTTTGTTTATATTTAAGCATTTAAACTTATCACAAAATTGAATTATGAAATTGAGTATTAGTAATACTAATCAAATAACGTTTTATTTGATGGTAGCTTCTGTCTAGTATGAGCAGTGCTCGAAATAACCACTCTTTTGTTTGCACGGTAATGTTACGCCCACAATAGCATGTTAACTAACTCTGCAAATCCCATCAAGGAACTTCATCCTAAGTTGGCTAAATTTCTTATTAGCACCCACCCGCCCGCATCTAGCACACATAGCGAACAAAAGTATGCACCCTTCCGCCACAGGTATGCACGGTTCCGCCACAGGCACGAAAATCTAAAAATTCAGGCATGACCATTAATAAATGTATCCGCATCGGCATAGACCATTCCAAACGCGAGTCTTGTTTTACCAAGCAGTGCCCCAGCTAAGCACTATCCATGTCCAATGCTGCTTGACCTTTGCAATCGAACGAGAACCATTCTACTGAGTATGCTATTGGCAATCTTTATGGTCACCAAGATAATTGCCCTTTTCCTTCGTCCTATACAATTTTTTAAAGCCATACAGGCGATTTCGTGCATGCCTGTGGCAGGAGTATGCATGTGAGTTTAGCCTCGTTCACACGGTGACACTGATGCCGTGGCATTTATCATCATGAAAGTGCTCGACATTTGCTATCACGGCACTAAGTGTTAACATGGTCCAGGCATAGTGTTGCGACACTCGTGTAAAAAAATGGGCGAACTTGTATCGCAGTAGCGGATGTGTTAGAAGTGCCGCGGCATCAGGTGTCAAATATCAAAAATTTTTGATATGCGGCATTATTGTCACGACGCGACCGCGCGACATTCAATAGTTCAGACGATGGCACTTTTGCGACATTCACGTAGCGACATTAAATGCCACGACATCAGTGTCACCGTGTGAACAAGGCTTATTCGCGAGTAAAAATAAAACTCGCCCGCACCTAGCATGCACACTCCCGCCACAGTCATGTACGCTCCCGCCCCAGTTCTCCGTCGCGCGTTGGAGCCAAACTAGAAGAGATAGAGATCTGATTTTTATTTGTAGATGCATGGATGTCCAAACAGGTGACTAAAAGTTTCCGTTTTTCGAAATTTTAATTAGTTTTTTTTTTAATTAATTAATTAGTACGTCACCATTTTTTACGTTCTACGCCTCTTGCAACTTGAGTTTGACCCACTTTCATGTAACGGATCAGCCCCAAATTTTGCCCATATGCATAGTTCGCGTGGCAATGCAATATGACATTTTTGTAAAAAAATCAAAATGGCGGTTCCAAGATGGCGGCTGAATTTTACAATTACGTTTTCCGATCCCCGATGGGTATCAAATGAAAGGGTATTACGAGTAGAATACAATTGGCTATGTGGCGGTATTCAAAATTCAAAATGGCGGCCTTCACAAACTGGCGGACTACCTTTTGCTTTACAACCAACACGGTATGGGTATCAAATGAAAGGTTATGACAAGTAGAATACAATTAGCTGTGTGGCGTCATTTCAAATTCAAAATGGCGGCCAACACAAAATGGCGGATTACCTTTTTTTACAACGCCCTCGGTATGGGTATCAAATGAAAGGGTGTGACAATTAAATTACTATTAGCTGTGTGGCATCATTCCAAATTCAAAATGGCGGAAAACACAAAATGGCGGCCAACACAAAACGGTGGATTACCTTTTTCTTTACAACGAGCTCGGTATGGGTATAAAATGAAAGGGTGTGACAAGTAGAATTCTATTATCTGTGTGGCGTCTTTCCAAATTCAAAATGGCGACCAACACAAAATTGAGGTTTACATTTCTCTTAACGTCGCCCTCGGTATGGGTATCAAATGAAAGTGTATGACGAGTATAGAACAGTAAGCTCCAGAAAATGGCGGAAGACATATCTATCTCTATAAAACAGTAACTTACTGCCAGACAACGCGCAGCCCAAACCGCTGGACCTAAAGGGCTGAAATACACAGTGCATCCCTATAATGTCATGAATATCCACTAAGAAGCGACTTTTCAAAATTCATCCCCTGGGGGGGTGAAATGGGGTTAAATAGGTTGTATGGGGATTTTTTTTTCTTCAGTTCGAGTTTCTTTAAACTTGGTAAAAATACTCAACACCATAAATAATGAAACACGTTTTTCAGGATTTTTCGAAATTCAGTCCCTAGGGCGGACAAAACATTTCCGTTATTGACTGACAGACAACGCACAACCCAAACTGCTGGACCTAAGGAGCTGAAATTTTGACAGTGCATCCCTATAATCACGTGGACATCCACTAAGAAGCGATTTTTTCGAAATTCATCCCCTAGGGGGTGAAATGGGGTTGAATATTCTGTATGCGGATTTTGTTTTCTTTAGTCACATTTTCTTCAAACTTAGTATAAATACTCCACACCATAAATAATGCAACACATGTTTAAGGATTTTTCGAAACTGGGGGTGAAATGGGGTTCACTATTTGTGAAACTCGAAATGGTAGCACCGCGCCACAACGTCATTGACTTCATTAAGCATTCGTTTTTGATTGCTTGATTATTTCTTGCACCCAGCTTCTGTGCACACATAATCTTTTTTTATTGAAAGGCGTTGCAACGCACGCGGGTTTTTTGCTAGTGTTAAATAAACTACCTCCAAACAACCCATTGTAACTAAATACTATGAAAAAAATGCAGCTTAAGAAATGAGAGACACCAGCCGTGTTTCTTTTTCCTGGAGTAACTACACCGGTGTACTTTGGAGTATTTCCAACTACCCCAGCTCATATATTAGTAGATGATTAGAGTAGTTACGATTTTTTTGCAAAAGATAGCGCCTTCAATATATTGTGGTTATGTTATTCGCCTTTTCGGTTATATCAATAATAGGGCGCGTTTCATTTAATCATACCAATGATAAAACCGAAAAGAAGAAGTTTAAATAAATTAAATACGACCAATGAAATTAGTGAAATTGAAGGTTAAAATTAATATGGAAGCCCCCATTTTTATGCAACTGATTATTATTTTGAGGTTATTAACTGCATTGAATAAAAAAAATGAGTTTTATTTTCCATCTACTCCAGAGTACACTGGTGTAGTTACACCAGGAAAAAGAAACACGCCTACCACCATCACACAAAATGTGGCTAACACACAATACTAGACTAACTTTATATGTTCACCACCATGTGGAAGCAATATTATTTGGCACAAAAGTTCATTACATGACGAATAGTTGACTTACACACACACATACAGCATAGAAAAAAATTTAATAATGGTTTATCAGACTGTTTACATTTGTCCCAAATCAACATTTACGAGCGAGACTTAATGACTGTGTCATAACTTAAGATATGAACACTTTGTTATCTGCCTTCACCAGGGAATGAACAGAGAGAGAGAAAGAGATATAAGACCTTTGCTTAAATAAAGGATTAAGTGTCCTTGTGTGATACATTTTTTTTAAGATGAGGTTTTTTCTTGTTAATATTTTTATTTATAAAAATTTTGGTCAATGGGTGTGGCTACAAATTCGGCATTCAAACGGTATAAAAACGCACAAATTTTAATCATATTCAAATGAATTCAAATCCGTTTTTAAGCTCCCTGTGTCCTTGGAAATACGTTCTAAATTTAATAAACCGAAAATGACTGATTCCTAGACCAAAAAAAACTTTTAAGAGTTTTCAGAACAAACCGAAAACGCAAAATCATAACGAAATTTTCGGCTTCGCAATTTTCCAATTATGTCTTTGTGATAATTTAGTCTTTAGCAAACAATCTTCGTCCTTTAGTCCTCTTGGCTGTCCACGAGATTTATACTACAAGAGGAGTCAGTACAGCTGGCAAGACAAGCCCCGCTGAGCACTGAGGGTAACCTTCGCCCTTGTCTAGATCTAGATTTTATATATATGTATGTGTATATGTATAAATGTTCATTTCTAGGAGCGACTCATCACGACAGTTAGGGGTGGAAATTGGATGGTCTATATCCTTGGCGTATCCTCAGTTAATTAGCGCCGTTGATTTATGTTCAAGAGCAATTAGAAGCCCAAATTAGAACTAGAAGACATCTTATGGCTTAGCGACTCTCTGGGTAAAGTTCAACATCAGGACGTTAACCCTTTTGCCATCGGAGTTGGATAGTAATAAAAACCCTTCCTTAACGAAGATTCACGATAATTACTTTCCTAGGGAATTTTCATCTTCACTGAGCAAATCTATATTTGTTTGTTGAACTTCCGAGGGAAGAGATGCTGCTTATGGTGTTAGGTTCGGCTTAGCCCGTCCTCCCCCCGCCTTCTCGTTTCGTTTTAGCATTTTTTTTTGTTATTACTTTTCTCATTTAAAGCTGAGAGACACTTTTAAGACTTAAGAATCCTCCCGTATTTTTCAGGAAACTACCACCTGTGCTATAGTGTCTCGATAATTAAGAATCAACCTTCTGTCTGTGTGCTTCTTCTGCCATCTTAAGGAATAATGAGAGCGACGACGTTAAGAAATCAACTTCTGTTTTTAAGATTGGGGGGGATGAGAAGGATTCATTTCCATTTTTCAATTTGACTAAGTTTATACCTTTCTATTGTTTCCTCCGGTGAAAAGCGCTTTTCTTTATTGAAATGTGAAAAATTGGATTCCTTTGAAATATTTTAAATTAAATCCAGCGGAATCAAAGACGAACTTTTCTTTGTATCGAATTTTAGCGGAGGTCCTTGGATTTCCAATCAATTATGAAGCATTTTTTTTATACTCGTACATTATCAAAGCAGTATTAATTAAAAATTTCGAATAAAAAAAAACTTGACAAAGAAAAATATCTGCTGGTGCTAAGCGACACTGCCTTAAGACATGGGATAAAGAAAGGTAAGCACACAAAAAGAAGAATATTTTCGATGGAACTTACCGCGTCAGATGCTCCAAAATATCTCCTTTATTATCAATATTATAAAGTTGCGAAGTTGTTAAACTTTTTTCAACGAAAAATTACGAAGATATTCTCCATTTTTAAAGCTGATTAAAGCACATACCTACATATATGTGTGTATAGACAAACAACTTCTTATGCCTTTTACATAAATTCTCATTTGCATCGAAGAAGAGAAAATTAAATTTTTCATTAAAATTTTTTCAGAGACTGCAAAAGACTTGAGAGTGTGTTTTAAAAGCTCATGTTTATTCATAAAATGATTTTTTTTTCATTAAAGACTTACTACTGAAATTTCTGCACATTAGGCGCTTAATAGTCCAATTTTGTTTCTGCATTTTTCTTGATAAAGTCAAGAAAAATTGGAATCTGTATGGGAGTTTTTTTATAGAAAAGTTTTCATTTAAAAGTTATACTATCGAAAAAAAGATGACCTTATACCAGTTATTTTAGAAAGATCTGCTACAAGATAAAAACAACTTAGTCCGGAATATAAACAATATAATTCAAATAAATAAAATTCCCAATATTTTGTTGAATATAAAAAATTCAGACAAATTTCGCATTTTTTGTCCTTTTGGCTCCCAGGCCAAACCGATCCAGTACCTACTGATTTTGCTATTCAAAATGGCAATGCAGGTACAACCGTCGACAGTACAAAGAGGCTTACCTCTCTAGTCTTGTACATAAAAATGCATCGTTGCTGTGATGAAAAGAACAAAAGCTGGCGAATATGAAATTATTGAGTGTCCATTTGCACCATTCCAAATAAACACTCAATAACATCATATTAGCCAGGTTTTGTCCTTTTCGTCACAGCAACGATGCCTTTTTATGTAAAAGACTAGAGAGGTAAGCCTCTTTGTACTGTCGACTGTTGTATCTACATTGCAATTTCGAATAGCAAAATCAGTAGGTACTGGGGCGGTTTATCCTGGGAACTTAAAGCCCCAACCTCTAGTCTGAAGATCATCACATAGGTACTCTTATGAGAGGATACAGAGATGTGCCTGCTGTAGAGCTTGTGGATCTGCATAAGGTCTGCAACCGAAAGCAAGGTACTGGTACCCAGGCCCGCCACATAGGGGGGGGGCAACTGGGACGAATTGCCCCGGGCCCCCGGCTAAAGGGGGCCCCGAAAATAGATTGAAACCCAAAAAGTTAAAACCCCATATCCCTGCATACTAATCGCCTAGGGGCCCCGAAACTATCTTGAAACCCAAAAAGTCAAGACCGCCCTGTCCATGCGTTCTACTTGTTAAGCAAACACTAATCTAGAGCCTGAAACCCAAGCACTCTAAAATATATGTTATGCTTGTATGGATATGGATTCTTCTACTCATCATACTTAAATAGTAAACACCAGAGAAGAGACAACTTACCCAGCGGGAATTGAAGCTAGAACACTCTTAAAAAGCTCCCCTTCCCATCCCAGTTTTATATCTTTTTTAATATTGCATGATCGCCGTGGGAGCACTCCTTTTACTGCTGCTTTTTTTAGAAGCATTTTTGAAGCAGTTACAAAAGTTGAAAAAATTTTCTAACCCTCCAATTTATGTTGTAGTTGTAGCAGTGTCGAAAACCTTTATATTTTTGTTCACCTTGTGTAATTGCCTTTTCGTCATTCCAAATGCGAGTCTCGACAGCGGCTTTCCCGAGTAAAAATAAAAAACGGCCTTATAAAGGGCGAACACCGGCCGCTTGGCTTTTTAAGGGGCATATGATGGCCGTAGAGTTTTTAACCATTTTTAATGCGAGCACATACGGCCTTACGACGGCCAAATTTGACCAAAAGATTTAAAAGGCCAAGTACTGAACTGTAGAAACGGGCATTCGACGGGAAATTTGAGCCAAAAAAAACTGCACCAAATGTATTGTTGAATGCGTTTTATGGGAACTTCATCATTTTCGTTATGTACAATGGTTCTTTCGATTTATCCTACTTAAAGATATCGATGCACAAGAGAAACGAGTTCGCCAGTCGTCGGTTTGTTGTATGTGAAGTGTGTGGTGCGTGTTGATTTATATTTTAGTGGGAAATTTTGTTATTTAACGGCTTGAAAAAAAACACAACCGAAAAAAAATCAAACATTTAATTGCAGTGAAATATATTTTCTTATAGGAGGGCGAATATCCACGTTGCTGCCACTGAACCACCGTCGTATACCCGTAATAGCAACCATACGGCCGCCGTACCATCGTCGTATGGCCGTTATTGGAACTGTAAGGCCGTTGTTTCACCGTCAATCGCCCCCTGTATGGCCGTACTGTCCTGCAACGAGCCTTCTGTTAACCGCCAGATGGCCGAGGACTATGTTTCAATCACAGTCGGCATTTGCCCGTTCTAAGGCCATCATTTATTTTTACTCGGACCAAGCGGTCCCCAACTAAGTACCAACCGCGTCCAATATGCTGCTTGACCAACGCATCGAACGAGAACGGGTCTCTGTCTGCCGTTTTCTTCGTTCCATACAATTCCTTAAACATCCAATCGGAGCATATTAAGAGTGCTCCGAATTCGCTTCCCTTAGTAGTGCTTCGAATTTTTCCCTCTAGCTTGGATTGATTCAGCCAAAAGAAAGATGAGTGCTGAGCCCCAGAGCTAAGCACAAGGGCGTGTCTACATAAACCTGTTCCACTCTAGGTTAAACTATGTAACTATGTAACGTTTTACTGGTTGTCCAGCCATCCGGAATATGGAAATTTCTGATTATTCTCAAGCTGGTTGAGCCATTAGCTGGAAATGTTCTGGGAGCCAGCGGAAGATACAACCAGCTAAGCGGAAACCCCGCTTTAAAAACCGACAGTTCGGTATTTATATTTAATGCCTGAATGAACTTATTCTTAAGTTACCACAACTTTTTTTAGTCAAAGATTTTTTGGAATTTCAAAATCCTTAAAGGGCCCCCAAACATATTTTAGCCCCGGGCCCCCCAAGGTGATGTGGCGGGCCTGCTGGTACCACCATCATAAGCTCCATGGGCTTTAGTGTAGTAGCACAGAATGCGCTTAAAAGTTTTATAACTACATTAAGCAAAATTCAAAGAATGGCCTGCCTCTCCATTACCGGGGCCATCCGCACTCCGCCCATGGTAGAGCTGGAGGCTCTCCTCGATTTGGTACCACTCTACCTTGAGGTAGAGGAATCTGCCATTAACGCGGCGCTGCGGCTGAAAGCGAAGACATTCTATAACAGTCAACATTATAGAAGAGATTCCATTAGCGAGAATGCTATCAGGTTGCAAGCCCTCTAAAATCTCAGACTCTTAGCCACCTTCCTTGCATATACGTCTAGGCTATACTGGACCTTTTTAAATTGCCGGAGGGTGGACTAGTATGATACACGTATGATACACGAATAGCTCCAAAGCAGAGGCAGATGTGGGCATTGAAAACTGTATCTAGTGAAAGCCCAGATTCAGTTGATCGATATGTCAAGGCATCTAGCAACTGTCGTTTAAGCAGAAGTTTACGCTTTACTGACATGCCCTCATAACAACTTAAGAAGGGCCAAGAAAGACAAAACGGATCTATGTCTTCTCTGATAGCCAAGCGGCAATCACGGCAATAAGGTCTCGTAGGACCAAATTTAAATTAGTTTGAGACTATGAACGTGCCGCGCTCTTGGTGAATTAGGCGCTCCCAATCGTTTGGATCCCGGGTCATCGCTGTCCTGGCTAGACAGAGTTCTGACATTGTATATTCGTGGTTCCGGGAGCACCCACCAGTTTGCTGAAGAGGGGCCTGCCGATCGGACTTTTTTTATGCGAAAAAACGAACCTTAGGAGTCACCCTTTGGACTACCAGTCCGTCATGGCGTTAAGGTCATGGTGCAATGGTGCAGACTTTCAAGAAAGATAGATTGCCCAACTCTAAGCGGTTTCTTCCTCTGCCGTCTTTTGACGCGTGTAACGGTCGGTTATTTACCGAAAGTTTCTCCCTTTTAATGGTCCCCCATCTATCGGAAAGTTCAGGCTTAATTAATAAAATTAGGTACTTCACACAAAAAAATTTGGGAAAAATTTTTTAAATTCAAGGAGCCGAAGAAAAAAATAGTTTTGTTTTGAGAAAAAAATGGAAAATTTGAAGGAGTCTGGTTTAGAATTTCGAACAGACGGTCGTGTCTGGTTGTTGATCATTTGCTGAAATTTCTCCTTGCGCTTCAAATTGGAAGAAGAGGGTGCACCAAATTCAAATGAACAAAACATTCCCATTGCGGAATCAGGTTAATGACCTGAAAAACTAAACTGCAAATTTGGCTAAAGGAATCCTGTGTTTTGATTCGAGAAAAAGAATTGGTGAAACTGAGCAACAAGCAAATAAAACCGATGTCTGAAGGTGATTTTGGGAGCAATGAGATATCCCGAGATTTCAGGCATGTAAAGGTAATTTTTGGCGATAATTTGCATCTGATTCCTTGGACGGAATATATAGGTACCAGGGGCTACTAGAGTTTTTATAATACGATTGGAATCCGCCAATGGACCATTGAAGAGAGTGAACCTATAGTGAACTAAGCGCCCCCTAGAAAGATTAATGAACTTTGCGCGCGATCTGAGCTTTATGTAAATAATTCAATAACTAATTAATGGAAAATAACGTGAGTTTGAAAATCAGAAACTAGACAGTTTAAAGTTAATTTCTATATAAAATAAATGTTATGTTTCCGACAGAAATTTTATTAAATTTAATATTGAAATAAGTGAAACCTACGATGTGTCTACTTGGATCGGGGGTGGCTTTTGGCGCCTAGAATTCACTTTTTGTCGCCACTTTTTTTGTGTTTTATAACTATAATATATCTATTAATAAACTTTAGTTATTACTAAAAGAAAAAAAATAAAGTTGTCCACTTGTGTATTGGGTGGATTCATTGTTCTTTAATAATAAAAGGAATAGAGGTTGTAGAAAAATTGTGTACCAACAAAGGGTTATCATAAATAGACTGTAAAAGCTAACATAAAGAAGATCATTTATATATAATTAAAGTTTGTATAAACAAACAAATTTGAACTGCAATCAAGAACATTACTGTCCAGGCCCCTATCCTCATCAATTTTTACACTGGTGCTACTGTAGCCACGGGTATTGGAAGTAAATTCCGATTCCTGGGGTGTTGAAGGTACTAGGTTATCCAGGCAAGATACCTCCCATATTCATAAGATAGCTGAGATTCCAGTACATTGGCATCCGAGGGTCAACCACATAACAAGACGTGGAAATACAGTCCATGGGCGTTCCTTGCTGAAGTCTTGGGTATTGTACTTTAATTTTTGGTAATTTATTAATATATTCGAATTTTAACTAAATGTATATTCCCCCATAATATTTACTCACATACACCAATTAAATAACACAAAAGAAAATTGTATTATCCACCGTTTGTTACGGTATTACACACCTTTAATTATAATAACACTGCCTTAAAGTATAACTATTATCGGGTTGTTTTGTGTGTTGTACGAAACAAAGGAATCCTCGACTGGTACCAGCGCGACGATTTGTTTCTTTCCTTTCCGTTGTTGTATTGAATTTCCTATTTTGTGGTATTAGCTGGTTGCATCCACAGTACCTATATTGTAGGAGTATTTTTGGTTGATATATACGTAACTAATAGTTAATGCCAACTTACCTTCATTTTGTTGTTGGTTAATTATTTTGTCTTGCGCTGTAAATTATTAAATAATATACTTGTTGTCACTTTCTTTAAATCCACGAGTATTAATAGGCATGACAGCCTAAGGGGGTAAATTATCCAGGATGGTTGGGTGTTGCTTTCTCTCCAGGGTCCTCTCGAAGTCGCGATGAACATTTACAGGTCCACCAGGTCGTTGGGAACTTCCCGCGATGAATACCTTTGGCTAACCTAGGACAAGAACGGTATGAAGAAATCTCCTTTTTGACTAATAGATAAGTGGTGAATCATATGTGTACATTGCCGGTCACACAACCCCACGCCCCCACCGGCGAGCTGGCGTAAACCGTGTGGCCGGTTTAGCATCCCCTATAAGAATTTAGGAAACTAGGGAGGATGTGGTTTTTCAAAATTTTTTATGTATACCCTAGCATGATGGCAGTAGCCTTGCTGTCACCAGCAAGGAGCTCCATTGTGCCGGTACACGCGGCCAAGGAATTGTTGAGGTGTAGTAGAAAGGTTGTCAGGACACTTGTTGGCTTGATTACAGGACAACGGGCTCTGAATTACTACTTATGGATGATAGGACAGGCGGGACACCCCAACTGAAGATGAGTCTGCTGTGTCATGTTATCTGCAAGTGCCCCGCGATAGGGGGGGGGCAAGGTCTCATTGTTCGAAGAAACTGTGCTCGAACAGTTAAGTCTAAGCCACAAATTATTAGGCAGACTGTTGACCCTATTTAAGCGGTCTGGCCTTGGGGTAATAGGCCAAGCAATTGGGCGCAGCACGTGTTAGCCCAGTACCTACACCAAAAGAAAGAAAGACAAAAAGAAGTCTATCAGCAGTTTCGAATAGCAAACTCAGTAGGTAATGGGGCGGTTGGGCCTGGGAACCTAAACTCATTGCAGCGGTTGAGGCCAAGGTCAAAATCACCAAGGTCATTAGGTTAAGTGTAGTGCTCCCTCCATTACGACACAAAAAGAAAGAAACGCAGAAAAAAGTCTACCAGACCGAATCGGCCTAGTGTGCGCTGTTTGGCTCTGGCTAGAGTCAAGCATTTACACTGAAAGTGAACAAATGTTTCTCCTATGATCAACTCCACGCATGTACTAAATCAGCATGGCTAAAAGTAGGTGTTAAGGTTTTTGAACCTGTTAGTCATCTCAGTATCTGAGGTTCAAGGTAGTCGGCTTTCTTGTTCTCATGTATGTTCCTATGTATGGAAATCCAAACGAGAGCCACGATAAGCCTTCTATCGAGCCTATCTTGCACAGCTCGTCATCGCTACAGTAGATTCATCACCTAGTCTTGAGCTCTTATGTAGGTTTGGTCCGCCTTGAAAATTCCAATGCTACCTACATTTCTGTGTAGGTTGGAGGTTCATAATCTGGCAGGCCTTCAGCATCGCCAATACTTCCGCTTGAAAGATACAGTGCAAAGTTGGGGGTCTCTACATAGAACCCTGTCCAGCGTCCTCTGATGATTTTTTTCTGTCGGTGAACATCCGTAGATCAAACTTCTTCAGGACGTATCCGTTTCTCCAGTCTCTTCTTTGAAGGTATTTCGGCTGTGAAGTCCTTTCTAGAGATCAATCTAGAGGGAAGTAGTCTGTGATTATGGCAACCATACCCTTGTGTAGCAAATCCAAGAAGTTGCTATGACGTAAAGTTTTAAGGTCCAGTATTTTTCACAAAACTTCCCTTACCCACTCTAGAATACCGCTGTACTAGAACAGGTACCTTCTGCTTCCATAACGCTTCAAATTTTAATGTGAAACTTTTTGTTGCAATAAACCTGAAAACGTTGTTATTACAGTTAGTGGTGCACAAACCGTACTTTCTCTTTACTTTCTTTACCTCAACATAACATTCTTGCATGTTCAATATTTTGCTTCATTATTATTATTTTAACAATTTACGACTGTTTTTATCTATCAAAAATTCAAATCTCTTGAATATTTCGTGACGTGACGTGTGTGCGAATTGTGTGATAAAAAATATATATGCAAATATAAAATGATTCTAATTTGTTTGTCTACATTTTTTCTTGTATCTTGTCCTAAGCTTAAAAAAGGTGCTCCTTTCTTTAGGGCTTATTTAATACCATTCATTGTACTCAAATGTAATCGGCTTTATTTCTCATAAATAAATGCTTATAAGTGTGGTATCCAATGTGTAAGAGACATCATGGAATCGATGACATACGATTTGATGGAAATATAATCGATATGTTTTTTCTGTTTTTTTTTGTCGAAATGTTCATCAATTACTGAATATTTTTCCTTACTAAGTCCTACAGCGATGTCATCTGCAGAAGCAACAAGCAAAACTCAATTAGGGAGTTCTGGAGGGATGAAATAACTTAAAGCTACATGGAAAAAATATGGAGAAACTTTGTGGACAAAAATCGTATAATGAAGTTGTTTGTCGACCGTAACAATTTAAGTGGTAACATACGTGTCAATTCTGTAGCATAGAATTATAAATTTTGTATTTTGTTACAATATCCTTTAAAAATTTAAGAATCACGATCATTGGATATTACTCTTTAAATGAAATTGTTATCAACTCATAAATGATTCAATTAAAACGTCCATCGGTCAATTGGATTTATTCTTCTTCTTTTTCGATGACTTTGTAATCCAAATTGACTTTAAGCGTAATTCAGCTTCTTCTCCCATCACCAGTCCGGAACATGATAAGGGTGTTTATTTTCTTCACGCAATTCTGCTGCTGGTGGAAGCCAGCGTACTCATCTCTCAAAGAAATCTCTAATATTGGCTATTCAGGTTGTCCAATGTTGGTCCAATAGAATTTGAGCTGGAACTTTATATACTATAAAGGTCAGCAAGGTTATTCCGCTACTGTCCTTGTACAGCGGCTTTTTTGGAATTTAATGATCGCTTTATTCATTCATTTTGAGGTACCTTCTTCTTCATGAGTCTTTCGGATGAGAGGTATGAAACAACTACGGAACAAATTTAAAAAGCTCTGCACTAAAATCATCTTCCCCGCTTGAAGGCTACTCAAAATGCTAATTGAGCTCATCATTTCATTATCTTCAGCCTGATTCACAGAGCCCCTTAAGTTTTGATACTATTCAGCACCGCTGAATTACTATTCCGCACCGCTGAATTACTATTTAACAGGTCTGTGCTCTTATTTGACACATTCTCACTTTAATTTGCCACCGAAAAGTTTCTTAGCACATCCAGATTGCTATTCAGCACAGCTGAATTATCCAAAATTGGTGTTCTGTGTGATATTTTAAAATGTTTCACTCATCTCAAGAGCAATCTTTCTTATTCCGTCATTAAATTTCCTTTTTTTGTCTCGGACTAGTGTTATTGTGGTTGATTTAATTTCATCATTAATATTCTTAACAATTTCGAACCACTTCGGTAAAGACTGTCTGTGGGGATGGTAGGTTGGTTGATTAAAATGGCCCACTAGCTCTGTGCTGATCTCCAATTAGCGCGTTCGCGCCGTTTCATTCTCGAGACCACTTTTAGATCCACTTTGTAGTATTCAAGAACTGTATCAAGTTAGTTGGGTGCTCTATGGCTAGGTCTTGAAGTCTACGTTGGCTAGGTCTTGAAGTCGTACTTGGCTATGTCTAGGAAGGTCGGTAATGCGTACTGTTTATAATATGGAATGGAATGCTCAACAGTTGGGACCACTTCACTGAGTGCAGTTTCCGTGGACTGCCTTTGCAGTGGGCACGTTGGGCTTTGCACAAAGGTTCTTACTCGAGTCCTTTCCTTAACTCTAGTTCGGTCCGACTGATTTATAGAGTGAGAAGTTGTCGATCTCCCAGGCAATTTTCTCCCCCGCTACCCACAAGTGGAGCCACTCCTCCAAGTGAACCCCGCCTATTTCGTCCGTATCGGTAACCTCTTGACCGCCTTCCGTTCATCCGGGGAAGTGCGTATTTACCGGTAACTGCAGTTTCTCTGCATATGTCTCCGTCCACGTCCCTTCCGCATTCTGGAGGAAGGTCGGGTTGGAGTACACTAAAGATCTTGCTTAGTCTGGCAGAATCTCTGGTACTTTCGATAGACTCGCAATTATCCTGCCAGTTCTTGCTTTTGGCTGCTCGGATTGCTTTCTTATATTCACGAAGAAGGTTATAGATTTCTCACTTGAGCCATAATATTAATTGACTGTCTCAAGGGATATCATATCGGGACAACTTTTTGAGGAACTTGACACATGGTTTTCCTAACCGATCCCCCATATAAGTTCTAACAGTCGTCAAAGCTGCTACTAACGAGAACCAGTCTATTTAGTATGTTAATCCCGACTAGCATTTTGAGGGGATGAGGATGGGCCCCAATGAGGCTAGCCCTACTGCCATATGTGGATTCCACGTGGATTGCCTTATAGGGTCCACATGGGGCATCTAACGCTTGGCCCATCACGAGTGGAAGCTAAAAAATTTGAAAATTTCGGCATGGATATGCGAGTAATAAATGCGGCGGTGTCGAAAGCTTTATATTTTTAAACGCGAGTATCGTTTTTCTAAGCGGTCCCCCAACTGAATACTAATCGCATCCAATACTGCTTGACATCCGCAATCGGACAAGAACCGGTGAATTGAGTATGCTAAATACCACCCTTCACGGTCACCAATATAATTGCCTAAAATATGAAGCAAGGCAACAACAAAAACTAAAGCTCTGCTTAAGCTTTAGTCTTACTGATACAAAGCTTTAGTTTTTGCTGTTGCGTTGCTACATATTTCTTTAGCGGGACCTCGCATATTTCTTTGGTTCAAATCTTGCGAAAGCTTTTTCAACTACTTCTACTAAACCGATTCTTATGAAACTTTGCAAACAGATTGAGTTCCTGTGACAATGCAATCTAACAATTTTGTAAAAAAAAATCAAGATGGCGAACGAATTTTGCAATTGTGTTCCGATTCCATTAAAAATCGGTATCGGGGGTTTTTATGAGCACAAAAGACGAATCTATGGTCAAAATTTGAAATTTCAAAATGACGGGGCCAATATGGCCGTACGATTTCGACAATTACGATTCGGTTTCACTGAAAATCGCTATTTGGGGGTGTTTATGTGCGGAATTAATGAATTTGTTTTCAAAATTAGAAAATTCAAAATGCCGCTGACAATGTGGTATGTAGTATTGAGTCGCGTAAGAGCTTTGGAAGGGCTATATATAGAGGAGCCTGATTGTGAGAAATTAACAGGTAAGAAACCGTGCAACAAAGATGCAATAAAAGAGTTGGAAAGGATGAGGAGTTTCCATTATGATACGAGCCAAAGATCAAACTAAAAACTAGAAATAAAAATAGGTAAAAAAACAAGTTAAAGGGTTTTAATTGAAATCATAACTAACTAATTGCTCGTTTAAGGAGTATCCACACACGGACGGGATGTTAGATTTTTACTCTGGCCCGGACACGGACATGTGTGAACAAGTTCATATAAAGTGTACCCGCCGATATTTTTTGAACCCCTGATGGAACACTAATATGTGTGGATACTCCTTTACTCGTTCACACATGTCTACGAGGGTCCCATCAACTTGATCATCGCACTGGCCGAGGAGTTCGACCTTTCAAAGGATACATTACCTTGTCGTATTCATTTGTATGGCAGTCAAGGCAATCCACATTGAACTGGTTACCAGTCTCAGTACTGAGGCATTTATCGCAGCTTTACGTCGCTTCATTTCATGACGTGGAATACCATCTCACATTTTTTCTGACAATGGCACTAATTTTGTCGGTGCGGAGAAATATCTCAAAGAATTGCATGACCATATTTCTGCCTCTCCAACTAATCCACGTAAGACGTGTTCTTGGAGAAACTAATCTGAGCTTCGAGGAGATGAACACACTATTATGTCAAGTTGAGACTATCGTAAATTCCCGTTCATACAGCGCTTTGTCGTCTGACCCGAATGACCTAGATAGCCTAACGCCAGTCCGCCAGTTATTCGAGCACCAGCACCGCCTATCACCTTACCTGACGTAGATGTTCGCGAGACCAAGTTAAGTCGACTTGAAGGGGGCGATACACGCAAAGAATGCTTTAGAGTTTTTGGCGCAGATGGAAGTCAGAATACCTCACATCACTAAAACAGAGAGTGAAGGAGAGAACACCGGAAGAAAATTATACGGAGGGTGACCTGGTCATCATCAGAGATGACAACTTACTTCCTTCCAGGTGGTCACTGGGGCGCATACTCACGGTATACAGAAAGATGGTAATGTAAAAGAGACTGAGCTTCGAATATCGTAGAAAAATGTGACGCCACCCAGTGACCTAATGCAGAAAAACAACAAAAACAATTTCGATTTTATATGGGAAGAGGTCACAAGTGACGTCGCACTGAAACGATATTCAGTCTTTTACATTATAGTCCGGGAGCCAGTGACAGATTTTGGCGACCAATTTCATTTCGGCTGAAACCGTCGTGGAACGCTCAATTCAGGTGTACGTCAGCTCGCGCACCGTTGGTGGGTGGGGCAACGACAGCCCCCAAACACGTAAAAAAAGAATGGTTTCAGTGATTTCATTTCAGTTGAAAATTGATCAGATGAGAGTTGACATATTTCTTTGAATAAAAACAGTCGTCAGCCGGCCGTAAATCGAGGAAAATCCTGTCAGCTGACGCAGCGAAAGTTCTTGGATAGAAATTAGGTATGAGCACAATAATAGTACTAATGAATTACATCAGCTGACAAACTTTCCCCCGGACTATACTTTTTGGTGCCAGGAGTTTGTATGGAAATAATCGACGGTTTATTGATGTCTCAAAATTATATGCAGCTTTAGGCAGTAATGTAAGCGCAGCACTACCAGCTTTTCATGCACTTACAGATGCGATTTTTTTAAAAGAGGTAAAAAGCGCCCATTTGAAGTAATGAGTCAATCTGAAAATTTTACGGAAGTCTTTATTCATATGTCAACACAATCAAACGAAGGAATATTTGCCAAGGTATAGGAGCAGCAATTTTTCAACGGACGTACAAACTTCTCAATAACGACGTTTTTCAACTGCCCAAAAAAATACCACCGTGCAAAAGTAGCACTACATCAACATTTTTTAAGAGCTGGCTAAATAATCCAGTGAATTTGTTTATAAAAGGGCCCCTAGTGGGAAAGTTTTAGGGTAGTTTTGGTTTCTTCGGTTTCTTATGTATTTTGCGGTGCTGAATCCCAATCTGAGGTTTGTTGACAAAATTTGGTGACGAAACACTTAGAAAAATACCAAAATATGTAAAAATTCAGAATTTTTTGTGGTTTCTCGCTTATAACTGTGAAGCAATCAACTTTTCGTCAATAACATCCATATACTAAATGAAAGAGAAAACAATTTCCTACAAATCTCACTACTCAAGTGTCTCTATCCGACTCACCGTTTTGGTTCTAGCACTAGTTGAACATTTACTTATTTTTCTAAGTCAGCAAACAACCCGATTTTCAATTGAAAAAACTATACATAAAAAACCGAAGAAATCAAAACTACCCCAAAACTTTCCTGATTAAAACACTATTTTGCTGGACTAAAATGACGGCGGAAAGCTCGTCAGCTCATGTATTTCATTAGTACAATATATTGTGTTCATACCTAATTTCTATCCAAGAACTTTCGATGCGTCAGCTGACAGGATTTCCCTCGATGTACGGCCGGCTGACGACTGTTTTTATTCAAAGAAATATGTCAACTCTCATCTGATCAATTTTCAACTCAAATGAAATCACTGAAAGCATTTTTTTTGCGGGTTTGGGGAGCTGCCGTTGCCCCACCCACCAACGGTGCGCCAGCTGACGTTCACGATGCTTTATTGTACACCTGAATTAAGCACTCTACGAAGTTTCAGCCGAAATGAAATGACTGACAAAAATCTGTCACTGGTTCCCGGACTATAATCTTGTTTCTGTATACCGTGGCGCATACTATCCTGTCATCCTGGTTCAGATGGTCTGGTTCGAGTCGCGACGGTCAAAACCCATAGTGGAACCCTCATCCCAGGCATTACTTAATATTACTTATAACTTTTATTACTTATCTAAATGTCCTTAGTTTTTCGCTGAAAATAATGGTCACCGTACATATACCTCACTTCAGTATCGCAGATTTGCAGCGTGGAAGGTGATCAGGATTGGAGATCTTCACTGATCAATATGTAGTTTTTTAACTGACTTCAAAAAAGGAGGAGGTTATCAATTCGACGCGTAGGTATTTTTTGGTCCTGTTCACGCATAACTTTGTAACATAATGACTTTTTTGCTTTTTTTCTTTTTTGTTTGAAAGGGTAGTTTCCCACGGTGGTCCCGTACAATTTTTTTTAAATTCTGATAAAGGAGTTCGAAGATAGGCGTAAAAAACTGGTAAAATTAGTACACCTTGAACGGATAGAAGTATTTTCAAAGGCAGCGAACAAATTACTTTATTGTCGCGTGCTCGAGAAGAGGCCGGTGGATGAATCGGCAAAGGCGTTGACCTGCAAATAAAAATTGCGGGTTCAAACCCCGGAGGGTAGTTCGACTTTTTTTCTTTTTTTCTCTTTCTAAAATCCATTCTGATTGGATTAATGTTGTAAAGAATTACAAACTCTTCGGTGAGAAATTTCATGCATACTCTACTCATGCAGACTGTAGAGAGTATTCCTTTGGAATGAAATTCTATTTAAAGCAGTTTCTGAAAAGCTTTATTTACGTATTTAGCCATCTTGTTGCAACAATCTCCCGTAGCATAACGACTGAGAGGCTTGCCTCTCGTCCTGGAGGTTGCGAGTTCGATTCTTTGACCTGGAGCATTTTTTTTTTCAATCGACACAATAAATATTTCTTTTTAATTTCCTTTGGGGAATTTTGTTTCATATTAAATAAGTTTTTTTTAAATTGCTCCGAAAATACGCAAATTCATTACTGCAAAAACTATTTAGCTACTGCCTCAATTCTTTTCGACGGCGCGCGGCTGAGTGTCATACTTCTCGTAATAAATAATTTTTTTTATATTGTCCCCGAAAAAAAAATTAACGGACTAAAAAGTACGAAATAAAATAAATTTTTAAAAACCGACTTCAGAAAAACCAAAAATAATGCACAAAAAACCAAAAATAATGCACAAAAAAGGATAAAATAATTGTTTGAAATTCTTTACAACATTAATCCAATCAGAATGGATTTAATAAGAAGAATCACTTTTGAAGACGGTGCCAAGATCTGTTTTCGGGGTGATGTTTCAAGGGCATAAGGCTAACAAAGAAATGAATACAATTGTCGCAGCAATAGTTAATGCAATGAAAGTCAACTACTACCTGGCACCGTCTTCAAAAGTGATTCTTCTTATTAAATCCATTCTGATTGGATTAATGTTGTAAAGAATTTCAAACAATTATTTTATCCTTTTTTGTGCATTATTTTTGGTTTTTTGTGCATTATTTTTGGTTTCTCTGCAGTCGGTTTTTAAAAATTTATTTTAAATGAATAGATCGTTTCTCACCGTTTAGATCTTTAATAATCAATTTTTATTTTGGAATATCTCTTTTAATGGAAAAAGAAATTTTACCAAAGGTTATTTGTAAATAGATAGACAAGTTGCTAAGAAAACCGACATTTTTTCATCTGTAGTAACAAAAAAGCACTTACTTACTGGAAATCGTGCTATTTTTGAAACAACTGGAAACATCCCACACATTTCCCGCCTTCTTAAGACTTGCCGCTCTCAGTAAGCACCCTTAAATTTTTTCACAGCCTAATCCGCACCCACAATTTTTAAAATTAAAAATATTAATAATTAATGTAGCCTAATTTTTTGTCAATATTCGCTCCTTAAAATAGAATCCCCAAATAACCTTTATATTGTGTCCCTCTGTGTACACAAGGCCAAAAACTACACCCGTTCCTCCATCTCATATTTCTGTGTATATTTCATTACTGGATGTTAAATATCCGAAATTTATTGGACGATATCAATTTTTGTTTATATCCCCCACTACAACAAAATAAATTATCTAGCAACCAATAGTGGCCAGGATAATGATACCGTCAGACACATTTTCACAAGCCGCAAGTCTTTTGTGGTAGTTTCAGCACGTGCAATTCTGCAATACTCGTCCTGTTAACATATCCCAGAAGGCGTATATGAAAAGCACTTAGTTAAATTAAACAACGGTGTGTGTATGGGAGGGGGCGGCGTTGGGGTGGCATTTGAAAATTTCCATAGCGTTTTGTAGGAACGTACAAACATATATAGTACTAAAAAGGAGCCATGTCTGAAAGCTCAGCTGGAAATGAGAGGAAGTTTGGTTCTTTTTCGTTTTGTTTGTAAATTGAACTAAAATTAAACTCAAAGAAAAGCAAAAACTCACCTGGATGCAGGTGTGGAAAGGTATGGGCTATGCTGAAAAAAATATATATGTATTTTGCACCAGTATTTGTCTGTGCCTGTATATGTATGTCAGTCAAAGTCAAAGTTTTGTAACAAAGTTCAGAAACGTGAGGGTTTTCCAAATTGTACATACATACCCCGTACACTCGTAACGATATCCAACAATTCCAAAAACGTCATGTCATGATACAAAAACAAGAAGCTTGGCGGCGGCGGGCGTGCAGAGAAGGCGCTCCTTGAAGAAAGTTAAAGGTTTCATTTCCTTACATTAGTTCCCCTTATGTCAACTTTTCTTTTATCGTTTGCATACCACTCATGCATGAGCAATCTGGATCTAAATCAGGGATTCATGACTTTTTGCTTCAACAATTCGCACCTTCCTCACCATCACCCCTGGACAAAATAAAACTCCAGCTTCCAAAAGCGTCTGTAACTTCGTAAAAAAACAGACGAATTTATTGATTTTTTTTACTCTTCCCCACGCTTTCAACGATTTTTTTTGATCTTGTTGGATTTGCGAAGCTTTTATGAATAAATATAAAAAAAATAAAATTTCTCCAGAATTACCTGTGGGATTATTGTCGCGAATATTTAAAAATTTTATTAAAAAATTAAAATTAAAGTCGTAACTAACAAACTCTTTTTTTTCTTGCTTTCATTCTAGGTTCACATCAGTTTTAATATGGGTGAGTGGAAACTTTTTAATCATTTACATTATTTAATTTTTAATTAAAATTTTATACTATGTGCTTTTTTTCAAATATAAAATTTGTTAAATTTGTTTAGAGTTAAATAAAAAAAAATTACACGAGTTCCAACTACATCGGAACGTTTTACAAATACATTCTTGATATTTAAGTGTCACTTTTTTTAATAAATCTTGCACGGGTAGAAAGAAACACAATTTTTTCTTTTACAACAAAAAAATTATGTTAAAATGGTACACAAAGGTGGTTACAGCATAAGTTAAAAAGGGCTAAGAGAAATCATTAAGCACTCGACTCCATATCGATGTATGAAGTTCTTTAACATATTACTAATAATGAAGCTACTAAATATCTTATTAGATTAAACTTGTCGAACTTAAGTTGAATTTATACAGTCTACACACTCTACATAACCAAATTAATTCTTGCCTGCCACAAGCCTTCTTAAAAAATCATTTTCCTTTTTTATATAAAAAATCTCCTAAAACTCATAGATGAGCTAGTCTTGCTACAATTAACTTTTCAAATGCAGAAGAATATAAGATTGCAGCTTCAAACGTGAGAGAGCCATACAGAATGAAGATATAATTGACTCGAAATGAGCATTTACGATGTAAAGTGAATTTGGATCTGTTCAGCATTAATAAAAATATTCGAGGTAAGTTAAAATCACACACCATGCATGACACTAATCCGTGACAAGGAATTACATTTAATAACGGTGGAAGAAGAATAGATCTTGTACCAGGCGAAAAAATTTCAAAGAGCTTATCAAATATTAATTTTAAATAATTCAGCTGCGCTGAATAGCAATCTCGATGTGCTAAGAAACTTTTCGGTTGCAAATGATAATCATATAAGGTGAAATAACAATACAGCCATGCTAAATACTAATTTAGAAACGCTGAATAGGGAACTCTTTGAAGAGTTTGAAAAAAGTTGGTCTGGAAACATCACTCGTACGAAAGATTTGAAAAGAAGATTGAAGGAGAAAAAATAGATACTAACCGAAAAATTTTAAAATAGATTATCAAACATCAATTTTTATTAATTCAGCTGCGCTGAATAGCAAATCCGAATTGCCAAGAAAGAAGAATATATCTTATAACAAACGAAACATTTTCAAAAAGCTCTTCATTCAAGAGTTTTGGATAATTCAGCTGTGCTGAATAGCAAACCCAATATGCTAAACACCTTTTTGGTGGCAAATGATAATCATATTAGGTCAAATAATAAAACAGTCGTGCTAAAAAGTAATTCAGCAACGCTGAATAGGAACACAACTGTAAATCTCTGCGGGTCAAGTTACTTAAAGCAACAATAAGATCAATTAGTAAGTTTAAAAATTCAAAACTTCGAGGAAAGATTACTCTTATGCTGTTATGTTGAAAAAAAGGGTTGATCCGGAGAACTGTTTAATTCGAAAAATTTTAAAAGGAGAGGTTGCCCTCTCATTCCTTAATAATAATAAATAAAGAGTAAAGTATTTTCGCACGATTTTTAAAGAGTTCTCGGATTTTGACGAGTGATGTCTCGTTGGCAAGCTATCGCTCTGCGAATCTGGAAAAGTTAAGTTCAATTGGATCCGGTTTCGTTTCAACGAGTTTATTCGATATTAGCAAAACTAATCAATTTAAGGTTCTTCCGACACTTGGTCGAAGTCTTTTCATTTAAACAAAAAAAGCTTTACCGAATTTTACGAAATTTTTTTCAGAGCATATTTTCGTTACTACGCTTCAAGCGGCACCTCAACGAAGTCAATACAATTTTGGGTTCGCGCGATATCGTGCAGAAAAAATGACCACGTACGTTCGCACATACACGCACATATAGCTCTTCTCAAAATTATGTTACAAATTCTGTTGGAATGGAACCTTCAAATTTGAAAATATGTTGAAGACGACGATTTTGATATGCGAACCGATTACAATAACTTCCCTTTGGCGACGGCATTGATGCAGTCCTCGGTAACGCCAGAAGCATTGGGAGGTGCCATTTAAGACCCTATGGTCTGCGCGTCACACGACGAACCCTTCCCAGATGGATCTTTGTCCTTAAGGATCAGCCTGGTCTGGGAGAATCGATAGGCGATTTTCCCCTTCACACTAATCAACTTAGCCATGTAAGCGGTGTCCACTACCAAGACCAAGTGAAGAGTGTTTTCACTAACCCGCCTCTGGACCACTTTCCACTTGTTAGCGGGAACCGAGTTTTGTGCGACGACGCGACAGTCGCCAGCACTTTCTCATTGGTTAAGGTACCACTCGGGGCGACGTAGCCTCATATGACGTGACTCTAAGAGAACTTACCCTCTTCCACCAGAGTGATATCAACAGCACTCTTGCTCTTAATGAAGGAGACGTTACGCCTCACCCATTCTGCTGTATCAGGGTTTGAGCACACTAACAGCAGCCAGCCTCTTCTTTGGAAACTTCCTTCGAAAGACGGCTTGACTTCGCTGCCTGTTTCTTCGATAACGAGATCGATGATCGCCTCCTAGCTGTGTCATTTGCTCAGGTGTCGGAGGGTGGTTGACCATGTCAGTCGAGATGAGGCCAAGCTAACACTGCTTCCCACCTGGCTAAAGGTGGAGCGAGTGGGCCCTTGACCGTCTTGGTCCTCTTCTGTTCCACACGTTCCGGAGTTTCCTCCTTTGAGAAAACCCTCTTCAAATCAGTTTTTTTTGAGAGCTTTATCAAAGCTTTTTCTAGGGCCATATCGCTGGATAGGCCTTTTGCCGGTGCTTCTTGAAAGCATCTTCTATGGTGGTTGGAGAGCTTGACAAACCCAGGTTCAGCTTCATCTTTTCAAAGCCTCGGGCAATGGTTGTGGCTCTGGAAATAACCGAACACACACCGACTGAGTCTGCGCTGTAGACGGATTCTCAGTCTAAAGACTCATCTCCATTATTTGCAGAGCCAGCGTGCCCAATGGCTCCGCTGGTCGAAGCAGTTGGTTTCCAACTTACGTGCCCACTGGCTACGCTAGTCTTGTGCCCCTATGGACACTTGAGATGTGGCCATCGTCACAATTGACGAGGTTGGTGCTGTTGGAGCTGCATCAATCTCATTATTTTTTTGCTTGATTTCCATAAATGGACCCACGAGTGTACGGGAAAGTAAGTCACCCATAGCGAGCCCGTATACTGTGGTGTGGGAAGGCTAATTAAAACTGGAGGGAGTTCGGATATGAAAGACCCTTGGCCATGCGTCTATCGGCACATCCTGTTTCATCTTAGATTGGGGTGGTTTTTTCAAGAGTGTTCTTCTCTCTGCCCGACTACCAATAGCCAGCACTCCTGGTAGAGACATAACCATGCCAGGAGTCTGTTTTCGGTCGCCCCACGAGGAGGGTGTAGTTGCACCTCCAGCAGTGTAGCACAGTTCCGGCACGGAGCACAAAGCTGCGAATATATAAAACTGAAAAAGCATACTGAAAACGTATTACATGGAGCAGGTGAAGACGGAATTCGGACTGAAATGAGGCGGAAATATTTTAGTAGTAGTTGTAGTAAATTAGAAACGGGAAATTTTCATTTTCTAACGTTCAGGAAAAACAAATTCTCTAGAAAAATCTTGTGGATTTACCACTATTATCGAACTTGTAAGATGTCCTTTGCCGGATGGGATGAGAAAGTCAATTTCAAAAAGAAAATTATAATAAATGAAATTTATTTTAAAAACAAACGACACCCTCGGAGCAAAAGCAATATCTTCGCGTTCTTAGAGTAAGAATGGTGTAACTATACTTCAGCGCAAGAACGGTGTATCAAAAAACCGAGAGGAAAAGCGGGTAACTTTTTATTCCGCTTTTGCTTTTAATGAAAACTTATACCGTTGGAACTGCTTTTGTTCTCAGTTTTCATTAAAAATGCTTTTGCTTATGCTTTTACCAATAAAAGCATAACCAAAGCATCAACCTCCTTTACTCGAATTTTGCATAATTCGAAGATTTTTTACAGTCCCTTGCAATTCAAGTTAATGAGGGTCCACTATAGTTTTTGCAGTTTTACAATTTTTTTTTCATTTCTGAGGTTAATTTTTGCAACAATAAAACATTTTTGTTATTTTTGAAATTTTCGTTTTTCATATTTTTCGAAATTATAGAATTTTTCACTTGGAATTATTAACGTAAATTTTTACGATTGTTGTAATTTCTCATTTTTTATTACAATTGTTATAGTTTGTCTCTAGTTCTAGTTTGTCCACTTTCTGAAATTTTATCTTTAATTTTAGGGTAAATATTCTACATTTTTCCCGTTCTGTCATCTATTTTTGTATGGCCTTAATTTCTAAAAAAAAATGCTATTTTTCTATAATTTTTGGATTTGACACTTTCAGTTTCAAAATGATTGCCCTTTTCATTTTAATATTAATAAGTTTGCATTTTTGGCAATAATATCGCAGTTTTTGACTTTGATGTTTTCAATTTTTGAAATGTAGTTAAAAATTCCGAATTTTTGAAAAAATTGAACATTTTTTGTACTAATTACGTAAAAAAAGTAAATTGAAAAAACTCATAAAATGCAAACATTACAAAAATTAAAGTTAGTAATATCAGTACAGTACAGGTAAATGAGCCCAAAAAGGCAAAATAGCGGAAATAATTAGATGCATGCTGAAAATTGGCAGAGAGCTTGCTTTTAGGGTTATTAATAAGGGGTCATATAGTCTATTTATTTTCCACCCAGGGAAGCCCACTTTTTAGGAGGTTTAGCCCCCAAAATGGGTATTTTTGGATTTATCTACAATTTTGTTAATAAAAGGATAAAAATGGGCGGAGATCTTCCTTTTAGGGTTCTCAATAAGAGGTATTAAAGTTAACCGATTTTCCACCCTGGGAAACCCCACCTTTTGTGTTTTGTCCCAAAATGGATATTTTTCGATATTTTTGCAATATTGCTTAATATCTTTTTGTTTTTTTTTCAATTTTAAGTACTTACAATATCTGATATCTTATGAAAACAAGAAGAATTTCGTTTTTTGGTTTTGCCGAAAATCATGGAGAAAAAGGTATGATGGAAATGTCAGACAAAAGGACCCCGCACCGGATTTTCTTGAAATTTTGCAGGTTGAAAGTGTCTATGGGTACAAAGTCTCAAAACTTTTTTTAGAGTTTTACATATCACCCTGTATTTTTGTGATTCCTGGATCTATTTGGAGAAAAAAATTGTTGTAGAGAATGGGGCTATCGGCCCTATCCACTGAGATACAGGGTGTTAAAGAAAAGAAGTTTGGACAATTTTTTAATTTACTTAAACATTAATTACCTACTCCTCACATATTTATCGTAGAGCAACGTAATTAAGCTCATTTTTTAGATAAATGTTCATGCTTATCAATATCATAAACTTATGTTACTCCGTTTAGAAAATATGTTACTTCAAATTCAAAATTTGGTTTTTTTTAACTACAATTTCAACTAAAACCACCTTTTTCTCCAAAAAATACGTAGTTAACCCATAATTTTTTTTACAAAATTAGAAAGCTTGGAGAATTTCCTTTGAATAATGCCCAAACAATTTTTATGCTAAGGCCTTTACTTTTGAAGTTATAAGCAATTTTGATGTTAAAATTGGGCTTATTTGATGCTTATTTCATACTTTTCGACGAAATTTAGATGAAAAAGTACTAAAATGGTATGAAATAGAGCCAATTTTAGCATCAAAATTGCCTATAACTTCAAAAGTAAAGGCCTTAGCATAAAAATTTCCATCCATCCATCCAATGGCGCTACAGCCCAAATCGAGCCTTGGCCTCCTTTAGGGCATTTCTCCATGTTTGACGGTCCCTTGCAGCATATCTCCAGTTCCGGATGTTCAGCAATGTCTCTGCGTCAGCCGTCACAGAGTCTATCCATCTCCTCCTGGGTCTACCTACTGGCCTATTTCCCGAAATTTCTGATATCATAAGCCGTTTTGGGATGCGATTGTCTTCCATCCTGACTACGTGACCGGCTAGTCTTAATCTGTTAATTTTTATTAAAATTGAGAGTTCTGGGTCGTCAAAAATTTCGTACAACTCGCTGTTGTATCTCCTTCTCCATATTCCATCCTCTCTGGTTGGGCCTATTATGCACCTGAGGACTTTTCTCTCAGACCTGTTGACTCGTTCCTCTATGTCCTGGGTCATAGTCCAAGTCTCGCTGCCATAGCAAGCATAAAAATTTATTCAAAGAAAATTCTCCAAGCTTTCTAATTTTGTAAAAAAAATTATGGGTTAACTACGTATTTTTTGGAGAAAAAGGTGGTTTTAGTTGAAATTGTAGTTAAAAAAAACCAAATTTTGAATTTGAAGTAACATATTTTCTAAACGGAGTAACATAAGTTTATGATATTGATAAGCATGAACATTTATCTAAAAAATGAGCTTAATTACGTTGCTCTACGATAAATATGTGAGGAGTAATTAATGTTTAAGTAAATTAAAAAATTGTCCAAACTTCTTTTCTTTAACACCCTGTATCTCAGTGGATAGGGCCGATAGCCCCATTCTCTACAACAATTTTTTTCTCCAAATACATCCAGGAATCACCCCCTATCAGATTAGTCACTTAGTGCAAAACACCCTGTATAATGCATGCAAACAGTCCCTTCAGAAAGAAAAAGCAATGTTTCACTCATTTAGGGCATACCAACAGGTACAATGTTGACTTGGGAATGGAAAAAATTCTAAGCGAATGGGCTTGGGAACTAGAAATTGATTTTACGAGCCTATGAAAACTCAAATAGAACCAGAACTATATGTACCAACACATGTGTATCTTATATATTTATTTATTCAATAACCGAAGCAGATACAATTTTTCTAACAAAAGGCGTAAAAAAGGGAAAATCTTCGTTTTCTCATAAGATTTAAGATTGAAATTGAATAAAATAATATCATTGGTATAAAAAAAGAACACTGAAAAAAAATCGAAAAATACCGACTTTGGGGGCTAAAATTACCTAGAAAAGGGGTTTCGCGAAGTGGAAAATCTTGAGACTTTAATACGACTTAACCCTAAAAGGAAGCTCTCTGCCAAATTTCAGCCTGTACCTAACTTTTTCCGCTATTTTTCCTATTTTAGCTGTTACGATAAAAGATAAAAATGACGAATATTTATGTCAGAAATGCAAAAACCCCCAAATAAGTAGTCAAAAATGAGAAAATGGCAAAAACATAAAACTTATCATAAGTAGGTACATTACAAACACTTCAAACATACAAAGAATTTATGTTACAAACGTAGAAATTCCAAAAAATTCAAAATTATGAATTCAGTTGCATTGTCTTCTCTAGTAAAGTGAAGAAAATGTTGTCCAAATGTAGATTTCCAAGTAATAATGTAAGCAACTGCGGTATAAATAAAAACTGGGGGCAAAAGAGGTTTAAGTTCTCGTTAGAGGGCAAAAACTGTTTAGAAAGTAAAGCCGCTTTTGCTCTAAGATTTTTTCCGTTCCGTTCTTGCTCTGAGTAATAGTTGAACCCCTTTTGCTCTGAAATATTTTTATTCCTCTTTTGCTGCAACATCAAATATAGCCTGCTTTTGCTCTTAGGGTGACAAACTTAATCATTATTTGACAAAAGTAATACAATACTGAGCACACGTCACGTCTTCCTTCTTCGATTGTTTCGGACCAAATTCTTCATTCTTCTTCTTTCTCATTTAACACCTTTATTACAAAAATATGTCAAATGTCAATCTTTCAACAAAACGCATCTATCTTGGGAACCGAAATCCGAAAATTCGCTAAAAATTGGAATTTTTTGGTGCGAATCAAAGGCTGTTTCCCAATTAATTGAAGCCAGAAAAATATGAGAAAAGTGTTTTTATAGATTGACACAGTCCAGACTATTTTAATCAAAGAAATTTTTTTTAAAAACAAGTTACAAACGAACTGCTAGCAGTATTTTTCAATTAAATACGCGGGTTCAGGCTGATTAGTGGTCTAGTATTTTAACATGACTTTTTTTTATGTGGTGTACCAGATTCAGAGGGAGGTCTGCTGTATTGCCGATGGTTCTATCATATATAGGACTATCAACGTCGGGACGCTGTCTAATTCCACCGGCTACCATTCAACGCTATACTGCACCAGACCGCTGACTTCGGTGAAGGAGCCCGTGCTTTATATTATATGCGATGACAGAAAATATAAGGCAGTGGAGTTTCTGTGTTATAGGAAGACATGTAAGGAGGAATGACTTCTAGGCGGAAGAGTTGGAATGGCGTAGAAATCTGACGCTGTGAGGCACTAGAACCTTGGACTGTGCAATGGCAGCCGAACGCTGTAACCAGTAAGATAACGAGCCTAACAATAAGAAAAGACTTTGTATAATTTCTTCCGTTTTCTGAATCGCCTTCACCTCAATAATGACTACAAAATGAAACTCCATCAACACCATACCTATTGGGCACTTGAACAATCTTAATTTCTTCACACCCAAACTTTGATCTGTTTAGAATTAAAGTTTAATGATTAGAAATAGTTATGGAATAAGGCAGCAAGACAAATTATTAGTTCTGCACACGAGACGAGACTCGTCTCGAAATCATCTCGTCTCGTCTCGATTTTCGAGACGAGATCGAGACAAGACCTCCAGATTAAAAATCGATACGAGACCGAGACTACCATTCGAGATCTCACGAGACGTCTCGAGGTCCCAAAATAAAATCGTTATTTTGAAATTCCAGAGCTACTGTAAGTAGAATGAATAAACTCCTGAGTTCTTTGACTGAGGTCTTTGACGAGCACAACATTCGGCACCAATACAGGACTTGAGCAGGTTGCGGAGACAAGGCGAAGAGTACCCATTCCATAAGCATTTAAATTCCATTCCAAAACAGAAGAAGTATTTTACTGTCATTTCCTGCATGACTGTAAAATACCTCTTCTCTTTTGGAACGGACTCCACGTAAATGTAACACAAATGTCTACACAAATTAGAAATTAACTTTCAATTCATTGATCCCCTCCACCCCGCCCTGGTGCCACTGGAAAAGGCAGATTTACGTGTCTACGTCTGGGAAGTGACTAGCATGGAAATATAAGGAATTTTTGTATACATTTTCATTAATATGGCACATATTGATATTTCTCGAAATACAGAAGATTGAGCAATTTGTATTATTGACAGTGAAATTCGAGACTTCGAGACGAGATGAGACTTTTCGAGACGAGACGAGACGAGATCGAGACGAGACCTGCAAATATAGTAGAGGGAAATTAAACAAAAAAAAAGCGAAGTTATGATGTAGTTGGGAAGTTGGATTTTTTTGTTTTTTTTCTTTACATATGTTAAGATAAAGCGAAAAACAAAATTTCTGCAAAGTCGGTCCTGTGCTGCACTAGAAAATTGCATAAATGTCCATTTTTGATGCATTTTGAGTACATTGCTACACTATTTTTTAATTTCTCCAGTTCTGTTGGTCGTAGAAAAATAAAAAAAATTGGAAAATACTCGTGAATGAATAGACTATCGAACTGATTCGGTATAAATACTTTAAAAATGAATCCTAACCTCAAAAGGCCAAAATATATGAAATTTTGTTTTAATTTACTAAAAATGCAATAAATAACGGGAAAAAGGTCGGATTTTGACAAAAATTGGAGAAAAGATGTACTTTGATGCTATAAATACGTGGTTGAAATTTCAAAAAAACTTTCGATTTTTACGATAGTTTATTCGATTAGTCTATTCGATAGTCTATTCATTCACGAGTATTTTCCAATTTTTTTTATTTTTCTACGACCAACAGAGCTGGAGAAATTAAAAAAATAGTGTAGCAATGCTTTTCTCGTGCAGCACAGGACCGATTTTGCAGAAATTTTTTTTTCGCTTTATCTTAACAAAACAAAAAAATCCAACTTCCCAACTACATCACTATCATATGACAATTTCCCTCTACTAATATCCAATTTTTCGAGACCGAGACGAGACTGGGCCAAACCTCGTCTCGTCTCGTCTCGTGTGCAGCACTACAAATTATCACATCGGAAAAAACAGAAAGTTAAACAGTAGCCTTAAAAAAATATTAAATATACGCAATGTGTACAGTATACGAGTATAGTGACTAGACTACACTCAATCCTAAAAGAGATTCTGATACACTTGCATAAGGCTTCTGATTGCGTAAGGCTTAACGATGCATTAATGCCAATTACGTAATGCTTTAACACCTTTTCATTGTACACAGTTGAATTGTTGCAGGAGTATTACATAATATTGGCATTTTCACAAGAAGAAATGTTGGGAAGGTTTTAAGGATTATTTAATACAATTTTTTTTGCTTTAGTAAATAAAATATGATGAGACAATTTTATTTCAGAAAGTTTGCTCTTAACAATGTTTATTTTTAAATAATAAATTAAAAAATTTCGTTTGAATTGTATTTCAGATATTTTTTGAGAGATATGAGAAGATATTTCTTTTTAACACAAACTTTTTTTACATATATATTTTACATTGAAAATGCATGAACAAAATATAAAAAAACAACTTTAAAAATTTTGGGTCTTAATTAACACCTTTTCTTCAATAAACTTTTCTATTTGAATTCTATTTTACATTGACGCAAATTTATCTATATAAAATTCAACACAATTCATTCAAATTTTAACCCTAAAAATGCTATAGTGTTTCTATTTAAAAAAGTTCTCCCAAGCAATGTCCTTCAAAACTACCACAGAAAGGTCATCAAGGATATTTAAAAAAAACATCCCAATAAAACTAAAAAAAAATAATACAAAAATAAAATTCAATTAAATAAATACCAATAAAAAATTCTTGCAGGAAAAATAAAATTCCTTTAACGAAGTACGATTGCTATTTCGAGTTGAATAACCCTTGACTCAGAAGAAGATGTTATGGCATTGGTATAGAAAATAAAAATTGATTGGAAATCTTACGCTAGAGAAGAGACAACTGACGTAGTCTAAAATCTCTTCTATAAAGAAAAATATGTACTCAGTGAAGGTAGATTTGTGACATCCCCCGTTCATGATCCATCATCTATCCGTATATTTCAATGAAATGTTTTGTATATAGACTTTTTAGAATACCTGGCAAATCGAAATCATATTGAATGTTCATTCGAAATTCCCCCATTTTTTTAGAGATAACAAAAAAAATAATAATATTCCCTCTCACAATCCTTCCGCAAAGTTGAGCTATTGAGGCATTTTTTTTGTACCATCTAGAATCAATAGAAATGAATAAAAATAGAAAAGCATAACCACAATTTTATACATATAGAAAAACACACTCAAACAATTATTTTGTAAATATATTTAATGTAAATAAATACAGCCTTTACATATGTATATAGATACTATGTATTATATTTATAAGCTTATGCAAAATGTAGAAATGTTGTTAGTGAATAAATATACTTACTTAGTGACTCTTATTAGAATTTTCCTTAGATGCTAACTATTTTTCAAATTTTAAATTGCAAAAATCAAATACCTAAAAAAATATGTAAAATAACGCATTATTAAGACACTGCTTATATATATACAAACGCAATTTTTATATAAATATAAATTTTAACACAGACTTTCTTCTTCATACTATAGTACTGCCGCTTTTAACTATATATAGGCCTAGAAACGTAGTAGAGCAAAAAGCAATATACAAACCGTAGAACGCTTCTATCACGCACGCTTTCTTAACTTTCTGCCATTATGTAAATAAATTCATTAAAAAATTCCACTTTATACCATCTCTCTTCCATCAGCCATTGTGTGTCGTCATTGTTCAGCTCGAGGTGTTTAAAAAAAAATATAAAAAAATATATATATAGTATACATTACTTGTATAACGTTCATTGGCCAACCACACCCACCCCATCTATACTACTCCTCGTATTTGTGCTAGAGCGTAGAACTAGAACCAACATGCTGGATATTAAGGAACGCGTTAAAGTAGCTTGGGCTGCTATTGGTAAGATTATCTAAGATTAGTTTTCCTAAGTATTAGTAAGTTTGTGTTAGATTTAAGATCTTAGTATTAGTTTAGTTTTCGTAAGTGTAATCAAGCAAAATTTTTTGGACTGTTCGTTTCACTGAAGTGTGAAGAACTTACATTGCATTGCAAAATTTTAGCCTACTTTCGATCCTTCGTTGGGTTTGACTGGATTTTCTCATTTTAATTTTTAATATTTATATTTTTTTTATTAACACAGAAAAATTATTGAGTTTCTTATTCATATTTATCTAGCTTTATTAAAATTAAACCGATAGTGGATATATCTCAACCAGCTGCAAGTAAGTCTTTACGATATTAAAAAAGTGATAAGATTTATTTTGCCAACAAAACAAAATAAAGTACATTCTCCCATAGACTAAGCAACTTTTGGCCATATTTTGGGAATCAGAACTACAAGATAAAGATAAAATAAAGGAAATACCCCTAAAAGTATGCAAAATTAGTTATACGTTAATAAGATTTTTTAAAAATATTTGCTCCTAAAAGCATGCAAAAAAAATAAACCGGCAAACAAAGACACTACGTTGTTCCTAGATTAGACACGCGGTGTAGACAAAAAATGATCAAAATCAAGTCACAGAATTTCTTATTTTAATTTGTTTAAAAAAATAAGAAATAATACATGATTTTAAATTTTGTTTAAGGATTTTACAACGTTCTTCCACTTATAGTCCGGGTAAATTAGCAAAAAAACCACGAAAGTAGACAAAATTCCAAAAGTGCTGGAAATTGGTCCACAGCTTCCTTGGGACTTTTTAAGAAAACAATTTCGGAATCACAAAAAAAACATGGTCGACGGAGCTAGCACTTTTTGGCTAAAAAATCACTCAAAAACTGGTTTTATCGAAAAAAAATTTTGATCAGTCAATACGAAACATTATTGCCTACAAAATACCCCTTTTGTATTTTTTCCAAAACCTTGACCTTTTAAGGTATCTTTTGGCCGCAAACTGATTTTTGGAGACTTTGACCTAGAATAACTTCGAAAGGGTTAGGTTTTTGAAAAAATGACAAGAGGGCTTTTTTGTAGGCAATAACGTTTCGTATTGACTGATCAAAAAAACTAGTTGGGATGTGGGTTTGACCCTTTTGGTCCACACGATCAATTTCCCAGTATTATGAATGTTGAATATTATCAATGGATATTTTAATAATAAATAAACAATAATCAATATATAATATATAATGCCTAAAATTTGTCACATTTGTTTATCAATACTTTCGCTATCGCTTAAGTCGTTTTTTATGAAAATCTTTTTAGATCCCTTTAATACGCTTCGACAGCATCTCAACGAAGTCGATATATTTTGTGGTTCGCGCGAAATCGTGCAGAAAAAAATGACCACATACGTACGCACAAACACACACACATTTCTTCTCAAATTTTTGCTTAAAATGCTATTGGGACCTTGAAACATGAAAATACATTGAAAATTTCGATTTCGATTTTCGGACCGATTACAATAACTTCCTACTGGGAATTTAATAATTTGAAAAAACCAGTTTTTGAGTGATTTTTTTGCCAAAAAGTGATATCTCCGGCGGCAATGTTTTTTTTGTGATTCCGAAATTGTTTGCTTAAAAAGTCCCAAGGAAGCTGTGGACCAATTTTCAACCATTTTGGAATTTTGTCTCCTTAAAATGCTAATTTCCCTATTATTGTTTAAATCTGTTATAGTGAACTTTCTCTCAGTAGCTGGCTCTAAATAGAAGAGCCTATCATCATACGTGAAGGCTTTTTTACCAGGTAGTAATGAGAATCTTGTCTAGTCTAGTAGCAGGTAGCTTCACAGGAGGATCATCGTTTTGCAGTTATGAAAGGACCTTCTCCGACCGCTATGCAACCACTTTCGTCCTTTTTGGAATTTCTCTTATTGGTGTCCTCTGTGGGCCCCGTTTGTGTAGCTACTTCCGCCATTTTCCGTGCACATTTTTCCTCTCCCTGGATAGGACGGCATGGGCGATATTGTTCCCCGCACTAAGATCGTGCATGAGCTCTTTTATTTGAGCTCCCAATTTCTGAAAAGCGTCTCCCTCTTTCTTGTCTGAGGTGTATAATAACGGGTGATTATTCATCTAGCACCTCATTTTGCCCACCGCCCACTTTGAAAATATTTTTTTTCTATTGCCCCCCATTTTTTTACTTACCATCTGTCGTGAATCTGAAACAACTATTACCACGATTATATTTAAACATGTATTTGGGCGATTCCATTACTAGTTGATCAACTTTGTTGCACCCGCGATTAGGGTTACCATTTTTTATTTTTGAAATACCAGACATTTAACTACAAAATGCCTGATTTTAGAGTAAAAAGCCTGACAAGTAAAAAATATTTTAATATTCTACTACTTTTTAAAACTTTATCAAGATCAAGTGATGCAATCAATTCAAGTGATATAAAATAACTTACAGTAACTTTAGTTTCTTTTATTAATCAACTACAGGATTTACAACATTGTACTGTTCTGTATTTTAGTGCAGAATTAATATAAACGCGAAGAAAACCTCATAAAATCGGCCAAAATTGCGATTTTTCACAAAATTCATCGAGATCTCATTTTTCAATAGTTTTTTGAATTTTATAAATGAGTTTCACAATTGTAAACCGATCTTACAAAAAATGGCACCATTGTTACTTAATGTTAAAACAAAATAATTGATCGTTAATTACTTCAAACGTGAAGCTGAAATTTTTTGTTCATTATCTTCAAGCCCTCTATGTTTAGTTGTTTTCGAGTAAAAAAATAGCGAAAATAACGTGATTTAAAAGCTTTGGAAGGTATTTGTTGAAATGGGGTGTTGGTATAATTAAATATCCTGTTGGCCAAACTCCATCTCATTGCAATATGCTATGCGCGTATTGCCAATAATATTTTCATTAATATATATTTAGATAAACTTTAAGTTTTTATTTTAAATCGTTATTTTATTTTAATATACAAACTTTAATAGTTACGTATTCGAAAGAATTAAAATTACATAATCTTTTTATATAACCGTTACAATCTTACATAGTCGAAGTTCCAAATCGAATGAACTTCTAACTAATACTCTTACAATATTTCAAAATTATTTTATTGAACAATATTTGTGTGTCTATGTTTTTTAAATTTCGTTCTGTGTACAGTGTATACATACGTGATATGTCAAGCTAAATTCTCCAAGTGTATTTCCTAGTAGTAGTGAGAATCCAAACTATGACGTATTCAAAAACACTCTATTAAAAATTAACGAGTACAGAAACTGAGTAACTACCTGAATAAAACTTACTACAAAAAAAAACGTATATACATGATAAGTAGCGACTGCTACATAACTCCCCCTTCAGCGCGAGCGTCCATGCCTGTATTACGATAATTTCTCAAATAAAAACCACCATCGAGAAACGAAAAAGAAAAAAAATTTTTATAATCGAAATGAAACTTTTTTCTTTGAACTTCTAGTTACTGGTTTTTCAGTGTCTTCCCTCTTTTCAATAAAAGCGGGTTTTAATCTGTCAATTGATACCACCGTTACTCTTCCGTTGACGTTAATAGTGAAAACTTTCTTATCTCTCTTCATAACTTGAAAAGGACCTTCATACGGATTCTGCAAGGATCCCCTCTTTCTGTCGATCCTTAGGAAAACAAATTCGCAATCCTGTAATCCTTTTGGGATATAGAAACTTCTTCTTTGATCTCTAGAGTCCGTTGGAACAATATTCCGCATGTGCCCTCGCAACTGCGTCAGTAGGTCTGCTGGATCTGATACGTGGTGCGGGTCCCTCACAAAGAATTCCCCTGGAATACGTAGTGTTTGCCCATAAACCAATTCAGCCGGACTGCAATTAAGATCCTCCTTAACCGTTGTTCTTAAACCAAGTAATATAGCGGGAATGTGCAACAACCAATTTGGATTACTCATCTTAGCTCTAAGTGATGCTTTTAACTGCCTGTGGAGTCTCTCCACCATGCCGTTTGATTGTGGATGATACGCTGTTGTTCGAATCCTATGCATTCCTAAAAGTTTAGAAAATTCTTCAAATAGTCTTCCTTCAAACTGACCTCCTTGGTCCGTTGTAACTGATAATGGAATTCCAAATCTCGGAAAATATTGCTCATATAATGTCTTAACAACTATGCTGGCTGTCATACTCTTCAGTGGGTATACCTCCGGCCATCTGGTGAATCGGTCCACGACCGTTAGCAAATATATGAATCCCTCTGCCGGCTGTAACGGACCTACCAGATCTACATGGATGTGTTCAAACCTTCCCACTGGTATCTGAAACTTTTGTGTTGGAGATTTTGTATGCCTGTGGATTTTTGCCTTCTGACATGCTATACAGGACTTCGCCCATAAATTAATATCAGTATTCATCCTCGGCCAAAAATATCTTCTTGCAATTAATCTCCTAGTACCTCTTATTCCCGGATGTGACAAGTTATGGATTCTGTCAAACATGTTTCTTCGTAATATTTTTGGTACGAATGGACGATCTTTATTAGTGGAACACTCTAACCAGATTTTACTTTCCGACAAAGGTACATCTGTTTCCATTAAAATAAATTTCGAATTCTTGCTTGGATTTTCAACCAAATGCTTCAACTCTATATCGTCCTTTTGTGCTTCAGCGATAATGTTTAAATCTATTTCGGTTTCGTTTACCGCGTCACAATTGTTATTCTCCACAGTTACTCGTGATAAAGTATCTGCCACGACATTAGAATCTCCCTTGATGTATCTTATATCAGAGGTGAATTGGGTAACGTAATCCAAATGTCTTGCTTGTCTTGGACTCCTCTCCGCTTTAGTCCAAATTGCAGATGTTAAAGGTTTGTGGTCCGTGAATACTGTAAACTCACGACCTTCCAAAAAATGTCGAAAATGTTTAATACTTGAATACATGGCCAATAGCTCCCTGTCAAAAGTAGAATACTTCATTTCTGCTCTGCTTAACTTCTTGGAGTAAAATGCTAAAGGTTCATTCTCGTCGTTGTTAACTTGTTCTAACATCGCTCCAATCGCCACGTTTGATGCATCAACAGTCAACTTCAAAATAGGATTTTCCGCTGGATGCACTAATAAAGTTGCTGAAATAAATGCCTTTTTTACCTTTATGAAGGCGTCTTCGCATTCTTCAGTCCATTCAAAATTTTTTAAATTCTTAGGTTTCTTGAGCTCCCTAACTAAATGCATATGAATGGGGCTTAACAATTCTGCTAGTCGTGGAATGAATCTATGGAAGTAATTTACCATTCCGATGAATTGTTGCATCTGTTTAATTGAAGTTGGTGAAGGAAAATTTTGAATGAATTTAATTCTGTTCTCAGATGGAAGAATCCCGTCCTTCGTAATCTTGTGACTTAAAAATTCAATAGTATTTACACCGAAAAGACATTTCCCTGGATTAATATTTATCCCGTATTCTTCTAAACGTGCAAAAACTTGCTGCAAATGTTTCTTGTGTTCCTCCTCATTTTTGCTTGCAACCAAAATATCGTCAATGTAGACAAAAACAAATTCCAAACTAATTAGAACTCTATCCATAAATCGTTGGAATGTTTGAGCAGCATTTCTAAGTCCAAAGGGCATTCGAGTAAATTCGAATAAACCGAAAGGTGTAGTTATCGCTGTCTTAAAGATATCCTCTTCTGCCATAGGTATGTGATGATAAGCTCTCACTAAGTCAATCTTCGAAAATATGGTACAACCATTCAAATTCAACGTGAAATTTTGAATGTGAGGAATCGGGTATCTGTCTGGAATTGTTATTGAGTTTAGTCTCCGGTAATCTCCGCATGGTCGCCAGTCTGTAGAATCCTTTTTTGGAACCATGTGTAGTGCTGATGAGACTGATGATGACGATGTTCTGCATAAACCTAATTTTACCATGTGCTCGAACTCTAATTTGGCTATTTTAAATTTATTCGTGTCGAGTCTCCTAGGTCTTGAAAATGGTAATTGACCTTTAGTGGTGATAGTATGCACTACATTATGCTGAACAGGTATATCATAGCGTGGAGGCTGAGTTAGTGAGGGAAATCTAGATAAAACTTTATTGTATTCACTATCAAAGGAACAATGCCTGGGTGAAGGAGAATTTGTTTTAATAATGATTCCATTAACACTTAACTCTGTGTTACCATCTATCACTCGCTTATTTCTAAGATCAACGAGCAAATTAAATCTTGAAAGAAAGTCCGCGCCAATAATAGGTTTGTCGACGCTTGCAATAATGAACGGAAACGTTAAATCTCGTCTTAATCCAAAGTCCAGTCTAAGAAGCTTTGTTCCGTAGGTATGGATAATTGATCCGTTAGCTGCAGAAAGAATTAATTGTGGATTTCTCTTACATTTTCCATAAAATGCATTCGGTATGACTGATAAATCAGCTCCAGTATCAACTAAAAATTTAAACTTATTCTCTTTATCAAAAATAAATAGTCGATTAGATTTTTTTGGGGTATTATATTTAAAACATGCTGAAGGGATATTTAGTTTTTTTGGTTATTAAATTTGCATGGTTTAACACATCTTTTCGCTTTGTCGCCGAATTTAAAATGAAACCAGCAAAATGGTTTATTATTATTATTATTATTATGTGAATCACGGCTTCTACTTCTAGACCTTGACCTATGATGAAATTCATTACCTCTATTAATTGTAAGTTTCTTAATTAAATCCGTTAAATTTTCGATTTTATTTTCCAAATAATCAATCTTTTTAGTAAAATCTATGCTACTTACATTGCGACCTAACTGGTTTATAAAAGGATTTGAAGCACAATCACTGATGGATGAAACATATTGTAATCTTGAAACTTCAAAAATTTTGTCCGCTAACATTAGAAGATCTTGGATGCTTTGTTTTCCAGAAGACATCAATGCGATATTAATACTGGGTGGTAATTTTCGCATCCAAAGCTTTCTAATCAAGTCCTTTCCTAAATTTGATGAAGTTCCGGCAAGTATCTCCATTGATCTATAAAATTCTGATGGTTTCCTATCTCCCATCTCAGAATTGCATAATAGTTGTTCCAATTTTCTTTCTTCAGATTCGGTAAAACGTTGAATTAATGTTGTTTTTAAAGCTTCATATTTGTTCTCTTGCGGTGGGTTTTGAATGCAATCCAATACATTCATTATGATATCTAGAGGAAGAGCTTGGATGACATGTTCGTATTTAGTCTCATCCAATCTAATTCCTTTAGAGTTAAATTGGCTCTCTGTTAAAATAAACCATGCCTCTGGGCACGGGGACCAGAAAGTTGGTAGCTTTACAGCAGATGCACTGATACTTTCACCATTCCTATTCAATCCTTCATTTTCACCACCTTGGACACTCATATTAAACACAATTTATTAACACTCACGTAAAAAGAAGTTCAATAAAATTTCGACTTTACTTTAACTTCGCGATACTATATACGACAACCGTGGACGTTCGCGCTAAGAGTCGAATAGTAGTCAAATTTAAATAAATTGTACCGAAATTTTATTCACGTTTAACTCTCTGAAAAATGAAAAATATTCACCTTATGCGGAAAGAAAAATAAGTTGGATTGTCACCAATATTCAATTATGTAAATGTAATGTATGTGTATGTAATTCTGAACAATTTATATTTTAGAGAAAAAGAAAAATATATTTAATTGAAAAGAATAATTAACTTCCCCTTCATTGTAAAATAAGTTTCTTCTTTTCCTTTAAATTCCTCTTCAAAATTTCTTTCTTCGTTTTTCTTCTCTTGTTTCTTCACAAATTTTCTACATTTTCTTCAGGGCTTCTTTTAAAATTACTTTTCTTCTCTTGAAAAAGGTTGTCTGCTCTTCTCAACTCGGGGTCACCAAAATGAAATGGGGTGTTGGTATAATTAAATATCCTGTTGGCCAAACTCCATCTCATTGCAATATGCTATGCGCGTATTGCCAATAATATTTTCATTAATATATATTTAGATAAACTTTAAGTTTTTATTTTAAATCGTTATTTTATTTTAATATACAAACTTTAATAGTTACGTATTCGAAAGAATTAAAATTACATAATCTTTTTATATAACCGTTACAATCTTACATAGTCGAAGTTCCAAATCGAATGAACTTCTAACTAATACTCTTACAATATTTCAAAATTATTTTATTGAACAATATTTGTGTGTCTATGTTTTTTAAATTTCGTTCTGTGTACAGTGTATACATACGTGATATGTCAAGCTAAATTCTCCAAGTGTATTTCCTAGTAGTAGTGAGAATCCAAACTATGACGTATTCAAAAACACTCTATTAAAAATTAACGAGTACAGAAACTGAGTAACTACCTGAATAAAACTTACTACAAAAAAAAACGTATATACATGATAAGTAGCGACTGCTACATTTGTAAGTTGACAATTGCACCTAGCGACCTCTATCGGTACTCATTTTTAAGAAAATTTCATAACTAATAACTTTCCCAAAGCATATCTTAGCATATCTTATACTAAAAGTTATCATGAACGAAAGTATTGAAAAAAGTATAGAAAAGTGCCTATTTTATTCACAATTAGTTAATTCAAAAGTTATGCGGTCAACCAATTTGTGGCCAAACTTAGGGTATTCAACTACACCCTAAAACGAAGCGATTTCAAAAAGAATCTCGCCTAATACTTTGAATTCTTGGAAAGAATCTGTCCATTTCTCCAGGTAATATGTACATTTTCGTAATTTCTTATTTACAAAAATTGTCTTAGCACCATTTTCTGCAACTTTAATAATAATTTTGATAATTTTAATAATATTGGTATAAATTTTTCAGTTAATCTTAAATCGATTGCAGTTTAAACAGAATCTATAATTGATATCACTTCTACAATGGAGGTTTTTTCTTTTTCTATTTGTAAAATCTTCTCTTGGAAAATAGGAAAGAACGAATGCATTAATACAAAATACGCTTCTGAAAAAGTGATGGTAAAAGCGACAAAAAACCAACTTCAACTACCTTTTTCTCCAAAAAATACGTAATTAACCTATACGTTTTTTCCAAAAGCTAAAATTGACGACTGATAACTTTAATAGTTCGTAAGATAGAACCAGCGCTTTTACCATCATAGATAGGTGGAGGAATTCTGCGCTCATTGGTACCTTATTCATGGAAATAGGTTATACGGTTACAAAAATATAGGGTGATATGTAAAACTCTATCTTTGTACAGTTCTGACCGTATTACTCAGAACTGACAAAGATTTAGAACTAGGGGCTATAGTAACTTATATTCAGCTGAAAAAAAACCTATCCAACAACGTATTACACATATCCATTGGAGGTGGGTACCAAAATGTGCATTCTACTTTACCGCATTAATTTAAATTCTGTTGTATAATATTCTAAACTTTTATTTGTATTCAAATAAAATAACATCAAAAATGTAAGTTTAGATTTTACTCAAATTAGCAAATTTGCTGTTCCTTTTCTGCTTTACTCGCAAGTACTAAAGAATGGAAAAGGAACACCCCTATTAGAGCCAAATTTCAGTGATATTGAGTAGACGTAACATTATGTAAAAGTAACATTAAGCTTCAATCCCATTCAATTTAGCTAATGTTTATGAGTTGGCGTTGATTGTTGAGATTAAATTTTTGTGATTTTTCACCAAAATATGGAAAATATCAAAGAAAACATAATAAGAAGAAAACCCAAAAGGAAAAAAGAATTAAAATCTTAATTATAAAAAAGCCTGACATCAACTAAAGCCTGCCCTGAGCCTGACAAGACTATAGAATGCCTGACCTGTCAGGCGAAATCCTGACGAATGGTAACCCTACCCGCGATAGCACTTACGCATGTAAAGTTTCTTTATAATAAAATAAAAAACATTTTTAATGAAGTTATTCTTGGAAGAGCTATATTTTAACATGTTCACTTTTCACGAATTTTAATAAACTATTTATTCAGGAGGGACGTTCAAAGGGATATCGCGGGTGCAAGAAAGTTGATCAACTAGTAATGGAATCGCCCATTTACACTGCAATATTATATGACTCCTATCCTATTTCTGAGTTTTAAGAATAATGTTTTAATGGGAACAATTAAAACGCATACGATTCAAAAATAAGAGTCACTCACTAATCTGTTTTTAGTATTTTGAAACATTAACCACTTAATGCTAGGGTTTTTCTATAAAAATTGGTCATAAAAATATCAGGTTTTTTTTAGTTTTTATTTAAGATTAATAAATCTTGCAAATTGATTTTGACCCACTTTCATGTAACCGATCAATTTTGCACACATACACAGTTCGCATGGCAATGCAATTTGACCATTTTGTAAAAAAATCAAGATTGCGGTTCCAAGATGGCAGCCGAATTTTTCAACTGTCCTCCCCGACAGCCGACATGGGTATCAAATGAAAGGTTATGACAAGTAGAATACAATTAGCTATGTGGCGCCATTCAAAATTTAAAATGGCCGCCAACACAAAAAGGCGGACTACCTTTTTCTTTTCAATCCACTCGATATGGATATCAAACGAAAGGGTATGACGAGTACAATACATTAAGCGGTGTGACGTCATTATACGCTTTATATTAGCTTCACTTGTATGTTGTATGTTCTATGTAAACAAATCTTGAAACTTGATTTTGACCAACTTCCATATAACCGATCAACTTCAAATTTTGCAAATATGTATAGTTCGCGTAGGAATGCAATCTGAGCATTTTGTAAAAAAAGTCAAGACGGCGGTTCCAAGATGGCGGCAGAGTTTTGCAACTGTGCTCCGCGACCGCCGACATGGGTATCAAATGAAAGGATATGACAAGTAGAATACTGTGTGGCGCCATTCCAAATTCAAAATGGCGGCAGCAAAAAATGGTGGATTACCTCTTTCTGTACAACGCGTTTGGTATGGGTTTCAAATGAAAGGGTGTGACAATATAATACTATTAACTGTGTGGCGTCATTCCAATTTCAATATGGCAGCCAGCGCAAAATAGCAGTTTACCTTCTTCTTCACAACGCCCTCGGTATGGGTATCAAATGAGAGTGTATGACGAGTGTATGTAGTACAGTAAGCTGTGTGACGTCATTTTAAATCTAATATGGCGGTCACTAAAATATACTGGCTGAAGCAATAAAAACTTGACATTCAAAATTATTTTTTACTTTTTAGTTCATGTTATAGTCGAAACTCTAAATTAGAGAGATGATTTTATACAAAACAAAAGCGTTCCAAAGTGCCTGTTCCATCAAGTGAAAAAACATTTTCTTGTTTATTCTGGTATTCCTCTTTGTAATTTCTATGGAATTGGTACCATGTATGGTAGAAAGAAAGAGTACATACCTTTTATCCTTCCATCTCATAATCATTACTTTCCTTTTCCGGTATGCTGATATAAAACCACGTCTTACCTTCTTTGGAACCATTAAATGCTTTGGATTCCCTTTTCTATTCAATTTCATGGTTCCATACGTATCAGTAGTATATGTAAAACGAGAAGATTCGCCAACTCAACAGATGAATAAATATTGTCGATGGTTAGGCAGTTTCTTTTGTTCAATAATAGTTTCATGAGATTCATTACCTTGCGGTACCATTCATGCGTTGACATTGGCAAATTGGTATATTGAGGCTCGCCGATAATTGTCCCCTTCCCTGTATATATAACTTATGACCATATGTACCCAGATTTTGATTCGCAGAGAAAATAGCTTTTTACTCCAAACCTGACAAGTTTCATTGGAATGTATTGTACCCAACCCAATCTTCCTTTGTATAACATAAGACTTTCGTCAATTATTATATGTTGTTGTGGTGTATATGCCTCTTGAAACTTATTATTCAGGTGCAATTACACAGGCCATATTTTGTTAGGTGTCGGTTGTGGATGAGTAGCAGGGTCGTAGGTTTCATTATTTGAAAAATGGAGGAATGGTTGTACGCTATTTATTGGTGGAAGACGTCGAATTTTCTCTCATAGTTTGAACGTAGTACAAATTTGTTTGGTCCACAATATTTTGAACTAATTCGTCATTGAAAAAATAGTTAAAAAACTGGCTCGGTTTGGTGAAAGACGATGATTTATATGTGAATTTGAACTGAAGTAAATTCAAAGGAGGCCGATGGTGCTGGTGTATCCATTTCAATATGTATTTCTGTCCATTCGTCAGAAAAATCATCTTCCGATTGATTTGTATCTGATTCATTTTCTGATGTAGAACTCAGAATTGAACGAGAAGAATCGGTTTCTGAATGTTCAATGCCAAAATCTCTGCTGGTATCGCTATCGCTTTCCATAATGAATAGAATTCTAAAAAAAATGATTTTTTATAGTTTTATCCAAGTAACAAATTGTTTTATCCAAGTAAAAAATAATTTTGAAGGTAAGGTTTTTATTGCTTCAGCCAGTATATTCTAGTGACCGCCATATTAAATTGACGTCACACAGCTTACTGTACTACATGTACTCGTCATACACTTTCATTTGATACCCATACCGAGCGTGTTGTAAAGAAAAAGGTAAAGTGCTATTTCGTGTTGGCCGCCATTTTGAATTTGGAATGACGCCACACAGCTAATAATATTCTACTTGTCATATCATTTCATTTAATACCCATATCGAGTGGGTTGTAAGGAAAAAGGTGGTCCGCCATTTTGTGTTGACCGCCATTTTGAATGGAGCCACATAGCTAATTGTATTCTACTTGTCATAACCTTTCATTTGATACCCATGTCATGGGGCGGGGAATACAGATGCAAAATTCGGCCGCCATGTTGATTTTTTTACAAAATTGCCAAATTGCATTGTCACGCGAACTATGCATGTGTGCAAAATTTCAAGTTGATCGGTTACATGAAAGTGGGTCAAAATCAAGTTGCTTAAGTGAAACATTACTGGCGAGAGGTACTCGGCTTAGCGCAAAACGAAACACGCATGTCGAGCGAGAGGCTCTCGTTCAAAATGCTTAAGTGGTTAAAATCAGTAAAAACAGGTTCTTGAGTGACACCTATTTTTAAATGGCAAATAGCACAAAAACCAAGCTAGCTGGAGTCTTGGAGTGGTCTAAAAAAATTTCAGTTAACTTTTGGGGATGTTAAAAAAGTTCAGAAAAAGGACCTTAACGATCTACTTTTTGAGTTTCAGTGAAATATGTGGGAAAAAACTGTTTTTTTTCATATTTTTTTACAAATAAACCCCCTTATTTCCATCGCACACTATTTTTTTATTAATGAAATAAAAGTCGCATTCCTTACGATTACAAAGATACCCTATTTGTGGAAATCGACCGTTGCTTCATTACCTTTTTATTCTAAATCCCAAAACCAAAATTCAAAACGCCCTATCTCGAAAACGGGTGTTTTTTGTCGATCATTTTTTGTCTACTATCTAACATTAACCGCTGGGCAAGCCAGGGCACCCTGTATATGAGACATTTCACGTGAAATCGGAAGTTTTAAATTTTTTTAATTCAAATCAAAAAATAAAATTTTTCTTATCATCCAATTTAATGTAGATAAAAATGATCACAATTACATCAAGTAACAAAAATTAACCAATATTAAAGTTTACTATGGCTGCTTTTACATGGGCCAGTTTACACGACCAGACACCGAGAAGACAAAAGGAACGAACGAACTGGGTTTTTGGGGAAGAGGGTGGGAGAGAACGATGGGGAGGGCGGACAATTTTAATGGACATTTTCAAAGGACAGCAGAACGAATAAATTAACAGTTCCTGCGTTGTTGTTGTTGCTAGGACAAGAAAGCAAAAGAAAATGTTAAAAAGCAACAATAAAAACCAATCTAGTTTGTTGGTTTGTTCGTTCGTTGGAGTTTCGCCCGTTAAAATACTCATGCCACTTTCCATCGGACTTCAAAAGAGAATTGACGATGACAGCTAAGTTTTGTCTGTTCGGTGTCCGGTAGTGTAAATTCAGCCATAACTGGACACCGAACAGACAAAATTCAGCTGTAATCGTTAATTCTCTTTTGAAGTCCGATGGAGTGTCGCATGGGATTTCACACGGCTGAACACCAACGAACGAACAATATATACAAAGATTACTTATTAGCTTTTTGTAATTCTCTTTTGCATTCTTGTCCTAGCAACAACAACAACGCAACTGTCAAAATGTGCATTGAAAAGTCCGCTGAGAGTGTGAGATTCCACTCAAATTGTCTGCCCTCCCCATTGTCCTCTCTCACACTCTTCCCAATAAAGCCAGTTCGTTCGTCCGTTTTGCCTGTTCGGTGTCCGGTCATGTAATAAAGTGCCCTTTATTAGTACGTGATTAGCGTGTTTTTTGTCGTTTTTAGACTATATTTTTTAACCTGCCCACCCCCTTACTGTGCCATCTCAGCGTCCCCTTATTTTCTCTGGGTCTTCTACTGCCCCCCTGAAAGTCTCAAACGCCCACAAGGGGGCGTTATCGCCCACGTTGAGAACTTATGATCACACGTGAGTTGTGACAAACTGTCTTAGTATTTGTTGTTCCGTATTGTTTGACATTTCATCATGAAAAGACCTAGTCCGGCACAACATCTACAAATTATTCAGCTTTCTACAAGGAATGTCTTTCGTGCACTTAGAGCAACTTATAGTCCACATAATCGGCCTACCAAACCCACTATACGCTATGCCATTGAAAAATGTTAAACCCAATTTTCATTATTGGATAATACACGACCAAATCCATCATTAATCGATTCGGCACCGTTTTCAACAGCTTAACTTGTCGTATGGAACAACTTGGTGTATTTTATGTAACGATTTTGGTTTAAAAGCATACAAAATTTAACTCGTCCTGGAATTAAAGCCGACTGACCTTCCAAATGGTCACCGTTTCAATGTTTGGGCTCTTGAAACGCTTGAAGAAGATCCACAGTTTTCGACCAACATTTTGTTCAGACATTTCTGGCTTAGGGCCGTAAACATCATCGAGCCCGAGCGATACCTTTAGCCGAGGCTTATGGAATACAACAATCAGTGGTATGTTTAAAATGCTTAAAAATCAAACACTCATTCATTCGTGGTAACCTTACAATTAAGAGTTACCCTCACTGATTTATCTCAGTTGCGGCCAACATTTGAAAGAAATAATTTTTAAAAAATAAATATTAAGAATGGCTCTTTTGTATGATAATAAAGAAGGAGAAAGTACCTCTAAATGAATCATCCAAAATTTGATGAAATTTACTATTCACTAAAATTACTTCTGTCCATAGGGGTACCCAGGGCGGTGGTCGGGGGGTTCAAACACCCCCCGAAGTAAAGGCAAGAAAATTGTGAACATTTATGTCATTGGAAGCTCATTGCGCTGGCGTACACGGATCATCACGACAACACTAAAAAAACCGATTTTCTATGATGTTCTGGGCGTACATGGGTATTCCTTCAGCGAGAGTAACTTTATTATCCTTACACGGTATAGTAAGCAGAAGCATTTGCTTGCTTGTTTATCTTGGAGAAAATCATGAGCTATACAACGGTGGCAACCTTCGGCCCGCGGGCCAGCTACGGCCTGCAAAAAGTTTCTATCCGGCCCACGAGATCTTTAGAAGAAATCATAAATAAATATTTTTCGATGTAATTCGTCTCGTTTAAATTGAATGTTAAACGATCATAGCAACATGTATGTTCATAATTTAGAACTAATGTTAAAACTTACATCCAAGTTACACTATGCATTATTTCTTTTATTATCCTCATACAAAAACCGGTTTTATAGACAAGAGGTCGCAGGGAATCTTGTTTTTCCTTACTTTGCCTCAGAAAATTTGTCAGACTCAACTTACCCATCCATCACACTAACACAATTATAACACCGTTCTCGGAGGTCTGCAAAAACTATGAGAAATTTCCCTTCTCATTCGCGTTTATTGTGCAACTATATAGGCATTACAATCGTTACCCGAAAAAGAGACAGAAAAATGGAAATTTAGGGTGATACCTATATTATACCCAAACCTGTTTAAGTTGAGGACCGAGTTATGGATAGTATCTATGATTTACCCCATTGAAGCATCTTTCACTGCAAATGCAGACTAAAAATTTAGTGTTGGGTACGATTATAAAATGAGTTTGTAAGAGGTGGCTCTTTTTTCTTTTGAGCCAGTACAATGTCATACTTCAAATGGGGCCAAGTGCCATGCCAAAATGACACAAACAAGCAAATCAAAGAAATAAGCAAAATAAATACCAATGAAGACATTTTTTTACGAGTTTGATTCTAATATGCATTAAACTGTCTCAGAGTAAGTAAGAAACCTAGCAACTCGATAAAAATTACAGGTCACAAAAAGGTGTCAATTGACTACTACGGTCCGCGGAAAAAACGTTAAATTTACTCTGGCCAATGTTATAAAAAGGTTGCCCACCCTTGACCTATACCATAGTTTCAGGCAGTCGACTGTGATAAAAGCGTTTAGTTGCATTGACGTTGTATTAGCCACCTTGAAATCGCATAAGAAGTAACGGCGATAACCAGTTCAAAACTGCTTTCGAAGCAGCTTCTGATGCTTTGTTACGAAATGGAGATATCATACAAATGCCTCGCATACAAGAGACCAGTGAGTCGCATGAATGCTCCAGTAGGGTGGCCCAAAAAAACATTACTTTCAGATTTCAAAAGATGCACCCCCTATTTTGAAGTTTATTTAAAAAGAAAATTTTTGACGTCAACTGGACAATTTTTAGTTGAAATTTAGAGGTCGCTACCAACGATTAAAAATTTCAACTTTATCAAAATTAGTTAAAAATTTGGCATTAAATTGACCGTTATTAAAAATACATTTTTTGAATCCGATTCTCGATTTCATGAACCGTTTCTCTGTCTCATTCTGAACATTTTAGATATCAAACGTTCATAAACTGATCAAACTATAGTTGGTATAAGTTGACCTGCACGTCGATCAGAGATTTTACGCCTATCAAGCGTACTCACGAACTCTTGCTTTATCAATTTGACTTTCGGCATTCGAGGCTCACAAACTCTCGGACTTGAGATACTAGGATCCACAGCGATGTCATCTGGAGGTGGAGGAGTATCACATGACAGAGAATTTTGACTACATCTACCGTGCTGAGTCGGCTGTACTTCGTCGGATTCTTTGCGCAAAGATTTGATGACAGTTCTGATTGACTTGATATGTCCTTGGCGCCCTTTTTCACGCTGACTAAGTAGAAATGCTTTCAGCTTTTCATGTTTAATTTTATTGAGCGCATTTCCATGGGCAATGTCAAACAAATTTTTGATTTCTTTCTGGAAATCAGTTTGATTTCGTTTTTTTTTATCCGATTGTTTCACTTTATTTTCTTTGTTTTTTTTAAAAGGCGCCACGAGTCGAAAAGTTCAACTATTTTCTGCACCACTCTGTGTTTTTCACGAACAGGAAGAAACACACGTTTCCAGCAGTTAATAACTTCGACGGCAGTCAGAGTTGCACTCTCTTTGATGTTTCTCTTCTGGTCAAAATGATGATAGCCGAATAAAGCAAGAATGTGTTCTTGGGATGGCAGTTTATCCCTTGGAAAATCTTTTGATACATTAACAAGCCACATTGTTATCCTGAAAAAACAAAGTCACGAAAATATAAATACATTTTAACCTCTTCAAAAAATGACAAACATTGATAAAAAACGTACTTTTCAGATTTCCCAGAAATTTGCAATTGAAAATTCAAGTCTCTGGATCCAACAATATAGCTAAAAAACTCCAGTGACGATGTTCAGAATGCGACAGAGAAACGGTTCATGAAATCGAGATTCGGATTCAAAAAATGTATTTTGAATAACGGTCAATGTAATGCCAAATTTTTAACTAATTTTGATAAAGTTGAAATTTTCAATCGTTGGTAGCGACCTCTAAATTTCAACTAAAAATTGTCCAGTTGGCGTCAAAAATTTTCTTTTTAAATAAACTTCAAAATAGGGGGTGCACCTTTTGAAATCTGAAAGTAATGTTTTTTTGGGCCACCCTAATGCTCCAGCCTCCCATGTTCAAAGCCACTACTGTTTTATCCCATTTGTAGATCATCTAATAAGCCATCTAACTGTTCGTTTCACGTAGGTCGATTTTTACTGAAATTTTTCGTACCTATTCCCGTGGAATCCGTGGTCACTGAAAACTTAACTTAATTGCTTATTGCTTATATTGCTTAAAAACATAGAATTGCTTATATCTCGGAAACCGTTGGCCGTACGCGATTTTTGGTGAAATTTGCTCCCATCAACTTTTATATTTCCCTCCAATACCTTCTAGAATCCATGGGCACTAAAATAATATTGATATCGTTAGCTTAATTATATTACATTTAAGCCTAACGGATCAAATTTCCCACAAAATCCCACCAAAGGCATATAGGCCAGTCAAATTAGATTTTTTCGTGCCACCCGAGCCATCTGAAAAGTAAAATATAGGTAAAATAGGAAAAATTCCGTAGAATTTGATGAACTACTTTTGGCACTCCTAGGCCTTTGGGAAAGTTTCCAAAATGGCGTCAAAAGAGGGCCAAAAACAGATTTTCGCGTTTAAAAAAAAACTACACATTGTACAAAAAGAAGGTTTAAATAAAGTTTGTAGATATTTTTCATACTAATAAAATGACACCAGTTTGATGTCAATACATAAACAAATAAAGGAGTTATTGCAAAAAAACCGCTAAAAACACGTTTTTTTTAAATGCTCATATCTTTTACCAAAAAAACTGCAAAATGAAAAAAACTATTTTGCTCACGAAATTCTATTAATTACTTATCTATAGGGGTTAGTTTTCTATGATGGTCGTAAAATATATATTTTTGTTTTGCCTATCGATAGGCAATTAATCGAATTTCGTGAGCAAATAATCGAATTTTGTGGGCAAGATTGTTTTTATCGTTTCCGGCCATCTTTTCGCATGTTTCCAATGAAGTAGCAATGTGCGCACAAAACACAACTATTAGCACAACTCTTCCAGAACATTTTGAGCGCAAAAACATTTCTGTAGGTGTTGATGGCTATGAGCTAATCGAATTCGACAACAAAGGTCTTTTTTTCGAAAAACCCGTATTTTGCAAAAATTATTTATTATTTTGCAAATTTACAAAAACGTTTTATTGCACTCCCCAAGGGCTACACTTTCCACGAGTTTCATTACAAAATCGTTTTTTTGGTAAAAGATATGAGCATTTAAAAAAAACGTGTTTTTAGCGGTTTTTTTGCCATAACTCCTTTATTTGTTTATGTATTGACTCAAACTGGTGTCATTTTATTAGTATGAAAAATATCTAAGTACAAACTTTATTTAAACCTTTTTTTGTACAATGTGTAGTTTTTTTTTTAAACGCGAAAATCTGTTTTTGGCCCTCTTTTGACGCCATTTTGGAAACTTTCCCAAAGGCCTAGGAGTGCCAAAAGTAGTTCATCAAATTCTACGGAATTTTTCCTATTTTACCTCTATTTTACTTTTCAGATGGCTCGGGTGGCAAAAAATCGAGGTTTTTTCGATAATTTGACTGGCCTAATAGTGAAGTTCAACTAAAGATTCGACCGCCAGCTCGGCAGCAGATCTGGCGCGAAAGCCTATCCGAGACACAGCGAAGCTCAAAAGTAGTTCAGCGAAGTTCGAAGTTCAAAAATTCATTTTCGCTGTCTAATGAGTTTTTCTTAAAATTTTGGACGGACCCCTCCAAAAAAATCCTGGGTACGCCTATGCTTCTGTCCAACGACATAAAAACTTTGCATACAAGAAGTTGATATCATTTCAGCACCAAAACGGGATGAACTTTTGCATCAACCTATAACTAATTAAAGCCTTACATGATAGATTCGCTTGGTTCATTGACTCCCTCGTCTGGTATGGTAATTAAATTAGAGTTTCGTCAAATCTGTCACAGTGATGATTTCCACACGATTTTCGAGCTGTCACCTAGTATCGTTATTGCTGTCTTCCAATTTCCCAGCTCTGTATAAATATGCTTCTCTGCAACATCGTGATTAATATCTCCCACGAGGGTACATGTCGCCAAAATCAAGCACCTATTTCACCAGAACTAACAGCTCAGGGATAAGAAAATCCCTCATGAGCTTCGGCAGGATCCTACCTTCGACCCATCACAACACAGATGTGTCCTCTCGTTGAAGGCTCCTTCATCGCGATAATTACATCATCGAAAGCAAGAGATCTGTCTGGAGATCTCCTTGGAGATTTCCGGAACGTGCCGAAATAATTCACGAGTGGGCAAGGCTGTGTCCTGTGCTCCTTTTGCCTGCCTCAATTATCAAAATAAAACTTCCTAAATGAGCTGGGGCCATTCGTGAGATTAGTCCATATCCTTATACTAACTTCCAGCATCGTAATTAAAACTTTCCAGTTTTATCACATTCACAGGGGGGTCAAATGGTAGTAACGGCCTCAGAGACCTTTGTTGGTGCCGGTACATCAAAGAGATAAATCCTGAGAAACGCCATCTGCGATCTGAAGTCTACGTGATCTAAGATCTTCCGATATGCTACCGAATCCTACCTCCACCTCCACGAAGATGTTGACTTTACATCGGGTGGCCCCTGGATGCTCTTGTCTATACAAGAGTAACAGACGGAGGAGGGTGAAAGGCGAGTGTTTCGCGCCTCAAAACGAAGCAAATACCGGACTGGTCCTCCAGGTTGGGGGTTGGGCGGCAGGCTGACAACCTTCCACCGTAAAAACCCACCCGTCACGAATCCTCAAGGCAGGCCTCGGACAGGACGGACTCAACGGCAACGACTCAGGCAACGGAATATGGAATTCGATCTTGGAACATGGAACGTCAGGACGCTCAACAGAACAGGCGCTCTGCATTCGCTTTTATTAGTACTAAAAAAATATGACATAAAGATCACAGCTCTTCAAGAAACCAAATGGACCCATAGTGATATAATGGATCTTAAAACCCACACGGTACTCTCCAGTGGATCACCGAATGGAAGAAGAGAGTTTGGAGTGGCATTTATCGTAGAGAAGGAATTGAAATCACTGATTCTGGACTTCAAGCCAGTAAGCAATAGAATATGCACGCTTCGCATCAAAACAAGGCTACATAACATTAGTCTGATAAACGCCCATGCTCCCACAGAAGAGAAGTCAGATGAAGAAAAAGAGGAATTCTACCAAGAGCTAACAAACGCCATCAGGTTAATACCTTCAAATGATATTAAAATCGTGCTTGGAGATATGAATGCCAAAGTAGGAAAAGAAGAGGAGTTCCTAGGAGTCATAGGAAGGCATAGTCTACACAACGCTACCAATGACAATGGTAGTAGATTGATCGATCTCGCAAGCTCAAACTCAATGGTAGTCAGTTCAACAATGTTCCCGCACAAAAATATTCATAAGATGACATGGCAGTCACCAGACGGGGTAACAAATAATCAAATTGACCATGTCCTAATTGAGAGAAGAGGGGCCACGAGTATATTGGACGTTAGAACAATGAGAGGAGCGTGCTGCGGCTCAGACCACTATCTAGTCAAGGTGAAATTGAGAACCCGGATAACAATCAAAACGCATAGGGGGCAAACTCATCCAAAATACGATATAGATAAACTAAAACTGGAAGAAAGAAGAGATGCTTACCAGCAAGCTGTCGAACAAAATCTGAGAGAGGCAGAAGAACCGCCCAACATCAACGACAAATGGGAGCAAATTAAAAGCAGCATAAAGGGGGCGGCAGAAGAGGCACTAGGCTGGGCCCCCAGACAGACTAGAGTTGACTGGTTTGACCAGGAGTGTAGAGCCGCAATTGAAGAGAGAAACCAGAGCCACCGGGAGTACATCGCAAGGACAACAAGAGCAAGGATGGAAGTTTTCAAGCAAAAAAGAAGAATCGCAGACAAGCTCTGCAGAAAGAAGAAGAGAGAGTATCTATACAGGAGGATCTTACAAATACAGGAAGACTTCGATGAGGGGAGAATTAGACAAGCGTACAAAGGAACTCGCCAGATCACCAATAAATTTCAGCCAAGGACGGACATCTGCAAAGACATAGATGGGAACCTATTAGCAGACCCTGATAAGATAAAAGAAAGGTGGAAAGAATATTTTCAAAACCTATTGAATCCTACTCCCACACTAAACGAGGATCCACAGACAGAGGCATTTGTGATTCCTCAAGATAACATCTCAATAGAACCACCAACACTCGATGAGATACGTGAAGCTGTAAAAAGGCAAAAAGGCAACAAGTCGCCGGGCGTCGACGGAATAACAGCTGAGTTGCTAAAGGAAGGAGGGCCGCAACTCTTGCGTACCTTACACCAACTCATATGCAGCATCTGGGAGGAGGAAGTCATACCAGATGATTGGAAGAAAGCGATTATATGCCCAATATATAAGAAAGGAGATAAATTAACCTGCAAAAATTACAGAGGCATCTCACTCCTCAGCACCAGCTACAAAACCTTCACAATCCTTGTGAAACAAAAACTAGAACCTATAGCGGAAAGCCTTATAGGAGAATATCAAGCTGGTTTCAGGGCAAACAGGTCAACATCGGACCAGCTGCTGACCTTAAAGCAAATTCTGGAGAAAACCTGGGAAAGGAATGTAGATATATACCAGATATTTGTCGATTTTCAACAGGCATATGACTCAATAAACAGACAGAGGCTGTACGAGATCCTATCGGAATTAGGAGTCCCCTCAAAGCTGGTACAACTGATCAAATGCGCAACAAATAGCTCATTGGCGAAGGTAAGGATCCAAAATGTTATAACAGAAGAGTTCGAAGTTCGACAAGGACTTAGACAAGGGGATGGGCTGGCCCCAATGCTCTTCAACCTCGCCCTAGAATGGGTGATAAGGCAAACGTCAGTCCAGAGAAGAGCATCAATAGCAACACAGTCGGTACAATTACTTGGTTATGCGGATGACGTTAACATCGTGGGAAGGTCCTTTTTGGCAGCAAAGGAAGCTTATGTCGAATTAAAAGAGGCGGCAAAGGACACAGGCCTGAAGATCAATGAAGAAAAAACTAAGGTGATGCAACAATCCAGAGCTGGAAGATTTAGAATGGGGAGAAATATAACTATCGACGAACATAACCTAGAAGTAGTCGATAAAACAGTCTACCTTGGGTCTACAATCACAAAAAGAAACGAAGAAAAAGAAGAAATAACTAGACGAATACTACTGGCTAATAGAGCCTTTTATGCCCAAAAAAAAATACTGCACTCCAGATTTGTGCACAGAAAAACCAAACTCTCACTCTACAAAACAGTAATACGACCAGTACTTTGCTATGGCAGCGAGACTTGGACTATGACCCAGGACATAGAGGAACGAGTCAACAGGTTTGAGAGAAAAGTCCTCAGGTGCATAATAGGCCCAACCAGAGAGGATGGAATATGGAGAAGGAGATACAACAGCGAGTTGTACGAAATTTTTGACGACCCAGAACTCTCAATTTTAATAAAAATTAACAGATTAAGACTAGCCGGTCACGTAGTCAGGATGGAAGACAATCGCATCCCAAAACGGCTTATGATATCAGAAATTTCGGGAAATAGGCCAGTAGGTAGACCCAGGAGGAGATGGATAGACTCTGTGACGGCTGACGCAGAGACAATGCTGAACATCCGGAACTGGAGACATGCTGCAAGGGACCGTCAAACATGGAGAAATGCCCTAGAGGAGGCCAAGGCTCGATTTGGGCTGTAGCGCCATTGGATGGATGGAGTTTTATCACATTCAAGTCCTTTTTGTGGAAGGTGCGACTGAAATCCAGGATGAGTTTTTTTTAAAAGTAAAAAGGGAAAAGGGAAAAAATAAATAAATAAAAGGAACAAAACTCGGTAAAAAGTTAATTTAATTAAGAAAGGTCGCAGATTACCTCATAATTAGGGAGAGTCATTAATGTGGGAATGATTTTTTCTGGTGTTTTGTATTTTTTTCCATTTTCTTCTTTGTTATTATCGTGAAGGATTTAATAAGAAAAGTTTTTCACTTAAAAACTCCGTAATGCTTCTGGGTGATAAGCATGAAGCGAAATTAGTATTCAAATTTATTCGCTTTTTTTATTCCTCCGCCCGCTCTCCTTCCCTGGTCTGGATTAAGTGTGAAAATGTAATTTTATACTGAATCCGTTCATCATTTTCGAGGAAATGAAAGGGGAAAAATCAGGAGTGCTGAAATCGGACAGAATAACCGAGAGAAACTCCTCAATTGCTCCATTAGTCCTTTGCATTTGTCTAAATAGTATAAACCCGAGCTCGAGTCCTCTTGAATATTACACTTTGAGTGACTCCGCCTCGGGCGACAAGCCCTTGTGTGTTGTTTGGGACGCCGCCTTTCATCTTTCCTTACAAATGGAGAAATAATATACGTCTTGGAACAATGTGTGTCGTAAGGTGGCAGAATTACATTCTTCAATGCGCACAAAGGCCTGACGGAAATACTTTGAAAATGTGAAGAATGCCGGTAGCAGAAGGTAAGGACCACTGCCCTGCCTCATCCCCTCCATCACTCACAAGTCATAAGGATAATATGGGAATATATACGAGAATATAATTCACATGTATTTGTTGAGCAAGAAATATCTTGGAGCTGAAAATCAAAGAAGCTCCTTTGTCGGTCCAGGGGTTGGTGGAGTGGGGGGGGAGGGAAAGGCAGTTCATGATGTAGTTACTATATCAAATTCTTAATAGGGCCGAGTCCAGATTTTCCGAGAAAATGTGTGTGTATGTCGAGAGCGTGAAATGATGGATTCAGGCACGTGTTGCTGTCATCAGTTGATATCCTGCCAAAGTAAAGATAAATATGTGTGAAAATGTTCTTGCTGCGAATATAGAAGGGCGCACAAATTGATTTCGGACTTACTTTCTTATATTTATGGCATATTATACATATGTGTTTGTGCGTCTGTGTTTTGTGCGCCTTGTTAATGTCCTGTCAGAAATATCATGTATTTATCAATGTTTTATTATATGGAAATATGTGCTTCTATTTCGGGCCATGTTCCTACGTCTCATGAAGTGTGCCTTTAGTGAATGATATTGTTTTTTGCAAGTGGGATCGATTACGTTAAATTCATCTTCTTTTATACTCTATATTTGTGCAAATTGGAAGATGGAAGTGAGAAGAGAGTACATTTTAACTTATTTTTATCTGTTATTGACTAATGGAGAAAAACGATTTTCTTTAATAAATGATAATGAACAGGGTTTATATGTATGTGTGTGCGATTCTTCCTTTGTTTCGGGGGGGTGGAATACTGACGAATTTAGAATTCGCTATGAGCGAGAAAGAAAGATGATACTGAAGTATTTATATGACGGTAATACTTCTTTGGGGAATAATATTTGAGTGAGATAAGTTTTTTTTAATCCTGCATAAGTAGAAGTCATTCTAAAATAACTCTCACTTTACGAGAACTTATTTTGGGAATGAAAATTACAAGATAAAAATAGAAATATAAAATTACCCTAAAAGTATGCAGAATTAGTTATAAAAAAAAATTGTTAAAAAAACATTTGCTCCTAAAAGCATGCAACATTTGCTCCTAAAAGCATGCAACAAAACCACTGGACAACAGAGGCGCTACGTGGTTCCTAGATTAGATATGTGGTGTGGACTAGAAATGCCACGAACAATGATTTAGCCGAATACCGAATATTCGGCCACGCTCTCGGCCGAAGCTATTTTCTGAAGCAAGTATTATTTACGAAGCAATCGTTTGCTATCAACAAATGCTGAAAAACTTGTTTTTATTCATCAAAATTTACCACTAATAAATACAAATAATTTTAAGTGATATATGTATGTATGTTTTTTTTGATTTGGTAGTCGGTATTCGGCCGAATAATATGGACTATTCGGACGAATACCGAATATTAAAAAAAGTGGCCGAATAGGCCGAATACCGAATAGCAGCCGAATATTCGTGACATCTTTAGTAGGAACAATCAAATATAAAAAATAATTGACCAAAATCCTGGTTTTTCGAAAGACGAAGCATTGCTCATTGTAATTTGTTTAAAACAGCTCAGCAGTGCTATGGAGGGTGAGTGTTATGGGAAGCAATGTTATTACCCATAGTGACTGCTCCACAAAAAAGGAATAATCTTTCGCAGTTAGTATTTCCAATCCTAAACAACGTTCTAAGAGTTCAAACGAAAGGTTTTTGAAGTGAAAACTTCTTTAGGCACGTTGGGCACTTTTTGGTCAGGGGTAAAAACTAAAAAACACGCGTCACGCTCACTTTTGTTGCGCACTATTTCCTGCGCACTTTTCTTGCGCACTATTTCCTGCGCACTCACTTTCAGCAACATTCGTGGGAAAAATTTGCCTTCGGGAGTTTCGAAATTTGTTCGAACAAATTTAGTTTGTATAAACCCAGTCGGGAAAGGAAGAGCTTCTTCATTAAAGCTGAATGCCTGATTTTGTAAATATTATACATTACCAGATGGGTCATTTTGTTAATTATAATTAACATAGAAATGTCATAGCCATGGAAGACCTTTCATAGGTCATTACTGGTAAAAGGTAGAAAGAATCAAAAGAAATTAATAGAGCTATTACTTTTTGCATTACCAGTTAAAATTACTACAATAAGGACATTACTCTCTGCACTACCAGGTAATGCAAAAAGTAAATAGTTCTTATGGTTTGTTAATGTTCTGGACATTTCAACCGATTACCTTTTTGTAGTAAAATCAGGACTGAAGTAATTAAATACATAAATAAGGGCTTCCAATATTCCCGACTGGGAAGTAGTATCACAGATAAGTAAAATACAGATGCCCAGTCGCTGTATAAAACCGTGTCCCAAATCAACAGTTTCGCTCAGCTTTTCCCACCTATACCCAGCTAAATTTTGTGTAGCAAAAAAATGTAGCCATGTATCTTAAATGTAGCTGGCTAGAGCGAGGCAACTTTTGGTTAAACTCCAGCAACACACAGAAGCGAACGAGCAGCTAAGAGGAGTGCAAGGGATTGCGTTTTAATGTTGCAATGCAGACGTCACTATCAACATTCATTTCATTTTGCTTCGCACAGCGTTGGATCTCACGCTTCTCGCTGTGTCTAGAGTTCGACCAAAACTTTCCATCCAGCTACTTGGATGCAAAATTTAAACATTTTGCTTGGATTTAACGCTTTCGGCAACATGGAGCCACTATGTTTCATCTATTCTATTATTTACAAGCCATGAACAAGAAAAATATTGAGAGCGAATTTCCGCTCAATCGAACTACAACTCGGTGAAGTCACGTTATGTTGTTAGTGTGATTTGGAGAATTTTGGAGAATTTGGTAGTCCGATTCTCTCAATTGAGATTCTTGTTCATAGCTTGTAAATATAGAAGGTTATGTCAGTAGGGAAACTGACAAGAAATTACATGCAGAATTATTTTAGAGCTGCTTCATATTTCTTTAGGTCTCATTACAGAAAATAAGAGGTATTTATTCTTGAAAAGTATTTCATTGCTGCATTACTTCCACATAAAAGTAATGTAAGGAGTAATGATTTGAGCGTTCTATGTAATGCAGTTTGAGAGTTCTATGCAGTGTTGCCGAAACCAACACAGCAAAATTCTTTACATTTAACTCGTACAAGAAAAATTTCCCCTATGTGATGTGCGATTTTTCCCTACATTTTTCCCTACAGTAAAATTATCGAAATATAGAAGAATACACCTGAGTTTTATGCCCATATAATCCCAACAGCAAAACTTTTGAAAATTAGGCTAAAGAAATTTATACAATCAAATAAAAGAACATGTTCGAACAAATTTATGAAAATATTTATTGTCCATTTAAAATACTTTTAAAATTGAAAAATTTCATATAATTTGACGTATGAAAATCGTTTGGTATTTTTTTCTAGAAAGTTAATTAAAAAACAAAAATTTTGAAAAAAAAAGTCAGGTCAATTTTTGAAAAAGTTTTGGTTTGGGTTGGGTAAAAAAATTTGAAAAAACTATGACAAATGTTTTTGATAGGGTAAAACGAAATTACAAAGTTTCAGCCAAATCAAAAAGGGTCAGGTTCAATAGTGGTCGATTTATTGCATATGCATTTAGCTTGAAATTCATTTCCTCTTAATCCCGCAGTGTTTGAATGGTGAAATTGTACTCCTTTTTTTCTATATTTTTGTTTTCTCCACTGCGGTGTTTGATTTCCCTCTTAGTGATGACACTTAATATTTAAAAATAAAAAATGCGACTCAATTCAAATTATGAACCAGAATGTTTCTTGTTTAAAGAAATAATACTTGAAACTCCCTACAAATAATAAATTTTCAAAAAATAGTCCCTACTCGAATTTTAGCGTCAAAATTCCCTACTGTAGGAAAGAATTCCCACGTTCGGCAACACTGGTTCTAGTGATGCAGAATGGAGGCGATTGGTTACCACGTACGACATCGCCCGTGCAAATGTAATGCCTTATCTCCACTTGCTGTAACATGAAAGAGAGCTAGTTGCTACCTTAGAAGTATTTTCGGAATCAATGGGTAATTACTTGTTTTCCCTACTGGGATATTATGTACATATTATGTACTATAGTATGTATTATGTACTATGTATTATGTAGTATATACTATATATATACATAGATATACATACATACATATTTATATATTTAACATATGTATATTTAACAATAACCCGAGTAAAAATTTGCGGGCTAGTTTTATTTTTACTCGGGAACATAAACTTAAATGGAATATTCATAAACAAAATTTATTGATCCTTATCCTCCTAAAATATTAAGATTGATTTGGAAATATAGACTGGCGGGCATAGAAGTTTTCACTTCCAACGTGGGGTCCTACGTACACTCATATTTTTTTCCTTTTTGGTTGAGCACTCCCACTCCCAGGCTAAGCGTACTTCTAGATATTGTACCAAAACGTCATCACCGACTGGCAATGCAAAGGGTGATTTCTAAACTTTAGTTGATCCCATAAAAATAAATGGTAATTCCTACATTCGGTGCTGCACATAAATGCGTGTCAACTGTTTTCTGTTTGACCTCAGGTTAGGTTAAGTTAGGTTGAAATAGCTGCCCCTCCACTAGGGAGCCCACTTAGGCATACCATTGGGATCATTGTGATGCCATTCTAGTGTTGGGACAAAATTCAGGCCATTTCAAACCATTTGGAGCTTTTAATAAAACGACAGAGGTCAGGAACACCAGTGTTTTGCAGCTCACTCAATCCATCAAGGAACGGTGAGCCAAGGAAGGTCCCTCTTTTACTCGCAAGGGCCGGGCATGTACAGAGAAGATGGGAGACCGTTTCTTCTTCATCCACATTGCCACAATTTCTGCATAAATCTTTGTGGGGAAGTCCCAATCTTTCGGCGTGCGGGCCAAAGTGAAAGCGACCGGTCAGCACTTTTACTACATAGCTTATCTCTTTTTTGTTCACCTGAACAAAAAAGAGATTTTAAGGTCGCCCATATTGCTTGAAGAGTGCGGCAAACTGTCCATCTCAGCCCGGCTCGAGCTAAGCTCATTTTTCTCACAGCCAGGTTATAGGTGGCTAAGGGCATTCCCCTCCGGGTTAAGTCGGGTGTCCTTTCCACTTCGGTTCCCTGTCTAGCAAACTCATCTGCCCTGCAGTTTCCCCTAATTCCCCTGTGCACAGGAACCCAACACAGAGTTATATCAAACTGTCCTGGCGGCAGTCCAAGCTGCTATTTGCTCGGCATGTATGTCCAAAGGGCTAAGACGCAATAAGACATCCAGCGCAGCGGTTGGGGTGCTTCTCAATGCACCACTAATACACACCTCAGCTGTTCTTTGGACTCTTTCCAGTATCTTACGATACGTAATCTTCTGTAATGCAGACCACCATACCGATACGCCGTGCATAAGTATAGGCCTGATTACGGCTGTATAAGAAGAGAGCTGTTTTGGCCTTATTGGCTCTCTCTAAAAGATTCGGCCTCCACGTTAGTTTCGTATCCAGTATGAGACCCAGAAATTTCTCACCCTGCTTAAGTTACAGTCATTGCAGAGTCTTAGAGAAGGAGATACAGGAAGTCTATGATTCCTTGTAAAGAGCACTACTTCAGTCTTGGCTGGGTTAACGGCTAGACCCTTTGTAGTAGTCCAATGAACAAGAGTGTCCAATGCTCTTTGCATTATATCTCTTATTATTGAGATGCACTTGCCGGTAACCACCAGCACAATATCATCACAATAGGCCACAGTGGTGCACCCAGACTCCCTTAGGGTTATCTAGGGTTAAAGGAGCTGGAGCACCCGTCGACACCCATACGTGGGCTTGACCTCACGTTTCACAAGAACGCTCTTCAGTTGACTGAACTCTTATCGAAGACATCTTCAATGTCCATAATTGTAATTATAGCTATACCTTTGGTCTACAGCTCCTCTTACGCTAGACTTGCCAGTTAATGTAGCACCATTTCTCGCCTTCCAAACTTGAGACAAACATGTTTAACACTTACAGTAGTATGTGTTAGGATGATTGAGCGTGGGAACCAGCTCAGATTCCCACGCTCAATCGTCCTAACACCTACTAACAGTAATGGGAAGAGAATGAAGAAAGATTGGCCATACTTTGCGGCTGAAATCTACAGCAAAAGAGAAAAGCAAGTAAGTTAAAAAACATTTGGAGAAGACTAGCTACGAAAAAGATAGAGACTGTCGGAAAGACTTGGACTGAAGTAAAATAGGCGCAAAATAGAGTCCGATAAAAGAGTTTTGGGGAAAGCAGTTCCCCTAGATCGGTAGCAAAGGAGGATGCCAGAAAATGTATGGACTTTGGTACCCACTCCAATGGGACAAACGGTCAAAGGTTTCGAACTATGTAGGCGCCATAGTAACTTATATTCAGCTCAAAAAAACCTATCCAACGACGTATTACGTATAGCTATTGGAGGTGGGTACCAAAATTTGCATTCTCCTTCGTTCATTCTCAACATCTAAAGAGCGACTCATATCTTTTCAGTTGGATTAACTCTCATTATTTTACAATTTTCTGTTAGCATAAAAAGGGATGTAAGTCCCGACCATATTCTTTGAAAACCCCCACTCTATCACCCTTTTTATATCCTGATTCAAGCCGATGATAAGACGGCGTCCTCCTCTATAAACTACTTAAAAGAGAATCTCTTCATTTCCACCGGGATTTCATCGCATTGCATGAATGGGGGTGGAGTGCTGATAATTATCATCCTTTACAGCCAAGGAGATTTCACAGCAACTACTTCACCTTCGCTCGGATTCATCTTTCGTGAATGGTTAGCTTTTATTAGTGTTATTACTTTGAAATATTTTAGAGCCAAGGTGACGGATTTTTAATATCCTTTTTTCGTCTGAGATTTGCTTTAGTAAATTCTTAAAGGAGCTTGGCGATTTTTGGATTAAATATTGAAAAGGGTGTTTTGTGATGCTTAAAAGCTTAAGGCAAGATGCACTCCGTCGGTGCATTTTTAATGGCGTCGTTATAGAATGCAATCGACATGAAACAGGTTGAAAAGGAAAAAATTAATCCTTTAATAGATTTTGCTTTATGTGAACTCAATTTTCACATTTAATTACTTGTCTCCATCGGATGCGATTCCCAACAATAGAATTATTTTACTTTTCTGTTTGTAATCAAAATCCTTTCGCTTTTTTTTATATTTTTTTTGTTTTACCCAATTTTTTACGCTTTAAAATAAAAAAAACCCTAAAAATCGTGCACAACTGAAAACCTGATCCTTTATGACGTAACATTCAAACAATCCCTTCAAAGGTTTTTGTTTATCTTCTGTTGCATAATGTTTGCGTGTTTTCGTTGGTTGTTCCGTGATACTAATTGCTCCGTCAATCCCTCATGGGACATAGGGCGGAAACGGTTGCCCTCCAGCGGACTCTGTTCCGTGATATTGCTCCTTCTTTGCTGTCTGGACTTTTTGTTACGAACACATAACTTTTGTGCATTCATAATCCCTCTGTGGTTTTGTTTGGATTACGACAGAAACTCAAAAAGACTTTTTTGATCAAGTTTACTATTACCGAAACTTGAGAATTTTAACACATAAAGAACTTTTTATAATTTTTGAGGAAGTTTTATTACAAATCGTGAAATATGTATGTGTCGAAAATTGACCACCGGGAGAGCTGAAATAAATAAAATGCAAACGGCGAAAAGAAAGAAAACTCGTGAACGTTTGTTTTAACTAGCGATTTATTTGCGTTTTTAAAATAAAGGACTTGTCCGGTTGATTGCTCAAGTGTGACTAATTCAAAGAGAGTCATTCTCAGGCTTATGGTGGAAGACCGTTAAATCTCCTGCTCAGTTGAGAGAGACTATTTTTCACATCCTCCGGGCGGCGGATGATTCTCAAAGGTACTTAACTCCAGTGGGCAAAGAAGTTGAACTGGTCTCCGTAAAATAGATCCATTAGGAAATCGAAGCTCGCAGGCACGTACTTTTCCATCGCGACCAGGGAAAGTCTTCTCTATAACGGCCAACTTCCAGAAAAGACGAGGTAGCGACTGGTCGTGAACTAAAACGACGTTCCCAGGTTTGAGGTTTGATGAAAATTTTTGGGCGGAATGGTGAGCTGTTCTCAGACGTTGAAGGTACTCCGTTTGCCAACGTTTGAAGAATGCCTTAGTTGTAGAAAGTCTAACCTTCCATTTTGAACGAAGTATATCATCGGAGGAAGAACAAGATGAAGCAACGATGGAGGTTGGAAACGTACCCAGTAAAGAATGTGCTGGCGTTAAGGGTGATAGGTCAAATGGATCATCGCTGATATAAGTTAATGGTCGGCTGTTGATTGCGAACTCTGCTTCCGAGATGAATGTGTACAGTTGGTCCTCAGATAGTACGGCACGGCCAATAGTTATCTTTAGCGTATCTTTAACACACCTTACAAGTCGCTCATAAAATCCACCCCACCAAGGAGCGCGTTCAACAATAAACTTCCAATTTATTCCTTGATTCAAAACGTATTCCTGTATTTTTTCCGAATCAAGAACTTTTCTAAGAGCGTTGAGTTCGAAGGAAGCTCGCTTAAAGGTTCGGGCGTTGTCCGATATAACTGTCTTCGGGGTGCCCCGTCGAGCGAAGAAACGCCGCAGGGCGAGAAGGCAAGATTCTGCACTTAAGCTTGGTAACAGCTCTAGATGTACGGCACGAACAACAGCGCATGTAGCTAGCATGATGTACATCTTTCGTTTGTCTGCGGCCTCCGACGAAGATCTTACATATAGAGGCCCAAGAAAGTCGACTCCTGTTGACTCAAAGGCTCGTGAAGCAAGCAACCTATCTCTAGGAATAGGAGCAAATGGTTCTGAAGCGAGCCTACCCTTTAATATTTTGCAGACCCGGCATCTATTAATAACAGCTTTCACTAACTGCCTGCATCCAATAACCCAATAGTTTTCTCGTAATCTTGTAAGAACGATGTTAACGCCTCCATGTAGAGTTCGCTCATGACTATCAAGTACGAGTAGTACAGTAAAGTATGCTGATTTCGGCAAGATGATAGGATACGTAGCATCATAATCCATTCCAGCTTCTTGGAGACGACTACCAACTCGAAGCACTTTTGTTTCATCCAGAAATGGATTGAGCGTTAATATACTTGAAGACTTCGGAATAGATTTTCCATTTGCCAGCGTATTCAATTCAGTTTCGTAATATTGAGACTGTGTCACTTTAATCCAGTACGTGGTCGCTTGCTGTAGTTCAGTCGTCCTAAGAAAACGCCCTTTCGAAGCGTGCGAAATTAGAATAGCTACAAATCTTTTGATATATCCGGTGACACGAATAACCTTCCGGTAACTACTATAGTTTATGATGTCAAATATTGGTAGAAGTTTAAGTGGTTTAACGTTTTCTTCGGGTGCTTGAATACAGAGTGCCATGGTTGAATTATCTAGTATGAAATCCGTTGAAGGCCAGTCAAGGGATGGAGAAGATAACCACTGGGGTCCTTGGAGCCACATTGATGAATTGAGCAGTTTCCTCCCATTAATACCTCTGGTGAGATAATCAGCAGGGTTCTGGCTACCCGGACAATATCTCCATTCTGCCTCTGAAGACAACTGACTAATTTCGCGAACTCTGTGCTCTATATAAGGTTTCCACTTGCGTTGAGGACTGCTTACCCAATTTAATGCAATTTTAGAATCGCTCCATAGAAATACTATCTCGATATCCAGCTTCAAATTATCCTTAATATAATTAGCTAATCTGGCAGCAATAAGAGCTGCAGTTAACTCCAGTTTTGGAAGAGTTAACTCGTTAGTGTTATCCATCTTAAGTGGAGCTACCCTGTTCTTGGAACAAAGATAAGAAATTCTTGAAGACCCATCACCGTTCTCATTTCTAACATATGCCACTGCTCCATATGCCTGCAAACTGGCATCAGCGAATACATGTAGCTGCAGTCTGCCTTGGTTAGATTTGAAAATATTTCGAGGTAATGTTATCTCCTTCAAAAAATGCAACTGAGATACATAGTTGTTCCAAACTAGCTGAAGGTTTATAGGAATGCACTGGTCCCAATCGATTTTAATTCGCCAAAGCTCTTGAAAAAGAATTTTTAATCTAATTAAAAATGGACCAAATATACCTAGAGGATCATATACACAGGCAATTAGTTTGAGTACACTCCGCTTAGTCGCGTTAGTTGTTGGGACCTTAATAGCACGTTCAAGGTCAACTCCCAGTTCATCAGTCGGGCAATACCATATCATTCCTAAAACCTTTTGAATACTTGGAGCTTCCTCAATCTCGCAAAATTTTCGTTTTAGATTTTGATTGTTCGTGTTCCATTTTCGAATGTTCATGCATGCTTTCTTTAAAATATCCTTTGTATTTTTGTAGATTCTTTCGGCTTCATCTTCATTGTCGACGGAAAGTACAAGGTCGTCCATGTAAAATGACCTGGACAGCAGCTCACAGGTTTCTGGATAGTTCTGGGATTCCTCAGCAAAATGTTTCTTCAATGTAGCACATAATATGTAGGGACTACATGCAACGCCGAAAGTAACACGCGTCATTCTAAATTCTGCAATATCCGGAAGATGGCCAGTGTCTGTTATTTTCTGGTCGAACCATAGAAATCTGTGAGAATCACGATCAATTTTAGCTAGCATGATTTGCAGAAATGCTCTTTCAATATCTGCAATTAGACCGACATTACCAATTCGAAAATTCATTATAATTGTCAATATATCTGGCATTAAATTAGGTCCAGCCGATAAATTATCGTTTAAGGATAAATTGTTACCTGTTCGCGCTGACGCGTCAAAAACAATACGCATCTTCGTTGTTGTTTTATCGTCCCTGTACACCGGGCGATGAGGTAAATAATATGTGCGAGGCCCGCTAGGTACATCTACCTGAATCCTTTCTGCTATTCCTTCTGATATAAGGTTCCACATACCATTATCATATTCGAGAAATCGTTCCTGATGTCGCAAAAGTTTTTGAACAAGCTTACTAAAACGTATTTCTGCACCCTTTCGATAGCTGTCTAAGGTGCACTCCGCATTTTTCCATAACAAACTCGCTTCATATCGCTCAGCCGTTTTTGAAATATAATGATCTCCGTTTTCAAAGTCTGAAACAGACTTTTCGCGCACATCAGTTATGCCAAGACTTTCCAGATCCCAGAAGCGCTTAACATCCGAATCGAGCTCAGCATTAACGTTTAAAACCACTGAAGGCGTTAATAAATTTAAATTTTCGTCAAAGCAGGTACCACCAGCTGATCCTTGAATGGTCCACCCTAAAATTGTGTTAATGGCCGTTAAGTTACTAGAAAGACGTTTAGATTCTTGGAGCACAATACTCCAATAAAAATCAGCCCCAATGAGTATATTTATGCCTGGCTCCAAATTGTTTGTAATTCGGGCATCCGCCAGCAAAAATTGCGAAAATTCAGAACATGACGTTTTCGGCACAGGTAAGATGTCCAAACAAATTTCAGGAACTACTACCGCTATAATAGTTGTATATTGTTTGTCATATTGACTTATTACATTTACCTTTACCCGACTAAAACTCGATTTTGGATTGCTGCTCGTTGACCCAAAGGGAAGAATTTTCATGTTTACAGTGTCCATAACCTCCAAATTAAGTTTTTTCACCAAATTCTCTGGGATATAAGAGCGCTGACTTCCTCCATCTAAAACTATACGCACAAACAATCGAGGGCTATATAACGAACTTGCAGGTGACACATGCACACAAGCCGTCTGCAAGTAAATATTAGCGGAATTTTGCAAAGAAGGGGAACACAAACTAGTAGATGTCTGACCAGAACTCGTTGCACTTTTGTTTGTTTTCTCCGATGTTTTATCCACTCGATTATTAATTTCTCGGATTTTAGCATTATGCTGTGGATCACACAGGCACGTTGCGTGATTACCTTTGCATCTCTCACACGTAATTTGGCGATTTGAGCACGATCGGGAACTATGCCCTTTACGGGTGCAACGAAAACATCTACCTTGACGTCTAAGCATTTCCTTGCGTTGGGTTACGGTGTGAGAGGAATTACAGCGTTCTGTCGAGTGAGTAGATTGATTGCAGAAAAAACAACTAGACGGAGTGTACGACGGCGTAAATAATCCGGCTGCTGTTCGAGTGCTCTTAACTTTCAAAGCTGCACTTGCGTTAGAATTAAAAGTCTTTTCTACTGATGTTTGAATAGCAGCCGATTTTTCCAGAGACTCAATTTCTCTTCTAAGGAATTTCAAAAGTTCTCTTACTTGAGCATCTCCGTTACACTCACTACTGCTTTCGCTTCCTGCCACCGATGTTATATCTGCGTTTGTATTTTCCTCTTTAAGAGAAGTACTTTCTTCAACTTCTTGCAAAAGCGTATGCGAGCGATGAAAATCGACCGTTAAATCTTTGGGCATGCATCGCAACAACATTGGCGGAATAATGGAAGGTTGGAACGTTAAGAGCAGTCAGTGATCTTCTACTAGCGGTTACTTGGTTATAAAGGCGACGTAGTCCACTGCAATCAAGTCGAGAAGTGATGCGTGGAAGGGACATGAATTTATGTATAAAAAAATCGACTAGTTTCTCCGTATTGCCGTATTCTTCTTGCAACATAGATATAGCAGCATCGTAATTGGATTCTGTAGGAGTAAAGCCTGCTATTGAATCTGCTGCCTTTCCCGTTAAATGCGATTGCAAATAATTAAACTTGTCTGCTGCGCTTAATTTTGGTTGTTCGTGAACAGAGGTACGAAATCTATCCCAGAAAGGCAACCAGTCTTCAAAATTGCCGCCAAATGTTTTTAAAGGAAGTTTTTCCAATTTTGCAGCAGACACATGAGATTCGTTTGAACCTGGTAATGTAGTATTGGGAGGTCGTTGAAGTTGCCGCAGTTTTGTGAGTCGTTGATTAATTCTAGCAAGGGCACCTATGGCCTTATCCTCGTACTCAACTACTGCTTCTAGCTCACGTTGTATATCCTCCGGTTTGATAGAGCTCCGCAATTGCTCGTTTGCAGCATTAAGGCTATCACGCGCTGCCGTTAGACGTTGCAACAAAACAGTTAACTCCTCTTCGATGGAATCTAAATTGTCAGCATTTCGGGAATTTACCTGCGACTCTGATTTCGATAAATATTCCGTCGCGGCATTCGTTAATTTGGTAATTTGCCCACGGAACACGGCGCGACTGACAGCGTCCATTGTTAAGAATTACCCGTTAAAAAAATAACGTTGAAGTTCACTTTCGCACGTTTGCGCTTGTTAAAGGCGAGAAATTCCCGGGTTTCGGCACCAATGTCGAAAATTGACCACCGGGAGAGCTGAAATAAATAAAATGCAAACGGCGAAAAGAAAGAAAACTCGTGAACGTTTGTTTTAACTAGCGATTTATTTGCGTTTTTAAAATAAAGGACTTGTCCGGTTGATTGCTCAAGTGTGACTAATTCAAAGAGAGTCATTCTCAGGCTTATGGTGGAAGACCGTTAAATCTCCTGCTCAGTTGAGAGAGACTATTTTTCACATGTATGTATATGAGAAATGGTGAAAAGCGAAATGAAGATTGCCTTCAAAAGTTATAACATATATTTGTGAAAGTTCTATTCTCAGATATAACTCTTACACAGGGTGGACCATTTGTTGGTTTCTTTTTTAAATTGTTATTAAAACTGCATCGCTCAATATTTTTCAATGAATGTTGCTTTGTTGAAGAGAGTAAACCTTCCGATTATTTATGAAAAACAATTTTATTCAAATGGTTGCCGCGACTGGCTTGACAGTAGCCTATCCTGTTAACCCATTTTTGTAGTACATTATCATATCTCACGAATAGCTCTACTCTACGGATGTCTTCCTTAAGTACGTAAATTGTTCGTGGATTGTTGGATTTACAGCGCTCCTTAACATTTCCCTATAAAAAAAATCCACCAGCATTGCCAGCTACTGTCAAATTCCACGCACTTCAAAAAGACACCAGCAGATGGCCCAAGCTTTACTACCAATAAAACGCCCAAGCTTTACTACAAATAAAACGCTGGTTGAGCTCTGAATCTATTTCTACTAGCTTAAATTTAACATCCTTCGAAAAACCTGGAAAATAAAGTGCAAAATAAAGAAATTATGCTGGTAGACTTCCTGGATATTGAAGGAGGAATACACATCCTTCTTTACTATAGCTAAAGTCCTTACTAGTTTTAGATGAACTTCTAGAGCTTCTCAATGACCCAAATTTTTTCGCTCACGGCGATGTATACGACGTTGTCACTGTGGTAACTAGCAAAATAGGAGTGCCACGACAAGGCATACGCACTTGATTTTTTCTCCCGCTAGTGGACTACCGTAGGACTAAGTGCCAATCGGGACAACCATGTGCCAGCAAATGAATATTGCCAGGATTGACAAAATTGCAAGAAGTGTTTTTTAAAACAAGCTATATACCAACTCCCTAATCTAAATTGTGACCAGTGATAAGTCACAAGTTTTTGCGACTCGTGCTTGTCATTGATAGATTGTGACTAGTGCTGTGACTATTAGCTGTTTTGGTTTTCTAAACACTCAGTCACAAGAATAATCACAGAAAAATTTAACTCTCATGGTGAATTTCTAATTGTGTAATAGGTCTGGGAGACAACGCAACCAACGTGCTCCAGAAAATATTGATTCAGTAAGGCAGATTGTATGTGAACGTCCGAGCACCTCTCATCGACGCTGTATGCTAGAAACCTGCACTTTATACTCTAGTGACCTGCTATTTATACTGTCACAATGTTGATAATAGTTGTGACTGTTTGCGGATTGTCAAAATTTTGACTGCAAAATAGGAATACCAACTTGTTTCAAGTTGATACTTACTACACACTTTTGATTGCGTTGTGACTTGTACATACCAAACTCCAATGAAACCAAACCTAATCTAAATTGTGACAAGTCATAAGTGAAAAGCTATTCTAAGTCGTGCTTGTCATTGATAGATTGTGACTATTCTTGTCACTATACTTGTGACTATCAGCTGTTTTGGTATTCTAAGAACCCAGTCACAAGATAATCACAAAAAAATTTAACTCTGATGTGTCTGTGCGATAACGTAGCCCAAGTTCGCCAGAAAATATTGATTAAGATGTGAACGTCCGACAACCTCCCATCGAAGCTGTCTGTGAAAATATTTTGAAAAACATTCTATAAATTTTCTCTTTATTCTCTAATGACCTGCTATTTTTACAGTCACAATTTTAATAATCGTTGTGACTGTTTGCGAATTGCCAAAATTGTGACTATAAAATTAGATTAGCAAATTGTCTCAAGTTGAGGCTTACCAAACCCTTATGATTGCGTTGTGAATTGTGACTGCATTATGACTTGTACATGCCAAGCTCCAATGGAACCTGGATAATCTCATGAGTAGCATGGGGAGACTTCTGTGGGCCTGTCACAGAGTCTATGGATCTACATTCCACAAACGAAAGCCATGCATGTATATATGAACTCTAAAATTAAAAAGGGCGTTTGCTATCTTCTCGGGAGTCAAAGAGCGTTCAAAGCAATAACGCCCGTACTTCAAAGTCTATACTAGTTTAGAACCACCAGCAAGCCATTTTGGCGAGCCGGATATACTCAATCCAAATACCCTTGTTTGGGTCGCAGGTCTTAGGGTTTTCGAAAGCTGTTACTGTACTGTATTCATCTTTTAGCAATTTCCCTCTAGATTAATGCCGGGTTTTCACTAGTAGAATTAGTGGTAGAGTAACTGGCCTACTTTTAAGCGGTAGAGTAACTTTACCACGGTGCTACCCCACTCTACTCTACTATAACCGAATTTTCATTAAGTGAGTTCGCAGGATAGTTCGTACTCGACCAGTATACTCTACCACTAATTCTACTAGTGAAAACCCGGCATAATGCCGGGTTTTCACTAGTAGAATTAGTGGTAGAGTAACTGGCCTACTTTTAAGCGGTAGAGTAACTTTACCACGGTGCTATCCCACTCTACTCTACTATAACCGAGTTTTCATTAGGTGAGTTCCCAGAATAGTTAGTACTCGACCAGTACACTCTACCACTAATTCTACTAGTGAAAACCCGGCATAAGAGCCAGTTTAGTGGAGAGTGTACTTGAAGACTGGGGCATACTGATGATGCCTTATGGGAAGCTTTCACGAACAGTATAACCTAGAACTCTGAATTTTAAACACAAATTTGATGTGTAAAACAATACGCCAAGTGATAATTGCGCTATTAGGAGCTGATATTTCAATCGAAGAATGAATGTTGTCCCAATAAAACGCCGTGCCGACTAAAGCTTGCGGTTCGACATTGCACTCGAGATTGGACAGCTGGTATGCGTACAAAAGAAGGATACGTCTGAGCTAGTCTTTTCGTCTTCCGCAACAGTCTCTTCAACTGGACTGGATTCCCAATCGAAACCAATCAGTTTCATATTTCTAAGTTTGAATATCCTGGTCTATGCCATTCTTCTAGTAATAATTGTGTGAGCTGAAAATTCTAATCTATAGTTCACATTTAAAACGTACATTTAAAATACCAAAATATTGGATGTAGTTGATAACAAATCTATTTTCGGGGGAACGGATTAGTTTTCACCTAAAACTACTACAGTCAGTACCAGAGGCGTGATTAAATGATTAATTTTTTTCTGTGTTTTGAGAAGAAATTTAAATTGTAATTTTTAAATATGCAATGAAAAACAGTTCGATGAACTATTTTTTTAAATTAAAGATAAAGAAAGATACTTTTTTAAGAGAAGCTAATCCTGCGACAACAAAGTTGGAAATAACTTTACAATACTTGACCACTGGTGATTCCTTTGGTACTTTGGAACAAATGTACCGTGTGTCAAAAAGTACGATTTCGTTATTTGTAATGGTTTGCGATGCAATTTATTTTACCGCCGCTTTATATAAAATTAGGGTTTATCTAAATTTTGTCAAGTCTTTAAATATGTAAGGTTTACATTTGCAAGTACTTTCGCGAAAGTAAGGCGTTTTTGACACGAAAATAGAACTTTCGTCTTCACTTACGCCATGTAAACACTGTATGACAGTGAAGTAGCACTTGAGCAAGTAGATGGCACTGAATTCTAAATACTTACGTGAAAGTGATTGTATTTGGGGCAATTTTCCGTTAGATTTTTTATGAAATTAAAAATTCACAAGTTCATAAGTTTTCTCCTTGAAATTAAAAGTATTTTTTCTCAATGATTAGGGTGCTAATAGTCCACAGTACAGGTCCCCCCTGGAGAGCTGATTACCACATACTTTATACTTCGCGAGGAGCTTCGGTTTGACGAGTCTACCACGCTTTTCGTACTACTTTTTTCGATTCCTCCGCTTTTCCGCTCTGGAAAGTCCCAAACATGGCGATTTCCCGGGGTCTTGAAAATTCATGACCACATCTTTTTAATGGTTTTATTTAGCTTCACCTCGTATATTTGTTTGTTTGTTTGTTTGTTTGTTTGGTTCAAATCTTGCGACAGATTTTTCGTCTACTTCTACTGAACCGATTCTTATGAAATTTTGCCAACACATTGAGCTCCCGTGACAATGCAATCTGACAATTTTGTACAAAAATCAAGATGGCGGTTCCAAGATGGCGGACGAATTTTGCAATTGTATTCCGATTCCATTGAAAATCGGTATGGGGGGGTTTGTAGGGCCACAAATGACGATTCTGTGGTCAAAATTTGAAAATTCAAAATGGCGGCGCCAATATGGCGGGTGAATTTTGCCAATGTGTTCTGAATCCATTGAAAATCGGTATGGGGGGGTTTGTAGGGCCACAAATGACGATTCTGTAGTCAAAATTTGAAAATTCAAAATGGCGGCGCCAATATGGCGGATGAATTTTGCCAATGTGTTCTGAATCCATTGAAAATCGGTATCGGGGAGTTTGTAGGGCCACAAATGACGATTCTGTGGTCAAAATTTGAAAATTCAAAATGGCGGCGCCAATATGGCGGATGAATTTTGCCAATGCGTTCTGAATCCATTGAAAATCGGTATCGGGGGTTTTTAGGACCACAAATGACGATTCTGTGATCAAAATTTTAAAATACAAAATGGCGGATGAGTTTTGCAAATACGTCCTAAATCCATTAAAAATCGGTATTGGGGAGTTTTTAAGGTTAAAAAAATGACGAATTTGTGGTCAAAATATTAAAAAAATCAAAATGGAAAATAATGAATCTGTTGTCAAAATTATAAAATTTAAAATTCACCAGAATTTTGTAAAAAGTAAAATCCAAAAATTACTGAATTAAGACTAAAAGGAATACAATAAGGTTATTTCATTGGAATAATTTTTGATGTTTTGAATGCACCCAAGTCGCTTAAGGGCTTTGGAAGGGCTATGTATTGAGGAGCTTGATTGTCAGAAATTAACAGGTAAGAAACCGTGCAATAAAGATGCAATGAAAGAGTTGGAAAGGATGAAGAGTTTGCATAATGATACGAGCCAAAATCAAACTAAAAACTAGAAAATAAAAAAATTAGGTAAAAAAACTTTTAAGTTAAATGGTTTTATTTGAAATCATAAGCTGTACCAAAAACTAGAAAATAATTAGAACACAAACATGGACCTTCTTGAGATTCCTACGTCTGGTAAGAAATCATGCAATAGTAGCCGTGCTGTTTTCTTATGTCGTATGCCAAGGTACCCTTTGTGTCCCTGCGTCAACGGATTAAGTAATATTCTGGGACTTTTAACAGACTAAAATAAAAACATGGGGCGCATAAAAACCTGTATAACCACTGTATAATTAAATAAGAACGACTTGTCTAGAAGAATGTGTTTCCAAGCCCACCAATATATTTCAAATGCGCCCCATGTTTTTATTTTAGTCTGTTAAAAGTCCCAGAATATTACTTAATCCGTTGACGCAGCGACACAAAGGGTACCTTGGCATACGACATAAGAAAACAGCACGGCTACTATTGCATGATTTCTTACCAGACGTCGGAATCTCAAGAAGGTCCATGTTTGTGTTCTAATTATTTTCTAGTTTTTGGTACAGCTTATGATTTCAAATAAAACCATTTAACTTAAAAGTTTTTTTACCTAATTTTTTTTTTTAGCTTAAGTTACTGGACATTTTATTCCAAATGCGAATTTAAATTTGTCCGACAGAAATTTTTCCGCTATTGACGTGTCTACCGTCCTGAACATGCCAAAATGACAGGGCATTGAAAATCAATGACCACATATGTAATTTTTGGTTAAATTGATTGTAAATAATTATTAAAATCAAAATGTATTGTTGTCCGACAAATTTCAGGCCGCGTTTTTCCAGTCCGACCACGGAAAGTCGGAAAATTCACAGGGTACGGAAAACCGATTACCACATGTCGGACAAAAATACCACACCACAGAAAAGTGTTTTTTTAAAACAAAAATCATAATGACCGACAATAATACATTCGCAAATTGTTAGTCCGACAAAAAAGGTCCAAAAACTTCGTAAAAAATTGGGACATATATTTGTAATTGCTAATAAGGTATATTTTCGTATATTAACTAGAATTCTATATAAAAATATTTATATATTTCGTTTTATTTTTTGACTGATAATCTCTTATGTCGAATGTAGTTAAATAAAGTTGTTAAAAGTAATAAATAATTTTAAAAAATGTGGGTTTTTTCAGGCCAGTTGAATCAAGCCTTACACTCAACAGTTTTCAGTTTGGCTCAAATTTTGCACGCTTGTTTATTAATTAAAAACAGGACTCCGCGAATTTTTACCTCCCTAGATTCCATAAATCGTCTGTAACATAAAACTTTTAATTCGAAATTTTTTTTTAACAACGTGAATTTTTTTTTTTCGTTCCACTGCTTTAAATTATGATGTATAAATATGACAAGATTGTGGAACAAATAATAATTTTTTAAACAATCTATATATATAAAAGTGAAAGTATGTCTGTAAATTTTCAATAGACTCCGAAACCGCTCATCCGATTGGTCTGAATTTTTGTATATAGGGGTTTTCGGGTACGGCGGGTGTTCCTACGCGGTCTATTTTGCTCTATCTCGAACACTTCGGGTGGCTGTAGTGTACCGATATCCGTAAAATTCGAACTTTTGTATGGGAGGTACTCTTCGAATTACTGCTAAAGAGCTCAGATCTATATTATTTTGGTTTTTTCCGAAAAAAATACGATTCCCAAAGTTTCAGATCGATCGGTCCAAATTTAAAATGGCGGCCAACACAAAATGGCGGATTACCTTTTTCTTTGCAAGCCATTCGGTATGGGTATCAAATGAAAGGGTATGACAAGTACAATATTATTAGCTCTGTGGCGTCATTCCAAATTCAAAATGGCGGCCAACGCAAAATGGTGGATTACCTTTTTCTTTGCAAGCCATTCGGTATGGGTATTAAATGAAAGGGTATGACAAGTAGAATATTATTAGCTCTGTGTGGAGTCATTCCAAATTCAAAATTCATATCACCTGATTACTACTATTGGTTTATGGGTGCAGCATAGGCGCACCGGGTCCCAGCTATAATTAATAATCATTTATAAATATAATATTTTTGGAGAGAAAAAAATTAAATATCGTCATATTATTGAATTATTTATTTTTTTTAGTAATTTGCGTTCAGTTGCTTGTCGGACACTTGCATCACTATTTTGTACCGTAAATTTAAAAGGGAATAAAATGAAAATTATATATGTGGTAATTGGTTTTCCATACCCTGTGAATTTTCCGACTTTCCGGGGTCGGACTGGAAAAACGCGGCCTGAAATTTGTCGGACAACAATACATTTTGATTTTAATAATTATTTACAATCAATTTAACCAAAAATTACATATGTGGTCATTGATTTTCAATACCCTGTCATTTTGGCATGTTCAGGACGGTAGACACGTCAATAGTCCCCTTTTACACGACCGGACACCGAACAGACAAAACGAACGAACAAACTGGGGTTTATAGGAAAGAGGGTGAGAGAGGGGCCGGTTTTCCATCGTCCTCTCTCACCCTCTTTCCTATAAACCCCAGTATGTTCGTTCGTTTTGTCTGTTCGGTGTCCGGTCGTGTAAATGGGGACATAGCGGAAAAATTTCTGTCAGACAAATTTAAATTCGCATTTGGAATAAAATGTCCAGTAACTTAAGCTAAAAAAAAAGATGTGGTCATGAATTTTCAAGACCCCGGGAAATCGCCATGTTTGGGACTTTCCAGAGCGGAAAAGCGGAGGAATCGAAAAAAGTAGTACGAAAAGCGTGGTAGACTCGTCAAACCGAAGCTCCTCGCGAAGTATAAAGTATGGGGTAATCAGCTCTCCGGGGGGGGGCCTGTACTGTGGAATATAAAGGTTTAAGAAAAATAATAAAAAAATCTAAGACGTCGTCAAAATTATTTTTTTTTGTTATTTGCAAAAATAAGGACAACAACCAATATAAAAATTAAAAATGAATTGTTTTAGCCTTATTTTATATTTTTCAGTACCAGTGTCTCTTATAATAGACAACACATTTTGATTCCAATATCCCTGATAATTGCGTTCGAATCTTTTTAAATCCTGGTAAAAACGCTTACCATTCTCATCCCCAAGGTTTTCAGGAAAGAAGTCGAGGTGCGAATGTAAAAAATGAATTTTTAAGGACATGTTTACGCCCATCTGATTAAAATAATGACATAAATTAGTCAATTGTTGGTAATTATCACTTTTTTTAATGCCTAGAAACTCTGGGATGACAAGTCGGAAAGAATTCCAAGCAGCTTTTTCTAGATTTGAAAGACAATAAATTTTCAAACTTCTCATCCTTCATAATTTCTGTAATTTGCGGTCCGATAAAAATTAAAATACCTTCTTTAAGTTTTGCCTCAGAAAGACTAGAAAATCAAAGCACTATATAATTATTGAAAGGCAGCACCAGATTTATGTTAGGCCTTGACAACATTTTTGAATAACACTAATTTTATATGAAGCGGCGGTAAAGTAACTTTAGGTCAATAAGACTGATATTTTATATTCATTTTACCAGGGATATATTGATTTCTAACCGGTCAATCTTTCTTGATATAATGGTATTTTTTAGCTCTTGAATCCCACAGACATAAAAAGCAACAATATTTTTTGTATCCATATCGGATTCCAAATTGATTTTCATTGCCATTATGTTCCAAACTACCACAGGAATCACCAGTGGCCAAGTATCGTAAAGTTATTTCCAACTTTGTTGTCGCTTAAAAAAGTATCTATCTTAAAAAAGTATCTATCTTTAACAAAGAATTCTATCTTTTATTTTAAAAAATAGTTCAACAAAGTGTTTTTCATTCAGCCGAAGATGGTGTTTAAAATATTAGTTCCTCCTTTATGATTTTCATGACACCTCTTTCATTCAAATCTCTCACCCCAACCGTTCTTTCATATTTCATTTTTTTAATATGGACTTCATATAATCTATTAATTTGTTTGGTAACAAAGTGGATCCTTTTTTTGATATTTTTGTTGGAGCCATTTTCCGTTTTACTATCGCTTGCGAATTTTACAACTGAAGATGTAAACACTTCTTAATAAAATAATATATTTTATAACAGCGAAAGTCCCTAGGACATTCACTTTCACAGTAACTTGCGCAAGTTACTTGTATAACAGAACTGGCGTAGTGTAAACGTTACTTATGTGCAAGTAGAGACATACGAAAGTGACTTTCATGAAAGTATTTGCAAATGTCTGCTTGACTGTCGATAGCTGTGTTCTTTATCTTTCCCTATAGACACTTATGGTGGTCAGTCATCAGCGGAATAGGGGGGATAACATGTAGCATAACATGCACGTGCCGTAACTATTCCGGACTGGTGGAAGTGCGATCATAACCTCCTAGCGGTGGCTAACATGATCGGGCTAGTCCCTTCCAAGTAAGGTTGGCGTGAGGCTAATAACCTCACCCGTAAAAAACAAACATTACAGAACGAGCAACATGCCTCGGATACTGGAAAAAACGACGACGACCACGGCAACGAAAAAGGCAAAATGATTTAAGAATTTTCTCATGGAACGTACGAACTCTGTACAGAACTCGAGCTATACAACACCTGGCCGATACCCTGTCAACATATAAAGCTGACATTACTGCTGGTGTTTTGCAAAAACCTGATTATGACGTATATTACAGCTGTCATACGAAACACCATGTGCTCGGGGTAGGTTTTATGGTCAGCAAAAGGATGAAGCCTACCATTATCGGCTTTAAAGCAATAAACGAAAGGCTATGTACCCTTCGTGTGCGAGGCAAATTGAAGAACATCAGCCTCATAAACGTTCACGCACCTACAGAAGAGTCCCCGGACGATGAAAAAGAAGAATTCTTCGAAGTAGTTGAACGGGAACTTAATGCCTGCCCCAGATATGATGTAAAAATCATATTGGGAGACCTGAACGCTAAAGTAGGCCGGGAGCCCGTATACAGGCAATATGTCGGCACCCACAGCTTGCATGAGAACACTAATGACAATGGGCAGCGAGTTATAGAGATGGCAGCAAGTAAGAACTTGGTCGTTGCAAGTACCAGATTTGCGCGTAAAGATATCCATAAAGCCACCTGGATATCTCCTGATGGGGCAACTCGCAATCAAATAGACCATGTGTTGATAGACCGCCGCCACCTTTCGGGTCTGATGACGGTACGAACGTACCGAGGTGCCAACTTCGACTCAGATCACTATCTTGTTGGTATGGTGCTCCGAGAGCGCATTACAACGCTGAAAAGCTTTGTATCCGCTGATCAGGCTCGAATCAACACAGCTGCACTACGCAACAAAATGGCCAGAAACAGCTACGGTCAGGCGTTAGAACTCGCACTCAGAAGAGCAAGTCCTGGGGATGAGATGCCGGGCGTCGACGAGAGCTGGACCCGCCTTAAAAATACTGTCATTAGTACTGCTGATTCCATCTTAGGCAGAAGTCGTAGAGATCGGAACGACTGGTTCGATAATGAATGCAAGCTGGCAACTGAACGTAAGAATGCTGCGTATCGAGCAATGCAGCAGTCTCAGAGAACACGAGCACGCGAAGAGAAATATAAAGAGTTCAGAAAAGAGGAAAAGAGAATTCACAAACGAAAAAAGGAAGCCTGGGAGAAAAATCTCGTTTGTGAACTAGAACGGTACAGAGAGCGACGGCCGCACCAGGCGCGGGAGTTCTACCGAAGAGTACGCGGTATGACGCAATTCACACCTCGTTGCACATACTGCAAGGACAAAGAAGGGAATCTGATCACCGATCCTCAAGGCATCTTGGAGCGATGGGAAGAGCACTTTCATGAATTGCTAAATGGCGAGCTAACGGAGGATTTGGAGGCTCCACCAATATCTGACGATAATGCTATGCTGTCACCACCAAGCTTAGCAGAAGTTAGCAGTGCCATCACCCGGCTCAAAAACAACAAGGCCTCGGGTGCAGACGGCATCCCTGCGGAGCTGGTTAAATATGGAGGGCCTACATTACACCAAGCGATTCATGAATTAATTGTGCAAGTATGGGAGCAGGAAGCGATGCCAGAAGACTGGAGAAAAGGCATCCTCTGCCCGGTACATAAAAAAGGAGATATCACAACGTGCAGCAATTATCGTGGTATAACGTTGTTGAGTACCGCGTATAAGATATTCTCCGCCATCCTACAAAACAGGATGGCCCCATACGCTAGAAACATCATAGGCCAATACCAGTGTGGCTTCAGCCCAGGCAAATCAACAACCGATCAGATTTTGACTTTGAGGCAGGCTATGGAAAAATGTCTAGAGTTTCAAAACTCAATCCAACACCTCTTCATAGACTTTAAAGCCACCTATGATAGCATAGCCAGAGTAGAACTCTACAAAGCCATGAGAGAATTCGGCATTCCCAATAAGCTGACAAGACTATGTAGGTTGACCATGACCAATGTGACAAGCCAAGTAAAGGTATCCGGAATACTGTCCAGACCAATCAACATCTATAATGGACTCCGACAAGGGGACGGTCTGGCCTGCCTCCTTTTCAACCTGGCGTTGGAGAAAGTGATCCGATATTCGGGCGTGACATCAAGGGGCACAATCCTCCACAAGTCCACCCAATTACTGGCTTACGCAGACGACATTGACATCATTGGAAGAACATCAACAGCTGTACAAGAAGCTTTCATCCAGATTGAGCGGGCGGCAGGAAATCTAGGACTGCACATCAACGAAAGCAAAACAAAGTACATGGTGGCCTCGTCTGCAAGAACACCTAACATTGGTCCCACAATCAAGGTAGAGGAACACGAGTTTGATGTGGTAAAATCATTTACCTACCTTGGGTCAATAGTAGCAGCCGACAATAGCATGGAACCTGAAATACGCGCACGACTGCTAAAAGCCAACAAAGCCTACTATAGCCTGTCAAGGCTCTTCAAATCCAAGCATCTAACCATAACGTCTAAACTTTTACTATATAAGACGATGGTCTTGCCGGTCCTCACATATGCATCCGAAACGTGGGTGCTTAGCAAAAAGCACTCTAACCTCTTGGCGGTGTTCGAGAGGAAAATACTTCGGAGGATTGTTGGCCCCGTATGTGAGGAAGGACGATTCCGGAGACTCTACAATGACGAGATCTACGAGCGCTATCGCGACATAGATGTTGTAAGGAAAATAAAGCTCGGTAGACTCCGTTGGGCAGGACATCTAGCTCGTGGAAAGTTCTCTGCGGTAAGACTTATGGGGTGCGACAGCGAGGGAGACCCAACCTCCGCTGGAAGGATGGCGTAGACCAGGACGCTCAGAGCATAGGGATGCCAAATTGGATGACATCGGCTCAGAATCGGGACCGGTGGAGAGAACAGTTGCGAGAGGCCAGGACCGGATCCCGGTTGTGGAGCCGTTAAAGAAGAAGAAGAATAGACACTTATAGATGAGTAGAATACGCCTCCGCATTAAATGCGGAAGGAAATTTGCCTCGTAGAGCTACTGCCAGCCTGCAATTGGTTCCGTGAATACTTGCTTCAGTTGCTCCTTCTTCGATTTTGAATCGATTGAGACTTTTAAACGGTAATCGAAGTTGTATAAAACTGACAAAAAGCCTTTTATTATGAGTCTCTGTAAGTTAAAACTTATTTACTGGTGCTAGACTAAGCGGGTTGCTAACTGCCTCTTTCTTTATGTCTACCGAGGCTGGTGGCGGCTGTTTATGTAAAAGTCTTAGCTCATGCCACTCTTTACACTACAGGTCCATCATGACGTCGAAGTCATGGTTCAATGTCTAGTGGTAAGCTTAGCTCGAAGGATAGAAAAAAGGTTAGGTTAGGGAGAATCTAGGGGATGGTTGAGGAGCAACTCTTAGATGTTGTATGAGTTCGGGAACATTGACTATGAAATGTTGTTCCACAGTCGAGTTGTTCTAGTTTAAAACGAATAATTCCTAGACCGAAGTGTGCGCGAAAATACTGTGCGAGTGAACCGACCCGAGTGGGAGTCTTGTGTTGCGGGAAAAACTTTACCGTATAGGTTGAAGGTTATTTATTTCAGTGGAACAGTCATTGCAGGGAAAGGGATTAAATTTTGCAAGAGCTGAAACATTCCTGTGATGGGCCAAGGAATCAATTGAAGAGTAAATGGCCGGGCGCCATCACCAATAAGTTTAAGAGCGCAGTTTTGCACTTTGTCAAGCCACGCTATGGTGGTTCTCGGGCCCTGAGCCAGATAAATGAGTTGAATTCAAGGCGAGGGCGAATCTGCATAACATACACTGCGCGACAACTGTTTGACCTCACAGGTTTTTTTTTGGTTTTTTTGGGTTTATTTCTTCTAAGTAGAGAGTATCAATTTAAGTGTATTTTTTCTTGAGTACCTAAGTAAATTCTAAGAATTTGCAAGCGGTGCCATGAAATGTGCTTGCGTCTACGAATTTCCAAAACCCTTCTTCTAAATTTTGTGAATAAAAGGCGCGACAACTGTTTGACCTCACTTGAGAATTTATTGAAAAAGAAATAGAAAAAGAAGGTGAATATGCAAGAAAAATAACAGAGTACTATTTACATTTAATATTACTTATTTTCTAATAATTTATATTTCCGCCATTGCTGTTAATGAGCTTGAACATCCTCCTAGGTAACGAATTGTATAAATTGCGAATAATGACCATAGGGATCTCGTTCCACACCTCTGCGATGGCAAATCTTAGTTCAGCTGTGTCCTCAAATTGTCTCCCGTCAGAGTAAAGCCTTCTTGTCATCCATCCCCATACATTTTCTATAATGTTAAGGTCCGGAGATAAAGAAGGCCATGGCAAAACTGGTATGTTCTCTACTTCGAACCATTCTTTAACCACACGTGCTGTATGAATAGCGGCGTAATCATGCTGGAAGATCCAATCGTTGCCTTGCATGTACTCAGTAAACATTACTTTGGCTCTAGAGAGCATGTTTCTGTATTTTTCTCCTGTTTGCGTACCTTCCAATATCACCAGTTGAATGGGCCCATTATATGAAATGCAACCCCAGACCATCACGCCTGCTTCTCTCCTGTGTCTTCTTGTTAAGTATATTTCTTCTTTGCGACAATCGTGAAAGTAATACGAAAAACCGTCTGGACCGTCTAAACAGAAGCGTTTTTCGTCCGAAAAGATTACCTTTCTCCATTCTGTTGTCCATGCCATGTGTACTTCAGCAAAACGGAGCCTATTTTCTTTATGGCGTTGGGTCCATTTCGGTTTCTTCTTTAAGCGACGACGTTGTAAATGTGGATCAGCCTTAATAATTCTTTGGACAGTACGAAGAGACGCTGTTGTGCCCGCTTTTTGTCCTATTTTCCTTGCTGTTAGGGCAGAGTTTGATGCCTCTCTTAGAATAGAGCGCCTCTCCCTCACCGTGGTTGCTGTTTTCACACCTCCTTTTTGTTTTTTTCCATAGTTCTCTGGGTCCCTCAAAAAATTATTTACAACTCTGGCACTTCTACCAAGCCTTCTGGCAATTTCTCGATTGGATAAGCCTTCATCGGCATACGCTTTAATTTTCCCAATTTCTTCGGAATTTAGCCTTTTTCCACTTCCCATTATCTATTTATTACTTTCAAGAGCACCACAAATACTTCACGACAACACACGAAAACAATTTTCAACAATATTTACCATCTCTTTCTATGAATTTTCCAATAAATTCTCAAATGAGGTCAAACAGTTGTCGCGCCTTTTATGGGCAAAATTTAGAAAAAGGGTTCTGGAAATTCCTCGACGCAAGCACATTTCATGGCACCGCTTGCAAATTCTTAGAATTTACTTAGGTACTCAAGAAAAAATACACTTAAATTGATACTCTCTACTTAGAAGAAATAAACCCAAAAAAACCAAAAAAAAACCTGTGAGGTCAAACAGTTGTCGCGCAGTGTACATAACGCATTAATATTAACGAATATTTTCATGTTTATAGTAGCGCCCAAATTTGCGGGATTTCCTGCTTCTGGTCAGTAGGTACTGCGGTACTTTGGCGTGGGAATAAATCCCGTTTGACCGGTTTGCCACCAAGGTAATTTAGGTCATTAATAGTGATTAATTACAGGTAATAAAAGCCACAAAGTAGGCAATTAATACACCTTTTAATGACCTTAATGATCTTGGTCGCAAACCGGGTTTTTCCCACGCCAAAGTACCGCAGTACCTACTACAGTCAATTTTATAAACTTTATAAATTTGAGATAAATCAGACTGCGAAGAATCACGAATGCCTTTATACCTACTATGAATATGTCACTTTATACAGCCAAGAAGCTTTATTCACAAAAATAAATGATCATAAATTTTTCATGACTCAATTCATAAAAAGTGATGTTTATTATTATTGAAACTGATTCATGGTTTCATGTCACAAAAACTGAATACTCTAATTATGTACATCCCCACAAAATGTACAAACCAAAATTGAACTCAATTCCTTCATAAGCGCAATAAAACATCGATTGTAGGTTTATGGAGGTTCTGCCATATCAGTTTAACTTGCTCACACAAGCAACAATCTTCCAGCCATACACACAAGATGCTGAAAAATGGCAAACTGCCTACGGACGCGCAATAAGGATTTTTCTTTAAACAGAATTTATGAATAAGAATCCTCATCAGCAATAAATCTTCACCTTAAATTTATTCTCTTCGTACACACGAAACTTTTTAAACAAGCATAGATACATCAGCTGCTGGTCTCGTATGTGTGCGCTTTTATCCATTTCATCTATCCTCATGCTGCCAGAACGAAATAGCTCATACCATATTGCGAATGATGCCCTTATCTACCTCGGCCCGGGGCACTTCTAGAAGAACTACAAATCATGCTGGAGCCATTTGAAAATCTCTCTCTGAACTAACGTTCTGGTTGAGTTTGGTGGTGGTGCCCTGGTTCTACTTAACATCTTCGCCAGGACTTGTCGGGGGCGCAGAACAGGTGCAATAAAAACTTCCTGCCATTGACAGATGTTGGCTTAAGATAAATACTTTTACACGTGCAGTCAATTGCCATTCACACCGAAGTTATTCCGATGAAAACTCTCGCCCGTTTCCTCGACAATGCTCACTGCAGGCTCCTTGGTAATTGCTTCTGTTACGTGAAAATGTGAAAATATGTAAAAATGATACCCTCCAACGCTCCAAATAACATCAATCAAAGCCCCCAGTCACCTGACACACCAGCTCCTTACCTAGGCAAAATAAAATTCATTTATTCGTAACAAAACAGGATTAAGTCGAATCCTTTGAAGTTTTAAGGACTATGAAGCTGAAGTCAGTTGGCTGATTGGTGCTCGTAGCAGGAGGGACTGTGGGAGTTTGTAAGAACTCGTGTCTGCGTTGTAAATTTTTAATGATGACCATAAAAGCGACGTCTGTTAATGCCGCATATAAAAGCAATTTGCGTTAAGGATGCGCGGTAATATCCTAAAGTTGCGGCTCCAGTAGACCATGTGGCTTTTGGTTAACTGCAATCCTTCCCAACCTGCATCAACTGCATCCTGTACATTCCAGGCTCATTTTTAATTTATACCACAACTATGGGATGGAAATGAGCTTGTAAAACTTTAACTACACATGCAGACTGCAGGGATCTGAGAAAGGAGCGCCTTAAAAAACTTTAATCAACATAAAACTGGAGAGAGAAATAGTTTTGGGATTGTTATTTTCGTATAAATTTATACAAAATTTGTTTGCGAGTTTACAGCGTCTAATATTGCAAAGGGACATATTTTTACGTTCACGACTGCTCGGTTTGAATAGTTTTGGTATTCATTGCATTTGCGAAAAGCTACTCTAGGGGATTTTCACAGTTAATAGGAATTTAGTTGAGGAATAAGCAAGAGTAAATCGGGAATTTTGTTTACAGGCGCGAAGGTGAATGGTAGAAGATGGTTTTGAAACCCCTTTTCGGCAAGAGATTGTAGACTTATGGCGAAGTGACCTGTTCAGTGGAAGTTTGTATGCTCGGTGTCGACTTGGTAGAATAAGGAATAAAAAAACGAACTCCCGCGAGAATAAGCTATGGTGAAGCAGCGAACGACAAATTTGGCGTACTTACTGCAGAAACACGAATCCCAGTCAGTAGCTTGAAAGATGCAAATGAACCCAAACCAATTGACTTTCCAATAGTATCACACAATTCTTTTCGGAGCTGTTTTGGTTGGAGCAGACATGGGAATTGGATTGGATTTGGGGAATTCGTGTTTGCTAAATAGCTGTTTGAATTACAGAGAAGGCAGTGTAACTTCAGGGTTTAGCTTGCAAAAGAGATATATATATATATATATATATATATATATATATATATATATATATATATATATATATATATATATATATATATATATATATATATATATATATATATATATATATATATATATATATATATATATATATATATATATATATATATATATATATATATATATATATATATATATATATATATATATATATATATATATATATATATATATATATATATATATATATATATATATATATATATATATATATATATATATATATATATATATATATATATATATATATATATATATATATATATATATATATATATATATATATATATATATATATATATATATATATATATATATATATATATATATATATATATATATATATATATATATATATATATATATATATATATATATATATATATATATATATATATATATATATATATATATATATATATATATATATATATATATATATATATATATATATATATATATATATATATATATATATATATATATATATATATATATATATATATATATATATATATATATATATATATATATATATATATATATATATATATATATATATATATATATATATATATATATATATATATATATATATATATATATATATATATATATATATATATATATATATATATATATATATATATATATATATATATATATATATATATATATATATATATATATATATATATATATATATATATATATATATATATATATATATATATATATATATATATATATATATATATATATATATATATATATATATATATATATATATATATATATATATATATATATATATATATATATATATATATATATATATATATATATATATATATATATATATATATATATATATATATATATATATATATGTATATGTATATATATAAAGAGGGTAAGACAATAGTTCGATGCTCAATAAAGGAACGATATTTAATTTTTCCTTCTCGTGTTTAATTTTTTTTGTATTTCTAAACATGTACCGGCACAATGGAGCTCCTTGCTGATAACAGCAAGGTTGCCTACCATCCTGCTTGGTCATAAAATTTTTGCAAAAGAACCATCCTCCCTAGTCTTCCGAAATAACTTTGGGGGGTGTTATGCCGGTCACACAGTACACGCTAGCTCGACGGAATGGGTCGTGCGGTGTGTGACCGGACCGTTACCTATATGGTCACGGCTCACCACTTACCTATTTGCCTGTATGAAAAAGACTCTTGATATCATTCCCGGTCTTCGGTCCTCCTAACAGAGAGTCCTGTTCAACCCCTAAAGTATTATGGGACCTGTAACAAAGTTAACTCAACGACACGTGAAAACCCTAGAGAAAAATCTACCTCTCAACCATCCTAGAAACTCAAAAAAAGGACTTAGCACTGCATGCTTAATAAAGATTATACAGTGTAAGTATACTTCAAAATACATATATTAAGTTAATTTAGCTTAAGTTCATACAGGTTCACTAAATATTAAAAGAGTTGACAACAAACAGTTGGCAAAAAACAATGATTTCGTGTTTGGTGAGAGGTTGTATAGAGGGGTACAAAAAAACTCGGCGCCAATATTAAACTTGGCCCACAAAACCAAAAAAAACCAAAACAGGAAGTGTCAACATCGATTTGGCCAAAACGATGTTACCGAACTATACGCCTGTATCTTATTGTTATAAAACAACCAACTTCCCGTCGGGCACGATTCCAGGACGCTCCCGGCAATCGGCAAAAAAAAAACTAAGAATATTTACGGGCACTTTGTTCAATTAGAACCGTCGAGTACCTGTTTGCACCCCAAAACGTGATAATGTAAAGTAGGTAAATGTTTGCTTCAACAATATTGGGTTTGGTGTATTAATTAATTAGTGGTTAAGGTTGGTAGGTTCTCAATATAATTACAAATTAAACATATAGGGTTAAGGTAAATAAAGTTAAAATTTTTCCAATATAATTCACAATGTAGGTGACAAGTAATTAAGAAGCAAATACGATACCAGTGTGAGGTAATTAACTATTACTAACTACGACAAAAATCTTAATGTTACGACCTGCGCCCATCAATGATTAAAAAATGTGTGCTTCTATTATATAATCAAAAGAATATGTGAACAGGTTATATAATATTTTAAACAATCCAAATGTGTAAATATCTTGTAAATAATTAATATAGTAAAATTTGGTAGTTATATTTGCGTTAATTAATATAAGAAACAGGTAATCATAGTCAGATTACTCCATCTCACATCTGGTCTGAAATTTCCGATACCCACGTCCCTCTCGCCAGTTGCGCTCCTGACGACAAACGTCTCTGTGGTGTTATTAAATTTGCTAAATTCCTGTTTAAAATTTAAAAATACTCAATGCACTAAATCTACTGCAACGGCGCCTCCTTCAATTTTTGTCAGGGAGTGCCTGCACGTCAGTTGGATCGATTACCTTGAAATTAATTTCCGACCTTACGTCTGGAACACCTCAAAATGGATGAACAACTACATTGCTTGCATACTACACAGCCACAATAACTTCTGAGTAAAAACAATTAACTTTCCTGGTCTGCAATACTACAGAACAATTTTTGGTTACGCAATTCCTGTCAATAGTACTGTTTTTTTTTCTTTTTTGTTTGTTGTTTTTTTTGTTGATAGTTCGTTGTCTCCAAAAAAAACTCCTCTTCTACTGCTTCGGACTGTTCCTTCTGTTTTTTTCGGTTGTTTTTCCCGTCAGATCTTTGCACTCCAGTTCAGCACTTTATTTTAGTTTTCTAGTTAAGAAACACTTTTAACTACAGATCGTCAGGTCGTCCTACCTCGAGGCTGGTTAACGAAAATCGCCGTGTTTAACACTTATTACTAGCCGTTAAAACTTTTACATCCCGGCCATCATTGGGTAAATAGGGGTGAATATTTTTTATAAATGCTTTTTTTTGTTATTCTTTAAAGCCACGTCTACGTCGACCTTTATTTTGTGCTCTCCACGGTCCCTTCAGCACAAAAATAAAAAGAATCTTTCTCGGGCAACTTCTAAAACGGAACTCCCAAAAATTTATATTTTTTTTCCATTCCAGGAAATTTTTTTGTTTTCTCGCCTACTTCATTCCAAAATTTTTGAATTAGAATTTTTCGGGAAGTGACTTGATTAATAATTTCGGAAATTTCCGCAAGATGGGGGAATAATTAATAAGGAGAACTTTCGATAAATAATCGACCGTTACAAACACTTATCCTTTCTTGAGCTTTAGAGCATTCTTCTTATCAATTTATGTAGGTGTAGGGCACTTGAGCCTGTAAACTATAACAGGTTTCTTATTAGTTGGACCAAACCCGGGTTAATTAGAATATCTTTTTAATGACTTATTAATTTCTTTTATTTGCAGGGGTGTGACATTTATGTGATCGCCCGAATTATTTAATAAAATATTTAACCCAACTAGTTCCTGGCATGTGTTCAAATGTGATGGCCGGGAGTGGAGATCGCAAAACGAAACTAAATGTCCTTCACTAAGGTCATTGTTATGTTTATTCAATCAAAGTTTATTTCTAACTAATTTACAATTAATACAATGCATTACAAATCAATATAATAAAGGCTACTATGACGAGTCTTTATACTAAGTGCATGAACTGCAAGTGTACAGTTGTATATATAACACCTCCCTTTCCTATTTGGTAGCACAGTCGAAGCGGACCCTTTTTAAGCGAAGATGTTCGGACCTGCGTGGGGCTTGATGTGTATGTTCTGTAACACTTGTTTCCTTAAAACTATTGACTACAGGGATGGCTGGAGGAGATGCAATCTTATGAGGCGATGAGGATTCTGGTATGTCCTGATGTTCGTCAGTTCCTGCGGGCGGACAAATTGTGAACTCTTCCTCGTTACATATCCTGGATCTCAGCTGATTGCAGTGTCGTTTCCAGATGCCGTGCTCAGTTCGTACCAAGTACATCATTCTTCCCAGAGGTCTAGTAATGTCTGCCTTAATCCATTTGTTAACTTTCCCGTAATTTCTAGCGAAGACAGGTTGCATCGTCTCGAAATGTCTCTTGGGTTTATTTCCCCAAAGTCTTTCATGAATAGTTGTGCTTGGTAACAGCAGAGATAATAAGTTGCGAGATTGGCGTCCGTGAAGTAGTTCTGCTGGGGACTTACCGGTCTGCGGATTCGGCGTTTGTCTGTAAGTGCTGAAGTATTGAAGAAGCGCTGTCTGTTTATCTTGGTTTTTGTTCACATTTTTCGAAATTGCTTCTTTGAATATACTTACGAAGCGTTCCCCATTAGACGCAGGATGAAAAGGAGCAGTAGTTATATGCTGAATGTCATTTGTGTTGCAGAATTTATGAAAATCTCCTGAAGTAAATTGTGTACCGATGTCAGATACGATCGTTGTAGGTATTCCTTCTAAGGCAAAGATGCCTTCTATTCAGTGGCGTAGCGTGGGGGGCGCAGAGGGGGCCATGGCCCCGGGCGGCGCAGATGTGGGGGCGGCGGCCAAAGTGGACCGAGCCAGCAATTCTGTTGGCAACATCAGGCCACAGCCATGGCACGGCGGTGGGTGGTACGACTAAATCGAGTACAAAAACGACATGTTTACCATTGATTGTTAAGAATTACCCATTGAGCAGACTGTCCTGGCTGACGGTGCTATGTCTGGAGTATTCGGTGGATGCAGCAAAACTTTCCAACCAAACTCTTCTTTTTGACGGGTCATCAAAAAAGTCTGTGGTCGGGCGTTGTTGTGATGAAAGGCAACGTCCTTTCTATTATTCAGTTCCGGCCGATTTCGTTCAATTGCGTGGCGTAATCTCTCTAGTTGTCCACAGAATGAATCGTCCTATCAACTGGAAGTACCTCATAGTGGACGATTCCCTTCCAATGCAGACGCAGTAGATGTTAATTTGGTCTATCATGTTTTTCGCGTTCAACTCATGAAGAACTCTTACGAGTACATCGACCTTCGTTTTGTATTCAGGTTTGTGTAAATGGTTCGAAACAATTGTATGGACAAAACCTAGCAAACATATTTTCTTCATGAGAGAGTAGAGCCGGCGCCAGAAAAGAAGGGAAATGAGCACGCATGTGGAATTGTGATTGAGATTATAAATGTGGTTTTAAACGTTGCTCTCTTGTAGGGACTTGAGGCGCAAGAAAACAGCGATTTTAAGATTCCCTTCTCTAATGGCGCGGGCTATAACTGCTGAAGTTCGAGAAAAGCTCCAGCTGGTTCCAAAGTTGTCGTAAAAATGGCCTGTAATAATATTGGGCTTCGATGATGAGGACTGCAACCTCGACCAAACTCCTCAATATATTGACAGAGACGAGTTTAAGCAAAAAATTCATTACGTTTAAATGATGTCTTGAGTTCTTGACTTGAAATTTACTTGAAATTCAAGTTGCGTTTCCGATTCATTGAATTATTTAAAATCTTACAATGTCCGCAATGAGATTAACAAATCTAGCTATCTTATCAATCGAACAAGTGGTACAAAGTAGCATTGGCAATTGTTTTATAGAGGTAACTTTCAAAAAAAAACACGCAGAATAAAGTTTTAATTTAAGAAAGGCCCCAGTGGAGAAAATTGGGAGCGCTGTTCAGGGGGGCTTACTGTGAGCGTTGTTAAATATGCCCCCGAGGGAGCATTACCGGAGCTTTCATAAATTTTATAGAACTAGAAAATGAGCGATTATCTTGAAGACCATAAAGGGTGGCATTAGCATACTCAATGGACCGGGTCTCGTTCGATACGAAGGACAAGCATCTTTAAAAGTGGTTAGGATTTAGTTGGGGGACTGCTTAGATAAAACCACACTCACGCTTGGAAAGGAAAAGGCAATTGCAACAGATAAACAAAATAAAAGCTTTTCGATACCCGGATCACATATGCACAGGCGTCAATGAAAATTCTTTATTGAAAAGCTCTTTTATAATGCTCCTAGAACGCTTTTGAAGGAGTATAAAAACGTAAGCTCCCTGCAATGACATGCAATGTTAAAAAGTATGTGGAACTGGAGCGTAACGGGAGCGCTGTAAGCTTTTTAAGGAGTGCTCAAACAGCGCTATTGGAGCACTCCATTTCCCGCTGGAACGTTTTATTTTGAATTCTTTTAAAAGTGACTTTTCGACATCGCAGAATTTTTAGCAATTTTTTTCTTAATTGCGAAAGTAGGGGCGGCAAATTTACGGTCCGCCCCGGGTGGCAGAAATCCAAGCTACGCCACTGCTTCTATTGCTTTAATGACTGTGGTGGATGCTATATTTAGCAAGCGGGCAAGCGGAAGGAAAACTTAGAGTATGCGTCTACTACTATTAACAAATTTTCACCATGGAAAGGACGGGCTAGGTCGACATGAATTCTGTCCCAAGGTGTGCTTGGTGCTGGCCACGGGCTATAATTTCTGTGGGGCATGCTGCTTTTCATTTGTCAGCTTTGACAGGACATCGTCTTTTCTTTAATTGCTTCATCTATACATGGCCACCAACAATATCGTCGTGCTAGTTGCTTTGTTCGGACTATTCCCCAATGACCATGATGTAACATGTTAGCTACCTTTTGTTGTAAGACTTGAGGCATAACTACTATTGGATGCTCTGACATGAGTAAAATGACACCGCTGTGGTGACTTAACATTAGGCGTCTGATGAAATATGGTTGCAAGTGCTGATTATTTTCATTTAATTTGTTAGGCCATCCTTCCAAAATAAAATTGCGTACTTTGCGTAATATAGGATCCTGCGACGTATGATGAGCGATTAGTTGTGCATTTACAGGAAAAGAAGCGCTGTTGTCTTGGATCTCAAGGTCTATCTCCCCGCATACTTCGTCTGATTCGTCGAAATCATGATCAGGTCCTGCTGGTAATCTTGACAATGCATCTGCATTTGCATGCTTGTCTGTGGATCGATATTTAATAGATCTAATTTGGAGAATTTTTTCCTTTTCCTGAGTTTGTGGTAAAGGTCTTCTATTTTTGGTATATGGTATTGCTCTACGTCTAGCTGACTATTTAAGGCTTTGAAGTCGCCGCAGATTCTAGGTTTTCCATTCTTTTTTGGTATAATTACGATTGGCGTTGCCCATGAGCTGGTTTTTATCGGTCCATATACCTTGTGTTTTGTACCATAGATGGTAACACTAATTTCCTCATGAATTTGCCTTCTTCCATTATATTAATTTTTATCCTTTTTATCTTTCGCTTTTTTTTATATGCCTTCTTAGAACTAACGTCCAGAATAACCTTGTTGTGTTCCTGGAATTTTTGTAAATCTTTTCTATGTTCAAAGTTCTATTTCTTAACGTACATTTTTTGATGACCTATTTACTGGTAAATTCTCTGGAAATATAACAATTTGGAGGGCAAATTCATGTGTGCGTGCGCAATATATGTGTGCAGTTTTTTCTTAACCAACGCCGAAAGGCTTACTTTTTATATGTAATAATTTAGTTTGGAAAAGTTGTTAGACCGGTAAAGTCGCGAATTTATTTACTGTCAATAAAAATATTATCTATTTGTTTTGTAAATATTGTGTTTTTTAATTTAAAATATACGGGACGGAAAAAGTCAAAATAATCACCCATCTAACGAGAAGTCGTCGGATGGGAGCACGCGCCGACTTGGCAGTGAACACCTTGGTTAACTAGGTTACCTATTTCTTTTTGAAGCTGGTCATTTAAAGAGTAGGGAATTGGACGAGATTTGTAAAATTTTGGTCTTGCGTTTTGCTTTAGATATAGAGTTGCTTTGTAAGCGGTACATTTGCCTACTTCTGGACGGAATATATCTTCATATTTGTCGCAAATTTCTTTTATATGCTTCTTGATTGCGGTGGACTCTAACTGGTGTACTATAAGGCTGAGACTTGTTGAAGATTCGACAATATCTAATCCAAAAGCTTTAAACCAGTCAATTCCAAATATGTTTGGGCTTTCATTTACTGTAAGGCTGCCAACCGTCCGGCATTAGGGGACAGTCCCACATTTGCTCGTATTGTTCCCCGTTATTAAAAGCGTCCCACATTGTCCCCCAAACGTCAAATTCGTCCCACAAGTCCCGCATTTAGTTTTTGTGCAAATAGTATATTGTGCATCAGGTGGAAAGGACTAGTAAGGAGACGGAAAAATATTAATACATATGAACAAATGTTGTGTTTATACACATGATTGCATATGTACAATGTACATGCCATGTTTTTCCATCTAGGTAGTACGTTCTCTTCGTATTCCCTTTGCGTATTAAGCCTAAAGGCCCTTAAAAAGAGAAAGTAGACTGTAATTCGGGGGTGCGCAACTAAAGGTCCATGAGTGAATTGTAGAAAAGTAAGATTCCCATGTTCCGTAGCGTATGGCTCTTGTCAGAGCCAGTCGTGTCTCAATAGTATGTCCGAGGATACAACCGTTGAATATGAGAAGATGATAATATGGAAGAAGTGTAAATAGAAGAGATAGAGAGAAAATCAACAGAATTTTATCATAACTTGTAACCCAACGATTAGGCCGACGGGGGACACCATGTAAAAAACGCCCTTTCCATTTTCCCGCAGAGGTGGTGCGGAAACGAAAGCAGCACGATGCCAAGGCTTTTCAGCCCTATATCTCGAAAACTATTGGTTCCACGTAAATTCTGTATAGGACATTTTTATGCAGATTTATCTAATAAACCAAAATTTACGTAAAGCCGATAATTTAGGAGATATTTGCGAAAAACTGATTTTTGTTAACTTTGACCTCTAATATATCAAGACGCGGACACGAGACTTTTGACGCATATGGACATATGAGACTTTTGACGCATCTTTTAGAATGCTAAAACAAAGGCTCATACAAATTATCCTCATTCCAACGTGAAACCCTAATTTGACTGGACTATTAGTCCGGGGAAATTAGCATTTTAAGGAGACAAAATTTCAAAATGGTTGAAATTTGATCCACAGCTTCCTTGGGACAATTTAAACAAACAAACAAATTTCAACAATTTCGAAATCACAAAAAAAATATGGCCGCCGAAGATATCACTTTTTGGCAAAAAAATTACTCCAAAACTGGTTTTTTTCGAAAAATTTTTTTGATCAGTCAATACGAAACGTTATTGCCATTTTTCGAAAACCTAACCGTTTCGAAGTAATTTTTTTCCAAAAATCACTTTTCGGTCAAAAAATATCTTGAATAATTCGGAGAGGCCAAGGTTTTCGAAAAAATTACAAGAGGGGTATATTGTAGGCAGTAATGTTTTGTATTGTCAGTTGAAAAAAAAAAATTCGAAAAAACCAATTTTTGAGTGATTTTTTGGCGAAAAAGTGATATCTCCGGCGGCCTTATTTTTTTTGTGATTCCGAAATTGTTTCCTTAAAAAGTCTCAAGGAAGCTGTGGACCAATTTTCAGCCATTTTGGAATTTTGTCTCCTTTCGTGCGTTTTTTTTTGCTAATTTCCCGGACTATATAGGCTTATTTTATTTTTTCATGATCGCATAGAAAAACCTCGTTCCGTCCCCATTTCGATTTAGGAAAGTTGGCAGCCTTAATTTACTGCAACTACAAGTAATGGTAGTGTTCTTTTCTGTATTTTAAAAGAAACTTCGACGGTATGGTTCCTAAGACAGGGATTTGCACATTCCCGTAGGCTTTCAAAGTGCATCTTGCTGGTGATAATTGAGGCGCACCCAGCTTTTCATATGTTGACTGGTTGATCATGGAACAGGTGGCTCCTGTGTCCAGAAGAAACTGAAAATGCTGTTTATTTATGCTGACAACTATAAAAACTTTATTTCCTTGGCGGTTTATGTTACCTTTGAGGGTAAAAATTTGTTCAACCCCGGGTGAAAATAAGAAGCCGAAAAATAAGAGACTTCGGCGTATTTTGGGCTCAAAAATTGAATGGTAAAAAGAGCCGAAAATACGCCGAAAAATAGTTGAGGTAGGGCCGGTTTAGATGGTGCGCTCCAGCGCATGTGCCTCACGAGCTTTGAGGATAAAGGGGGAAGTGGGGTGGTACCTTTCTTCATCCGCACTCCTCCCTTCATCGCCAAACGTTCGTGAGGCACATGCGTCGAAGCGCACCGTCTAAAACAGCTCGTAGTGTACAAAAGGCCGATAAAACGCCGAAATGAAACGAATATACGCCTACATGTGAATGACCATAAACCGAAAAAAGGCCGAAAAAATGCCAAAATATTTACCGAAAACAGGCCGAATAAACGCCTTCATTTATCGAAATATTCTTAAGTCCATACGTTAAAGAAATTTCTATGTTATTTTAAAAAATAATTCAAAATATGAATTGACACCGAAAACAAGCCGAATTTTCTACGAAAATAAAAATAAATTTTCTGGTAATGTATGCTGAAGTTTTATTCTGCTACTGCCAAAAATATCGGTGTATTTTCGGCCTGTTTTCGGTGTCGAACCATCTAAGCAATAATATATCAGCGTCTTTTCGGCTTATTTTCGGCCTCTAATAACATTTCGGTGTTTATTCGGTGTCTTTTCGGCTTTAAATGTACTTTTAGGCTGTTTTTCGGCGTCTTTTCGGCCTTTTATTTTCACCCGGGACGTGCCTTGTGCTGTGTTCATTCTTTCTATTATCGTTATTTTTTGGATTGAAACTCTCTGCAGCAATGTTCCGATTTGAACGATTGGCTGTGGCCTTTTCTTCCACACTTTCTGCATATTGCATTGTAAAATCTGTACGATTCTTTTTCATGGTGGTTGCCGCATCCGTTGCATGACTTATGTGCGTTGCCTTGAATTGTATACTTGTTATTTGTTAGCCTGTGTTCTCGACTTTGTGAGCGTCTGCGGCGGCGATCATTGGCGCTTCGGATTTGCAAATTTCGCTGACGTCTGGCGTGATGCCCTTGTTTATTTGGGATGTTCTTTTTGTTGCTTCGTATGTTTCTACTATCTGAAGAACTTCCTCTAAAGATGGATTGCTCTTTTGTAAAGCCGTAGTACGTACAGTATCGTGAGGGGTATGCAGAATAATAATATCTCTTATGAGATCATCAGAGTATTCGCTTTTATCTTTTAAACATACGAATTTGCAGTCACGTGGTAGGCCCTTTAAATCAGCAACCCATTCGGCGTATGATTGATTTGATTTCATGACACAACGGTCAGTGCCGGATTTATATGTTGCGGGGCCCTAAAGCACCACATTGTGATGGGCCCCTAAAATAACTGCCCTCACCCCCCCCCCGCCCGAGATCGCAGCCTATCATGTTCCATAGTCCTAATACTCAAGTCTGCTAACATTTCCTGGGTCATACATACATACGAACTCCGAAAAACATACAAACACGTTCGAAAAACATACAAACTTCTATGCGATAAAAGAGCTCCAATTTGCGTTTCCACTTTACGCTTGCGATGTAAAAGGGCGTTTATTTTTTTAGGCGCAAAGCTATCACGGTTATATATTATGCAAACATTATGGCCAAACAATGGTTTACTTCCCTTTTATATAAAGACCAACCAAACAACAGATAAATCCTGCACCGCCAACGATAAAACTCATATCTGGCCTGGAGAACGTGAGTTTTCTCATCAAAATGCTCCGTTAATTTCTTTATGATGTCGTTGTAATGCTGTTCTTCGATTTTCGCACTCCCATATAGTTTCGGTATTAATTCATAAAGCGAGCCACACCACGAAAGGAAATATGCTCGTTTTCTACTGTCGTCTGTTACAGAGTACGCTGCGAAATGTTGTTGCATTTGACGGCCTCGTTGATTTTTTTTCTCGTCGCCAACTCTTATGTTTGTTCAATCAAAGTTCATTTTTAACTAATTTACAATTAATACAATGCATTACAAATCAATATAATAAAGGCTACTATGACAAGTCTTTATACTAAGTGCATGAACTGCAAGTGTACAGTTGTATATAGAACAGTCATAATTGCACAACCTTTTTGAAACTCGCGAACGATTTGTTTTTAGAGCGCAGTAACATCTCAATCGTTTCGAATTCTCCGTTAAGAATAGTATATTCTGTAACAAGTTTGGAATGATGCATATTCCGCACAAGTGGAAGTTTGGCACCCCATATAGGAAAAAACGTTCGGCCCGGCGTTAACACAAAGAATACGACCATTGGCTGACGGTTGGCAATTTGACTTTGGCCCAATATCAAAATGTGACAATGTTTTCCGTTGGCCCAGTATCAAAAGTCAACGTTGGCCCGGCGTTCGAATCAAGTTTTGGCCCGGATCAAACCCAACGTGTGCCCATATCATGTCGTCCCAGTTGTAAACGAATGTTGTTTCAAGTCAAAAAATATATAATGAATTTCAAATGCTGGTTGAATACTAAATTAATTTATTGACAATAGCTTGCAACTATAATGTGATACCCCTTCCGATTGTTAAACTCGACAAAAAAAGTTGTGAAAATATGATTTTTTCTTTCGCGAAAATTAAAAACATAACTGTTACGCCTCACCACCCCGATAATATCATTATTACGAACAACGGCGAAATTGTGTTAGTAAATAAAATTTTCGCTCGAAACCAAGCAGACGGTGTAAAAATTCAAGGGACGATAATTGTTGCTGACATCAATGTATTCGACTATCCAGTGTCTTCTAAAGACATTGGCATTGTTTTTCTTCGCGAAATTGGAGAAGAAAACTTTGTTTACGATGTGAGGAATATCCACATGAAATGTATGTTAACTACATTTGATGGACAACAAATAGTGATCTCTATTGCATTTGTAAGGCGATTCATACATTTTATTGCAAATTGGTTATAGCCCACGCGGTGAAGTATATTTTCTCCTAAAAGTTAAAAAAAATCCTGACACTGATATTTTTTTTTAATTTGTTCATTGAATAGCGTACTTTAACCTCATGAAAAGTTATCACTCGGCGGGTTGGGGGAACCCCCTAAAAAACGACCCCTTAAAAAAAATTCCGTTTTTGACTAATATCTCTTAAACGGTAAGTATTATCATAAAATAGTGTTTACAAAGTTTGTAGATTATGCAATTATCTACAAAAAAATATATTATACATTTTCCCGTACGAATTGCCATTAATGAGATATCGCCGTTTTAAAGATTTAAAATACTCATTTGCGACTTCTATAGGTCATCAGACGTTCAATAAATCCTTTGTTGGACTACGTTTCTAATATTTTCAGGGGTGATTGCTGGCTGTATTTGGAGAAAAAAATTGTTCCGGAGAGGTGGTCTATCCCCACTATCCACTAAAATACAGGGTGTTTACGAAAAAAAAATTTAATGTTTTTAAAATTTACTTAAAACTCAATTACTCCTAGACTAATTATCGTAAAGCAGCAAAATTAGGCTCACCTTTTAGGTAAATGTGTATTCTTTAATTTGATATAAAATCAAAGAGTTGAGTGACTCCGTTTAGAAGATATGCAGGTTTAAAGTGTGAGCAAAATCTCAATATTCTTCGTTTTTCAGCATTTTGCCCATATTTTAAACCTACATATTTTCTAAACGGAGTCACTCAACTTTTCGATCTTTATATCAAATAAAAGAATACACATTTACCTAAAAGATGAGCCCAATTACGTTGCTCTACGATAATTAGTGTAGGAGTAATTAAAGTTTAAGTAAATTTTAAAAAAATACATTTTTTTTCGTAAACACCCTGTATTTTAGTGGGTAGTGGGGATATCCCCCTATCTAGAACAATTTTTTTCTCGAAATACATCCAGGAATCACCCCTGAAAATATTAGCCACGTAGTCCAACAAAGGATTTATTGAACGTCTGATGACCTATACAAGTCGCAAATGAGTATTTTAAATCTTTAAAACGGCGATATCTCATTAATGACAATTCGTACGGGAAAATGTATAATATATTTTTTTGTAGATAATTGCATAATCTACAAACCTTGTAAACACTATTTTATGATAACACTTACCGTTTAAGAGATATTAGTCAAAAACGGAATTTTTTTAGGGGGTCGTTTTTAGGGGGTTCCCCCCACCCGGCGAGTGATAACTTTTCATGAGGTTAAATTACGCTATTCAATGAACAAATTAAAAAAAAATATCAGTGTCAGGATTTTTTTTGAACTAAATATCTCAATTAACTGACCTATTATGATAAAATAAAAAATTCAATTTCTATAGTTTTTCCTTTTTTTCCTTGCAAAATTAATCAGAATAGTGATTTGTTATAATTAAGAAAAACAATTTCCGAACAGCGCACCGGTACAAACATTTGAAGTCGGGCTGACGATTGGCCAACTGTTAACCAACGGTTGGGCCAGATGCGTTACAAAGCAGTCTGCCAACCGTCGACGGCCGACGTACCACCACGATTGGCCCGTTTGTTTGAACCGGCAGAATATTATTTTTTCCTACATGGGACCCGAGCCGAAGGCGAGGGTGGCGGTCCACGAGTACGGAATATGCCATTCAAAACGTGTTGCAGACTATACTTTTTCTACGCCTCTAATTAGTTTTTATTAATATTTTGTAAAGAAAAACGTACCTTATGTAAAGCTAATGTCAAAAATGTAATGTATAATGTACAGCAAGATATTTTAATGCTAAATAACATATAAGTAGGGAGTGTTCATTCATAACAATTTTGTAATTTAATAATTTGTTAATAGATGGCCGCCGCAAAATTTATTAAAAAAATGCTATTATTTTCTGCAATTTAATAATAGAATAGTTTATTTAAAGCAAAAATTTTCTAGCGGAACATCATTGATTGTTTATTATTGAAACAATCCTTTTCTTTCTTTAATTAATAAATCTTTTTTTTTCTTTAATTAATAAATCATATTCTTGGATTACGACGAACAGATGTCGCCAATAGTAGTCATTCCATAACAAGTGATGGAAGGAATATTCCACACGGGTGTGGAATGCTGCTAATTCCGTAACGAAAAGTAATATCAGAATGCATTGTATTCTAACAGAGAAGTAGAAAAAATCCATTCCAGCATATTTCTTTATTATGTCACTTGACTATTGAAACACCGTGAATATTCTTGCATTGTTGGCTTTAAAATAAAAAAGATACGAACACGAAGAACAAATCTGCTTTGCTATGCCGATTTCCTGCTATAACCTTGTATTCATGTCGCTCATAGCACGTCATTATCCTTGTCGGATATGGCAGCCTGTCCATAATTACACCATTTCCTCATTTAACGTTCTACCATTCAACAATGTAGCGCGCTCTGCCTACGATGCCTCTATATATATAAATAGTATGTTACACATGCTGCTATTATCTCCCACAAGCTGTCGCCAGAACTGACAATGATTACATCAGTCAGTCAGGATGAGAAAGGGCTTCTGGCTCGACCCCGTAAAGCAAAATACCAGAATATCGTGCGGGGGTTGTAACTAAATTCCAAAATTCCCCACTTCAACTAGGGCTGAAAGAGAACACAGTGGCATTCAATTGTGCATGACGGAGCTGAAGGTTTTCCGCCACCCTTAACGGACGTACGGGCGGGGATAGAAGCTAAAACCCTTGTCAATTGCTTTCGAAAATTCCATGCTCATGTAACGCCAAGTCCAGCCATATATATCAGAGTCGTTAGTCCTATGCGAAAAGGTCAGTCACTGACTGAGCGCGACGATGCAAGCCCGAAGGATTATCCTTGAAAAAGGATCCTTCAGTAATTTCTGGAATTTAATAAGAAAAATTTTACGCTATAAACTTTATGAAAGAATGGCGTCGCCGTTTTTTTTTTCAAAGAGTAATCTTCTCGCAGAGTTCATATAATTTATACAATGACGATCCTAGCCGGAAGCTTTATTGCAAGTTTTAATTAGAAGGGAAAATCCTGTGGCAGGAGCACAACGGCTCGAGCACAGAATTGATGTGGTAGCGCAGATACCTACGGTTAATTAAGGAAATTCTCAAATTTTGCAACTATGTATACTAGTTACAATTTTCAAAACTCTTTATTCTTATTAAGAACTTAACATCCACTTTCATAGCATGTTGGTCTTAGATGCTCTTCGTCTGATGTTTTTATATATTGCGTGAAATGGGAAAGGATTTCAAGGATTTTCTTGTAATCTCCTTCGCAAATACTCTTTGAAAGCGCCAAAATGACACGATAAATCCGCATTGATTTTGTATGGAAGAGATGTGAAAATATTTTGTTTGTTTATTTTATTTTTTGTAAGGTTACTCTTTTCCTGTATACTGTGTAAGCTGAGATATACACGATGCTTCTAAGCTTACGTGTCAAGCCTTTCACTTTAGCTCAAGCTTGAATCGTTTCGAGAATCGCTAAATGTAAAAATTTCTCATCGTCGTCGCTGTAAATACTAAAATACACATGTTTTCTAGTATATTTGATTTTGGTTTATTGTTGTGACGCTATCGAACACTACCTGTACATACTCTGGGTTAAGCCTAAGTCGCATACACTACACGTGCCAAAATGTCGGATTCATGGCATGTATTCACCTTGAAATATGATCAGGTTTTGCTTTTTTAAAGGTTCTTTCAGTTTCTTATCATCTCTCAGCTAAGTGAAATTTTATTTCATGAAAAACTTGTCACGATGTTGACATATTTACTTTGCGATATAAAAATAAATTTAAGACGTGCGTAAGCATTTTATTTTTTGGGTGTAGGTAATAAAACAGGGATTAGATTTTCGCTGTATAAAAATAGTCGCGTTCTTGCCAGAATTCCAATGTGTTAATATTAAACCCACGTTTGCTTATTACTACCAACATGAACAAGATTAATTGCCTTGCTCATGCTTCAAGAATACATTAATGGCTGCTAATTTCTTCATCCGACCGATGCGAAAATATACTTTTTAAAAAAACATTTTCTTGAATATGAGATCAGCAAACATCTAATTGACGACGGTTTGTCAATTCACAAAAACGCGATACCGTATCCCACGGATTCAATGCTCTAACTAGAAAACTGCAGCACAGCCTTTTTCAGACAGATTTTTCAGTGTCGATCGATCTGTTGACATATGATCATCATTTAAGTCTAGTTTGTCTATTAAACCCATTTGTATTTATTTTATGTGAGGTTGCGATTCCACAGTTCTTGGATTCGACTCGGCACCCATATTGTTGAAACTTTTGAAACTCGAGAAGGATAGGCCAAAACAAAATGAAGTGATCTATTCTTCTTCTTCTTTAACGGCTCTACAACCGGGATGCGGTCCTGGCCTCTCGCAACTGTTCTCTCCACCGGTCCCGATTCTGAGCCGATGTCAACCAGTTTGGCATCCCTATGCTCTGAACGTCCTGGTCTACGCCATCCTTCCAGCGGAGGTTGGGTGTCCCTCGCTGTCGCACCCCATAAGTCTTACAGCAGAGAACTTTCGGAGCAGGCTCATATTCACTCATACGAGCTAGATGTCCTGCCCACCGGAGTCGCGATAGCGCTCGTAGATCTCGTCATTGTAGAGTCTCCGGAATCGTCCTTCCTCACATACGGGGCCAACAATCCTCTGAAGTATTTTCCTCTTGAACACCGCCAAGAGGTTAGAGTGATTTTTGCTAAGCACCCACGTTTCGGATGTATATGTGAGGACCGGCAAGACCATCGTCTTATATAGTAAAAGTTTAGACGTCATGGTTAGATGCTTGGATTTGAAGAGCCTTGACAGGCTATAGTAGGCTTTGTTGGCTTTTAGCAGTCGTGCGCGTATTTCAGGTTCCATGCTATTGTCGGCTGCTACTATTGACCCAAGGTAGGTAAATGATTTTACCACATCAAACTCGTGTTCCTCTACCTTGATTGTGGGACCAATGTTAGGTGTTCTTGCAGACGAGGCCACCATGTACTTTGTTTTGCTTTCGTTGATGTGCAGTCCTAGATTTCCTGCCGCCGCTCAATCTGGATGAAAGCTTCTTGTACAGCTGTTGATGTTCTTCCAATGATGTCAATGTCGTCTGCGTAAGCCAGTAATTGGGTGGACTTGTGGAGGAGTATGCCCCTTGACGTCACGTCCGAATCTCGGATCACTTTCTCCAACGCCAGGTTGAAAAGGACCAGGCCAGACCGTTTCCTTGTCGGAGTCCATTATAGATGTTGATTGGTCTGGACAGTGTTCCGGATACCTTTACTTGGCTTGTCACATTGGTCATGGTCAACCTACATAGTCTTGTCAGCTTATTGGGAATGCCGAATTCTCTCATGGCTTTGTAGAGTTCTACTCTGGCTATGCTATCATAGGCGGCTTTAAAGTCTATGAAGAGGTGTTGGATTGAGTTTTGAAACTCCAGACATTTTTCCATAGCCTGCCTCAAAGTGAAAATCTGATCGGTTGTTGATTTGCCTGGGCTGAAGCCACACTGGTATTGGCCTACGATATTTCTAGCGTATGGGGCCATCCTGTTTTGTAGGATGGCGGAGAATATCTTATACGCGGTACTCAACAACGTTATACCACGATAATTGCTGCACGTTGTGATATCTCATTTTGGTGGTCAGTCATCAGCGGAATGGGGGGAATAACATGTAGCATAACATGCACGTGCCGTAAACTATTCCGGACTGATGGAAGTGCGATCAGCGGTGGCCACTGGTAACTATCCTATGAGAGAGGATAGGCTAACATGATCGGGCTAGTCCCTTCCAAGTAAGGTTGGCGTGAGGCTAATAACCTCACCCGGAAAAAAAAATTATTACGGAACGAGCAACATGCCTCGGATACTGGAAAAAACGACGACGACCACGGCAACGAAAAAGGCAAAATGATTTAAGAATTTTCTCATGGAACGTACGAACTCTGTACAGAACTCGAGCTGCATAACATCTGGCCGATACCCTGTCAACATATAAACCTGACATTACCGCCATGGACAGGGAATGGTGTTTTGCAAAAACCTGATTATGACGTATATTACAGCTGTCATACGAAACACCATGTGCTCGGGGTAGGTTTTATGGTCAGCAAAATGATGAAGCTTACCATTATCGGCTTTAAAGCAATAAACGAAAGGCTATGTACCCTTCGTGTGCGAGGCAAATTTAAGAACATCAGCCTCATAAACGTTCACGCACCTACAGAAGAGTCCCCGGACGATGAAAAAGAAGAATTCTTCGAAGTAGTTGAACGGGAACTTAATGCCTGCCCCAGATATGATGTAAAAATCATATTGGGAGACCTGAACGCCAAAGTAGGCCGGGAGCCCGTATACAGGCAATATGTCGGCATCCACAGCTTGCATGAGAACACTAATGACAATGGGCAGCGAGTTATAGAGATGGCAGCAAGTAAGAGCTTGGTCGTTGCAAGTACCAGATTTGCGCGTAAAGATATCCATAAAGCCACCTGGATATCTCCTGATGGGGCTACTCGCAGTCAAATAGACCATGTGTTGATAGACCGCCGCCACCTTTCGGGTCTGATGACGGTACGAACGTACCGAGGTGCCAACTTCGACTCAGATCACTATCTTGTTGGTATGGTGCTCCGAGAGCGCATTACAACGCTGAAAAGCTTTGTATCCGCTGATCAGGCTCGAATCAACACAGCTGCACTCCGCAACGAAATGGCCAGAAACAGCTACGGTCAGACGTTAGAACTCGCGCTCAGAAGAGCAAGTCCTGGGGATGAGATGCCGGGCGTCGACGAGAGCTGGACCCGCTTTAAAAATACTGTCATTAGTACTGCTGATTCCATCTTAGGCAGAAGTCGTAGAGATCGGAACGACTGGTTCGATAATGAATGCAAGCTGGCAACTGAACGTAAGATTGCTGCGTATCGAGCAATGCAGCAGTCTCAGAGAACACGAGCACGCGAAGAGAAATATAAAGAGCTCAGAAAAGAAGAAAAGAGAATTCACAAACGAAAAAAGGAAGCCTGGGAGAAAAATCTCGTTTGTGAACTAGAACGGTACAGAGAGCGACGGCCGCACCAGGCGCGGGAGTTATACCGAAGAATACGCGGTATGACGCAATTCACACCTCGTTGCACATACTGCAAGGACAAAGAAGGGAATCTGATCACCGATCCTCAAGGCATCTTGGAGCGATGGGAAGAGCACTTTCATGAATTGCTAAATGGCGAGCTAACTGAGGATTTGGAGGCTCCACCAATATCTGACGATAATGCTATGCTGTCACCACCAAGCTTAGCAGAAGTTAGCAGTGCCATCACCCGGCTCAAAAACAACAAGGCCTCGGGTGCAGACGGCATCCCTGCGGAGCTGGTTAAATATGGAGGGCCTACATTACACCAAGCGATTCATGAATTAATTGTGCAAGTATGGGAGCAGGAAGCGATGCCAGAAGACTGGAGAAAAGGCATCCTCTGCCCGGTACATAAAAAAGGAGATATCACAACGAAGTGATCTATAATATGCTTAAATTTCTGGCTATCTCCGTTATCGAAATTAATTTATCCCTGTCTAGCCCTTCTTGAGTGTTAGAGCGTTCTTCTTTTTCAATTCAATTCAACTATAACCCTTTCTTGCTAGTTAGACCAAACCCGTTGTTTTGATAGGTTTTCCGCAAACAAAATAATTTTACTTTTATTCATAAACTATGGTTTTAGCAAGTATAAGCTTAGTAGAACAAGCCGACTATAGTCCAACCTTCTACAGGGTATTTCCAAATTCATTGATTTTTCTATTTTAAAACTCATCACTTACTCCATCACCATCCCATGGAATCTCTTTTTTCATATTTTTTTAAACTAAACCTACTGCTCAATATCGATTAAACCTTATTTTATTTCCTCTGAAGGGTATAGAAATAAAAATATTTTTTTTATTTTCAATTACAAAAAACCTACTGAAAAAGTTTCTCATAAAATAAAAGAATATTCCTATAAATCGGAAAATTCTGCAGTTATTACCCACCACCAATGACAATATTCCCTAAATGTTGCATTCGAAAATAAATAGGGCCACGTTTGGTATCACGTTAATAAAATTTTGAAGGGTGGCTTCTGTTAAATTTGCACAATATTGATTCATATATATATTTTAAAAAAAGGAAAAAAGAATGCAATTTTTTTACGCTGTTTTGAGGACGCATCGACCGTCAAAAGTTTCAATTTATATTCGTAATTCACAAAAAAGTACTGTAGAACTTTTTAATAAAACTTGCAGAATTTTTCATGTTCGTTAAAGATAATACGATTTTATGAAAAAGGGGATTGAGATATAAAAAAAAGGATTAAAGAGTGTTTCTTATTTTTTACTACAAAATTACGTTTTCCGTAACTAACTTTTCAAAGTTTATAATATCCTTTTAACAATTCCAAAAAAAAACTAGAAGGAAAATAATTATTTCCCAAAAATTTTAAAGCTTCGACTTAAATACTAAATTGGATTATTGAACAAGAACTCCATTAAACACCACCATCCATCACGGAGAAAAATATGATCTGGATACCAAATGAGGACAGCATATGGACGGCTCAAAAAGGGCATTCATGCGGCAAAACAGGCTACCTCCATCGAGCCATGTCATTGCTAGGTTCCTGATTTCAATTCAGTTTCCGTTTGGACTTTTTTTTGCTCCACCACATATCCTCGAGCCTTCCTCTCTTTTTTTTGTGCCTTTCATCCTGCGGAGTTCCGTGATGTCGTTAAGATTCCTTCGGGGATGACTACAGTGTTCATCGGTGGCGCTTGATTGTTTGTAGTACCCAGGCTGAGTTTGTTCGTTAATTGTCACAATTGTCAGAATTCATTGGTGTTTGTTTGTCAGATGAATGCCCGTGGGATTGAAGGCTTTACATATGAATATGTTTCTGGTATTTCACACTAACGTGCTTTGAATGAGAACTACAATAATTTCATTTGGATGAGTTTTATCTTTTCAATAAGATTGCTAATGCTATTTAAAATTTATTCGCTGAGGACATTAATAGGCGGGGACTTTTATGAAATTTACAATAATAAACTAAAATAGTAAAAATATTTGAAAATAAGAATAAAAATCAAATCAAAAAAATAAAATCCAATAAAATTTAACCACGAATGTACCCTCGCATTCTTCATATTAATTTAAGTAGGTATTGGGGCACTTGAGCCTGCGAACTAAACCCGGTTTCGGGATAGTTGAACCAAACCTGGGTTTTAATCGCCCTTTAATGACCAATTAATTGCTTATATTTATGTGACTTTTGTGTGGCCGCTCGGCATATTTGATAAAATTTTTAACCTATGTACTTAGTTCCCGACACTTGTTCAAATGCGATGGCGCTCACTGCTGGGAATCGGAAAGCGAAACTAAACGTCCTTTACTAAGGTTATGATTGCTCTTACGATTGAAATTCACACAAAAAAAATTCTCTCCTGACCCAGAACAGCTATCCTGGTCCAAAATAACATAAGCACCTTTCTTCTCCCTCAATTTAGTGACGGAGACCTTACTGCGGTCAACCTAAAGTTAAAACAGAAGAAACTCATGATGGCCTCTTTCTATCTAGCCCACGATGATGAGGGCCCCCTACCTCCTATGGCTTTTCAGAACCTGGTAAGATACACCGATGCTACCACGGTCCTGGTTATGGGAGGTGATGCAAATGCGCACCATTCACAATGGGGCAGCGCGGACACTAATGATCGAGGCGAAGTTATTTTTTACTACCTACTAAGCACCAAACTTGCTATTTGTAACAAAGGTAATGATCCCACCTTCGTTACCAAAAACAGAGAAGAAGTGCTGGACATCACCCTTGTCTCCGATCGCCACTCCGACCGAATTTGGGTCTGAAAGGTCTTGAAAGACCACAGATTTATAGAGTTTCAACTGCAAGACTCTAGCTCAACCCCCCCTTCTAAAATAAAAAACCTCAAAAAGGCAAACTGGGGTTACTATACCAGGCTTATCGCAAAAAACCTTGCTCCTAAGCCACCCTGTATTCCCAAAAACCGGGAACAACTCGATAGCATTATGAGCATCATCACAGAGCAATGCTCTTACACCATTAATAAAAGCTGTCCGAACAGACAGCATAAAAAGGCTTCCAAACCTCCATTGTGGTCTCCCGAACTTGAAACCCTCCGAAAAGAGTGTAGAAAGGAATTTAACTCAGCTAGACGCAGCAGCAGTGAAACCTCCTGGGGATGCTATAAGTGGAAGCTGAATAGATAAAAAATGGCAATAAGGAAGGCCAAACGCACCTCTTGGGCTACCTTTTGCAGCAATATAGAGTCCACGTCCGAAGCCTCAAGGTTACGCAAAATATTAACTAAAGCACCAACAATGCCCTATAAATCTCCAGGCCGACACAACTGCAGCGCACCCTAGTTACATCATGCCCTGGTTAGAAAGAGGTTAAAGTAATTTTTATACCCTAGGCAGGAAAAGCCTTCCACGCAACACCCAAAGACTTCAGGCCAATTAACCTATGATCCTTTCTTTTAAAGACTCTAGAAAGGCTAATCGAAATATATCTGAGGCAGACCATACCAACCTCGGAATTCTCTGGCGCACAAACGCCTACACAAAGGGCTAATCTACTGACGCTGCTCTTCATTCATTGGTCTCAACCATTGAAAAATCACTCGAAGTCCAGGAGTATACATTAGCGACATTCCTTGACATAGAGGGAGCGTTTAACAACGTACCCCCAGATGCCATTACCCTGGCCTTGACAGAACAGGGGATAGAGGAATCGCTGGTGTCTCTCATCCACCAAATGCTTACTAGCAGGATGGTGAGCTTGAGCCTAGGTGACAGCTCGGTCAGAAGGGCCGTAAGCAGAGGCACCCCGCACGGAGGAGTACTTTCCCCGTACCTATGGGTCGTAACTATAAACCAGCTGTTGCGACGCATGGAGGCCGAGGGGTATCACGTCCTGGCATACGCGGATGACGTTGTCATCGTCACAAAAGGAAAATTTTCTCAAGTCCTCTGTGATCTCATGGAGGCGGCGTTACAAACCCTTTTAAGCTGGACTGTCACCCGCGGACTCAGCGTTAACCCAGTAAAAACGGAACTAGTCCTCTTCACAAAGAGGTATAAAACTCCACCTTTAACACCCCCACGGCTTAACAATGTAAGGCTCAGATTTAGCAATAGTGCCAAATATCTGGGAGTAGTCCTAGACAAGAAACTCCTCTGGAATGAAAATACAGAAGAGCGCATTAAGAAAGCGAACATAGTGCATTTCGCTTGCAAAAAATCCATTGGGAATAAATGGGGCTTCTCCCCTAACATAGTACGATGGATCTACACAGCGATCGTCCGCCCAATACTCCTATACGGAGTCTTAGTATGGTGGCCAACCTTGAGTAAAGTCCACCGTGCTAAACAAACTACAGAAAGTACAAAGATGTGCCGAGTTATGCATAACAGGAGAACTTCGCTCCACACCTGCAGATGCCCTAAATGTTATGCTATACCTCGCTCCTTTGAATCTTGTGGCAAGGGAAAGCGCAACCATCGCAGCCCTTAGAATAAAAGAATCTGGATTTTCGACCGGAATCAGCGGAAGTAACACGAAGGTGTTGAACTCTGTTATCGTCCCCACTATAACCGACTTCTGTATACCCGAGACTACCTTCACGAGGAACTGCGGAGTCCACATCCCTTCACGTCGTGAATGGAGTAACAGACCACACAGTTTTCAGGATGCCATAAACTTCTTTACTGATGGCTCTAAGCTCGAGGGTCGAGTAGGAGGAAGAGTCTTTTCCCCAGAGACTGGGATTGAAGTCTCCTTCCGAGTGCCCGATCATTGCAGTGTATGTCAAGCGGAGGTTCTAGCCATACATGAAGCTGTTCTATTAATTAACCAGCAAGGCGATAGGAATCGGACTGTCTACATCTTTTCAGATAGTCAGGCGGCTCTGAAAACCCTGCGCTCTTGCACAAACAGCTCTAGAGCTATCTCTGAATGTCGCAGATCTCTTAACGAGATGGCTCAGTAGTTCAGGACCCTGACGAATTGGCTAGGAAAGGCACGACCGCTACTCTCCTTCCTGGAAAGGAAAGGGTTGGTATGCCTTGGGCCACTTTTAAACTCTGATACAAACAGCACACAATGCAACAAGCAAAGAAGCATTGGAGGGATCTTAATAAATGCACCTTGGCCAAACTAACCTGGTCCTCTTATGATCTCAGGCGGACCAATTCAATACTGAGCCTCGGGAGACAAGACCTATCAGCTATAGTTGGAGTGCTTACCGGACACTGTCTGATAGGGACGCATGCTACCCGCTTTGGTCTTCAGACTTACGATTTTTGCAGAACCTGTAAAAATCCGGACGAGGAGGAAAGTGTACTACATCTCCTCTGTCACTGCCCAGCCCTAAGCAGAAGGAGATTAAACACATTTGGTGAACCCTTTCTAAGCACGCTTGCGGAAATCTCGAAGATTGGGATCCCGCAACTCAAGAGATTCATTACTTCCTCGAGATGGTTTAGCGAAAAAACGACACTTTAACATCAGGTTTAAAGTATATCTAACCTAACCTAACCTAGGGAGAATTACCACCGTGGTTTCTCTTCACATCGCCGAAATGTTCCTTGTTTCTAATTAAGTTGCAAATTTCCCCTGAAAGTCTAACTACAATGATGTCTTTGTTCCAGGGGCGGCGGGGCATAATAATTGTGGGTGGGGAGCACGTGAACAGCTAACGTTAAAATGTATAACGTTAACCGGTCAATTTATTTACCAGCTGTCTATTGAGTTAGTGGTTTTAGGAGACAGCTATGACCCCTATGATGCTAGACCCTCTGCCTCATGTGAACCAAGTGTGGGTCTAAGCCGTTCCTCATTCGCCCCTCGTCATAAGGAATATGCCTCATTTGGCCCCCTTGAGAAAAAATCATTGCTACCCGATCCCGAGTGGGTTTTGTGAATTTCGGCGTGGATATGTGAGTAATAACTGCGCCGGGGTCGAAAGCTTTATATTTTTAAACGCGCGTGTCATTTTATCAATATGGCCTCCCAACTGAGTACTAATCACATCCAATGCTGCTTAACCTCGAACCAGAACCGGGCTATTGAGTATGCTAAATGGCACCTTTCACGGTCACCAACATAATTCCCTGAGAACCAATGCAACAACAAAAACTAAAGTTTTGTATGAGTTAAACTAAAGCTTAAGGGTATTTCTTTAAACCTTTTTAAAAAGATTTCCGAAAACGTAGGACATTTGTAAAGAGGTTTTTCTCATAGGACCCCTATGAGAAATTTATAAGAAATACCTCATCGCAAATTTTTTTTGTGTGGTGCTCATGAGGAAATGCCCCTTTCGGCATGCCCCTCATTTGCCACATGGAGTCCTTATGAGGAACCTACGGGGAATCCTTTTACGGCATGCCCCTGAGGCAATCGCCTTTGTAAATGCTAGTCAGGTGGAGTTTAAAAAGCTTAGGCTATGCAGTTATAAGTTCTTAATAGCTCTAATATAATATATTTAGTTGTTGTATAAAAAGCCTTGCTTGTGTGCGGCCCTTCGAGCACGTTCCTTCGTCGCCAGCGACCGAGACGGCCCTGCAACGTTCTGGGATGAAATATTTTGGGTGTGGATTTCCCCACCCAAAGCGAAAGTGCGTGTGCACTTTCCCTTCCATCCCCACGCGCTCCGCCGCCCCTGCTTTGTTCCATTGAAGCAACACGGGAATTACTCTATTAAAGAAGAAATGGTATTCTTAAAGGAAGAAATGGTTCTCTATCGCAAGATCTCCTAAGTTTGATCTCAGTTCAACCATGTTGGCATTCGATTTTAAATAACCCACAATCCGACACGTAGCTGCCTGGAAATTTAGTTTCTATCTATATGTTTTAGTTATCTCCAGTTTCTCTGAAACTCTCCCGTTGCGTTACGAAAAAACCAAAATCTAGGGACTGGGTACCTGAAGACCATTTTTTGAGATATGCTACTTCTGATATACTCTACATGCTCGAACCGAAGTTTATCCACGACTATCTTTGAGGGGAACTCTAATGATTTTGATTCTGTCGCCTATACCTAAGAATCCAAAGACTACTTCCTATAAAACGGCTCTGTGAGCTGACATTATTACCCAATCCATAACCCTGAGCCATCTCAGCATTTGGCTGCTACAAAAACGAAAAATCTTCCCAATCAAAATTCATAGTTTATATAACCCTGTAAACTCCAGCTTAGTATCGATACTTTCATGTACCCTTAGAGTTATACCACAATACTACGGAAAAAACGAACTTGTAACTAATTTTGAGATTTCTTTTTGGTCCATGTAATAATGATTAAAGCACAATAGACACAGATCTAAAAATATTGAAATTAATTAATAAAAGAACACAATTGAAATTAACTATCAGAGATTACCTTAAGCACTCAACGAAATTGGTCAGGGGTTACTGACTTAGTTTTTGGCTGATTGAAAGTACGTGATTTAAGAAAATCGCGTGAGTTAAATAAAGCCCAGAGTCATCGTTCGCATAAAAAATTCTCGACCATTTTCTTGAAAAGAGAAAAAGCAATAAAATCTATGCCTTCAAGGGAAATGTAAGTATTTCGGCACGTAGAATCGTAAAAACCAAATAATTACCCAAATTGTATCTGTACGCCTCTAATCTAAGATTTTAGAGGCGAACACGAAATGTTTATGCAATTTTTGCACGAACACAAAAGTAACGAATATAAAGCTGAGAAGATACCGACGAAACCAGGTGTTGGGATTGGTAAAAAGTATTGGGATACTGTATTCGATATTAATGTAATGATTAACGGAAGTAGGCATAAAATGCTTCCATTTAAGCTTTCAGATAAAAAATAAATTAAATTTTTTTTGTTGGTGCACCAAATCACTAATCACTCATATATCCAGAGTTGTACTTGGCTGAACAAGAACGTTTACCCTAAAATAGTACTTCACCCTAAAGTAGCACTGTAATAGCAATAGCGTTGCTTTTCAGAGAGCATGATCTACGGAATAAAGAGGTTAGACGGGGATGGTCGTCATCAAACCTGTGAGTTAATAAGGCTGAGCTTGAGTGTTGCCATAGTGAAGAAACCATAATGAATTTTCTTTGCCATAACTTCGGTCTATTCTCGAAACACCTTTGTGATACTCCAATGACCCTAAAGTAAAAACCAAAATTGGACTACTACATTGAAATAAAAAACGGTGAGCATCATCTTGACAGAGGATCGAGATTGTGGTACTATTTTTGGTGCACCAAGATCCTTTGCCAACCTAATATGATGAATGATATTTCGTCTCAAAGTAGTGCCCGTAAGTCCATCCCAGTCGAAGGAGTTCCTGGTAAAGTTTACTCGATGTTCTCTCTGTTCTTCAGTCACCTGAGAATAAAATTCAAATCAAAAATCATAAAGCTAAAACCTAATAAAACTTAACCACAGAGCTACATTCGCATTCTTCTTATCAATTTAAGAAGGTATTAGGCCACTTAAGCCTGGGAACTATAGCGGGGTTTGGGCTAGTTGGGTTACTTTTGATCGCTCTTCAAAGGCCTTGCCGTTATTTATAGGGGTATGACATTTGTGCTGCCGCCGGGATAAAACCTTTAACCTACTTAGTTCTCGACACTTGTTCAAATGCGATGGCCCGTGCGCATCGGAAAGTAAAAACAAACGTTTTTCACTAAGATCCTAATTGCCCTTACGCTCACTCAAATCGAATTTCACACAAAAAAATGTCTCTCCTTACTTAGGGAGAAATACCATCTTGGTTCCTCTTCACATCGCCGGAATGTATTTTTTCTACGCCTCTGTTAGAATACGGGCATTCTGATATTACATATAGTTACGGAATTAGCAGCATTCCACACACCCGTGTGGAATATTCATTCCATCACTTTTTATGGAATGACTACTAGTGGAGACATCTATTCCTCTTAATCCAAGAATATGATTTATTAATTAAAGAAAAAAAAAAGATTTATTAATTAAAGAAAAAGGATTGTTTCAATAAATAAACAATCAATGATGTTCTGCTAGAATATTTGTGCTTTAAATAAACTATTCAATTATTAAATTGCAGAAAATAATAGCATTTTTTTATTAAATTTTTCGGCGGCCATCTATTAACAAATTATTAAATTACAAAATTGTTATGAATTAACGCTCCCTACTAATATGTTATTTAGTGTTGCTGTGCCTTATACATTATATTTTTTGACAGTAGCTTTACATTAGGTATGTTTTTCGTTACAAAATATTAATAAAAACTAATTAGAGGCGTAGAAAAAGTATAGTCTGCAACACGTTTTGAATGGCATATTCCGCACTCGTGGACCACTTCCACTTGTGCGGAATATGAATCATTCCAAACTTGTTACAGAATATACTATTCTACAATGTGTCGAAATTTTTCCCCAAAACTGTATCAAGCCTCGATATCTTCAAGGAAGAAATGGTGCCTATCTCACTCTCCACCATTTTTCTGTTCTTCAGTCACCTAACGAGGGAGAAACTCTACCAAAAACTCATGATATGACCCAATTGAGATTTCAATCTCTATTACGAGTTATCTGACGGTCAGGCCACGATTGGCGGGCATCAAGATCCTTGATTTTCTGAATGTGAATGCCATCAGCTGAATGAGTTTTAGTAGGTAATGGGACGCTTGAGCCTGGGAACCAAGAGGGGAGGCAGGTGCCCTACTCGTTGAAAAGTAAATAGCCCTAGGCTATCTGTATTACTTAACATTAATGGCGGCTCTACTCCAATACCACCTTTCATATCATTGCAGAAGTACAGATAGCCTTTGATTCATTGATTATAGTCACCGATCTTGGGTTTAATATTGCGATATACATTAGGTACCAGCACAATATCTAAAAATAATTTCGATAATCGTTTATACATATGTAGTGTTTTACCGTACAAACTTATTCCCGTCTGAAATCTCTGTACCGAATATCATTGAAATCCAAATATTCTTACATGTTTGACACATCAGTCACTTGCTAAATGTTGGATCGCTCGGAGATAATGCATTTTTATAGCAACACTTGCCATCATCACAATATTCCTAAAAGCACCTAAGGAATCACTTATACCATCCATTATGCTCTTCAACACTTACACTTTTCCGTATAGTGTTTTTTTTAAGTGACAATAAAGTTTTCAGATGCTTTTTACCCAAGGCTTCTCTTTTGTTCCTTTTTATCGTTGTACCTTGCAGCTGGGAAAAAAATGATGCAGGTTTGTTGTAATTTGCTTGAGGCAACCGCCGCCCGGTTTATTCTGTTTTATTCTGTGTGCTTCTACCTCCACATAATGCCACTTCATTTAATGCCAAAATGCGTTTTCATTTAGCAGTCGAACAAAACATGTTAAACAAAGCCTTGTTCATATGTTATGTATTCACTGGTGTTATCTGCACAATATTACTTGGCGGAATCATGATTCTCTTGATTCTTGAACAATGCTTTTATCTCTAAAAGAGATTTTCAGGTGCTTTTAGAGTCATACGCAGAACACAGCAATTATGTATGACGAATTATATCGGTCTTTGCAAGAAATTCCAAATTAATCCTTTTCTATTGAAAGTGGTAAAGCATACTTGTTATGGGATTTTGACGAAAGTTAGCTGAAGAACAGAATGAACATCGAGTGAACAATTATCTGGAACTTGTTCAACATTCACAGGCTCATCACAATGTATTGAACGAACTTGATTAGTTTCCTTTATTCAAACTCATTGTTTAAATCATGTTTCTGATTAAAGCTGTACTGACTCAATTCAATTCAGTGTTAAAATGAATAGGCTTCTTAGTTTTTTTTTTTTTTTGATTGTGTTAATTAATTAATACAAGCAATTCTCATGTTTTAAAAATATAAATACTAAAAATCGATCCTAAAAGTATGCAAAATTAAATATAAATAATAATTTATTTTTTAAAAATGTTCCTAAAAGTATGCAGAGTTGAACATAAATAAGATTTTTATTAAATTGTCCTAAAAGTATGCAAAAAAATAACCGGCCAACAAAGACGTTACGTCGTTAATAGATTAGACATTCTAATACTGATAACAGCTTGATCTGTTTAGATCCCGTCGCGTTTTTTTAAGAAAAATAATGACATGATTTTAGTTTCAACTTTTTTAGCCAATGGCTGGTGTTTGCACGATTCAATTGTGATACTGCGATATTTCTTATACAAAATTATGAGAGTGGTTTTTGCCGAATGTACTATAAGGCATGAGCTGCGATTTTAAACTTAATAAACTTTATTTAAAACAAACAATGGAATATTGATTCTGCTTCCAGCATTAGGGTGCAGTTAACAGTTTAATATTTGGGAATAAAGTTACCCAAGAGACTGAACTGGAATGTTCAACTAGACTACGCCATCAGTAAAGCCATTAGGGCCATATGGGCCTGCAAACGGCTTTTGGGTAAGACATGGGGTCTTTCACCACAAATGATGTACTGGATGTACAATACGATCGTTAAACCTGTGGTCACTTATGCCGCTATAGTCTGGTGGCCTAAGACTAAACAGGTTACGGTGATCCTCAAGTGCAGAAAACTTCAACGGCTTCCTTGCCTCTCCATTACCGGAGCTATGCGGACCTGCCCCACAGCTGCGATGGAGGCAATCATTGGATTGACCCCATTGCATATCTTCATATGGAAATCCGCGGTCATAAGTGCCTTGAGACTTCAGATCTCATCCAACTGGCCCTATACAGTCAAAGGACACATGGATATCCTTGACAATATCCCAAACATTTCCATTTGCCGCGTATCCGACCATATGGTTGGTGAACTGCGGTTCCAAAGGAAATTCAGGGCGATTATCCCAGATCGTTCTGAGTGGGAAGAACTTATTTTTCCTGGGGATCCAAAGCATCTGCACTGGTTCACCGACGGGTCAAAGATGGAACATGGTACATGGGCTGGCGTCGCAGGACCCAACTCCAAGGTCTCGATTGCAATGGGCAACTGGCCCTCTGAAGACTGAAATACATGCCATTGCGACCTGCGTTAGGCTCAACCTTGAGAAAGGTTTGAAAGGCGCCAACATTAAAATCTTTTCTGACAGCCAAGCTGCCATCAAGGCACTCTCAACGTGGAAATTTTCTTCCAAAGTAGTTGCAGGGTGTTTCGACGTACTCCAGAGCCTGACCAGAAGAAATAAGGTCTCGCTATGCTGGGTCTCCGGACACTGTGGTATCGAGGCCAATGACGCTGCAGACAGCCTCGCGAGGGAGGGGTCTGCGACGCCGGTCCAGGGCCCAGAACCCTTCTGTGGTATCTCATGGTCCACCTCCAAGTCTCTGATAGAGGAGTGGATTAAGGGACTACACCTAGCCTATTGGGAATCAATCCCAGGTCTTAGACAGGCTAAAGATCGTATAAGACCCTTTGCCGTTAGGGGCACTATAACTTTAAACAGAGCGGACCTAAGGCTGTTGGTGGGTTATCTGACTGGCCATGTAGGACTGCGGTATCACCTCCACAACCTAGGACAGTCTCAAGAGACAGAATGCCGACTCTGTCTGGAAGGCGACGAGACTTCCAGACATATTCTTTGTGAATGTCCTGCTCTGATCTGGCTTAGAAGAAGAACGTTTTTCAGAGAGTTTATGAGCCCCCCTCAAGTCCGATCTTCTTCAATTAAGGACCTTCTTGCCTTCGTCCGGAAGGCTGATAGTCTGCTCCGTTAGTGGGGTACGTACACAATAGGCATAACTTGTTCGTAGTGTTCACCATATGGTTTGCCTCCTCACTCCTTAATAATAATAGCAATTCAATTAGGGAATAGTAATCACTAGGATGATTGCTTAACAATCTGAAATATGCACTTAGGATATTTATATTACATAGGTAAGTTTAATTTCTACACCATTGGATGAAATGCTGGAAGAGCGGTGCAGGTTTTGTTGGAGATAAGTTTTGTTTGCAGTGGCTCTTCGTAAACTTATAAATTAAGTTGTACGCGGCTGCCACAGATAGTAGGTACTTGTTTTGGAAACATTAAATCAAAAATGAAGTAAATGTTTTAATTGATTGAATTAAACTTAATTCCACGAGTTCATACGCTAATGGATTGAGTTTGTGTTTGCAGAATTTGGTTTCTTAAGAATATGGCTCCGGGCCAAATTTTGCGTTAAAGTCATCTAATAACGTTTTCATGCCATAGATTGCGACTTTTATAATTTTTCACTTTTAATGTTTTATAAAAGTCAATACTTTTCTTGATCTGATCCTTCTTTTGTAAGCGTGTGCAGAGTATTGAACTTAATATTATTAAATTCGGATTTAATACGTAAAAGCCGTAATCCGATGACTAATTCTGGGAAATTATTAGGGTCTCCTTCGTTCTAGGGCTCTAGTACCAGGTCATCTTAGTTTTTGTAGCCTAGCGATGAGTATTCTATATCGTCGAAGCTCATCTATCACTTCTGCCATTGCTCCAGGTCTATGTGACAAATTTTATATCAAAATTCCTTAATAGTCAAGCAAAAATAGGGTTTGAACAACAAAAAAATTCGTTACAGCAATCTGACAAAGGGATATTGTCGAACAAGCTCTTGTAAAAGAGGAAAAAATAAATCGGACCGGCAGCTGCTATCCGGGGTGGAATTGGGGGGGTTTTTAGGGGTTGACAACAGTTTTTCGCGATTTCTGGCTAAACTGTGCATCCTATCGAAAAAAGTTAAATGTAAAAGTTGTAGGAAATAAAAAGATCAACAACCTTTGTGTTTACCATTTTTACCCTAACCTCAAAATTTATCGAAAAAATGGCGGAAAACCGGTTTTTCGGTTTTTAATTTTTTTCTTTGACAAAAAAATTTCTATGAAGCTGAAATTTGGGCAAAAGATACCTTTTAGGGTTGCAAAAACGCAATAATTTTTTCAGGCGGAAATATTTAGAGATTGTTGTTAAATTTAATTTTTTTTTAAAAAAAAGCGAAATTTTTAACTGCGATTCCTCTTAAAACTAGGCTTCCTACGGAGTTCTGTTTTGACTCACTAACTCGTTGTTACGTCTACTTTCCATAAATGGTAAAAAAAAGATGTACTGCAATGGAAAAATGCCTGGAAAATTGAAAAAAACGAAAAAATGACTTTTTTCGTGGTAATTTGCATATTTATCGTTAAAATAATTGTTATTAATTAATTAAACCATTCTAATTTTCTAATTAATCTTCACGTTAACGACGATTATTCAGAAACAAATTATATAGGCCATGAAAAAATCGAAGCATTTCACTGCCGGACTCAGCTAATAAATATTAACAGCATGAAGTTCGTAAATGCGGTAAAAAAAATTAAATATTTTTTTGAACATGGTTAAAACGCCAAATTGAAAAAAAGTATGCAATAAAGTCCTCTTCATGAATTTTTCTCTAATCTTGCTTTCTTTGTAGAGTGTTGTAAATTTTCTTTGTCAGATGCAACAAAACTGAACGATTCTTCAGTGTTTTCGACAGTTTGATTGAGTACGTACTGTTACAGTTCAGACCCACGAAATATTAAGGACGCGAAAAAGCAACAAGATAAAGAAACTAAACGATTAAGTATAAAAAATCTTGTACTGTATGTAGACTTTTGTCACTGTAAATATTATGTTTTTTTTATATAATTTTATTAATATGCACTATGGAAATGAATTTTTTGAGTCGATTATGAATAAAAAATTATTTCAAACAAAACTGCATCTTTACTTTTTACCAAAATGTTTTTGGACTTCCAAACGAGCAGAAATGGGGGGTGTATGTAGACTTTAGTCCGCCACTGTACATCTGTTTCCATTTCTTCCGAGTCACTTTCCTCTTTAGAAACTTGTGGAAGTTCGGATGTACATCGAAGTGCGGATATACAACCAAAACTATCGATTGTTAGCCGGTGGGCGATCAAAAGTCGTTGCGCGCATGGGTTTGATGAAAATCTGGATGTATAGATGTTTTAAAACTCCGTGACACAAAAAATTCGAACAGTTCTGCGCACCTCGTTGGCAAATTTTATAAATTTTGTTCTATCATTTCCCCTCTTTTCATTTAAAAAGGCAACAAACGCAGAAAAAACTCAATAAAATTATTTGGGAAGGGATGCGCGCATGCCGAATGAATAAAGTTAAGTTATCTTTATATGTATTGAGCAGAGCTTTTAAATACATGTAAAAACCCTGCTCAACCAAGTAAATCTATCCATCATAATAAGCATAATTTTATTATAATTATGAGAAATATTTCTCATCCCTAAATTTATAATAATTAAAAAAAATGCTGAAAAATCCTTTTTTAAATTCATGAGCATTTTCATTCATAAATTGTGAACTCTCCGCAGCCGCAAGCAACGTAACCTCCCCTGGCAGAAGCGCGCATGCGACAGGCCGAAAACGTCAACAATCCTAGTATCAAAGTATTAAAAACCCAAATTGCGTATTTTTTAATAGAAATTGCTACAAATTATTTCTGTAGCAAATATGTAAAATACAAAAACCTGAAAATTAAAAAATATATAAAAAAGGACGCTTTTCATTCATAATTTGTAAAATTAGCAATACGCAGTCGCGATTGATTAAATGACAGCAAGTGATTTGATAAGGAGGAGGAGGAGTCAATTCTCGCTCACTTTTTACAATATACAATGGTTCACAAAATTATAAGAAAAATAAAAATTCAATTTTAATTAGAAAAGTGTTTCCTTTTGAATAAATTATGATTAAAATAGTTTCTTCGCATTTTTATTTTACTTACGGTTAAGAAATAATAGGGGTATTCATGAAACCCTCGTAAATCCCGTAAACCTAGTAGTAGTAAACCTAGTAGTAGTAGTAAACCGTGTAGCTAATGTCAGATTAACATTATTGTGACATTAGTTACGCCGTTTACTACGTTTACGCGATTTACGAGGGTTTTCATGAATACCCCTATTTAACTTCGATCTTCAAATTTCTATCAATTATTCAAATAGGAAAATATAAATTTCGTTTTTCGTTTGAGATTTTTAAGCCACTGTGGTATATACAGAAGCTCTAATAAAAAGACAGAGTCGTCGTAATATTTGCAACAAGTTGTCAGAAAGTATATGGGAATTGCTGACAATTCTTTTGCGTACGCCTTTGGCTTCGTATTTTGGAGCTTAATTTCTCAATAGAGAGGAAGAAAAATTATCTCCAGCTTTTAAACATTTTTAAGAGCTTTTTACCCCAACATATGCGTCAAATGTCACGGCATTTGAAAACATCTGTACTTCTAATTTGACCGTGTGCCTTTATACATTACATGTCAAACCGTAAATCATGCAGAGTTGCTTACTTTTTACTTTAATTTCATACTACTTTTAATTTGCCATTATCAGCTATCATCTCTTTTTCAGCATTGTTTTTGTAAAAAATATCAGCCAGTCGAGTAAAATCTGTATTTTGTAGAATTGTTTTTATTTAATTTTCCTTTTCCTGCAAATCCTGAGGTAGTATCACAACCAGTAAAACAATGATGGTTGCTGATGCTTGCTTGATGTTCCGAAATGAATTGCCTGAGGCCATTTTTCGAAAGTAGACGTGACAACGAGTAAGTAAGCCAAAACAGAACTCCGTATGAAGTGTAGTTTTAAGAGGAATAAAATTAAATTGAACGACAATCTCTAAATATTTCCGTCTGAAAAATTTACTGCGTTTTTGCAACCTTAAAAGGTATCTTTTGCCCAAGTTTCAGCTTCATAGAAATTTTTTTGTCAAAGAAAAATATTAAAAACCCAAAAACCGGTTTTCCGCCATTTTTTCGAAAAATTTAACTTTTTTCGATAGGATGCACAGATAAGCCAGAAATCGCGAAAAACTGTTGTCAAATCCTAAAAACCCCCAATTCCACCCCAGATAGCAGCTGCCGGTCCGATTTATTTTTCCCTCTTTTACAAGAGCTTGTTCGACAATATCCCGCTGTCAGATTGCTGTAACGAATTATTTTATTTTTTTCTCATTTTTACGCCTATTTCTACTGGACTATAAATCATTAATCGATGCTAAGGTCTGCCATAAATCTCGACTCTTCCGAGGCTCATATCTACATTTCGTAACAAAACTAATTTTCCGAGGATGTAACGGTCGCCCTAGAGTACATAGGCCTCTGACGCACCTTATCATCCAAAACACAATACCGGCGTAAGCGTCAAATTGGATCCGATTTATTAACAATTAAAAATCAATAAAATACATGGCAACAACGCATCTGCATGCCCGTTAATTTTCTCAAATCAGTTCCTATTCTTTTTGTCTGCCCCACCAGTAGAATATACTCTAACCCGAACATGGGCCACCAGCACTTATGCAGAATAACATCGCCATAAACACACAAATAAATTCAAATGCAAGTGCCGTTGATGCAAATTCCCTTTTGGTCATCGAAACCCATAAAGAAAAATTGAAACCTCAATGGGCGCGTTTGAGCCCGAGTTGTTTTAACTCTGTTAAATTGGCGCTGTTAACTTAGCACCGTTTCTAGCATGCCATTTGACAGTTCTCATTTTTACAGCTAATAACGGGCAAAAATAGTAACATTTCCCATTGTACAAATAGTGAAAAGCAAAAAAAATGAATAATAATAATAAAATCTTCATTCTGTATTGAAATGTTTCTAAATTGTTTGCTTACAACAACAAATTACAAGCGGACATCAAGTCGTTTTGGCTGTGCTAAGTTTTGGCTAGGCCGGAAAGCAGTGAAATAAGTTAGCTAACGGCGCTAAAGAAGATTGCTGTTTATGCCGTTGTTAACTTGCCCAGCTCAGTTAAATTAGCTTCGGCCTAAACGTGCCAAATGAATATACGGAAGGAAAAAAAAAAAAACGCAGGAATGCATAATAACGGGGAGTTTTTCTGGAAGAGATCGGCAGATCGGTGGATTTTGCGGGGGATGAGTTCTTGGGAGTTGGAAGGGAGTGGTGTTCGAGCTTTCCGAAGAGACGGTCGTTTACATTTTATTCTTTGAGACGTTCTTTAAATTAATTAATTAGTATTTCTCTTGTTCGGGTTTTTTTTTGGAGGATGGAGGAGTAAACCTCGAACGTCGCGGCCGTATTAAATTTTTTCCGCTGTAACGTTACCCATTTTTCCCTGAGATTAGATTTTGAAGATTTTGAATGTGCTGACATTATATATATACGATGATTTAGTTTTGTTAGAAAAAAAAACTCAAACGGACGTGTTGGGCTTAAATTCGTATACTTCGTGCCTGAAAAGGATGGGTTTTTTTTTGATTCCCGGATGTGAAATTCGCGCGATAAGAAAGTTTTTTTTGAGTGGATTGGATCTTTGAATGAGATAATAAAATATAAGGACGATTATTTTTTTGGTTACAAACAAACGGACGTTGAGGTGTAAAGGAGACGAAAAAAAAAAAAAAAAAGAAGAACAACAGGAGGGAAGAAGCAGCTAAGTTAAAAATAACTCCTTTTTGAACCGGGCAGCTAAGTTAAAATAAGTAGCCTTTGTCGAATTAAATAACCAAGTTTCAAAATAAATAACTTTTGTTGAAATGAATAATCCCGTCTAAATTACGTAACTTTGTTGAATTAAATGACCAAGTTAAAATAAATAACTTATTTGAATTTAAAATAAATAACTTTTGCTGAAGTAAATAATCGGAGTTAAAAATAAATAATTTTTTTTAATTAAATGGCCAAGTCTAAAATAAATAACTTTTGATGAAATGAATAACCAAGTCTAAAATATATAACCTTTTTTTTTGGATTTACAATAAATAACTTTTGGTTGAATCAATAACCAAGTCGATACTAATTATCTTTTTTTAACCAAATATCTAAGTTAAGATAAATAATTTTTTTTTAACTAAAGAACCAAGTTTAAAATAAATAGCTTGTGGTTTAATAAATAACCAAGTCGATACTAATTATCTTTGGTTTTAACCAAATATCTAAGTTAAGATAAACAATTTTTTTTATTAAATAACCAAGTTTAAAATAAATAACTTTTGGTTGAATAAATAACCAAGTCGATACTAATTGTCTTTTTTTAACCAAATATCTAGGTTAAGATAAATAATTTTTTTAATGAAATAACCAAGTTTAAAATATATAACTTTTTGAATTTAAAATAAATAACTTTTGCTGAAGTAAATAATCGGAGTTAAAAATAAATAATTTTTTTAATTAAATGGCCAAGTCTAAAATAAATAACTTTTGATGAAATGAATAACCAAGTCTAAAATATATAACCTTTTTTTTTGGATTTACAATAAATAACTTTTGGTTGAATCAATAACCAAGTCGATACTAATTATCTTTTTTTAACCAAATATCTAAGTTAAGATAAATAAATTTTTTTTTCTAAAGAACCAAGTTTAAAATAAATAGCTTTTGGTTTAATAAATAACCAAGTCGGTACTAATTATCTTTGGTTTTAACCAAATATCTAAGTTAAGATAAACAATTTTTTTTTATGAAATAACCAAGTTTAAAATATATAACTTTTTGAATTTAAAATAAATAACTTTTGTTGAAATACAAAAACCGGAGTTAAAATAAATAATTTTATTGAATGAAATACCCAAGTTGAATATAAATAATTTTTTTGAATGAAATAACCAAGTTGAATATAAATAATTTTTTTTTGAATGAAATAACCAAGTTGAATATAAATAATTTTTTGAATGAAATAACCAAGTTGAAACTAAATAATTTTATTGAATGAAATAACCAAGTTGAATATAAATAATTTTTTTTGAATGAAATAACCAAGTTGAATATAAATAATTTTTTGAATGAAATAACCAAGTTGAAACTAAATAATTTTTTTTTTTTGAATGAAATAACCAAGTTGAAAATAAATAACTTTTTTTTAGAACCAAATTAAAATAACTAAGTTAAAGTAAGTAAAATTTTTTTTTCAAATAAATAACTAAGTTTAGAATAAATAGCTTTCGTTGAAATGAATACCCAAAGAAAAAATCTTGGTTAACACAAAAATGGAATAGAAACCCCCATCATCGGTGTGGCCCCCGGAATTGGGATGTCCTAACCCAGGGTAAGTGCTTTCCTCTACATTTACGTAATGTCTGATATCGTGTAGTCCATTGACAATGACCCGGTGACCAGTGACCACCCTTTCTCTTTTCTTCCCCCTTATTAGCCCCTCTCGTTGGCCCTGGACGTTGTTCCACCCCCTCGTCGCCCCTTTAGTTTAGTTGTTGTATAGGCACGAAAGATTTAACAGTATAACTGTCACCCCCTCCGGCATCCAAGCACCGCGAACCCCACCCCATCTGGCGAGCTAGCTAGCGCACCGCTAGTCGTGCCTGCAACCGGTGCATTGGATGTGTAAATTCGCGACACTTCCCCCGGCGGTCGAACCGTCCGAGCCACCCTTTTTTTTTGAGTCCCCTTCCCCAAGTTTTTTTTGTAATGATAGTCTTCCGGCCTTTATGGCAATTTCCCTTCTTCGTGCCCCGGCACACCCTACCCCGACAGTTACAAATGGCGCCCAACGCAGGTTAGTGAATTATAACGTTGTTTTGATTCTCTGGTCTCGGTACCATAGCTCGGAAAGTCTGTTTTTTTATTAGTCACTTTTCCACTGCCGAGCTATGTTTCATATTAGATTTTTTTGTTTATTGTAGTTTATCTTTTAAATTTTGTGGCTCAGGCCAACGAGAGGAGCCAGGAGTGGACTTCTTTTGCTTAGCAGTTCTCCGTCTCCGTCCAAGTCCCTCCGGCTTCTGGTAAATGGGCGAAAGTACTTACCGCGGTACTCTAGCCCTTATCACCTCTGTCTCCTTCCACTTTCCTATCTTTCTTCTCTCTTCAACCACTTCATCTATCGATTTCTTCTGCGGTAGCCTCCCTATCTTATTTGCAGTTCCTGTCAGTGAGGCTCAAAGTCTGGCTAACAGGCGTAATACCGCCTGGCACTGTGCGAGCCTTCACTGACAGTGAACATCAACCTTCAATTTTTTTTCTTTACCTTTTGTAGTATGGGCGGATGTACGCCTGGACGTCGGACCTGTCCCGTCAAGGCTAACAGGCGTTCTATCGCCTGGCGCTGCGACAGGCTCGACGTCCTGATATGCACCCGCCCCCGGCTGTTTGACCGTTCTGACATTTCACCTTCCTGCGTCTCAGCAGAGTTGCTGACCAGTTGTGGCTGGATGTCAGAGCGGTCTCTTTTAGTACTCAACGGAGGCTTCTATCCCTTCTTTCACCCTTTCTTCTTTTTGTGGTCACTGAGATCCGGTCTTCTTATGTGGTTGCCTGATCTCAGACAATAGGGATTCCTTGATGAAGTTGGTGCTAGACATTAGCCTGGCACCACCCTCATCATCGATCCCGCAAGTGGAGGCACTTGGTGCTTCTGATGACGCGGATGCCACTCAGTCCTGAGTTCAGGCTGGCTGTCATCGGCGCCATCAGCCACCATAGCCTTGGGGAGGACATCCTCTCCCTGGGGCCACACTCACAAAAAAAAAAAAAAAAAAAAAAAAGAAAAAAAACTATAAACTATAAATACCAGCGTTTGTTTTATTAAAATATATTTTAATAAAATTTTTTTCAATTAAATTAGTTCTATTTAAGGACTGAAATTCAGTTTAGTTATGTTGTGTACAACTCGCAATTATTATAATAATTTATATACTGATTGAGAACAGTATTTTTTTTATTTTTTTTTTGTCTTAATTATTATTATTATTTGTCTTCTAAGTTGCATAATTATTATGTTTATGTTGACGAATGATGATCTGCTTACTTGATGAGTTTGATGGGAGGGAGATAAAATAATTCTTTGAACTTAAGTAAAACAAAAATATTTTTATTATTAGTAGTTATTCAAAGGTAAAAAAAAAATAAAAAAAAAAAAAAAAAAAAAAAAAAAAAAAAAAAAAAAAAAAAAAAAAGCGCAAAAGCGCGAGAAGCGCAATTTTTTTTGCAGAGAAGGATATAAATATAATTAAAGAAAAAGTATTCGGATTTAATTAATTAATATCAAACTTTGTTTTCTCATCTTAATGGGAATTTTTTAAAATATTCTATCTATAATTACAATATAAAAAAAGGAAAAACATAAACAAAAGAAACTACTCGAACCAAGTTTATTATCAACTTCTCGCTTCCTTATCGGCTAGTCGATCTCCTAGCATGCCGAAAAAAAGGAACGATAAGGGGCAATTTGTCGCCGACGGCGAAGATGACGAAGGCAATGATAACTCTCGTTCTGAGGACGGCGAGTTGGAACGGGCCGCGGCGTTGATAGCGCTGACTGAGCAGGTTGAAGCCTTGCAACATGAAGTTGAAAGGCTGAAACAGCGAGGACCCCCCGAAGCGTCCCCGAATGATACCGCGTACAATTTTCTTCACCCTCACACATCGGCCGGGGCTGGGCCCAGTGGCATTCCTCCGCGGTCCAGCAGCATAGGAGAGCGCCCCCCTTACCGCCCAGAACACACCGGCCCTACCTACAGACAGAAGTCGCCAGTCTTGAACTGGAACCTCAAGTTCACGGGTCGGCCGGGAGAAACCTCGGCAGAGGAATTTCTCTATCGGCTCGACACCCGAGCTCGAGATGATGACATATCGTCACGGGAGCTGGTGCGGAATGTGGCCGCCCTGTTATCAGGACCCGCTGAGGACTGGTACTGGACTCAGTTCCGCCGACAGCAGTCCAATCCCTTGTGGGTGGATTTCAAGTCTGGCTTGTTGGAACAGTTCGGAGGAAGGCAGACCGACCATCAAATCATTAAGGAAATGCTGGAGACGAAACAGCTTAACCAATCGTTCGACGATTACGCCGCGAAAATACTAGCCTTGGCAAACCGCCTCTCGCGCCAAATGTCCTCCGCGGAGTTGGTACACCTTGTCATGGAAAACCTGAACAGTACCCTGGGTTCAGCCATTATAGGATCCACCTATGACAATATGCGCCAACTTCGCGAAGCGTGCATCCGCGTTGAGAGATGGCAAAAAGCCAAGAGGGAGGAGAATCGCCATTCCCATCGAGTACATGAGTTGAACGACGTACACTCACAGCAACCGGCCTTGCCCTATCCCAACTACGCCCCTGACCCACCACCACCTACTGTAGACGAGGTGAGGGCCGACGCAACTCCGCGCCGCCCAGTCACTTGCTGGAACTGCCAGCAAGAAGGACATTCGTTCTCTGATTGCCCTTCCCCACATCGTAAAATCTTTTGCTACAGATGTGGGCGCCCCGAAGTCTACACCACTTCTTGCCCAATCTGTTCGGGAAACCGGAACCAGGGTGCGAGGCCCCGGGGAGGTCCGCGCCCGACCTAGTATCTGAAAGTCCCCCTATTACACTTGATTTGTCAACAAGCATGTCCGACGTCTCTGACCTGTCGATAATGGAATCTCTGCCAGACTTCCCTTCTCCACAGGCCAGAGCCTCTTTTATGCAGCGATGGGCCAACTATCATCGAGTTCGTAAGCGAATCTTTAATGATTCTGCCGAACTGCCACCAGCCCGCAAAGCCCCGCGCATACGGTCATGGGCCCTAGAGAAGAGGGCACATACACAGAAGATTGTCGCCGCCATGTTACATGAGAACGGAGATGATCGACCTTTCGTCAACGTACGGATCCAAGGTGCCAAACTAACAGGCCTGTTGGACACCGGCGCCAGCATTAGCTGCCTGGGTAGAGGGGCAGAGTCGTTCCTCCAGGACCACCCGGCCATTAAGCTACATCGCCTGCGCGCCGATGTCCAAGTAGCTGACGGTACGTCTAAGAATGTTAGTGGTTTCATCACCGTCCCAGTAACTTATGGATCGAAAACTATGACTATGACACTATATGTAGTACCGGACTTGTCTCAGAATCTTTACCTCGGCGTCGATTTCTGGAGGGCCTTTAAATTGGCTCCACACATAATTGGGGAACTCCATCATACCCCACCACCTGATCCCGACTGCCATATCCTTGAGGAGTCCCAACGGGAGCGACTGAACCAGGTCCGCGCGCGATTCCCGTCGTTCGACACCTGTGGACTTGGTCGAACACACCTGGAACAACATGTGATCGACACTGGCGAGGCGGTGCCCATCAAGCAGAGGCACTATCCTGTTTCTCCCGCCATTCAGGCCCTCATGTATGAGGAAATCGATCGTATGTTGAGTTTAGGTGTGATCGAAGAGTCCAACAGTCCATGGAACTCACCCGTGGTCCTGGTGCGTAAGCCTGGAAAGGTCCGCCTCTGCTTGGACTCCCGCAAGGTAAATACCGTAACCGTAAAGGATGCCTATCCACTGCCTCATATAGACGGTCTCCTGGGGCGATTGCAGGACACTAAGTTCATTTCCGCAATCGACTTGAAAGATGCCTTTTGGCAAATCCCATTGGAGGAAAAATCCAGGGAAAAAACTGCCTTCACCGTCCCAGGAAGACCGCTGTATCAATTTACAGTGATGCCGTTCGGGCTTTGTAACGCTCCGCAACGCATGTGTCGCTTGATGGACAAGGCGATACCGGGCTCACTTAGAGAAAATGTGTTCGTCTATCTGGACGATTTATTGGTGGTGTCACCAGACTTTGAGACCCACCTTCAACTGCTGGAAAAGGTCGCCGACTGCCTTCGTCGCTCCGGGCTGACAGTAAACCTGTCAAAGAGCCGATTTTGCGTCCGGGAGGTGAAGTATCTGGGGTTCATCATTGGCGATGGGTCCCTGAAAACTGATCCCGACAAGGTGGCAGCCATTAAGGACTTCCCAGTTCCCAAGTCGACCAAACAGGTGCGACGCTTCTTAGGTATGACGGGGTGGTATAGGCGCTTCATAGGTAACTATGCAAGTATCGCCTCTCCCATCACGGACTGCCTAAAAGGCGGCAAATTTGTTTGGTCCGACGAGGCCCACCAAGCCTTCATGGAACTTAAGAAGTCAATGATGTCTGCTCCTTTACTGGTCACTCCAGACTTCACCCGCCCCTTCTACATCCAATGTGACGCCAGCAAAACGGGGGTAGGAAGCGTCCTCTTCCAAAGACAGGGCGATGAAGAACATCCCATCGCATTTTTCTCTAAGAAGCTGAACAGCGCCCAGCGTAATTATTCCATCACAGAACTAGAGTGTTACGCAGCGGTGCTGAGCGTTAAAAAGTTCCGGGCGTATGTGGAAGGACAGCCTTTTACAATAATTACTGACCATGCCAGCTTGAAGTGGCTCATGAGCCAGACCGACTTAAACGGCCGGCTAGCGCGGTGGAGCCTAAAGCTGCAGGGCTTCCAATTTTCTATCGAGCACCGCAAGGGTAGTCAGAATGTGGTTCCGGACGCACTGTCACGAGTCGACTGTGTCGACGAAGTGTCCTTCTGTCGTGACGTGGACCTAACGTCCCCAGCCTTCAGGTCAGCGGACTACCAGCATCTTGTTGACAAAGTCAGCAAAGATGCCGGGCAGTTACCTGACCTTCAGGTTTCGGATGGTTATGTGTTCCACCGTTCGGACCCACGAACTGGCGACCCCGAGACGGACGATCTGATTTGGAAATTGTGGATCCCCGCAGAATTGACCGCTCCCTTGATCCAGTCCGCTCATGAGCCCCCTCAAGCTTCCCATGGTGGTGTCCACAAAACCCTCGCGCGCCTTAGGGAAAAGTATTATTGGCCCGGCATGACTAGTCAAGTCAGAAAATATATCGCGTGCTGTGAAGTATGCAAAGAGACAAAAGCTCCAAACACACCCCTTCGGCCCCCTATGGGCAAAGCCATGGATGTGTGCCGACCTTTTCAACTCTTATACATCGATTATATGGGCCCTTACCCTAGGACTAAGAAAGGCCACACTGCTGTGTTGGTAGTGCTAGACGCGTTTTCCAAATTCTCTTTTCTCCACCCAGTAGCTGGCGAAACATCCAAAGCCGCCGTGAATTTCCTTGAACATCGAATCTTCCATGCCTTCGGTGTCCCCGAGGCAATATTCTCTGATAATGGAAGTCATTTCACTTCCAAAGAATTCACGAAACTGTTGTCCGATTACGGCGTCAAACACCAACTCACCGCTGTCTATTCCCCCCAAGCCAACGCTTCCGAGCGAGTGAACCGTTCCGTCTTAGCTGCTATCCGAGCGTATCTGAAAGAAGATCACCGGGATTGGGACCTACACCTGTCTGCAATCGAATGTGCCCTACGGAGTGCACACCACACGTCCATTAACACCTCCCCGTACCAGGCCCTGTTCGGGTGCCCCATGATCCTGCATGGATCCGCTTACCCAGTACTGAAGGCCTTAGGTGTCCTACAAGAGGGAGATATAACGGTGTCGCCGGCCGTAGATCGATGGCAGGCCCGGCGGGACAAAATAGAGCAACACCTGGCCGCGGCTCACACGAGACATGAGAAACACTACAATCTGCGCTGCAGAGCTGTCGAGTTCTCGCCCGGCCAGGTAGTTTATCGACGTACCTTCCCCGTAAGTAACAAGATCGACCGGTTTAGCGCTAAACTGGCAGATAAATTTATGAAGGCTCGCGTGAGGCGAAAGCTTGGGAGTGGGCGTTATGAATTAGAGGACTTGAAAGGAAAGCCGATCGGTATTTTTCACGCCAAAGATCTCAAGGCCTGACAGCCTGCGTAGCGGAAGATGACCTCGTGGACCAAGGGTCCCAGACGGCGACTATGTGGTTTAGTCGGCGGACTGAGTCCTTGGGGCACGAGATATCCTCCGGAAGAGAGACTTCGCGCTCAGAGGGACTCGTCGGGACAATGTGGAATTGCCTCGACCTTCTCGACGAACACGCGAAGTCACTCCGTAGAGCAATCAGGTCCAAGACACGTCCTAGTATAACTATTGGAAGCGAAGGTGACTCCGAGTAGCCCTAATAAGGCATCTCGCCGGCCTAACCGGTTATTAATAGGGTACCCGTCGAGGTCCGCTTGGGTAGCTTCCCCAGCGGATGGTACACCTCCTTGATCGACTTGACTGTCTGGAGCCAAGCTTCATGTTGAAGACTTCAGGGGTTGCCAGACCAACCCCCCCCAAATATGCATATAGAGGTGACCCACGAGGCCGCAGAAATTCTGCAGTACCGCTCTGCCTTGGGAGGGGGAGTTCTTGGACATGGACGTTGCGCTGAATAATTCCAACTACCACCACAGGACCACCTATGTTATGAGTATAGAGCCAACAATCTAGACACAATCCCAGCTCATGAGGCCCAATCGACCCTATAAGACGCTTGCCTAGGGACGTATAGGAGATATGCAGAATACGGTTGTACCGGAAGGAACAAAACGTCTCCTGTACCACACCCCAGTAGGGAGCGCATGGTGTAATTGGCGATAAGGAACCATATCGTGGCCGTTGACGAGCGCCGTTGTCAAAAATGATGCCAATACCTCCATCAATCTCGAAAGTTTTTTTTGTTGCTTTAAATACAAAGCTGCGATAAGGTAGTTGATGCGCTTAACACATACGACTTCAGCCTCGTCCATGGTCTCCCGAACCCAACCCCTCCGAAGGCATAGCGGGGTGGAGAACACACATTACCTTGTAACAGCCCGGCTCAGTCTATAGAGCATGAGACTCGATTTCAGGGCGTGGTTGAGCCACACGTTGGGCTAGTGATACCTCAAGGCCCCCGTTTGTTTTTTTCGCACCCCCTCTCCCCTGGCGACATCTAGGTGGCGCGTGTTGTAACGGTCGCCCTAGAGTACATAGGCCTCTGACGCACCTTATCATCCAAAACACAATACCGGCGTAAGCGTCAAATTGGATCCGATTTATTAACAATTAAAAATCAATAAAATACATGGCAACAACGCATCTGCATGCCCGTTAATTTTCTCAAATCAGTTCCTATTCTTTTTGTCTGCCCCACCAGTAGAATATACTCTAACCCGAACATGGGCCACCAGCACTTATGCAGAATAACATCGCCATAAACACACAAATAAATTCAAATGCAAGTGCCGTTGATGCAAATTCCCTTTTGGTCATCGAAACCCATAAAGAAAAATTGAAACCTCAATGGGCGCGTTTGAGCCCGAGTTGTTTTAACTCTGTTAAATTGGCGCTGTTAACTTAGCACCGTTTCTAGCATGCCATTTGACAGTTCTCATTTTTACAGCTAATAACGGGCAAAAATAGTAACATTTCCCATTGTACAAATAGTGAAAAGCAAAAAAATGAATAATAATAATAAAATCTTCATTCTGTATTGAAATGTTTCTAAATTGTTTGCTTACAACAACAAATTACAAGCGGACATCAAGTCGTTTTGGCTGTGCTAAGTTTTGGCTAGGCCGGAAAGCAGTGAAATAAGTTAGCTAACGGCGCTAAAGAAGATTGCTGTTTATGCCGTTGTTAACTTGCCCAGCTCAGTTAAATTAGCTTCGGCCTAAACGTGCCAAATGAATATACGGAAGGAAAAAAAAAAAAACGCAGGAATGCATAATAACGGGGAGTTTTTCTGGAAGAGATCGGCAGATCGGTGGATTTTGCGGGGGATGAGTTCTTGGGAGTTGGAAGGGAGTGGTGTTCGAGCTTTCCGAAGAGACGGTCGTTTACATTTTATTCTTTGAGACGTTCTTTAAATTAATTAATTAGTATTTCTCTTGTTCGGGTTTTTTTTTGGAGGATGGAGGAGTAAACCTCGAACGTCGCGGCCGTATTAAATTTTTTCCGCTGTAACGTTACCCATTTTTCCCTGAGATTAGATTTTGAAGATTTTGAATGTGCTGACATTATATATATACGATGATTTAGTTTTGTTAGAAAAAAAAACTCAAACGGACGTGTTGGGCTTAAATTCGTATACTTCGTGCCTGAAAAGGATGGGTTTTTTTTTGATTCCCGGATGTGAAATTCGCGCGATAAGAAAGTTTTTTTTGAGTGGATTGGATCTTTGAATGAGATAATAAAATATAAGGACGATTATTTTTTTGGTTACAAACAAACGGACGTTGAGGTGTAAAGGAGACGAAAAAAAAAAAAAAAAAGAAGAACAACAGGAGGGAAGAAGCAGCTAAGTTAAAAATAACTCCTTTTTGAACCGGGCAGCTAAGTTAAAATAAGTAGCCTTTGTCGAATTAAATAACCAAGTTTCAAAATAAATAACTTTTGTTGAAATGAATAATCCCGTCTAAATTACGTAACTTTGTTGAATTAAATGACCAAGTTAAAATAAATAACTTATTTGAATTTAAAATAAATAACTTTTGCTGAAGTAAATAATCGGAGTTAAAAATAAATAATTTTTTTTAATTAAATGGCCAAGTCTAAAATAAATAACTTTTGATGAAATGAATAACCAAGTCTAAAATATATAACCTTTTTTTTTGGATTTACAATAAATAACTTTTGGTTGAATCAATAACCAAGTCGATACTAATTATCTTTTTTTAACCAAATATCTAAGTTAAGATAAATAATTTTTTTTTAACTAAAGAACCAAGTTTAAAATAAATAGCTTGTGGTTTAATAAATAACCAAGTCGATACTAATTATCTTTGGTTTTAACCAAATATCTAAGTTAAGATAAACAATTTTTTTTATTAAATAACCAAGTTTAAAATAAATAACTTTTGGTTGAATAAATAACCAAGTCGATACTAATTGTCTTTTTTTAACCAAATATCTAGGTTAAGATAAATAATTTTTTTAATGAAATAACCAAGTTTAAAATATATAACTTTTTGAATTTAAAATAAATAACTTTTGCTGAAGTAAATAATCGGAGTTAAAAATAAATAATTTTTTTAATTAAATGGCCAAGTCTAAAATAAATAACTTTTGATGAAATGAATAACCAAGTCTAAAATATATAACCTTTTTTTTTGGATTTACAATAAATAACTTTTGGTTGAATCAATAACCAAGTCGATACTAATTATCTTTTTTTAACCAAATATCTAAGTTAAGATAAATAAATTTTTTTTTCTAAAGAACCAAGTTTAAAATAAATAGCTTTTGGTTTAATAAATAACCAAGTCGGTACTAATTATCTTTGGTTTTAACCAAATATCTAAGTTAAGATAAACAATTTTTTTTTATGAAATAACCAAGTTTAAAATATATAACTTTTTGAATTTAAAATAAATAACTTTTGTTGAAATACAAAAACCGGAGTTAAAATAAATAATTTTATTGAATGAAATACCCAAGTTGAATATAAATAATTTTTTTGAATGAAATAACCAAGTTGAATATAAATAATTTTTTTTTGAATGAAATAACCAAGTTGAATATAAATAATTTTTTGAATGAAATAACCAAGTTGAAACTAAATAATTTTATTGAATGAAATAACCAAGTTGAATATAAATAATTTTTTTTGAATGAAATAACCAAGTTGAATATAAATAATTTTTTGAATGAAATAACCAAGTTGAAACTAAATAATTTTTTTTTTTTGAATGAAATAACCAAGTTGAAAATAAATAACTTTTTTTTAGAACCAAATTAAAATAACTAAGTTAAAGTAAGTAAAATTTTTTTTTCAAATAAATAACTAAGTTTAGAATAAATAGCTTTCGTTGAAATGAATACCCAAAGAAAAAATCTTGGTTAACACAAAAATGGAATAGAAACCCCCATCATCGGTGTGGCCCCCGGAATTGGGATGTCCTAACCCAGGGTAAGTGCTTTCCTCTACATTTACGTAATGTCTGATATCGTGTAGTCCATTGACAATGACCCGGTGACCAGTGACCACCCTTTCTCTTTTCTTCCCCCTTATTAGCCCCTCTCGTTGGCCCTGGACGTTGTTCCACCCCCTCGTCGCCCCTTTAGTTTAGTTGTTGTATAGGCACGAAAGATTTAACAGTATAACTGTCACCCCCTCCGGCATCCAAGCACCGCGAACCCCACCCCATCTGGCGAGCTAGCTAGCGCACCGCTAGTCGTGCCTGCAACCGGTGCATTGGATGTGTAAATTCGCGACACTTCCCCCGGCGGTCGAACCGTCCGAGCCACCCTTTTTTTTTGAGTCCCCTTCCCCAAGTTTTTTTTGTAATGATAGTCTTCCGGCCTTTATGGCAATTTCCCTTCTTCGTGCCCCGGCACACCCTACCCCGACAGTTACAAGGAGAAGCTGTCAACCTCTTTCCCGGACCCCTTCTCATCAATTATGCTCCGTTAATCCTTCGTGAGACATAGGGCAGAAACAGTATACTACAGCGGACTCTGTTTTGCGTGCCAACTCTCAGCTTCGTCCAAGATCTCCCAGTTGTTACGGCCTCTGCTGATAGGCTTCTCCTTCACGTTGTTCTGGGTCATCCAACTCAACGGGTTTCTTGTTGACTCCGGTCAAGGGCCTGTTTTGCTGGATTCTCGTTTTCGCATCGAAAGATGTGACCAATCCAATTCCATTTCTTTCGTCTGATTTTGTCGTCTATCCTTTCTTAGCCGGCACGGCGCCATACTTCTTCATTTGTAAGTCCCCGAATATTCTTTTAATATGAACGTCTAAGCTCAGGTGTAACTCTTTATACTACAAGCCGCGTCACGGTGCAATGTCTAGGCTCCGCTCGAGGGATAGAAAATGAATAGAATATTTTTAGGGGAGTTTGGGAGATGGATGAGGAGGACGCGATCAACCTGGCGTTTGAACTCTTGGATGTTTCATGGATTCGGGTCTACTGACTGTGTAAGGTTGCTCCACAGTAGACACTTTCGTGCTAGAAACGAATTTCTAGACCGGAGTGTGCACGAAAATAAGGGCTGTAGACTGGGCGAGTGAGTCGAGGGGGCTAGTTAGTTACTTGGGACTAGAAGGTTAGTGGAGCAGCCATTGTGGTACAAGTGGTAAAATTTTCCACGACTGCCAAATTCCTGCGGTGGCTTAATGAGTCAATTGAAGAGCAAATGTCGGTATGACGAATAAGTTGGAGCGCGCGATTTTGCACCTTATCCAGCCACGCTTAGGTGGTTCTCGGGCCCAGCCTAGATAAATGGCGAGGACGAATGCAGGACTTATAGATTATAGCAGACACTGGGATGCTTGTTTAGATATTTGGAATATGTGATTTTTCCGACGCAGATCATCGGTTAATGCTATGCCTAGGATATTGAGAGAACATTAAGCCGTTGATTCTGAAACGGGAGGGATGGTGGTGCAGGTGATCATGGGTGATCTATTTTACTGGGAATTTGTATATTGACCGTGGTCCTAAATTATTCAGCTTTTTCCGGGCTTACTTACTTACTTACATATGCTCCTTTAATCCCTAATGAGACATAGGGCGGAAAATTTTCTATCCGGTTCCGAGGCATTATTGATGTGAAACATCTTTGCGCGCGTTGAGAGTAATTCTTCAAGGTCGGGAACTTTTTGTGGGAACGCTTTATAGGGAACGCTTTATAGGGAACGCTTCGTCCAATCCAATTTTCATTCCGGGAAACGGAAGATCTGTATTGAGGAAGACAGAATAAGACGGAGATTTTAAAAAAAAATAGTTGCACCAAAGAAAAGTGTTTATATGCCGCGAGCCAGACATGACGAGCCAGACATAGGCAGAATGGAACAAATGGTTGAGTGGTTGCCTTACGACGTTGATATTCCAAAAAGTCGCGGGTTCAATTCTTGATCTCGGCATTTGAATTTTATTATTTATATTTAATGGTTTTATTTAGCAACCTTGTATATTTGTTTGTTTGCTTGTTTGGTTAAATCTTGCGACAGCTTTTTCAACTACTTCTACTTAACCGATTCTTATGAAACTTTGCACACACATTGAGTTCCCGTGACAATGAAATCTGACATTTTTGTAATAAAAATCAAGATGGCGGTTCCAAGATGGCGGAAAAAAATTTCCAATTGTGTTCCGATTCCATTGAAAATCAGTATCGGGGGTTTTTAGGGCCAAAAATGACGATTCTGTGGTCAAAAATTAAAAATTCAAAATGGCGGCGCCAATATGGCGGATGAATTTTGCGAATCTGTTCTGAATACATTGAAAATCGATATCGGAGGGTTTTTAGAGCCACAAATGACGATTCTGTTGTCAAAATTTGAAAATTCAAAATGGCGGATGAATTTTGCAAATGTGTTCTGAATATGTTGAAAATCGGTATTGGGGAGTTTTTAAAATGTCAAATGACGAATATGTTTTCAAAATTCGAAAATTCACAATGGCGGCGGCAATATGGCGGATGAATCTTGCAGATGTGTTCTGAATACATTGAAAATCGGTATGTGAGGGTTTTTAAGGTGACAGATGACGAATGTGTGGTCAAAATTTGAAAATTCAAAATGGCGGTACGATTTTGGTAATAACAATTCGATTTCACTGAAAATCGCTATTTAGGTGTGTTTAAGGTCGGAAATATTGAATTTGTTGTTAAAATTAGAAAATTCAAAATGGCGCTGGCAATAGGGTATGTAGCATTGAGTCGCGTAAGAACTTTGGAAGGGCTATGTATTGAGGAGTTTGATTGTGAGAAATTAACAGGTAAGAAACCGTGCAACAAAGATGCAATGAAAGAGTTGGAAAGGATGAGAAGTTTGCATGATGATACGAGCCAAAAGCCAAACTAAAAACTAGAAAATAAAAATAGGTAAAAAAAACTTTTAAGTTAAATGGTTTTATTTGAAATCATAAGCTGTACCAAAACCTAGAAAATAATTAGAACACAAACATGGGCCTTCTTGAGATTCTGACGTCTGGTAAGAAATCGTGTAATAGTAGCCGTGCTGTTTTCTCATGTCGTATGCCAAGGGGCACTTTATGTCGCTGCGTCGCGGCAGCGGATTAAGTAATAGTCTGAGACTTTTAACAGACTAAAATAAAAACAAGGGGAGCATACAAATCTATATAAACTGTATAATTAAATAAAATCGACTTGTCTAGAAAAATGTGTTTCCAAGCCCACCAAAAATATATTTCAAATGCGATCAGACATCATGGTCGAAGGTCATCAACGGCAATGGTACATTTTCAACACAAATCGGTGTGTATAAAACTTAGGGCTATTTTACATCCCAAACGCAAAATTGCTGTGCTCCAGAGCTTCGTTTCGCCTTTGCGTTTGGGATGTAAAATGGCCTTTATTCTTTCTAATTATTCAATTTAAAAAAAGATAAAGATCGCCAAAGATGTTTCACATCTTTCACTTGCACTGGTTACACGGGTATATATTTTTTGCCGATTCGTAACAATGGTGTTTTTATGGAAGCAGGTTGTATCCCTCAGCCTGACCGACTTAAAACTCTGTTTTATGGCGTAGAGAACACGTCATTCGACCGTCACCTGTTAGCTCCTTCCGATTGAAATAAAAACCAGTGAGCGTCACCTTTACAGGAGATCGAATTTGTTGTGCGGTTTTTGGGGCTTCAAAATCCCTTACGGTAAATCCGTCTTCTGTAAGGTCCTGCGAATGTCGAAGGAGATATTGGTAACTAATGATCTGACTCAATTGAGATTTCAGCCTCTATTGCGAGTTATCTTACAGTCACACAGTGGGAACCGAGTAAAAATAAACGATGGCCTTAGAACGGGCAAATGCCGACTGTGATTGAAACATAGTCCTCGGCCATCTGGCGGTTAACAGAAGGCTCGTTGCAGGACAGTACGGCCGTACAGGGGGCGATTGACGGTGAAACAACCGCCTTACAGTTCCAATAGCGGCCATACGACGGTGGTAGGGCGGCCGTATGGTTGCTATTACGGGTATACGACGGTGGTACAGGGGAAGCAACGTGGATATTCGCCTTCTTATAAGAAAATATATTTCACTGCAATTAAATTCGGTTCGGTCAATTTTGTTTCGGTTGTGTTTTTTTTCAAGCCGTTAAATAACAAAATTTCTCACTAAAATATAAATCAACATGTACCACACACTTCACGTACAACAAACCGACGACTGGCGAGCTCGTTTCTCTTGTGCATGGATATCTTTAAGTAAAATAAATCGAAAGAACCATTGTACATAACCAAAATAACGAAGTTCCCATAAAACACATTCAACAATACATTTGGTGCAGATTCTTTTTTGGCTCAAATTTTCCGTCAAATGCCCGTTTCTACAGCTCAGTACTTGGCCTTTTAAATCTTTTGGTCAAATTTGGCCGTCGTAAGGCCGTATGTGCTCCCATTAAAAATGGTTAATAACTCTACGGCCATCATATGCCCCTTAAAAACCCAAGCGGCCGGTGTTCGCCCTTTATAAGGCCGTTTTTTATTTTTACTAGGGGACCAAATCCAAAAAAGCTGGCCAAAATTCAAAAATTGTTTTAAATGATCTCAATTTTTATACTCGGGGGTTTTCCAAGGGCGGATCCACCGTTGTGGGCACGATGGGAATGCCCACAACCCTAATAGACTTTTGACGTCACACTTTCACGGTCTATTGAGATTGATAGGCTGATGATATTATATCCTATGCCTTAATAAAATAAAAAAATATGCTTCAGACCACACTTTAGAAGTACAACTTTTTTACCCAACAACTGCCACAATTATTAAAATATTAATCAGCTAGCAATATGCAATTGATGTAGGAGGTCTGTCGGATATATAGTACGGTTTCAGAAAAGTAGGGCCAACGACAGATGCAGGAAGTATAGTGACGAGCCTACCGAGGGACTTGATACAAGTACAATTTCAGAATATCAATATTTATGAATTCCTATTTAAATTAAAACCTAAAAACGAAGCAAAGGTTTTAGGATAACTGAAATATTTTCGATTGAAACTGGTCTAAAAATCGTGAGGTTCCTTATGTCGTGGTTCTTTTGTCAATATTGGGTCTGTGGATGAAGGGAGAAGTGGTGTGGTACCTCTCATCATCCTCACTTTCCCCTTCATCCACAAAGTTCGAACCTAGTATCTGATGAAAAAATAATATTGAAATGGCCACTCAAAATCATGGGGATTTCGTTGAAGTTTTGACCTAGTAAAATTTAACCTTCAGAAGTGAAGATTGTCATATATGAATTCCGGCAGAATGAAATCGGCAGTAGAGTACTTTCGGAAATCAATTTACATACCTTTATTAGATTCCGTTATTAATGATTTAGCGCAGGGATTGTCTCCGGAAGTATAGATGTTTCTAAAAGAAGAAAATAGATTGTCGACAGTACAAAGGGCTTTCCCTCTAATCTTCCACATAAAAAAAACTCCGTGACACAAAAAATTTGAACAGTTCTGCGCACCTCGTTGCCAAGTTTTATAAATTTTGTTCTATCATTTCCCCTCTTTTCATTTAAAAAGACTACAAATGCAGCAAAAACTCAACAAAATAATTTGGGAAGGGATGTGCCATAACCTTCTATATTTACAAGCCATTAACAAGGAAAATATTGAGAGCGAATTTCCGCTCAATCGGACTACAGCTCGGTGCAGTCACATTATGTTGTTAGTGTAATTTGGAGAATTTGGGAGAATTTGGTAGTCCGATTCTCTCAATATCTATTCTTGTTTATGGCTTGTAAATATAGAAGGTTATGGATGCGCGCATGTCGAATGAATAAAGTTAAGTTATCTTTATATGTATTGAGCAGAGCTCAACCAAGTAAATCTATTCATCATAATAAGTATAATTTTACTATAATTATGCGAAATATTTCTGATCTCTAAATTTAAAATAATTTAAAAACAATCCTGAATAATTTTTTTTAAATATACATGAGCGTTTTCATTCATAAGATTAAAGTTCTCCGCAGCCGCAAGCAACACAATCTCCCCAGGCAGAAGCGCGCATGCGACTGACGAAAAACGTCACAATCCTAGTATCAAAGTATTAAAAACATAAATTTCGTATTTTTTAATTGAAATTGCTACAAATTATTTCTGTAGCAAATATGTAAAATACAAGTAAGAAAATTTATCTCAAGCTTTTAAACCTTTTTAAGAGCTTTTTAGACTTCTTCAGCAATTGGAAGTCTGTAGCTGAATAAGTCATTTGCTCGCGCAACGTGCATTATTGACTTGGCCCGATCTATACTCGACCTGTTTCAGTTTGGAGTTTTTCTACCTAAACCAAATGTTAGTGTCAGCGACTGGAATATCGATGTACCTACCGGCTATTCATTAACGATAATGAATCAACTGTTATAAATGAATACCGACTCTGGATGGCCAGATGGAAAAGAGAATGTGAAAACAATTTCGCTATACCAGAGGTGGTAGCTTATCTCATTGAAGCGACCAAGATTTGTACCCTAACATAAAAATTTTCTTACAAATACTGGCAACTTTCCCGGTCAGCGTAGCTACCGCAGAGAGATCGTTTTCTACTCTGTGAAGCGTAAAATCTTGGTTTCGTGCCTCAATGGCACAGGAAAGATTGTCCGGGCTCTCCTAAATAATAACAAAGATGTGAACCTGAATATCGATGAAATTACCAACGCTTCCGCGAAAAAGAAACGTAAGCTTGAATTTGTAATTTAAGTAAGCACCTAAATAAAATTATTTAATGTAAAATGTATACTAGCGTTTAATTTAATTTGATATCCATTAAAGCTGTAAAAATTTCATCAAAATCGGTTCAGTAGTTTAGAGCCTAAATGTGACATTGTGAGGTGTAAACAAACACTCATTTACTTTTGTAATTTTCGTGAGCGAACAAACTAACATTTTACAGGGTAATTAATTTACCTACTAGTGTTTGCCCACGTGGAATTATACACTGTACAATATCTTGGTCAGGGCGTCATATATTTTGTAAACATCTCCTTTGTACGAATGAACTATTACCACGTTTATAAGCGGAGTTTCCCTCCGGATGGAGGTTTCGATCCGGAGTGAAACACCGCTTATAAACGGGGAGTGAAAATCCAGAACTTGGACTTTCGCTCCCCAAGAAAAAGCCGGCGTGAAACTTCGCTCCCGGTTTATGGTATGCTTATAAACGCCGACTGGGAGTGAGATGACCGCAGCATAATTTTTAATTTTTTTCAGAAGGAAAAAAACTTAGTGTAGAAGAAGCTGGATGTTTTATTTTGCTACAATAGTATTTTTCCTGTACTTATAGATTTTTTTTAAACACATTAAATTAAACATTGGGTTTATATTTGTGTTTGTTGCCATTTTGAATTTGAGCTCGGAGCTGTCATCTCAAACCAGAAAGTAGTTTGGATTTTCACTGCCATGGCTTATAAACGCATCAGAAGTTTCACTTCGGATTGAAGATGCGGGAGGGAAACTTCGCTTATAAACGTAGTATATATCGATCATGAGCGAGTTCATACTCCGGCTCGCACTTGTCCGATTTTCGGATGGCTGTGCCCACAACCTTTTTTGAGGGCTGGATCCGCCCCTGGGGTTTTCGGGGTCGCTTATTACGAATCCGGTGTCAAAAGTGCGATTTTCAAAATGGCGGACTCAATATGGTTAGCATAACCTCTCCAAAGAGTCAAAAACTTTAGTAAATGATACCAAAACATCTCACTCGGGGGTTTTCGGGGTCGCTGATTTCGAGTTCGTTATCAGAATTGCGTTTTTCAAAGTAACAGACTCAATTTTAATAACATAACCTCTTAAAAAGTAAATTTAATTTCAGTTTAATAAAAAATTACAAATTTTTTAAATACTATAAACATGCGATAATTTTTTTTTTATTTTCGTATTTCGCGCGAATTGAGTTGCCAGTTTTGAGAGTCTTGCGAAATTACTGCGCACCTACTGTTTACTGTACATCTATATACAGTAGTAAACGAAAGTCAACATACACCATACGATCACCATAAAAAAATAGCGAAAATTCGTATTTTTATTTTATTTTTAAAAATTGTAAAAACTTGTGATATTACAATATAAGTACAAAAACATTTTACTGAAATTCCATTTATTTCTACAAAAAAAATAACAAAAAAGTGAAATATACAGAATTCACAACAAACGAAAGTCTACGTATGGTGTATGTTGACTTTCATTTACTACTGTATATGCATGTGCTGTACATCCCAGTTGTAACTGGAATTGATTCAAGATTAATTCAGAATTAATTCTATCGATTCTAAATCGATTCCACTTCGGATTACCATACATGTAAAGAATGAATTACTTTTACACGGGCATGTCATAGGCGGTAATAAATTTATTACGCCCTGCATAACTTGTAATCAATTCAAAAGCGATTACATGTCATGTTTTACGTTGCATTTTAATCTTTCTGAAACACAAGAAATCATATTTGGGTCTTTTCTGCATTACCAGTAATTAAAAAAGGAATCAATTGCTTATTTAGCTATTAATTCTGAAGTTCAGTTTTCACAACTGAGATACTACACAAATATACTACTGCACATGCAGATACGATTTTTTTCAGTTTAGATTAATATTATTTAGCGCTACAAAAGACTTTCTCGATCACTGATCACTGTTTATGCAGTCATTTACTCAATAACGCGACTTTTTCCAAGAAAACTACGTTAAAACACGGAGGGGCATTTTTGGGCAGCGAATTTTTTTGGAGGTGAAAGATTACACTTTTACTAACAACGATCAGCAAGTTTTACCGGGGTGCAGAGGGGTGCAATATCACTTTTTGTCCAAAATATATCGCATTCTTACAATCCTAATTCATAAAAATCTCGTTTAGTAGATGCTTACTGTGTGTATTATATACTTGGGACTTTTTAAGAAAACAATTTCGGAATCACAAATAAAAACATGGCCGCCGGAAACATAGCGGTTTTCCGGTGTTTTCCTTGTATCTCGGTTTCTATAGGTCGTACAACCCCGTACAAAGGCCCTAAATGTTGGCAATGAAATTCTCTGCAACTTTAGTTGTTACAAAGACGTAGACCCGATTAACCCTTTAGAAGTTATTCAAGGTCAAAGTTATCAAAAATCACTTTTTGGCCACAAAATCACTCAAAAACTGCTTTTTTCGAAAATTTGTTTTGATCAATCAATACGAAATGTTATTGCCTACAAAAAAGCCTCTTGTCATTTTTTCGAAAACTTAACCCTTTCGAAGTTATTCAAGGTAAAAGTTTCAAAAAATCAGTTTTGGTCAAAAAAAGACTCAGAAACTGATTATTGAGAATTTTTTTTGTTCTATTTATACAAAAGATTATTGCCTACCCACCCTAATGACACCGTTCCCATTTTTCGAAAACCTTTCGAAAAATTTTGCAAAAATCAATTGTTAGTGATTTTTTGACCAAAAACTGATTTTTTGAAACTTTTATCTTGAATAACTTTGAAAGGGTTAAGTTTTCGAAAAAAATGACTACAGGCTTTTTTGTACAATAACGACTGATCAAAACAAATTTTCGAAAAAGCAGTTTTTGAGTGATTTTGCGGTCAAAAAGTGATTTTTGATAACTTTGACCTTGAATAACTTTGAAAGGGTTAATCGGGCCCACATCTTTGTAAAAACTAAAGTTGCAGAGAATTTCATTCTCAACATTTAGGGCCTTTGTACGGGGTTGTACGACCTATAGAAACGGAGACACAAAGAAAACACCGGAAAACCGCTATATTTTTGGCGGCCATGTTTTTTTTTGTGATTCCGAAATTGTTTTCTTAAAAAGTCCCAAGGAAGCTGTGGACCAATTTTCAACCATATCCGAATTTTGTCTCCTTTCGTGCGTTTTTTTTGCTAATTTCCCCGAACTATACGTAAACCTTTTTTTCACAATATTAACGTTTAACAATAAGCAAACAAGTAAAGTAGCAACTAAAAACAGTCCGTAGAAAATAATCTAACCTTCCGTGACTGATTGTCTACTATTGGAGGTGTCCTCGAGCCAACCCCCCCCCAAAAACCAAGTTCTAGTAACTTTTTTTTTTACTTTTGGCCAGCTTTTTTGTATTTGGTCCCTCTGTGAGTCAGTCAGTTGAATGAGTTCTAGTAGGTAATGGGCCACTTAAGCCTGGGAACCAAATGGCGTGACCAGGCCCTACTCTTGCGGTTTTCATAGAAGTGACAAATGGGGTCCCACTACCTTCCGAAGTATTTATTAGCCGTTCGCCCCGTGGTTCGCGTCCGGGCTTGGGACCAGCAAAATATCCTAGCGGAGTTCGTTCATACTAATTTCTCAAAGGTAACAGCTTCGATAGTATCTTACTAGACTTAACACAGTTATATTTATGCTGAATTAAAGCTAAAAAATTATTCCATATTCAAATTCACTCTCACTAATTCAAATTCAATCTGCATTGTGTTATCATCTTTATTTCAGCACTGATTTGAAATTTAATTTATTTCGATGGAGAATATCGACAGTAATAGAAGAGAACTCCTTACCAAAATAATATCGCCAACAACAACGAAAAAAAATGTAAATTGAAATTGTCGGGAAAAGGACGATAAAAACCTGAAAAGGGAATTTGCACGATTTCGGTTTATTTCTTCCTTATTTTGTCTGAAGGGCGTCCCCCTCTACTTGGTTCAAAACGCATTGCACGAATTCGCTTAAAGCAATCATAAACGCGTTCAAAGTGGGAAAAAAATACTGAATTGAAATAAAAAAAAACGGGAGAAAAGGAAAAATGTCGTTTTCTGCGCTGGAAAAATATTCACAAGATTCGATTTGCATGCCTTAAGTACATGAATAATGATTGAGCCAGAGACACCGCAGTCTCCACGTAGATCCTGATTAAGGGGGGATCGTTCTGGAGCTCCTTTTTGGCTTGATGTGCGGCGAAACAATTTCTATGTGAAGGGGGGGCGAGAAAATGTCGCTGTGGGCACAGATTCATGATTTTTTTTTGGAGAATTTTACTAAATCAATCAAATTTCGTATTTTCTTTCTTGTCTTGTCTTGTCTTTTGCGACTGCGAGTGTGGAAGCATATTTTCCATTCCCATCCGAATTTTTCCTTTTTTGATAATCACTTGGCCCACCAGCAAGGAGTCTACCAAAGCTATTATCGTCGGCAGGTGAATCTGGTGTAGAGGAGTCGTTCCTTGTAATAGCAGCACCGATTCCTTCATCTCACGCAAGAGAAATTTTAAGTAGATCCTGCATAAGATGGAAATCTTATGAAACGGAATAAACAGGAAAAGATGAAAACAACCGTGAAACGGGCGCCCTATGAAGCTGGAAAGGCACATTAGAAGGATTCGTATGAGGGGATGTAGACTCCGCCGCCGAGATGCCATATAAACTCTGCGATTCCATATCTTCTATGAGATTACAGACAATGTTAATCTAAATATACGATAATCCGGATATGGGTGTTGAATTAAAATTGATTTCTCAGGACATGGCTGAATGGCGGAGCCTTCAGCTTTGATAGAACTCGAAAATAAAATAATAATAATCTATTAAATTTCTGAAATCGTTAAATTTGCATAAATATTGATAATAACTTTCATTTTTTTCTCTTCTCTCTTTTCTCTTATCATATCACAGACGCCTTCAGGATGAGGAGGTCCTCCTTTTCGCCATTCAGCGCTGCCAAACAGGAACCGCTCATTGTAGTGGAAGAGTCCGGAGTGTGCGAGGAGGAGGAGCAAACTAGTTCCGATACACCATCACAGAATAAATACAGCTTAGATATCGATTCACCAGTTAACCCTTATCTGTTATCACCATGGCGGGATCCGCGCGAGGCTAGGAAACATTCATTACCATCGCAACAAGTCACCGAGGGCATTACAGCCAGCCAAGTTAGACGGTTATCAGAACGTGGCGGGGAGGGCTCCGGCCCATCCCCAAAGGAGGCAGCATTCTTAGCTACATTATCACAGGCACCAGCTCCTTCAGGACGACGACACTCTGTCGTGACAATTTCGAAAGTTCCATCAACAATTTTTGGACGCAGCCGTCGGGAATCTGTTGCGGGAATTTCATTGCCAAACAGGTGAGGATATACCTTCAGATTGATTATAGCTATTAAGGATGTTTCTCAATACATATACTATATATCTCCCACCCCTCAATCCACTACTAGTGTGTGCGGGATGGCATGTCGGGTAATAAGGATCCTCTATAAGCTTACATTTCGCTCTAAATTTAGTTCAACTTGCGCCATTCTTTTTTTGTTGTTAATCTAATTGGATTATCCAGAAATAAATGTGGATTCTTCTTCTGACTTGTCTTTTTTTATTTCTGGATTGCGGAAAGGAACCGACTAACATTCAATATTAATTTGCCAAGTTTATTTTTAAATTTTGGCATTGGCTTTGGTTAATATAAATGAAGCCAAGCATTCGAGCTTGAGCCTTTTATATTGGATAATGGTTATGGAATCTCCTCGAAGGACTTTCTTATCAAAAAAGGACCAACTGGAAAACACACCTTCTGTTCAAACTCATTTGTTTCGGTTCACTTCGTAAGCTTACATTTTGCTTTTTCCTGGTGGTGGGGTATTTACGTTCTCGAAATTTGTATTGTAATAATTGCTCTATTTAAGTCCTACGAAGAGGTCAGGGTTCACCCCAGAATTAGGTGTCATAATTTGAGAGTTATTTAATTTTGAAATTTAAATTTGGGGGACTACTAAAAAATGTTGGGGTATAATTGGGTTATCGGGTTCTTATTAATTAGTATTGATTTGCTCACTCTGTGTCAAAATATTAATTTTCATTATTCCTATACTTTTTGCTCTCAGAAAATTAAGCTAAATTTATTAACAGATAATCAGAATCTGGCTTTCAGAGTTGATCTTTTTATTTATTAAAATAGGGTTAAAAGCGAGAGTCGGTAGTATGACATATGCCGTATTGTACATATTGATAGGACAAAGGGAGGGATCGTAGTAGGTATTGGGACCGTTGTGCGTGGGAAAAATCCGGTTTGACCGGTTGGCGACTAAGGTCATTGGGCTGGCGTAAACGGATCATAACGTCAACACTAAAAACCCGGGTTTTAACAGACAGGGGCAATAGGAATAGAATTCATGGCGGCCTGAGGATATGCAACATCAATTCATTTGACATTTGAAGGGTTCGATACGCTTTTATTTTCGCCTTTTTCAATTGCTTTTTCGTCTTTCCAAGCCCGAGTGTCGTTTTGCCAAGTGGTCCTGGACTAAGAACTAACCACGTCCAATGCTGCTTATCTCCCGTAATCGAACGAGAACCGGCCTATTGAGTAAGCTAATGGTACGAGTTTTGGTCATAGAGAAAATTGCCAGCTTTGCTCGTTCTATACAATTTCTTAAAGCTTAGAATTTGATTTTAAGAGGATGTAAGAAAATTAAGTAAACTTTAACTAAAACTGATGTAATTTAACTTTTTCGTAATTTCAATTTTATGAGTTTTTCAGAGCCTGAAAAAAAATTGCCAAACTTGCATTTTTTTATTGATTTATTTGACCTAATATTTCATGTTCCATATATTAAAGCATATTTCAGGATGCTGCCGGATAAATTCGGTTCCATACGAAATAGGACGCAAAAGTATCGTAATCATTTGCTTTGCGCACGGATTTTCTATTTAAATTTGAAGTTTTTTAGTGTTCTGTTGGTCGTAGAAAAATAAAAAAAAATTTAAAAATACTCGTGAATGAATAGACTATCGCACTGATTTGATATAAGTACTTTAAAAATGAATCCTAACCTCCAAAAACCAAAATGTATGAAATTTTGGTTTTTTTACTTGTTTTTTTTAATGCAATAAATAACGGGAAAATAATCGGATTTTCATAAAAATTGAAGAAAATGTGTATTTTGATGCTATAAATACGTTGCTGAAATTTCAAAAACAAAATTTGATTTTTATGGCCACAATTGACACTTTTCGAAAAACATTAAAATTGCCGTCATTTTATGCCAAATCATCGTAGGGTAAATTTTTTTAAATTGTAGGTTTTTTGTGTACTTTCTTGCGCACATACGCAATACTTCGTTACTTTATTTGAAATGCCCATTTTAGGAATTTTTTATTTTTTTCACATTCCTAAAATGGGCATTTTAAATAAAGTGACGAAGTATGGCGTATGTTCGCAAGAAAGTACATAAAAACTTCCCAACTACATCATAACATTGCATAGCTCAAAAGTGTGTTGTTACTCCAAAAGTGTGTTAATAAATGTTAACTTAGTTGTTTCAACACAGTTAAGTGTGTTGTTTAGATTTCAGGTCATAATTCACGACTTATGTTTAACACAGTAAAAAGTGTGTTTTGATTTTAATATGGAAGAGCGTGTCAATTGCAAGATAAACTGTGTTAAAACAACACACTTTTTCTTGACAACACAATTAGGTGTGTTGAATAATACACTTTGGTGCGTTAAACACACTTCAGTGTGTTAAACCTTTTACAGTGTACTCCTTACATAACCCGTGCACACAAATTAATATCCCATGTAAGAATAATAAAGTTACTCTTGGTGCAGGAATACCCATGTACCCCGAGAACAACATAAAATCGGGTTTTTTAGTGTTAACTTTATGATCCGTGTACGCCAGCACATTAAAAGCTGTGTTAATTGCTTATTTAATTACCTTGGTCGCAAACCGGTTTTTTTCCACGCACAAGAGCCCAATACCTACTGATCGCAAAATCATCATAAAATCGATCAAAATGGCGATTTTTCAAAAATTCCAACGGGGTTTTATTTTCAATTGTTTCTTAAATTTTCTAAATGAATTTCCCAATTATAAACTGATCTTACAAAAAATGGCAGCATTGTTAATTAAGGTTAAAAAAAATTAGATCGTTAATTACACAAAAACTAATGAACCGATCTTATTGAAATTTTCTGTATATTGTCGGGATTACATAAACACCATCTTCAAGAATTTTCAGCCTTCTATCTGAAGTTGTTTCCTGTAAACAAATAGTGAAAATAACGTGTTTTGAAAACTTTGGAAGCTATTTGCAAGATCACCCTTGCACCTAGCGACCTCTAACAGGGCTTATTTTTTAGGGAATTTCATAACATAGAGCTTTCCCACGGCATATGTTATACTAAAAGTTAGCAGGAACGGATATTTTGAAAGAAATATAAAAAAAGAGCCTATTTTATTCACAATAAGTTAATTAAAAAGTTATGCGGTCAACCAAATTGTTGGCAAACTTAGGGTGTTAAACTACACCCTAAAACGAAGCGATTCCAACAATAATCTCGCCTATGAACCAATAATTCATTTTTTATCATTTTTTCCTTCTCGCCGACTAGCCTATAGGCAATCATTTGTTCATCAATCGAAAGGTTGTGAGAGAATCACACCAATGCCTGTCGGGTACTTATATACCCATGTCATATCTCAGGTGTGTGCCCAGACAGCAATTTTTCCCCAATCAACTTCTATGGTCCCCGGGTACACATTCCAAAATTTCATCTAAATCGTATGAGCCTGTCTATTGGTGCATCCCTAGGCTATCGACGTCGGCAACATATAATGCTTGCGGTGAACAGCAGGTAATGGGGCCCTTGGGCCTGGGTGAAAAAGTTCTTATTATTTTGCTACAGCAGTGGGTTAAACAGGTTAATATGTCTACTATAATATATTTTTGGTTATATTAGAAATTTTTATTCTATATTTTTACATATGAAAGTGTCATCACTGATAATTCCACTTAAAAATTGAATTCAGGTGTAAGGTTTGTACTCCATTAATTGTTAAGGTATCGTTATTACGAAATTTCTTATAAAAACTGAGTAGATGTAAGCAGCATCGATGATCCATTACCAGTCCCCCCTCCAAAAAAAATATTTAAATACAAATTATTAATTTTACTTTAAAATTCAGTTCCAGTCGTGTTCTCAATTCCCGTCGTGAAAGTGGAGCATCAGTTGGGCCACCATCAACCGATCTCCTCGGAAGCGTCCACAATCTCCAATTGGATATTATGGATGATATTGTTCAGTCACGAAAGGCTCGGATGAAATTATGGACAACCAGCAGTGAAAAAGTTTGTGAAGTTCAAACTGTTGACGAGGCTGGCGCCAGTACATCACAAAGATACACCAATCGTCGCTTCTCAGACTTTCTAGGACCAGCATTACCGACAATTCCATCACACCGACGAGCATCAGAGAATCCACCAATTTTATCATCGCCGTGTGTAACTACGCCGACGCCAAAGAAGAAAAGTAGTGGTTTACTTGGCAGTAGATCGGATTTGGGGTCGATATTTAGTAATCTGACATCTTCGGCAATTGAAATACACAAGTGTGAAGATCTGCCAGCACCGAAAACTAGAGCCAGTCCTTCAAGCTCTACACTAGATCCGAATGTTGGAAGGTCAACCAGATCGAATAGCTTTGATGTGTCGCTTCTGCACAATGCTAAGCAGTTTATATCTGATACAGAGGACAAGAGCGCCGCAGCACTATCTGGATGGTTTACGAAGAGACATCAGCCGATAGCTAAGAAGAAGAGCGTTCGCAGTAAAAGTACCGCGATAGCGATTTCGAAGGATGTTTTAGATAGGATCCAGAACAAGGATAAAGATGGCAAGGAAAATAAAAAGAATACTAAAAGCAAATCAAAATGGGACGGCAAGGGGCCAATTGTTGATGCCCATGTGATCGGGAGCGCTATTGAAGGATTCTTGCGGAGGAGCACCTCGTCTAGTTCTAGCAAAGGAGCAATACCAAAAGATAAGAAGAAGGCGAGCACAGTACGATCGAGTTTAAACTGGTTCACAAAGGGCGAGGAGGATGATGCGAAGGACACGTGCGACTCCTCGTTGTGTTCCACCCTGAAGGACCTGTTTGTCAAATAATTAACTGGGAACTTTAGCTTTAAGTTGACATAAAAAGTGTGTGATTTTTTTAGAAAGGACCCACTCTTTTGTACAAAGGATTTATTAAAATAATAAAAAAAAACAAACAACCAAAAAAAAAACACTCGTAGTGCCAAATTATGTGTCGGTGAATGTCCTTAGCAATTAATAAAAATGCAACAAATAAAATTCTGTTTTATGTGCACGTTATCCTAGTTTATAAAGCCTTTACAGGACTTGTAGGGAAATAAAACTGTTAAAATGTGTTTTGTACAAAAAAATAAATAAATAATTAAATGTATTATTAAGGATAATTTGTAAATATTAATCGTAAATTAATTCTGCTATCCTTTTTGTAGGATTTTTATGTTTTGATAACTTTTAGCACTGAGTTCACATTTTTTTTCCGGTCCTGCGTTAATTTCTAAATATTTAAACAAAAAAAACATGGTATTCCACAGTTTCACTCTCGGTTGCTGGATGTTACTAATGCCATTTTTGAATTATTTTTAAAAAAAACATGTGAAAAGGATAAATAAAAATAAAAATATTTTCGTGATTGACAAAACCACAGAGAATGACGATTTTATGGGACATTCAACAGAACGAAGTGCTCGAAATGAATTGTTGAAATTCTTTACAATTAATATCGAAATAGCATTAGTAATGTTCAAGCAATATTTATCACAAAATAGAAATAATTTTTAAATGAAAATAAAATAAAAAAAACATAAATTCATAATAATTACAATTTGTAAATGTAGATACACTGGACATGAAGAAATCCATAAACAAAATTGTTGTTTAGAATTGCGTATAATTCTAAATTAATTATAATCCTAAGCTAAAATAAATCAATAAAAGCTCAATAAAAAAAACACACACACGGGTCTACTTTAATAACAGTCCAATAAAGTTTATGTGTTGTTTGTAAACATATTTTCTTTAAATTACACAATGCTGGATTATGATTATGAATAGGGTTTATTAAATGTACATATGTAGTATTTTGGTGCCAGGTGTAAATTGGTGAATTTAGTAGTGGTTAACCGAAAAACATTTGGAAAAATGTGTTAAATAATTTTTAAAAACTTTAGTTTAGCAAATTCATAAATGATCCACAACAATTTGAACAAGAATTTTGTATTCTTTGAACCCAGTTTGTACAGGTTGTGTAATCTAGTTGGTGTTTCAACAAGAGGTGTCATTTTAAATCGAAAGAAAATCGCAATATTTTTGTTAAATGTACGATATTTTTATTTTGATCTAAAGTGCAAACTCTGAGGTTAATAATGAAATACGATATATGCCAAATGTGTCCGCCTTGGATCTTCTTACAAACGGTTATCCTTTTAATACAATAAATTTTTTATTACGTTTTCGCATAATAACGGCTGTATTACGCCAACAGGAACTCTAATATTATCTTTGAGTGCTTGAATCGTTCCTAGAGCATTGGACAGCGACAATATCCAGTTGGTAGTGGCCTCTGTTCAATCTTACAAATCCCCATAAGCCGGGCCAGCGCTTGCATTTTTTGCGCCCGGTGCAGTATACCATATTCGCCTCATCGGCTGTTAATTTTTTGATCGCAGTGAATGGCAAAATATGGATTTTTTTGAAATTTAATAAATCAACCAATATCTATTAACTAATTCACCATTTTTCATTGACATGACATTGACATTTTCATTAGTACGTTGAATTAAGTTTTCTTTTATTTGCAACTAGCAAAAATTAAATAAAAAATTTTAGTAGGAAAAAAGTATAATGAAAACAACAGAAAATCTGGAAAAATGATTTTGGATACCATACAAAAACTTGGAGTTACCTATAAAAACAATTGTAATATTTCTTCTCGAGCGTTCTCGGATTTGTCAGGGATTAATTGGGACAGGAAAATTTGTTTCTTTTTAACTATTTCAAAACCAAACTTCTTGCACACATGTGTTCCTCCTTCCTCTGTTTCCCGAAAATCATCCTTGCAGGCGACTGACCGGTAGAACTGTGGATAAATGTCCTGTAGAGCGTTTTTTTTATTGAATTATAGTATAGAGATGCTCTTCATATTAATTTGAAAAAATATTTCTACCGTATTACTCTTTCTATACTGGTTAGGGGAAATTTAAGAAATTTCCTACATTTAAGAATGTGGCAAACTTCCCGACAATAGAGGAAATGACCAGGATACCCTATGGTATTCTTCCATTTGGAGCTAGGATGTGAAGATTTTTCGATTTCCTAACTCTTGAACAACCTACATACAGCTGACCGGGAAATGACACTTATTTGGCAAAATTCATCTCCCAGATTGGTCCCGAAATTTTAATTTTGTAAGTTTTGATCATAAATTCCGATACCGATTTTCATTGGTATCGGAGCACAATTTGCAAATTCGTCGGCCATATTGGCGCGGCCATTTTGAATTTTTAAGTTCTGATCATAATTTCCTTATTTGTTACCTTAAAAAAACCCCACATACCGATTTTCGTTGGAATCGGAATACAATTGGAAAATTTGACAGCCATATTGGCTCGGCCATTTTTAATTTATAAGTTCTGATCAAACATTCGTTATTTACTACCTCAAAAAACCCCAGATACCAATTTTCATTGCAATCGGAACACAATTGGCAAATTCGTCGGCCATATTGGTGCGGCCATTTTGAATTTATAAGTTTTGACCCCAAATTCGTTATTAGCGACCTTAAAAAGCCCCTAAATACCAACTTTCATTGAAATCGGAACACAATTTGCAATTAGGGTGGCCGTTTTGAATTTCGGTCATTTTTCGGCGGCCATGTTGAATTTCGAAAATCGGGCCTCGAGGTGTTTCATGGAAGACCCCACGGACCTTCGTGCAAAATTTCGAACCTCTGCAATGACTGGTGCGCGCTATAGCGCACACATACATACATACATACAGAAACTTTCTTTTATTAATTTAGATGGTGAATTTTATATTTGAAAGTTTGGGACCCTGTTTCTGGAATAAGTACATCATTTTTAATATTGGCACTTTTTCATTTTTTTTTCAAAGATTTAATTTACAATGCTGATATCTTTTACAAACAAAACGATTTTGTAATGAAATTCTCGTAAAGTATAGTCCTTGGGGAATGCAATAAATGCGTTTTTTTCGAAAAAAGACCCTTGTTGTCGAATTCGATTAGCTCATAGCCATTATAGTACAGTACAGCTGGACTGGAAAATCGGGGTATGCGCCCAAAAATTCTTGGAAGGATGATTTTTCATAAATCGTTAATGGAGCATAAAAGAAGCTTAACTTTAAATTTGAGGGAAATTTCGAGTGGACGTTTTTTGGAAAACTCAAAAAAATTTTGAAAAACGTTTTTCTCTGAATCTACGCATTTTAGAGAAAAGTTGTTCAAACAAAAAATGTAGAGGACATTGTTACCTACAATTTGTTTCATAGAGGTCAGGCTGTACAACTTGAAATACAGAAGCTAGGTGGCGCCAAAGTTTCCAAAAAAGTGTTTTTTCGGTTTTTGTCCCAGAAAAAATGGTTTTTTTACAAAAGTGTAAATCAGTAAATTGTTCCTCTTAAAAATGTCTACAACATTTATTTAAACTTTTTTTCCCTCCGACTTACCGTTCCAAAGTTATAGGCAGTAAATGCTACGCTGCGTAGTTAACCGTGCTATTGTTGCTAAGAAGCGTCCATTTTTCAGTTGCTATGCGAGTTTTCGAGAGTGTAAGCGTCAAAACTTTGCTCTTGTAAAATGAGTGTGTGTTTTGTTTGTAAAAAGATTGTACTCAAATTAACCTGTGTGCCGTCTTCAGAGCACAATTCTCACACTTCAGCACGCTATAACTTTGGAACGGTAAGTCGGAGGGAAAAAAAGTTTAAATAAATGTTGTAGACATTTTTAAGAGGAACAATTTACTGATTTACACTTTTGTAAAAAAACCATTTTTTCTGGGACAAAAACCGAAAAAACACTTTTTTGGAAACTTTGGCGCCACCTAGCTTCTGTATTTGAAGTTGTACAGCCTGACTTCTATGAAACAAATTGTAGGTAACAATGTCCTCTACATTTTTTGTTTAAACAACTTTTCTCTAATATGCGTAGATTCAGAGAAAAACGCTTTTCAAAAACTTTTTGAGTTTTCCAAAAAACGTCCACTCGAAATTTCCCTCAAATTTAAAGTTAAGCTTCTTTTATGCTCCATTAACGATTTATGAAAAATCATCCTTCCAAGAATTTTTGGCGCATCAATATTACATCTGTACTGTACTATTATCACCTACAGAAACGTTTTCGGGCTTAAAATGTTCTCGACGAGTTGTGCTAATATGCAGTTGTTTTTTGCGCACATTGCTACTTCATTAGAAACATGCCAAAAAATGGCCGAAAAATCGAAAAACAATTTTGCCTACAAAATTCGATTATTTGCCCAAAAAATTCGATTAATTGCCTAGCCTAGATCATCAGTCAAGTATACGTCTAAGTATACTCTATTAAGGCTAGTACACACTAGTAAACCATGTTGAGGGATTTGTATATAGACCGTCTATAGACCATGTCTATAGCCCGTCTATGGAGACCGTACTTTGTCTCGTCTAATGTCCACACTATGATTTGAATTTAGTCTCTGTCAGTCCATTAACAATGGAGGATGTTGTTTTATGCGCACTGAGTTCATGCTTAGTGCTGATTGCAAATGAAAGAACGCGAAAACGTAAACGTTGGTGGAAGCACGAGGTGCTCGCAGAAGGACCTTAGTTCGGCAATATGTTATTAAATACTTACTTCATGTTCATTGTTTCCACTCTCTGTGTCGGTATGGTCCGAATCTGTGTTCCGGCTGCCCTTTGACTCGTTGGCAGGTAGCAGAAATAGTAGAGGCCTGCTAGCAGTGACGTATCGTGCCTTAGACGAGCCCTGTATCAAAATTTGTTGGAGGGCCCAAATGAAGGGTAAAGATTTTTCACAAAAGGAACAAAAACGCTTGCATTTAATTAAAATAATTATATATTGATTATAAGTTACCTATTACTTACAATTAATACTCCTAGGAACTAAGCTAGCCAAACAATATAAATATTCTTGCCTTTTGTTTGGCGAACTTATTTATTAAATCATTCATAGCTGAAGACGATTTCAGTTTTTCTAAATTTTCTGCCTCTATAGACAATAGTGACAAGTCTGATAGCCTTTCCTTTCGAGTTTTATATGCAAAATTGTTTTTTTCTGCCATCTTTTAGCATCTTTCCAATGAAGTAGCAATGTGTGTACAAAAAACAACTATTAGCACAACTCTTCCAGAACATTTTGAGCACAAAAACGTTTCTGTAGGTGTTAATGGCTATGAGCTAATCGAATTCGACAACAACGGTCCTTTTTTCGAAAAAACCGTATTTTACAAAAAATATTTATTATTTTGCAAATTTTCAAAAACTTTTTTATTGCACTCCCCAAGGGCTACACTTTCCACGAGTTTCATTACAAAATCGTTTTTTTGGTAAAAGATATGAGCATTTGAAAAAAACGTGATTTTTACCGGTTTTTCTGCAATTACTCCTTTATTTGTTTGTATTGACATGAAACAGGCGTCATTTTATTAGTATGAAAAAGCTCTACAAACCTTTTTCTTTTACAATGTGTAGTTTTTTTTGAAAACGCGAAAAATTGTTTTTGGCGCTCGTTTGACGCCAGTTTGGAAACTCTCCCAAAGGTCTAAGAGCGCCAAAAGAAATTTCAAATTCAAAAGGAATTTTTCCTATTTTTTCCATACTTGACCTTACGGATGGCTCGGTTGGCAAAACACGAGTTTTTTCGACAATTTGACTGGCCTAAATAACTGTTGTATGTTATGCTGACACGCGTCGCGGATTTAGTAATCTGTGTTCGCGGGTCAATCGTGACGTGAGACATTTACCGGGTTTCCATGGGAGTCGAGTTGAGTTATGGTTGAGTTGAAATGACACTTCAACTCAACGAGTTAACTCTATGCGTTCCATTCCTGCATTCTGTTTTCCTCCATCTTTTCTTTTTAATTTTATTATAGATTTTTCTTTTAAAGTATTTATTAAATATAAAGAGGCGTGACATTTTCACTTTTTGTACCTTTGCCAGTGTGCCGTTTTTAGTTTTATGCGTGAACTCAGTTCAACCTACCTATTTTCGTTGAGTTGAGCAGAGTTGAAAAGCTTTAACGAAAACTCTTAACTCATTCTGTTTCCATGACGTATAACTCGGGTTCAACTCTGGTTGAACTCCCATGGAAACTCAGTAATTCTGGGTTACCAACTTTTGAGCGCCCGCTTAACCCGGGGAAAAAAAGAGATTCCTTTTTTGACTTTGGTAATTTTTAAAGTGAAACCTTCTTTAGCCACGTTGGGCACTTTCTTATGATATGAATTTTTTCTCGGCAAATACGGCCTAAGAGTTTAAGTGAGATTGTGGATAACATTGTACGAATTTTTGCTTACACACGTTAGGGGCCCCTGTAGCCCGGAGGCCCCGTATCATTGATACGGCTGATACGGCGGTAGCTACGCCCCTGCCTGATAGTCTAAGTTGTAATACATTTCGTTTGACTACATTTCAAAAAAAAGTTTATATGTACAATGTAAATAAAAACGGCCGAAGCACAAACTCGGTAGGGGGAGAAAAAGAGGGTCATGCATAGAAATATAAACTAAACACGGAATGGCTGTAAGCCAGATTAAGCGTACCACAATTCCTGATGTGTTTGAGTTCACTCGGTAGTAGTGGTAAGGCAGTGCAGGCCAAAATATGCAGAAGTAATAAGAGGGACGTTTTAAAAGCGGAGCGATTAAAATTCCTGGCATAGAATCTATGCCGCCCGGATATTGACTTGGCACGCCACCATTCACTCAAGAAGCTACCCCAGACAGTTCGGAAATTTGTGTCCCACTTGTACACATTATTGCTGTCCTTTTAAACAAGCTACCTTGAGTGTGGTCGCTCACGTACAGGGTTTTTACACGACACAGCCGTTCCATGTTAGTTTATGTTTCTATGGGGACATGTCTCGCGTCTCGTCGTGAGGTCCACACTGGCTAAATGTTGCGCGATGTGTCTACCGTTGCTCGTGGTCTCCCATTCCGATCGGGAGACCGTAGACCTGCGATTTTTGGTCTCCCAACAGACTCGTAGACGGCAATTAGACTCTATAGACATGCCGTCCACATAGACTCTAGACATGTCTCGGAGACCAAAATCGCTCAACATGTCTACAAGTGTGTACTAGCCAAGGCATAGTGTCTCTACCTGGGGGTACCATATAATAATATTACCATGTAATAATAACCGTATAAAATCGAAGAATTATCCATGATTTTCGCGGTAATGACTCAATTTTACGACCGATGTTGACGGAAGAAGATGAAGCCCGATTAAACATGTTTGTTTTCCTGTCGTCTCCATCAGACTCAATGTTTGGTTTCTTACCGAGTAAATCGCTCATATATGTACTTGGATTTTTATCTTTCAACCAATATTATAACGTTTTTTCAGCTCCGGGTTAGCCTTAGGTTGAGATTCAATTCACTTCCACTGTCTGTGTTCATCAGTTTGTATGTCTTTTTCGACACCAAAGATTCATCGAATTCTTTTCATTCGCTGCCACAATTAAGCACGGTATTTACACGAAAAAAAGCATGTTGAGACATATTTTGCTTATACGGTCAGCCCGACGTAACCTTGAAGGAAGACCTCAAACAAAGTATACATCCCGTCCATGTAACGCGCCGTAACGTTTTCTGTACCCCTTTCCCCTCCCCTCTAAACGTTACGAAATACCCAAGTGACCATTTTTACCTAAAAGTCACAATTATGTTGCCCAAGGTACCGGAAAGTCGCTAAAATACCTTTGTTATTGTTTTAATCGCGTTTGCGGTAATAATAAATAAAACAAGAAATTTTTAACTCGCCATGTTGGGAGATTTTAATTCCCTAGTTTTTATTTAAATAAAAAAAACAATGTTACGTAACGCGTTGTTCGAACCCCCTCCCGCCCCTGTAACGCATCGTAACGTTTTACAACACCGCCCCTCCCGGCCAAATTACGTTACGTAATACTTGAACGCCCCCTAAACTACAAGCTATTGGTGTTGACTTAGTTCTGAAGAGCTGGATCTTTCCGGCCGTTCAATCAAGGTAGGGTTGGATGCCGTAAAATTTCAGGCCCATATCATCTCTACCGGTACCCCCAAGGGTAAATTTGATCACCCGCCCCATCTCCATAAGTGACCTAGCTCTATCCCTTCCAACCAGCTTCGCTGATGACGATATTCTGAGTCTCATACTACTTCGATAATGCAAGACAATCACGTGTCAGATCCTTTCTTGAGGATCGCGGACTTATGTCAAACTCAATCAACAGGGACATTGAACACATCCTCGATGGGGCGACCAGAATCGTATTCTTTCCGATAAAACCTGCGACACGGATGGTATAGAACTAATGCCTAACCCACCCCTTCATATCTTATGCCGGGTTTTCATTAGTAGAATTAGTGGTAGAGTATACTGGGCGAGTACTAACTATCTTGTGAACTCGCGTAATGAAAACTTGGTTATAGTAGAGTGGAGTGGGATAGCACCGTGGTAAAGTTACTCTACCACTTAAAAGTACGCCAGTTACTCTACCACTAATTCTACTAGTGAAAACCTGGCATTAGGGGTGGCATTAGCCAAAAACCTACGATGACTGCATATTCCAAATCGCCAAACAAGCATCCCAGTGCCTGGGTTTTTTTAAGAGGCGCCAGTTCCTCCTCCAGGGGTTGCAAAATTGTTTACTTAATTTTTTATCTTTTCAGGGCGTTACGATACTAAAAAAGTTGAGAAACGATGCTCTAAGGTGTCAAGAGGTGTGGATTGGCGTGTATTTTTGAGATTTTAAACTGCACACGATTTTTGAGGTATTAGTTAAAAATTAGGTAGATTTCACTACTGATTATAAGTAAAGCGAAAATCTTGGAAAGGCTAGTAGTACACTACACATGGACAAAAGAAACATTTAAAGCAGCAAAAAATTGATCCGTAGAGGAATTACAGGTTTTTTTTCTGGCATTTTTTCTATTTCTGTTTTTAGAGATGGGTTATACAATGGAGGGTTTTTTTATTTCTTTATCACAAAGCAAGAAGTTGCTTCTTCAAAGGCGAAGTATATTTCATTAGTTCTGCGATTCCTAGATGTAACCAAATGCTATTTTTAGATTAGTGTTTCAAGTAAAAAAAAATTGTTAAAACCCAAATATTCTCTAATTGGTAATAATTGGTTTGAATTTCACAAAAAAATATTCACACACATCTAATCTTTTAACGACGTAACATCTCCGTGTACCGGTTAATTTTTCTGCACACTTTTAGGGTCAATCTAAAAAAAATCTGTGATATGTTTAATTTGCATACTTTTAGGGTCAATTTTTTTTATTAATATTTCTAATAATAATAACTAATTTGTGGAGATAAATTATATTAAAATTAGCTCGATGGTTGTTTAGGTAGTGTAGTATGTTATTAAGAGGAAATACACCTTGGCTGCCTTTAGCTTATCTCTATTAAATTAAGGGAGTTTTCGTTTAATAAAAAAAACTTGGTTGAAGAGTTATTCGATATTCGAGTACAAGCACAATATACAAACAACTCAAATCAAAAGAACATTAAACTAGAACGAATGTAAACGGCACCACAGTCAAAAGGTAATCATATAACAACTCCAGAAAAACGTTTGAAGTTAGAAATCGAGTTTCAGAACATACAGAAACTAACCATAGCATTCCTCGCCAGACAATGGTACTTTTTTTTGTTGTGAAAACTCCAAGTGACATTACGTGACCAGACTTAGACTAAAAATAACTTGAATTTCACTCATGCCCAGCATCCTTACCCCCAGCCATAACCAATGGAGCCAAGGGTTTGACCTAGCGATTTGTTTGTCTGAAATAAACATAATTTCCAAAGTCATGAAATGATATTTTGCTTTCAATTACTGCCGTTTTCAGGACCCTTGTAAATGTTCTTGGGAGAGGCTTCAACACATAAGAGATTGCCAAACTAAAAAGGGGTAATATGTAGAGAGGGTTGAGATAAGTGAAAGTTGTGGAATTGGATGCCATTCTTAACCCTTTTTTCGAGATAATTCGTGGTTGAACGCTTTTTAAGTTAAGAATTTTTGTTTGGAAAATTTCTATGGGAAATGGTTTTTGTAATAGTTTAAGTTTTGAATGGTTCTGGCGAAAATATTATTTAGGATTAAATTATTTGAAAGGAAATTATTTTTCTGGGCAAGGCCTTTTTATCTACCTTTAAAATGAAATTTTTAGAATGAGGTGTTACTATATAAAATTAAAACTCTAAGAATACTATCACAAAAAAAAGAATAAAAAAACAAATTTTCAATTAAAACTCAACCCAATACAATTTCTCTGACAGATTCCAAATGCTCGTAAAGACATACCAACAAGATAAGCAACAAAGGATTTGATTTAACTCCTTGAAATTGTACAATAATATATCCGACTTCACACAATATCAGGACCGGAATCCTTCTTTGAGCAGAATTTCGAAGATAGTTTTCTCTAAAATCCGAAAACGAAGAAACCATTGTCTGTGCGGTTAACCAATAACGTACGTTGTTCTGGTGACTGCTTGACAAGGTGATAGACGCTCCTGAAATTGCGGAGTTTAAATATTTTCGACATTGTCCTTTTCAACCCAGTACAAGATTTGATTGGTTGCAATTTTTGAAATTGTTTACCACAAAAAACTTTCGAAAGGATATTTGGTTTTTAAAGCAATTGCTTTTGTGTTGTGGTTGGGTACAGGCGCGTACGCGGGGGGGGTTACTGCGGGTTAAACCCCGCCCCATGACTCCAATAATAATAGGAAAGTTATAATTACTAAATATATCAACTTATTAAACAATTAAAAAAATATTCCGAATACCGATGTATAATATATGGTGGATTCTTTTCAAACGGGATAGCAAAAAAATAAATATCTCTCAAACTTTGGGAATATGTTCGTGAACTGGATGTGATATACCAAAATTTTTTTTAGCGCAATTGTGTGCGCCGTTTCGGAGTTACAACTGTTATTGAAAAAAACGCGATTTTTCAAAAATCACGTATTTCTCATTTATTTATAGCTCTCGACAAGCTCTGACTTTCGGGATGGCCATATAGATTTTTGTAGGAAATTTTCCGTCTTTTCAGATGAAATTACGCAAAAAACAATTGGACGCATTTTTGGCCAATTTTTTGGCCTTTTTTGGCCAAAATTTGAAAAAAAAGGAATTTAATTTTTTTTCATGTCACCAATCGATTTTCTGACTCAAAAACTACGCGCCACCAATTTTTCAGAGTAGTTCCCTTCTTTTCGGTAAAAAAATTGTAAAAATGCCCTAAATCAAAGTCTAAAGTCTTGCGCACACCACGAGACCATGATTTTTGGAGAAAAACAAGACATTTTGTGATATTCGAAAAATGGTCAAAAATTATTATTTATGTTTCTTCACAATTTTCAATAAAAAAATTGCGATAAAAATATACCTATAGGTAATTATTTTTATAGTGAAATAACATAAAATATAATATAAGTACGTACATAGTCCTATTACATGAGAAAATTTTTTTTACCCAATATGTGTACAAAATATGTTTTGTGAAACCCCCCCATGGTTTCATCCTGCGTACGCTACTGGTTGGGTATATGTGGCTATCTTTCTAAGGGCTATGCATTTTTTTTGGAAAAACATGCGGTGGTAAAGTTTGTGTTAACTTTAAAGCTATTTAATAGCTAAGGAAGTTTTAACCCTTTGGGGCCTGGTTGGTTAGTTATGGGTTAAATACTGTTGAGGCAGGAGGTGGAGCACCAGCAATCCACCCACTCCGAAGTGAGCTCCAGCAAAGTTTCGACTCTAAAAGAAGAGGAAGTCATGTAGGCGGCGAAAAAACCCTCAGATATTAGGTTTCGTCAAAAGTTTGCACCGTTTTTCCGATAGATGGCGTCAATTGCAAATAAGTTACCAACTACTGATCGCAGCGACACCTCGAAAGGCTCGTTTGAAAGATGACAGCTCGAGTGTTACTTTGAGTATATAAAAATCGAATCGAAAGTGGGTTTAGGCATAGATACATACTTCAAATATGTAATGGTATTTCGGTCAGTGGTTCTCTAATCCTCCTTTTTTAAGGGAGGGTTGCCGGGAGCTCTGGAGTTGTCTAGGGTCTTTGAGAACAAACACTTTCTTACAAAATACTACTTTTTTTATTTATTCGGTATCTTATTCACTAACATTTATCTTTTCTTAATTCTATACAAATACTTATTCGTTACCTCTATGAGATCTTTACATGTTTGTTACTGGTTGGTATTGGTATTGCTACTTTTATCTAGGGTTGTACATATATACCAGGTCTTCTCTGTGATAGTATCGGGTTAATTGTCGGTTTATGGTCCGGTCTACACATCGACACGGTTCAAGAATATTGTCAGAAATACCGTCTAATACGGTCTACACCTCGGCACCGTTCAAGAGATATTGTCGGAATTAAGGTCGGGTCTACACCTCGACACTGTTCAGAAAAAATGGTCGGACATATTGCCCGGTGTACACCTGGCACGATTCATGTAACATTGCCGGGTCTACACCTCGACACGGTTTACTAGGATACGGTTCAGGAAATATTGTTGGGTCTACAGCTCGACACGGTTTATGAAATATTGTCTGGTTTACAACTCGACACGGTTAGGACCGGATAAGATGACTTCTCCGGAACGATTCCGGGAAAGAAAAGAACTCCGACTGATCGATCGGCTTATTTTATAGCCGTACAGGAAAGATTTTCTGGGCAGCAAGCTTTAGCTTCGAAGTTCTGACGTGAAGCTTTCTAAGAGAGAAGAACCTCTCTTAGGTCTGGCGCTTTAATATTTGCTGCCTGAAGTTCTTTGGAGAGGAATTCTAGTAACGAATCATGGTCCTTTATAAAACTTCTTCACCTGTACTTCTTTAGTCTTAAATTTCTAGTAGTCTTTCCTTCCAATAATCTTTTTTTTTCTTTTTATTTTTAGTGCATAATTTTACTTCTCTACTCTTTTTGCTGTAGGTTTTAGTCCCACTAGACAATGTCAATTAAATTTTTTTAAAAAACAAATTAAACCAAACCTAAACCGTTTGTAAACCGAATGTTTTAACTGAATTTAAATTTTTCTCCTGGCACCAGAATAACGTTTGTAATATTCCAAAATTTGAAAAACAAAATGATTTTTAATAAGAAACATTTTTAATTTTATACAACTTATATTCAATTTTTATTATCACAGACAAATATAAAAAAAATAAATCATTTGAAGATGCATACCAAAAAAAATGTAAGACTGTAATACCCACCTCTGTTAGAAGAAAATCTGTTTAAGATAAAAAGAAACATATTTATTGTAAAAAAAAATACTGAAACCATCTGACTTAATGTACAATCAATCAATTTAGTTACTACGCAGCTATATGAAAAGCCAAAAAAAAACACACACTCTTACTTAAATCAATCCACACACTTAAATACAATAAAATACAATGTAAAATAAATATAAAATAGAAAACCCCAAAAATAAATATTCAAAAACAACAAAATCTGAAAATAAAAAAAATATATAAATGTTAGATTTATTAAATAAAAAAAACAAAAACTAATAAATGTTAGTTTAATAAAAAAAATAAAGCAAAAAAAAATTATTAAATAAAAAAAAATAAATAATTAAAAATAAAAAAGATGTTAAAGCCGAGCATATTTTATGTTTAAATACAAACAATAATTTTTACATTCTCTCTCGAATTACCTGAGAAGAACATTGAAACAACCACAACAATGGAGAGATATAATGACTGCTATTAAAAAAAATCACTTTGTATTTCTGTGTATGAAACAAATAATAACCGAAATAATGTTGAAAAATTATTGTTTAAAGTCGACATTTTCTATTTTGTGGTTATTTTATTGAAGAAAAAAAAGTAATAATAATAATAATAAAAGTGAACTTGCATTAACAACGTTTTCGTTTTATAGAACACTTATGGAACCGAAATGTAGTACAATCTAAAATTTGTAGTACACTTTAATCTGTTAAGTAAATGTCATAATGTGAATGTACCATAATTTTTGCAAATGGCGTCAAATGTCATTAAGCTTTCACATTTATTTGTAGACAGATGGAGAATTAGTTAGAGTCCAAGCACAATGACATTTGACGCCATTTGCAAAAATTATGGCACATTCACATCATAACTATCGAGCCCAGTATCCAGCACAAAGGGAGCCGTAACTTATGGAAATATTCGGAAAATTAGACGAAATTAATTTTTTTTAATGTGTTGTACTTTATGCTAAAGGCTAGTACTGAGTTCGAGTGAAATGAAAACCTTTCACAGGCTTAAAAAGTAGTTGACTACAAGATCGATTGCCACCTATCCTAACGTTTGTCAGAATCAATAATTTATGTGTAACGTTTGTCAAATAGCAGAGTGGTTTTAAACTAAATTTACTAACTTCGTCATTTTCTTCTTCAGAAAACATACATCGTTTTCTTTTTTTTCAGATTATTATTTATTTTTGCCTCCAATTTAAAAACTTTTAATTAATCACTTCTTTTTGGTTTTACACTACACTTGGAAATGTCAAATTTCAGAGGCAATTAATACCTGTGACACATATACCATCATAATGAAAGTAACCTTCATTATCGTGGCAAAAACCCACCATAATGAAAGTCCAAAATGAAAGTATTTTACTTTCATTTGGACTGTAATTTCGGTTAAGTGACATCTGTTGAAAAATTGGAAACTACATTTTAAAATAAAATAATTTGATTTCACGTTAGTTAAGCAACAATTTGCAAGGATATTTTCTTTACTACTTTAAAAAATATTTTTTTAAATATTCCAAATTAAAACAGCTTAAAATTAAAGCAAAAAACACGCAGGTTTATATCTTCACTTGATATGCCAGATGCAAATGAAAGTAAAGTGTAATGTGTCACCCCATCATTTCCTTGACCATCATAATGAAAGTTACCATCATAATGAAAGTATAGTGTGTCACAGGTATAATTTACCGCGGTCAATAAAATGCCAGTGGAAACAATGGAGAGTTAAGCTAGCGCCATCTCTTATAACTTCAAAGCATAGTTTTTCATCTCTCCATCCATAATTGAACTTTCAAGAAATATATGATGGGCATGAAAACCTTGGTTGTATGGAATTTGACAATTCAAGACCATTTCACCCAAACTCAATACTAGGCTTAAGGCAATAAAATTACAAGTGACTTTTGCTCGGTAAGAAAATTTCCTTTGCCGTTTTTTTAATGTTCCAGAACACAACAGATTAAAAAACACCTGTAGTCAGATAAAGAATTAGTTAGAGTAAAGCACAATGACATTTGACACCATTTGCAAAAATTATGGCACATTCACATTATGTCATTACTTTTGCCCCACCTTTAGTCCGGGGAAATTAGCATTTAAAGGAAACTAAATTCGGAATTGGCTGAAAATTGGTCCACAGCCTCCTTGGACTTTTTAAGAAAACAATTTCGGAATCACAAAAAAAACAACATGACCGCCGGAGATATAACTGTCTGGCAAAAAATCACTCAAAAACTGGTTTCTTCGAAAAAAAATTTGATCAGTCAATACGAAACGTCCAACGTTGCCTACAAAAAAGCCCTCTTGTCATGTTTGCGAAAACCTAACATTTTCGAAGTTATTCGAGGTTAAAGTTTCCAAAAATAACATTTCGGCCAAAAAATACTTTGAATAATTCGGAAAGGTCAAGATTTTCGAAAAAAATTCAAGAAAAGTATTTTGTAGGCAATAATGTTTTGTATTGACTGATCAAAAAAATATTTCGAAAAAAGCACTTTTTGAGTGATTTATTTGCCAAAAAGTGATATCTCCGGCGGCCATGTTTTTTTTGTGATTCCGAAATTGTTTTCTTAAAAAGTCCCAAGGAGGCTGTGGTCCAATAATCAGCCATTTTGGAATTTTGTCTCCTTTCGAGCGTTTTTTTTGCTAATTTCCCCGGACTACTTGTACATTATTTTTAATTCGACACCACCAATGAGTCCTTTCTGAGGAGGTCTTATCGTATCCACTTGTTCGTTATGACATACATGCGGGATCGGGGAAATCAATGTTTTTAAATTATAGATTAATATTCAGTTAAGATTTTGTTAAATTGCAATGATAATAATTTGATTTTCAGTCCTTTTTAGAGGAATTCAATTGCGGAGAACACCATAGATCCGTAGTACACCATCAGCCATGCGTCATGGTGATGCTTTAACCGAGTACCCTGCAGTGATGTTAGTTGAGGGTAATGCTTTATATCGTGTTAAAAAGGCCCAGGAAGAAGACGATTACTGCCAAGCTATAAACAAATGTCTGGAGAATAGGGAATGTCAAAAATTTTCTACTGCGGGCCAAGTTCTCTTTAAATTCATGTATGGGGACTTCTTGTTAGTCGTTCCAAAGGCGTTACAAAGAGGGGTCATCAGTAATGTTCACGAAAATGGTAATATAAATTCAAAGAAGCTCGAGGTTATATTACGGCAGGAGTAATGCATCCCAAACTTAGCAAAGAAGGTTGAAGATGTCTTGAAAAACTGCGTACCGTACATTTTTGGGTCAGGGAAGGCAGTTAAATCTGAAGGTCTTTTAAGTCCTTTAGGTAAACTGGACCAGCCTAACGTACCCCTTACACAATTTCTGACCGTTAAACTCTACTGCCAAAAACTACAAACACCTTTTCGTTGTGATCGAAGGAGAAAACACCCTGTCAGCTTATGTTTGGACTTAAGATAGCTAATTCAAGTCATCAGGAACTCAGGAATGTCGTCAAAGAAGAAATCCTACTATCATTAAAGAATGAACGCAACGTTTGTCTGTTGGAGGCCAAAAGACAGCTCGCTAAGGTACAAGAGGAGAACAGGAGGGATTCGGGGAGGAATAGGAACCCCGACAAGAAGCACGAACTTGGGGATTTGGTAGCGTACACAGTACGCTCCTGAAGCAAAGCTGCATCTCAAACTTCCTGGCCCATGTGAGAGAGCCAGAGTTAGGTGCAACGGCAGGTATGACGTCAAGAAGGTGGGCAATCACGAGGGCCCAAACTCCACCAGCTCAGCAGCTGATTATATGAAGCCTTAGTCTCATCGATGAAGTAGATGGTCTATCGGGATGGCCGGATTTGGGACTTAAATTCCTAATCAAAAAAATTTACTAACAAACATTTTCAAGCCCGCTTAACAGCAAAACATATTCCACCCGCTCGACATCCATAAGATTAGAGTCACCAGCAGGAATCACCGATAAGTTGTCGTAAAGGGAAGTTCCCAGTTAAGTTGTCCGACAAGTACCTAAAGTGTTAATTGCAAAGAGTGGGAATTAAATTGCTATCAGTGCAAATCTAAGTGTTAATTCGTTCACTTACAAGCAAGCAATTCAAAAGTATCAGAATACAAGGATGATCTTGTCTTTCTAGATTTCTTTTATATACCTCCTTCCTTATATTTCTTTCTCCTATATTTCTTGTTGAACTTTTGTCACTACAGTCTGTGTGCTTTTTCTAGAGCTTACTACAAAAATTTGCTGAGTTGATCCCACCGCTGTCACCATTATTGTGGCTTTAAGAACAACTTGAACGACAGCACAACGAAAACGGATTTGTTCTGACTGATCAGGAAATAATGTTGCTTAGTCAGCGCTATTTCGATGTGAAAAAGTAGAGAAGAGCTTAATTTAGAATTGGGTCAGTACATCCCACCGCTGCCACCATTATTGAGTCCCTGAGAACAACTTGAACTATTGAACTGAAAAATGTCGCTTAGTCAGCGCTATTTCGGGGCGAAAAAGTAGATAGGAACTTAAAACAAAATTTATTCAATTGATCCCACCGCTGCCACCATTATTGAGCTGGTTCACTTACAAGCAAGCAATAATTGGAAGGTATCAGATCTTAAAAAGACTTTTATATAAAAGGCTGGAGCTCAGAGATAATCCCCTTTGTACAGTTGTTTCTGCTGTGTCACTGCGATGTCAATGTCTACTCGGAAAGATATCTGAGAGAAAGCCGAAAGGACTGCCAACGCCAACACCCGGTTTTATTCCACTTGCTGGCTTCGGCGATCAAACAGGAGATGGCTTCCTTGCTTATTGTGCTAATAGGCGAAGACAGAAGAGACGTTAAGGAATTGCAGACTAGAGTGTAGATAACCAAGAAGGAATATTTAGAGTGTGGAAAGAGTGGAAAGACAAAGGAGCGCGGTGTTCGCTGGAATCGAATCACAGACCTCTACGATGGTAGTCAGGCGTTTTAACCCCTAGGCAACCGAGGCACTCGCTAAAAAAGAGTGTGCAAGAGCATGACATATGATTTTCTTTTTGGCCTTAACCGAACATCTGAAACAAAGCTTTGGTGAATTAGGCATGATTGCTCTATATATCGCCTTGGCTTTCGAACAGAGTATCGCTCTCGGATATGTTGGCCGAATTACGAAATAATGGAGTTGACTTAGTTCTAAATAAAAAAGAATGCAATTTCTTCCACTCGTCTGGTACGATCTCTGCTACCTCAATCTCACACAAAAGTCATTCTGATTTTCTAAAAGTGCTTGTCTTCCTTCCTTCAGTAGCTCCACTTTAATGCCGTCTAAGCCTGCGTAAGCCCTTGAGTAAACCCAGTGTTCACTCCATCAAATAACAGCTATCAGACGGCAGGATAACCAATATATTTTTATGGTAAATTTTTTTAAACAAAACTCATGCTTCCAACACCAGCTCAATTTATTTATAATCAATTTATTTTATTACTGTAATAATCCGTGAACTTTATCTCCTACAGTTTTTTTTAGTTTATGGGAAATCAGTACAAATTTAAGTTTTCAGGAAAAAATTAGGATTAGCTTACCCTAAAAAAGGACAATCAGAAAATCGGAACCCAAAATCTTGTAATGCCGACTCTTATTTCACAACATCTGTTCCAAACCTTCCCTTTTATAAGAAGACCCTCGAGCCCATTTTCTCTATCCCATACTTAGGGAAATCTTTCAGAATTGTGTGTTTGTGAAACTTATGCCTAGTAAATCTGATTTTACGATTTCGACTTAAACAAATAAATATGTAAATATTATTTTTTATTATTTTGTTTTTTTAAATAACTTTAACAAAAAATATAAATTGTTTCACCTTGAAAATAGAACATTTATATTTTTTTACATAAGTTACTGCAAGCTCACGCCAAATATGACTATATCACAAAAAAAACAAATAAACTAAAATAAAAAAAAATATAAATAACATTAAAAAAATACGAAGTTAACTTTTTAATAAATAAAACCCCAGAAAAAAACCATCACTTTATTGCCATGACAATATCTGTTTACTAAAAAAAACAATGCACAAAAAATTGTAATAATAATAATAATAGTAATGATAATGATAACAAAAGGAATACACTACAATTTTTAAAATAGTTAAATAGTACCTACAACTTTAATAATAATATTAATAATAATTGTAAAATAGCCTAAATAATTTATTTATTCCCAAAAAAGAAAGAAACGCATACACACATACACAAGTAATGTATGCATGTGTACTATCATAAAATCTGAAAATTTCTAAGGTTTAAATACTATTTTTGAAACTAAAATATTTTAAATAAACAAGAATCTTCAAAATGTTACTATCAGTGTTCAAATTAGGTGTAAGTTGTTCATACATAATTTAACAAAGAAAAAATCAAATTAAATAAAAAAAAGAATAAGAAACAAAATTAATAACAAAAATAAATTATTAAAAAAAATATTCAGGGTGAATTGAAAACAAAAATTTTAAGAAATTTTAGAAATGATTTATTCAAAATTACACAATATAACAGAATCAGAATGCAAGGGAGATCTTGTCTTTTCACATTTCGTTTGAATGCGTTATTCTATTTCTTTCTCCTGCAATTCTTGTCGAACAAGTCACTATGTTCTGTGTGCTTCTTATAGAGCTTAATATAAAATTTGGTCAGTTGATCCAACCGCTGCCACCGTTATTGAGTCCCTGAGAATAACTTGAAGTATTTTCAAATAGGATATCGAACTGGAAAATATTGCTTTTCTTGTGTGAGTTACTGGGTCCAAAGGTATGGCAGCCATTCGTTTGGCCTATTGTACTACACTCCTATACCTCATATTTGTAGGCCAGGCTGCCTGACCAAATTCAACAGTCTACTTAGTGGCTTGTTGCTTAGACTTGAATGTTGGAAGGGACTCGCCGAACAAAGAAACCCTGCTCCTGCTATAGCGGTGCATTCACAGAGAACGTGGAGGGCAGAATCATCCTCCTCAGTGTCGGATTAGCCACTAGGCAGTATAGGCGGCTGCCTAGGGCCGCAGCGCCCAGGGGGCCGCAAGCCGGGGTCCTACAGATATATTCGGGGACGATTTTTCCTGAAAAATACATAATATTTTAGCAATCTCATGAAATACCACGGGGTCACCGACTCTCTGTCAAATAAGAGTTAGGAGATGGGGTTTCTCGATGGGCGAGAGGAGCGTTGCATATATTTTGTGAAATAGATAATGAAAGGAGGCCGAAGGGGGGGGAACCATCGGTACCGCCTAGGGCAGCAGGAGACCCAGATCCGGCACTGATCCTCCTGCAAACAAAGCCTGCAGGTGGGATCCTCCATAAGTGGTAATTTAGGGCGCAGTGTCTGGTAATCAAGCCAATAAGTGTCCTGACATCCTTTCTACAGCGTACTAACAATTCCCAGGCCGCGACGGCTCAGGAAGGAATCGCTTAGATTTGCCGGTCCAGGCGCGGACCTCCAGCGTTCAGTATGTTTCACCAAAGACCGATCCGCCAGTGCCCTTTGCAGCAAGCTGATTGGTGCCCCAACAGCCGGCTCTGGACCGAACCCTGTTTAGCCAGCAAATCTGCCTTTTCATTGCCTTTGAAGCCCCCAAACGGTGACCCGGAACCCAGACAAGGCTAACTTGATTGAGAAAGCCCAGCTCACCAAGAGCACGCTGGCAGTCCCAAACTAATTTGTACATCGTTGTGCCTGGGAATGGTGCTTGAAGCAATATTATCAAGGTTTCTTTCCTAGACTGTGTGAAAGAGCGATCGGTTTTCTTAATAGATCCGCGATCTCCCGATAAGCCCTTTACTAAAGCTTTGTCGATTTTTGCTGAGTCTCGAATGTCTTCGATGCCCTTGCAGAAATTCCTCTAGTTGTTTCTTTTTGCTCGTCTGATCGTCCTGTTATAGGAGGTTAGCGAGCTTTTAAAACTCTCCCAGTTGCCGCTCTCCTTGGCCACATTGAATAGCTTCCTCGTGGCGGATCTCAACTTGGACACCTCGTTATTCTACCATGGAGTTTTCCTATTGCGCGTCCTCATCAGAACCGGGCAGTTATTGTTGTAAGTAGTAGTAACCGCCTCCGTACTTGCGCGGATAATTCTACATCCATGTCAGATTTAATTGAGTGCATGGAACTCTTCAATGCGCTACTGAGTTCACCCCGAAAGGCTACCCAGTTCCCCTATCTTGGTTTCCTATATGCCCTCACTCTTTCCAAAGACTCACTCACCATAAAGTGAATGTGTCTGTGGTCTGACCACGACGGCTCGTCTGAGACCCACCAGTCCCTCATGTAATTAGCAACGTTTTGAGTGGCCAGCGTGAAGTCTATAACCTCACGTCTCCTACCGTTGTCGAAAATAGCATCCTTGCCGCGATTTAATATGTTCAGGTTAGTAGTTAATAGGTAATCTCCACTCCACTACTGCCCCAGGTTTCATGATGGGCGTTCGGCTCACATCCTCCAATAATTACTGCAGACTGCTCCTGTTAGAGCGACCCACGATATCCTTGAGTACTTTGGTCGGTGGTCGGTCAGTTAGTTTTTTTTGCTGTAAACGATACAGGTCCGAGGTTGCCGCCCACGTCATGCAATGCTGTAGCCGGCTCTCGACAAGCCCTGTATAGCGCCGTTACTTACCCATGATTTGCCGCGTTATGAGAAGAGCCACGTGTAAGAGCCACGACGACAGCCGAGGCAACCCTATTGTGTTGTATGTTGCACAGGACCACCCGTATCCTGCGGTTCTACCTGCTGCCCATCGCCCATCGGGACCGGTGGAGAGAACAGTTGACTGAAGAGCCAAGACTGAATCCCGGTTGTAAAGCCGGTAAAAAAGAAGATGTAAACTGTACTGATAAAAATATATTTTTTGTCCGATGTGACTCAAAAAAAACGTTCTCAAAGAATGAAGATCTAACAATTGTCTTTGACAGCTAATAAGCTATTAATTAATTTACTTCCTTCCGCATTCAAAAGGGAATTCCCTGAAGCTAAAAAAGATTTCATGATTTAACTTCAGTAGCAAGGAAATAGAATTGGTCGATGAAATTGCAATACCCGAGTAAAAATAAAAGATGGCCTTTCAACGGGCGAACACCGACCGTGATTAAAACATAGATCTCGGCCATGTAGCGGTTAACAGACACACACACGAACACACGCTCAATTTTACCGTTGTTTGCCCGTTTGTACAACTCATTGGCCCTTTAAATCTTTTGGTCAAGTTTGGCCGTCGTGATGCCGTATGTGCTCCCATTAAAAATGATTAAAAACTCTACGGCCATCATATGCCCCTTAAAATGCCAAGCGCCCGGTGTTCGCCCGTTGTAAGGCCATTTTTTATTTTTACTCGGGATACCACGATCTAGATCTCTGGTGTAAGCTGCGAAATAAAGCGGTGTAAGATGAGAAATAATGATTCCATATTGTCCAGATGTTACAATATAATATTCTATAAGCGATATGATGTTTATTTTGGAACATTGTGATCCAATGGTATGGTCCGCACTATAAAAGAAGGGAGTCTCAAAATCCCTATATCCAGGCGCAGCGAGAGTCTCAAGTCACTCTGTTTGCTTAAAAACACAAATTACCGGGTCATTTATATTCTCAACATGCGCTCTCAGTTCTCTTCTTTTATGGTGCGGACTATACTTGAACTTTATGTTCTATCCAATTTTCTGATTGAATAAACTTAAACAAGAAACGGGTTTAATTAAAACAATTTAAAGCCTTTTCTTTCAGCAGGAATCTCCTTTTTGATGCAAATCTCCTTGGCTTTGAATCGTCCGAAACCGTAAAATAGGGACATGCCCTGCTCTTTTAGAACAGGAGTGTCCTTTCGTCAATGGTAAGGGCAAGAGTTTGAACGTTCCGGTCCACCCTCCTACCCATGACATGCTAAAAGGACACCTCGATCGGTTGGTTTTGCATCGCCTTCCTGCGGAACACCTGTTCCGGTTCCCTAAAATTTTAATTAGACCTCCTGCCTTATAGACCTAGACCCGTGTGTGACACGACTCTTTGGCTAGCTAGCTTGATATACCTCAAAAACTGAGGTGATTGCTCCTCCGGCAATTTGCCTTGGGGGAAGTTGTCCAGAACACCACTGCCATGGTGATTCCAGCCAACTATCCCAGTATGAGGGCTCTTGCGGTTCGCCTCCCCGGTTCCGGTTTTTTCTTTTTTTCTTCTAGGGTCTCTGCTCGGCTGGAGAAACCTCTGACCGCTGCCGTTTAGGCAGTGCGCCTGATAGGTCCCGGATGCGACTTTGCCCCTATAAGATGTAGAAGCTGGTGCTGCCATTTTCTGGTGCGTCCAGAAACTTTTAGCAGAACAACGGCTGTCTGGGTCTGCTTGTTGCAGCTCTCTCATTCCAATGCGGCCTTCCTTGCTTTAGTTTCCCTCCTCCTGGCGGCGCCAGATAATTTTTTCATGCTAGGTTTCACGATCGTACCGAAAACCTTGGCAGGTAGTTCTTCCACAAAACTGCCGCCAGTTGCCTGGGACACTGTTGTTGATTTAGAGGCCGAAGCTTCTGTGTTGGACGAGGTACCTTTGACGAGATCCCGAGCTGATGCTTATGGCATCAGCCCCAAAACCTCCGTCAGATTTTTTTCTTTGTTTTGGTCCATGGAAGTCCCACGAGTATGGCAAAAAAGAAAAGGTGCATCCTGACAGAGCCTCCTTGTCAGGATAAGGCTTATACAACTTGGTGCGCCCGGTGACCAGAGGAGATCGCTCGCGACAGTTCAAAAACTACCCACTGCCATGTTGCCCTCGACACGATGACATTTACATCTTAATTTTGTGGTCTTTATCCAGACGCCACCACGGGGAGGTGTTGGTTCGATTTCGTGTCCCTAAAATGTTGCTTAGTTAGCGTTTTTCGGTGTGAAAAAGGAGATAACAGCTTGATACAAAATTTGTTCAGCTGATCCTACCGCTGCCACCATTATTGAGCCAATGAGAACCACTTGAACAACTTTTTTCAAATCGGATATCGAACTGGATAAACCGGAAGAAAACTAATTTTATTTTCTGCATGATCAGGAAAAATGTGGCATAGTCATCCCTCTTTCGGTGTGAAAACAGTAGATAAAAGAATGTTCCCTCGGTAATGCGTTGCATGTGAGAAAATTGCATATGAAAGGAAATGCGTATGAAAAAAAATATTAATTTAATGTATTTAACGTTACATATGAAAGAAGTTTTTGAAAAAGATATTTTTTATATTTCCTAATCATGGGAGCCGTTCACAAAACTGTAAATGAAAATGCTACAATGTAACCGAATTCTAAGCCTAGTCAGATTTTATTCGTTTAATTTCCTACGATCAATAAGAACATGAATAATCTGATTTCTTAAACGAACTAAGTGAATTCAGTACACCCTTGCCATCTGATATATTTCCGAAAAAAACACAATTCATTTCAGAAAAAATCAAACATCTTCATCATAAAAAAAACAAAACCTGAAACATTAAAAATATATTTTCATCAGCAAACATGTTTTCATACACCCTTGTTAAATTAATAATAATATTAATAATAAAACAAACAAAAAAAAATCTAAAAATAAAACAGGAAACAATCGCCCAACAATAAAACATCCCCTTCCGCCCTTCTATGATTGCTTGAACAATTCAAACAATAAACTTCCCCCCCCCCCGCCACTAAGAACAAAAACAAAATCGTGTTTACATAATCCCCAAAAATATTTCATAATCATGTATAAACGAACAAAGTAAAAAAAATATTTTTTTTTAAAAAAAATAATTTTATTTTAATTGGCTTTTTAAGGTTAAAAAAAATAAATTCAAGTGCCCTATTAAAAAAAACCAAAGCCAACAAACAAAGCGATGTACGCTCATATATTGAATAAATAAAAATATAAATGAAAAATAAAAAAAAAACCCAATAAAGAATGCAAATTCTGAATGGAAAAAATATTGTAAAATACAAGAAACAAACAAATAAAAAAATATTTAATAATTAATAAATTTAATTAATAAACCAAAAAAAAAATTATCACAATATCAAATGTGGAAGAAAACGGTTAATAAGTGTGTTTAACTGTTGTCTGTACTTTAATAGCATAAATTAAGGAAAGCAATCACTGTGTAAAATCTATAAACAATTATTTTTATATAGAAATTGATGTTTGTATGTATTATTAAAAGTTTAAAACAAAAACAAAAATGGAATAGAAACAATTATTTTATTTATTAAAAAAAATAGCGTTAAAAATTTTAATTATTTACGTTAAATTTAAAAAGAAAATAAAAATAAAGGCTTTGCTTATATTTTATTATTAGTTTAATTTTAAGTTATTAAATATATATATATAAATATTTTTTTGTAAATAAAGTGATAATTAATAAAAACAAAAAAAAACTAATAATGAGATGTCAACGGTAGCTGTTATTAAAATTTAAGTCACCATCACACTCCTAGACTCGAAATCTAAGAATCTATGAATGTTAAAATTAACAATAAATTTAAAAAAAGCAAAATACAAAAAAAAACACAAAATGAAAAAAATAAATATTTAACTGAATGTTGTCATTAAGAGAAATTTAAACAAAAAAAATAGAAGTTAAACTAAAATTATTTAAAAAAAAAAATAAATAAAATAAAAAAAATGAATTTTACTGAAATAAAAAATAATAACAAAAAAACAAAAAAAAAATATTACAAAACAAACAAATATACAAAAAGTCTGTACAGTTGATGTTGATTCGTTAAATTGTAAAATGCAACTCGATCGAAAGGATATATGAAAGGTGAATGTACAAAGAACAAGTAATTAAAAAGGAAAACTTTCTTGTTAACAATAATATCAAAAGTTTTATTTATTTTTATTTTTTTTTTCTCAATTTTAAAATTCCCTAATAGCCTGTTTTCAAACTGATCTTCAAAATATTTCTTAGGTTCCCACAAAAGCTCATTATAAACGAAGGCGTTTGCAACCAGACTTAAAGCTTTTCTGAAAGTTTACTGAAAATTCGGGGGATAAAAGCTTTTCTGAAGGTTTACTTAAAATTCAGGGAATAATAGCTTTTCTGAAAATGCAGGAGATAAGAGCTTTTCTGAAAGCTTACTGAAAATTCAGGGGTTAAAAGCTTTACATAAGTGCAAGCCAACTTTTTTGAGTTTTCTTGTGGTTATTGTAAAAGATATTAAATTTGTGCTTCCGACAGCTTTTCTTGAAATGAATGAGAGAAAGTATCAACTGGATTCCGGAGGAGACATAAAAAATTTTGAGTAGACCTTTTTTAATTTTTTCTAAGCAGAAAAACGTCCTAAGTATTTCTGAAAGAAGAACATACCCCAAAGAATGGAATAACAAGATCATTGTAAATTTCTCCGAAAAAAGTGGTCAGCCTTTGTTAAGAAAATTGGTAAATTAATTATAACTCTACAATCAGACTGAATATAAAAGAGTTCTGGTTCTTCTTTTTCTTTAACGGCTCTACAACTGGGATTCGGTCCTGGCCTCTTGCAAATGTTCTCTGCACCGGTCCCGAACATCTAGTCATGCACAGCACCCAAATCTCGGATATATATGGGAGTACCGGTAAGACTATAGTCCTATATAGTGACAGCAGTGGCGTAAATAGGGTAGGGCAGGCTGAGTGCCACTGAGAACTTCTACCTATAGATGCAGGAATACAATCCCAGATTGAGAAGGAAAAAAAATTGGAGAGATATTTTAAAAACAATTCTTCATTATACCAAATTGCTCGCGGTGCAGAATCTGACTTAGCGAGGACATGGGGAATTACTTGAATCAGACGTAATTCCAAGGGATTCAGTAGCTATGAGCCATTTTTTGCATTACCCTCATTCTTAATGCTCATTATTTTAAGAAATGCGGGGAATTCCGCCCTGGAATTGAAAATACAGGCTCCATGGAAGGTACCTAACAATTTTCCATCCAAAAAAGGCGTTTCAAAATTTTCTGTGAATTGTCAAAAAAGCTCTTTTTTAAAGGTGATCCGATTGACAAGGAGAGCTAGCCCTTTCTAACGAGTCACCAGTTAAAAATGGCTTGCTCTTCTGAATCCAGATCAGTGCAGTCCTCCGGGAAATTCCAAGGGGTTCGGTAGTTATGAGGCATTTTCTGCATTCCCCTAGAAGGGCCCTAAAATGCCCTTTATCTCGGGAAATACTGAGAATTCCGCAGTGTAATTTACAATACAGGCTCTCTGGAAGGTACCTAACTATGTCCCATCAAAAAAAATGGGTACAGAACTTTCTAAAATCGTCAGAATTGCAAGCTTTTACTTACGTTAAACTTTTAAAAGCTTTTACTTACGTTTTGAAAGCTTTTATTTAAGCTTTAAAAGATTTTACTTCAGCTTCAACAGCTTTTATTTAAGATTTAAAACCTTTTATTTAAGCTTTAAAAGCTTTTATTTAAGCCTTAAAAGCTTTTATTTACGCTTTGAAAGCTTTTATTTAAGTTTAAAAGCTTTTATTTAAACTTTAAAAGCTTTTAAAGCTTTTATTTAAAATTTAAAAGCTTTTAAAGCTTTTATTTATGTTTAAAAGTTTTAAAAGCATTTGTGGAACTGCACTGCCGAATGTTGAATTATGATTTTCTGACTTAACTAGTGATTTTGGAATACAATACTAATCCGCGTTGACCGCATTCAAAAGAGACTTCAAGTTCCGACCATGAACTGCCATGATGCTGCCAACTATGGCTATTTTTAAGATGGCAGAGAAAAGCTGGTAATTTACTCACTGGAAAAAGGACGCAACATCTATAAGGAATGAGATTTGTCACTGAAAGACGACCAAGACGAAAAAAAAGAATGGCTGTTGGAAGTTAATATAGGTACCAGTTAGACTGAGGCTAATCCTTATGACACACATGAGGTATCGATACCAAGATATGGCGAATACCGGGGTATGGAGGACACACATGAACGAGGGTATAGTTTGACGTTTGTCGACAACTAAAAACTTCATTTTCAAATCTAGTAAGCGAATTTTGTTAAATTTAAAGTTTTAAGTGTTAAGTGGCATATTGAATTTGATATGGAAATGGAACATTTAATTGCTTTATTCCTTGCCAAACAAGAGGAAATTAATCTGGGTCTGAGGCAAACTCAAAATTTGGAACGAAAAAGAAAAAAAAGATGAGATATCTTGTTATAAAAATATATATTTAGACGTTTTTGCTCGATTTTCGCACACAGGTGGCGCTACGCGCAGTGAAAAAATCTTATACCTACTCTATACCCACATCGTGGATCAAGACCCAGTTCATAACCACTTATTTTCCTGGGTATAAACTGGGTATAAGGTGGCAGATATGTGGTATAAGTTGGGTATACGCAATACCGTGGTATCTATACCCCATGTGTGTCATAAGCATAAGTCATAATTTTTTTCTATTCATATTTATTTATGTATTTAAACCAATGATGCCTCGGGATAAAACATGCACTTAAAACTACAAATTTAATTTAAAAATAAAAAACAAGGGCGTGGTTTCAGTGTTTGCCATGGGTGCAGTTCCTACTTCAGTCAGCAGCGCGGGCTATAGACATATAAGTATATAAAATTTATTTCCGCTTCGAAACACTTCGTTTATCGGGGCTGGCGCCTGAACGATGCAAAACTGCGCCATCAAACTCATCGGTGATCACAAACTTCCCGAGTAAAAATAAATGATGGCCTTAGAACGGGCAAATCCCGCCTGTGATTGAAACATAGTCCTCGGCCATCTGGCGGTTAACAGAAGGCTCGTTGCAGGACAGTACGGCCGTACAGGGGGCGATAGACGGTGAAACAACGGCCTTACAGTTCCAATAACGGCCATTCGACGGTGGTACGGCGGCCGTATGGTTGCTATTACGGGTATACGACGGTAGTACAGTGGCAGCAACGTGGATATTTGGCCTCCTATAAGAAAATATATTTCACTGCAATTAAATGTTTGATTTTTTTTCGGTTGTGTTTTTTTTCAAGCCGTTAAATAACAAAATTTCCCACTAAAATATAAATCAACACGCACCACACACTTCACGTACAACAAACCGACGACTGGCGAGCTCGTTTCTCTTGTGCATCGATATCTTTAGGATAAATCGAAAGAAAAATTGTACATAACGAAAATGATGAAGTTCCCATAAAACACATTCAACAATACATTTGGTGCAGATTCTTTTTTTGGCTCAAATTTCCCGTCGAATGCCCGTTTATACAGCTCAGTACTTGGCCTTTTAAATCTTTTGGTCACATTTGGCCGTCGTAAGGCCGTATATGCTCCCATTAAAAGTGGTTAAAAACTCTGCGGCCATCATATGCCCCTTAAAAATCCAAGCGGCCGGTGTTCGCCCTTTATAAGGCCGTTTTTTATTTTTACTCGGGTTCACTCCTCCATAGACTCACTACGCTACCGTAGGAAAGTAGCAGCTCTAAAACAATCCTAACGCTATTAGCAATGAAATTTACACGTTCTACTTTTCTTGCAATATAAGACTAGTCGATTCAGCTCACTCTTACGTTTTGTAGTTCTCTTTTTTGATCACTCTGTACCCTATGGCCACTTATAAACAGAACAATTCAACTGTGGAACAATCTTGCCGAGTTAATACTTCCGAACTCGTAGTACATAGTTTAAACGTATAAAGTTTGCCTTAGCAACCCTCCTTTGAACTCCTTAATCTTTCCTATTCTCTTATACACTTCAAGGATAGTTGCTGGTCTCTGGAGTGATCTTCTGTCTCCGTACGGTCTCTATACTCCCTATGAGGGTCCCTCTACGCTAAGGTGACCAGATTTTAATATTGGTGAAGTGGGACATCATTTGGGGGGGGGGTTGGCATAAATTTGGGCTATAACAAAAATTTTCATAGAACGCAAAAATAGTATTGTAATATATTTTTTTAAATTTCAATACAAGTACAATTAACAAATATAAAAAAAAAAATTTTATGAATAGTATTATTTTATTCTTTCACATATTTCTCATTTGACTGAATTTTTTTTAGTAGATTGCTGTCGTTGTTTAAAAGGTCATGAAATGTTTCACAAGAATTTGTAAAATTATATTTCTCACATAAAATGGCTTTCAAAGTATCAACACTTAATTGGGATTTTTCTGATGTCCACACTATTGACGCGACGGTAGAAAAAAGGACAGCGCGTATTCCACAATTTTTAGTGCATTATTATATGAAATATGGTTTGTTTCAAAATGATGAAATATTTCTAACCATTCGTTCTCTATTGTGATTTTTGCTGATGCCCAAGATTTAATGTTTTCCTTATCAATATGGCCCCTATTCCCATAGTCATCTCACATTTTTTGTCACGTCACTTTTAAAGTGGTATTCTACTATTCTCATAGTCGAGTGACAAGGGAAAAGTTAATGAGACAAAATGTGACAAAACTAGGTGTGGTATTCTCAAAGTCATTTTTTGTAGCGAATGTCACTGAAAATTGTCATTTTTTATCACTTGGAATTTTTAGGTGACGCTACGATTTTTTTAAAATGGATAGTGACAAAGAGTAAGAAATATGTTTTATTTTAATATTTTTGATGATTTAACATTATTCTTATATTCTAGAATTAAAATAACAACCAGGATATATAAATAGAAATATATGTATATAGAAAACCCGTCACTTTGTCTACAACAAGTGACTACGAGAATACGAAAATTGGTTTGGCACATTTTTCAATGGGTGACGTGACTATGGGAATAGGGACCATATTTCCTTGTTTTCGGTGTTGCCAATGCCATTGTTCATTAGGTGCAAACAATTGGTGGTCGAATTCTAACAATTGATCAATAATATGAATTTTGATACGCAGCTCTCGATAATCAGTTCTGAGCAATTATTATTTGTTATTATTAAAGTTTAACATTATAAAATTAACAAAAATAATATAAAACTCATATCCTGGCTAAATAGCCACAACACGGCCGCCGAAACCCGTTATTCCCTTCCCATTCACCCACCGTTCCCTTGTCGTGAATTTTTTCCAAAAATCGGGACTTTTTAAAAACGCCGCGGGACGCGGGACAAATTGTTAAAAATCGGGACTGTCCGGCCAAAAGCGGACGTCTGGTCTCGTCTACGCCTGCAGGGTGGTTCCTGGTCTCTGAAAACCAACCAATTAAAAATTCCTTAATTCGGCTTGCGTTATCCATTTTGTTGCAAAAATATGGTCTCGCTCAATAGAGCAGACGAAATGTTCATTTTGAATATGAGACTACTACAAGTGCTTCCAAAAATGCACGAAGTTTTTGATCGTGCTGGATTTTCTTCATAAATACCATATGGAAGCTGCTGAGTTGTTTAACGACCGTAATTACGCTTCAGTAAAAAATAAAAAAAATACTTAGTAGGTATTGGGACGATTGGGTATGGGAACCAGCGGTCCTAATATTTATTGTCCATAGGGATGTTAAAAAATATAGTGTTAGAAGCGTCACAATTGCTTTTGAGGTTCTGAAGTCTTTTTTTTCAAAAGCACATTTCGCTGGTCTTAATCTTTCGTCTTATCGCTTTATCAAAAACTTTTTCCACTCAAGGCTACTTTGTGTTTCTTTAAGCCAAAAATAATGTGCTCCTGGGCAGAAGCATTTTAAAATTTGTTTTGTTCTAAGGACTTTAAAAACATCTGCACTTAAAACTGTCTAAATATATCTACCAAGATCTTGAGGCTCTCTTTTTCGTGGCTGTGTAATGATCCATCGAATGAAATTTGCAAGATTTTAATGATTCGGACATGTTTGTTTGAAAATATTGAAACTTTTCTCTTCGATGGTTCGATCCTTGATGACTTGTATAGATTTCTTTAACATTTTAAGCTAAGGTTTTCTGTTAAAAGTATTTAATTTAATTACAGTTTATTCTGTTTCATTTGCTACATACAAACAAATATTGTAATATTCACAAATTTCCCAAATAACTCCCGAGGGCTTATGTTAGTACGCCGCATAATTATTCACGGGTTTTGATATAAAGGCAAGTAACAAGCAATTTTCATGCCCTTAAGGGCCGTCCCTCATCCCCAGTTGAACTTATTAAAAATTTCTTAACTTAAGTGGAAGAACATCGGGAATTCTGTTATAGCCAGAGCCACGCATTCTAGCGCAAGTTTTCATTTTGCAGAGAAATAACCAAGGTTAAGTGCCTGAGTGCATTTTTTGGTACCTAGCCGTGACGTGATGGTGTAATCTCAATCTTTCTGGGAATTTTCACTTTTGATAAAAGATAAGAGAGAAATTTTGAATCGCTTCCAGGCATTTCCTTAGAAATATTTTTAGGCGCTTATGTTACGTTCCTTCGGAATTTTATTGAAAGATTTACCATTGGCCTTTGGACTTTTGCTTGATTTACCTATCGCCTTTCTACTCGAAATTTTGTCACTTGATCTCTGGTAATGCGTTGTTGGGAATTAAATATTCTACGAAAAAACCGTGGATATTTACACCAAAAACGGACGCGGAAATGCTTGTTTACAAAATATATTAGGAACATGTTATTTTATGCCACAGTCGCCTCCTGATCTCGCTGTCATGCATACACAAATCATCTATTTTCAATTAAAGTCATCCAACATCCTGCAAAGTGCCTGAGCATAAAACGGAATACATTAACCTCGCCATATTGAAATTCGTTTTCCAATTGCCCCAGCTTCATCGGTACAGGATGCATCCCGCAACAACTTTGCACTATATTAGACCGTCCTCTATATGGGGGAGCACATGCAGAAGCTTAACTAAAAGTGTTGGTATCAGCAGGAAATTTAACTGTCAGGAAATATTCCAATTCGCAACACGATAGTGGAGCTTTTACACGGGCACAGCCATTGTTTCATTGTTTATTCATATCGAAGGAAAACTTCAAATACGCCGTATATACAACTTATGTATGCACATGTGGAAGAGTAGGAGCGCGGTATGCATACGTGTCCCTATTACCGGAATTCTCAACTCGAATGCATTATCGTGACATCAGGTAAAATCGAGTGCTTTTAAAAGTTTATACTATGCCATAGTGCGATGCTCACGCTTGCATAAATCGTTTTTGCTTAAACTCTAATCCCATTTAATTTGCGGACGAACATTTCAATTCATTTTATTTTGCGGAATATCAATTTGAGAATGTCCAATTTTCATTACTAATTTGAACTATTAAAATATGGAAAAACGGATTAAGTTGATCAGCGTACGACGAATACTATGAAAATACTTTGTTGCAAATGGAGTTTTTTTTGTGGGGCGGGGAATTATGAAATGAATATTGAACAGGCGATAATGGAAGAGGATATCACCATGTATTAAGTGGCGTGATTGGAAGGGGTTTTCGAAAGGATTTTCCGTGTAAATAATACGAACAAACTTTTAATCGACATGTGCAGTTCAAGTGGCGTAAGGGGGCGTTCAAGTATTACGTAACGCAATTTTTAAGGATTTTTGACCCTCCCTCCCCCCATGTAACGCGTAGTAACGTTTTTCTGTAACCCCCCTCCCCCACCCTAAACGTTACGTAACACGAACACCCAAGGACCATTTTTAACTAAAAGTCACAATTATGTTGCGCAAAGTACCGGAAAATCGCTAAAATACCTTTGTTATTGTTTTAATCGCGTTTGGGGTAATAATAAATAAAACAAGAGATTTCTAACTTGCCAAGTTGGGAGATTTTAATTCCCTTGTTTTTTATTTAAATAAAAAAACAATGTTACGTAACGCGATGTTCGAACCTCCCTCCCGCCCCTGTAACGCATCGTAACGTTTTACAAGCCCCCCTCCCCCCAAATTGCGTTACGTAATACTTGAACGCCCCCTAACCAGGGGCGGCGCTTTCATAGGTGCGAATGGTGCACTTGCACCGGGCGCTATTGAACGGGGGCGCTATTTCAGATATTCAGATTTTAAAAAAAAATTTAAAACTTTGAAAAAAAAATGTTTAAAAATGTTTTTCTTACATCCTTTTCATATATTAAAGGATTTCATTTTTATTAACACGACTTAATTTTCCAGTTTATTTTCCCAATAAAATATTCTATATTTCAACTCATGTAACAACACAACACAAACTCCATGCAAAAAAACCTGGAAATTTTACTTCCTCTCGTACTACTTCGTCTCGAGACTTTTGCTTCGTGACATTCATTAATTTCTGTCCAGAGAATCAGCAGAAGTAAAAATTCAGGAGAAATATCCACCAAGTGAGAGAAAAATCTCTCATTCTACTGATGCTCTCAAATTTGAACGTGAGATGTAAACACAGAATTAACCAGTGGAATGAAGGAGACGAAACACATAATAATTTCATTTTTACTACGCTGGAGCAGTGATGAAAACTGCAGGGAAATTTCCCGATTTGCGGGAAAAATAAAAACAAAAAGGGAAAAGGGAAATCCATTCTTTCAGAGGGAAATTTATTTATTAAAGGAAAATGTTACTCCATATTTTTTATAAAGAATTTTTCCGAATAAACATGAAAACAAAATTAAAGAAATTGTGTGTCAAAAACGAACGCAGCAAGGGAATTGTTTCCAACTTCATTTTATTTGCCTGACAAAGCTCTTACATGCTGTATTGCTATTCAAGAAGACAATTGCATTGTGTTGAACATATGAAGTTATGAATGTGCTAATAGGCCAAACCTAAATGAAAAGCAAGGCAGAAGTGAAGTAGAAGTGAAGTATGCTTACTTCCACTGACTTCACTACCATTGTGGTCACTCTCATACATTCATAAGCAATGGTACCTAACTTCACTTCACTTCCCTTCCCATTTAGGTTTGGCCAAATGCCTTTTTCAGTCAAATGAAGAATTGGTTAATTATCCCTTTAATGATTAGGTTGAAAAGTTGAGCCAAGGTTGAGTTGAAATTTCGATGGCCGTATATGATGTCGAGTTGAGTTCACTTTGGGTTGAAATAGAGTTGAACTGACATCAAAACGTAACCTCTTTTTGTAAATTCTTGTTCTATAGTTTTAAATATTTCTGACTTCCTATACAGTTTTTCATCAAAATGATGAAAGGAACTTTGTTCCTGCATTATTTCTAGCATAGTTTTTGTTTCCTGATGCTCCAAAACATTTCTTTTAGGTATTGTCAAAATTAAATTTCCACTGTTATTACATTTTATAGTTAATATAAAAAAATAAACGCGCTACAAAAACACCGAACACAAAACTAACGCCGAAGGCAGACTTCACGGTTGGTCAACAAACAAAACAAGTGTCACTTCAACCCAATTTCAACTCAACACGAGTGTATGAGGCGAAATTTCAACTCGACTCAGGTAGGAGAGCTGAGTTGGGTTGATGGACCCAGTTTCAACGCGATCCTCGTTTATGACTGGGTTGAACCTGGGTTGAACCTAGTCATAAACGGGGTAAATGTTCTAATTGCTCTGAAGAATTATATGAAATATTTTTTATTTTTTTTACTGTCGAATTCAAGCAAATCGTTTTTCGAACATCGACAGTCAAGGTTTGTGAGCTCGAAATTACTTGTTTATGTTAAACCAAAAAAGATTTTTTTCCTAAGCAATGACGAAGGCTTTGTTGATTTATTTGTTATTTATTTTATCAGTTAAATAAAATAATGTGTTTTTGAATTTTATGGATTTTATGTTCGGGAGGGAAATTCTTTGACTGAAAGGGAAATTTGGATCAGTTGGGTGAGAAATCGTATCCAATTGAGTTTTCATCCCTGCGCTGGAGCACTTTTTGAAATGTTTGTAAAATGCACCATATCAACTCACACAAAGGAAAAAATTGTTCCGATGGCTCTGTATTGTGTATTGCTGTCTACTGTGATTGATATAAACTTCGGGGCGCTGTTGGTGCACTTTTAAATTTTGTTCCAAGTTTGTTCAAAGAGGTAAATAAACGAAATGAGAACAAAATATCTTGCGATTTCTAAATATCTTGCGACTGTCTAACAAATTAATATGTAGATTTTTTTTATGTTATACGAGTTATTGATGGTGCAAATTTAAGTTTTGTGCCTGTTTCTCTGGAAGAATTTGTAAAGAGAAAATTGAGTGAAATATTTTTATTAGATTTAAAATGTTGAGTTATAAAAGTAATATTTTAGATTTAATAACAATTATTAAATTACTAATTTCAGGTAATACATTTGTAAATTATATTATTTATATTTATATTTTATTGGAATTAATTTGTTTATTGTTTTTATGTTACGAAATTTAAAATATTTTACTGTGCCGCAAATTATGAAAATGGTATACCGGGCAAATATAAATAGAGCAAACAATTTTCCATTAATTAACTCTTCAACTCAGACTTCATTGATGCATCGTTTGATAATAGGTGTGAATTTCGAAAAAAAAACGTATGTTTCTAAAGGCAACTTCTTGTTTTGATACTATACTATTCAAAATTTATATGCTTATTTCTCCAGTTCGGTTAAAAGATTATTATTTTGAAAAAGAAGACACTAACAAGCTTAGTAAGACTAGTAGTGAAAGTAGCATAGACGCGTTAAAACGATTAGTTCGTCAATTAGATGGTGTCTACGAGGCGTTGGTAGAACTCGTTCAGGTAGGGAACCCGTATCGAAACATACAGCAGAATTACGAAATAAAATTACTGAGTTAAATTTTATTTGTTCCATAGTAATCTAGTGTGATATTTTAGAAAAATAAATATACTTACAAAGCCCAAATGTCTGCTGCAGTTGATATTTTAAATTCCACAAAAGGTTTTTGAAGTGAAAACTTCTATAGGCACGTTGGGCATTTTTTGGCCCGGGAAAAAACTACAAACTCGCGTCACGCTAACGTACCATCAAGCTACCGTACCATGTGAGAAAAAATTTGCCTTTGGGGGTTTTAGTTTGTATTAAGTGTTATAAATTATTATACTATATTACTATGAATTGTATATTCTTATGTTTGATTATATATTATTTTTTTTATGTGGAAGACTAGAGCATATTATGGAATTTTTAATGGTTTTATTTAGCTTGACCTCGTATATTTGTTTGTTTGTTTGTTTCTTTGGTTCAAATCTTGCGACAGCTTTTTTAACTACTTCTACTAAACCGATTTGTATGAAACTTTGCACCCACATTGAGTTCCCATGACAATGCAATCTGACAACTTTGTAAAAAAATCAAGATGGCGGTTCCAAGATGGCGGACGAATTTTTCAATTGTGTTCCGATTATATTGAAAATCGGTATCAAGATGTTTTTATCAGCGCAAATGACGATTCTGTGCTCAAAATTTGAAAATTCAAAATGGCGGTGCCAATATGGCGGATGAATTTTGCAAATGTGTTCTGAATCCATTGAAACTCAGTATCGGGGGGTTTTTAAGGTCACAAATGGCGAATCTGTGGTCAAAATTTTAAAATTCAAAATGGCAGCGCCAATATGGCGGTACGATTTTGGCAATTACGATTCGATTTCACCGAAAATCGCTATTTGGAGGTGTTTAAGGTCGGAAATAATGAATTTCTTGTCATTGATAGAAAATTAAAAATGCGCTGGCAATATGTATGGTATGCATAACAAATCACTTCACCAGAATTTTGTAAAAAGTAAAATGCATAAATACCTACCTGTATAACGACTGTATAATTAAATAAGAACGACTTGTCTAGCTGATGGGGCGCAATATAGCATAATGCACCGGGCGCAAAAAACCACGCGCCGCCCCTGGGCGTAACCTTGGATCTACTGGGTAGTTCTAAATAGGGTAGCTCATTCCTATATCAGACTAAATGTCTAGCTTGCAAGAAATTTGTATTTCTAATAAAATATGATATTCAATAACGATCATTGTGTCTCATGTGTTCGTAAATTTTGCAAAGGCGGTCATTTTTTAATATTAAAGGCGATCTCAGAGGCAAACTCATTTGTGCTGTCTACCGGTTGTATCTGATATTCAATGACAAACAGCGAAAAATAGTAGAAAAAAAACATAGGCAATCATGGGGACTTCCGACAGAAGTGAAAAATTAAAACTATGAAATAACAGTGTTTTTTCACTACTGTCGGCAGTCCCCAGTGAGAGCCTGTTTTTTTCAACTTTTAAACTATATTTTTATTTTCTAATTTTTAGTATGTTTTATGACTTTCGGCATTTTGTTGTGGCCGCCATATTAGATTTAAAATGAGGTCAGACAGATTACTGCATTATAATCGTCATACCCTTTCATTTGATACTCATACCGAGAGGTTGTAAATAAAAAGAAAATCCGCCATCTTGAATTTGGAATGACGCCACACAGCTAATTGTATTCTACCTGTCATACCTTTTCATTTGAAACCCATATCGGGCGGTCGGGGAGCACAATTGCAAAAATCGGCCGCCATCTTGGAACCGCCATCTTTATTTTTTTTCAAAATAGTCACGCGAACTATACATAAGTGCAAAATTTGAAGTCATATAGCCAAAAGTGATTCAAAATCAAGTGGCAAGATTTGTTTACATACAACAAACATTAGTTTGTCGGTGACGCGGAGCCCAAAATATAAAGAACACTTCAACATTTAAAGAAGTGCCAACAGTGCCATGCCGTTTTAATCCATCCACATGCATCTAATACTACCACGACAGAACGCTGACTTCGGCAATTTAACAAGACATGACTTTCCGCTGATTGTGCTGAAAGCCGATATAACCTCGACACACGGAAATCTAATTATGACGAAAATTCGTTATTTATGACGAACGCCTTTAGGAGGTGACACAAGTTAAAATACGTCATTATGTTTTAACAGTTGAAACAGTGTAGTGTGGTGATGTCAGCGAACGAAAAATAAAAAAAACTGATTTGCTTGGTATGTTGTTGCCTATCCGGCGGTCTCTCAATCGGCTAATTTGGAAATATGTAATATTTTTTATTAATTTTCAAGTAAAATTAAAATCAAAATCAGCTGATACCTAGCTGATACCACTGGAATAACGCCTTAAATCGAGTTTTTTAGCTTTCACAATAATCTATCGACCGACAGATGGCGCTTTTTTGAGTTTTCGATTAACCAAAATTTGCCTAATCGACTTTCCTAATTATGACGTTCATATTCGTATTAAATAATGATTTTTCGTCATAATTACGTACGTGTGTCGAGGCAATAAGAAGAGCGATGGGAGCAGAATAATTTCTGTAAAATAAGGAAAACAAAGAATATTGACTATTGAAGGGCCATGGCGCATCGGGGATCCAAACCTCGGACCTCTGGGATGGTAGTCGATAGCGGTTTTGCACCTTGCCAAACTACGCCATGGTGATTGTTGAGCTGGCAGCGGAGATAAACGATTTGTACTCAGGGCGGGGTCGAATGTAAGATTCTAAGTTCTTGTCTGGGCTGTTCTGTGAGGTAGAGAATATTTCTGAAGGAACCCAGACACTGGGCTGCTTGTTTATGTATCTGGAGTACGTGTTCGTTCCATCGCCTCTCGACGGGTAATGTTAAGGCCAGGTTGCCAAGAGTTATCTATTAGTTACACACCGCCCACTGAAACGGAAGAATGACTTCAACGTCCCTGTTCATGGAGTTGAACATAAGCTCAAGATCAAAATAATATAGTCGAAAGCGTAAGAGTAACATAGTGTACCTTATTCAGTGAAACTCCGAAATTGGTTCGAAGGGATTGAAAGCAGATCATTTATAAAGATTACAAATGACTGCGGTTAGAATTGAGCCCTGAGGAACACGGGAAGAGATGGTGTGGAGCTTAGATTCGACGCCTTCCAATACTACCTGGAATGAACACCAGAAAGCACTAAATTTTCTAAGATTTTCGTTCATTATCTTCTCCATGGTTTCGTAAAGATTAAAAAAAAATTGCTTTTAAGTGTTAGTTGGAGGATTTATTCCAGTCACCAGTTCAGTCCAGTTTTTGGTATGGTCTGAACGTGAGCCAGTTTGGCTAAACTCTGGAGCGGTATGAAAAGAAAAAGAGTGTTAACCAGAAATTCAGCGGAGATGAGGCGCACTAGTAAGCCTAGTAGATTTGTTGACATCAAATTTTTTGAGCATCTATACACCTCTCTAGTTCTTTAGAAGATTTTATCAGTTTCTGGTGGCAGCGAATGGGATTGCCCGGTGGCAGCCGGTGATATTGCGATAAAGATAAATTCGAGGTAAAAAGAGATTCTAATAAGTCGACCGGGATGCAAATAAAGTAAGCTGATGAATGTAGTAAAATTCTTCTTGATGGCAGTTACTAAAAGGCATGTCTCTTTTAAGCACATTATATAAATTAATGACAAACATAATTAAAGCCAGACTGGAACCCCACGCAGAAGCAGCAATAGGTGAATACCCCGTTGGATTCAGAAAAAATAGATCAACCATGGACCAACCTGCCTTATTGAGGTCCTCCGAAAATGCTGGGAATACAAGATTGACGTGTACGTGAAAAACCACAACACCAACTTCAAACGGGTAAACCAATTTAATCTACAAAACAGCGACTGTTCCACTGAAATTAATGCCATTGTATCCACATAGCTTGCAGTTGTGCAGTTTTCCTTTTCGCGCACACTGCACCGCACTTCTAAATAGAACAACTCGACTATGGAATAATCTCTCACAGTTAGTATTTCCAAATTCGTATAAAACGTCGGAGTTCAAACGAAAGGTTTATCGTCATCTATCCAAGCACCCGGACCCCTCACCCAATCTATTCTCTTCTATCACGCTTACTACTAGACATTGCACCATGCCCTGAATGACATGACGGGCTGGTAACACAAAGGTCAATTCCTAAGTTTGTTTTTATCACTTGCAAACATCAAAAGTTTTACTGCTACTCTTAACAAGAGTAAAATGTATATCTGCCATTCCAGAGATCATGGGGTCGATTCCCACACGGAGATTTCGGTCTTTGGCCTTATAACTTTTTGAACCAGAATTAATTTGTGGATAGAGAACTGGAAGGCGTTGACATCTTTCACTACTTGTATCTTATCCCAATCGTCAGAGCCAAATTTAGACCGAAAGCTCGCACAAAGTGTGATCTCGCTGAAAATTTGAGCTTAGGTACTTTTTTGGGTGTAGAAAACGATAAAAAAATCTTTGCTGCCCTAAAGTGTATGCTAAGTTCACAATTTCTAAATCAAATTCGAAAATTTGGTTTTTGCTTTATATATCGAAAAATAAAAAAAATTCGAAAAACTAATAGCGCCACGTGAAAGAGCGGAAAAGTTCACTAAAATTTATATTATAACTTAGCCGCACAGTGGGGCTCGCTCATAGAAGTTTATGCTCAAAACTCAATTTTCAAAATGTGGATTTTTGCAAAAAAAAAATTGTATCAGCATAGTTATAATAAAGTTAAAGCTAGATTCAGATGTCGGCTATCCACTCAAGGAAAAAGAAATAACAAACAAAAGAAATTTGATGTTGACCGTCTCCAAGAACAGGCTGTATTGAAGAGGTATCAGGCAACACTAGCAGAAAGGATAGGTCCAAACATAAATAATTCAGACACGGTAGAGGGAAAATGGATAAGTCTGAAGACGACACTGACAGATGTCACGAAGCAAACTGTAGGCTACAAACGCGCAGGCAGAGCCAGTGAATGGTACGACGAGGAGTGCAAAACAGCTATAGAGACCAGAAATAAAAATAGAAAAATATACATAGAGAGACCGACGAGGAGCAAGAAATTGAATTACGAGGAAACGAGAAGAACGGCGAAAAACATTTGTAGGAAGAAGAAAAGACAATTCCTCAACAATTACATCTTGAGGGCAGAGGAAAACTTTAGACAAAACAAAACACGAGAAGCGTACAAGGAAGTAAACTTCTTCAAAAAAGGCTTCAAACCCTCCTCCAGACTGTGTAGAACAAAAGAAGGCACTATAGTCACAGGCAGCGAGGATGTAAAGAAAAGGTGGAAGGAATTTTTCAGCGAGCTGCTGAACGGAAATGAAAGCATCATACGTGTACCAGAACCCCGTCTACAACATAACGATGACACCAGAGAAACAAATGTACCAACCATGGAAGAAGTACAAAGTGCCATAAGAGCCTTAAAAAACAACAAATCTCCAGGAATTGACAACATCCCAGCAGAGCTGATAAAACAAGGAGGCGAACCGCTTGCAGCAGCTATACACCAACTACTATGCTGCATATGGAGGAATGAAAAAATGCCTGCAGAATGGGAACAAAGCATTATCTGCCCAATACACAAGAAAGGGGACAAATTCAACTGTGCAAACTATAGAGGCATATCTCTTCTAAGCACGGTATACAAACTAATGACCAACATTATCAAAGCCAGACTGGAACCTTATGCAGAAGCCGTAATAAGTGAGTACCAAGCTGGATTCCGAAGAAATAGGTCAACAATAGATCAACTCTTTTCAATAAGGCAGGTCCTCCGAAAATGCTGGGAATACAACATTGACGTGTATCAACTTTTCATCGATTTTAAACAAGCATACGAGAGCATCGACAGGGAAAAAATCTATGCGACGATGTTGGACCTAAACATCCCCCTCAAAATAGTTAAGTTAACAAAAATGACAATGGAGAACACAAGGTGTGCAGTCAGAATACAAGGAGAATTGACGGAATCCTTCCCAGTCAAGCAAGGCCTAAAGCAGGGCGATGGGTTGGCACCCATGCTATTTAATCTCTGCCTAGAAGGAGTAATTCGCAAAGTACACATTGATGCGAACGCAACCCTGCTTAACAAATCAAAACAGCTTGCAGGATATGCCGATGACATAAACTGCCTTGCCAGATCACTGTCATACCTTAGAGAAATCTTCACAGAATTAGAAGATGAAGCTAAACATATAGGGCTGCAAATAAATGCAGACAAGAGCAAGATTCTAATTCAGTCGAGGGTGGAAAGAAGAAGAAGAAACCACAATACCACCTGGGGAGAATATAACTTCGAACGAGTAAACCAATTTAACTACCTGGGGTCCACAGTCAGCGAAGACAACGATGAGACGATAGAAGTGCAAAGAAGAATAAACGCCGCAAATAGAACATACTTCTCACTACTGCCAGTAATGAAATCCAGAGACATCCACAGAAAAACGAAAATAAGAATCTATAAAACGATCATACGCACAGTAGCTACGTATGGGTGTGAAGCATGGAGTTTCTCCCAAAAGTCCGCAGATAAGATGGATATATTTGAGAGGAAGGTTCTCCGAAGGATATACGGCCCAACCAATGAAGATAACGCATGGAGAATACGCTACAATCACGAATTGTACGATCTATACAAAGAGTGTAAACTTTCAACACATGCCAAGCTACTGCGCTTACGTTGGGCCGGCCATGTCCAAAGAATGGATGACTCAAGGATACCAAAGAAAGCCCTATATTTACTACCAGATGGCAAAAGACCAGTTGGCAAACCACGGTCAAGGTGGGAAGACAGTGTTAAGGCTGATGCAGCAAAACTCCTAAACATCAGAAACTGGAGGCAAGCTGCGCAACAGAGAGAGGTCTGGAGGAAGAAGCTGATGGAGGCCAAGGCTCGAATTGGGCTGTAGAGCCATCGAAGAAGAAGAAGAAGTTATAATAAAGTATCAGATCACGTGTACAAATATTGAGTCGCTGACGGTTATAAGTCATCGAGCGCATCAGCTTAAAGTTTACGGTTTAGGCAAAATAAAAGTTATCCGATAACGTATGCCAGTTTATGGGCGATATTAAGAAATTTATTTCTAACGTTTAAAGCTAAAATCTATTGAAGTGTATTATGTCAGTGTTCAAGCAAGGTATGTGGATTCTTATATCATTTTTGTTATATTATAAGTTCATCGGTTTCTTATATAGCCCTTAAATTTGTAGTAGTGTGTATTTTTTTGTAGGCGATTTTTTAAATCACATTTTTTCGAAAATGCGCAAAGTTCTATTTTTAAAACTTTTTTTATTATAAACGGAAGGCTTTGTATATCAGTTAACCGAAAAAATTAGCAATAGAACTTTCCCGCGTTTTTGAGAAAATATCATTTAAAAAACCCACTACAAAAAATACCCACTAACACAAATTTTAAGTCCTATATATGAAACTGATGAACTTATGATATAACAAAAAATCATATAAGAATCCACATACCTTGCTTGAACACTGACATAATACACTTCAATAGATTTTAGCTTTAAACGTTAGAAATAAATTTCTTAATATCGCGCATAAACTGGCATACGTTATCGGATAACTTTTATTTTGCCTAAACCGTAAACTTTAAGCTGATGCGCTCGATGACTTATAACCGTCAGCGACTCAATATTTGTACACGTGATCTGATACTTTATTATAACTATGCTGATACAATTTTTTTTTGCAAAAATCCACATTTTGAAAATTGAGTTTTAAGCATAACCTTCTATGAGCGAGCCCCACTGTGAGCCGGCGCCATCATACTTACATATTCTGTGTTCCGGCTGCTTTTGAAAATAAAAATGGAGTCGAATGATTGCTGTAAGAAAAAATGAATATTTTAAAACATAGATTTTATTAAACAGAGACAATGTTTATCATTTTAATTGTTATTACATCAAAAGTAAATGTCTAATGATGATAAACGTCAGTGGCGGTTCCTCTTTGGAAGCAAAGGAAGCACTGCTTCCCTTGACCAAATAGGCAACTTCATAAAAAATTAATTTAAATATATTAAGATTAATCAAAAACAAAATCTTAATATATTTCTTCATCTGGAAACACTAAGCAAGCAATGTACAGATTTTTTTATATAAAATGTACAATTCATACTACTGTATACAAAGAATAAAGCATCGGCCACGATACGAGCGGAGAGCGGTAGAGCGGCAATACTAAAGTGCCGCTCACCTCTAATCCGAGACATTAAGGGCCGTGTTACAATTGGAGCTTTGGCTTCGACTTCAACTCCGACTGCAAAGAAAGCCCCCAGAGACTTCGACTTTAAAATTAAATTGTAGATTTGACTGCAATCAGCTGTTTCCTTTCAAAGCAGAAGCAAAGAAAAAAATTAATATAACAAAATGCTTTGGACTTATTTTTAATGATGTTCGCAGTCTATAAAAAATACTCAAAATTCAAAACCGTTCCTTTCGCTTTAAAAAAGTGGTTTTCAGTTCTTTCACATGAAGTGAAGTTGGTTGCAGGCGGACGAAACTTTGAATTTTCTTAAAGCCGGACTGCAGTCGAAATACAGTCGCAGACAAAGTTCAGTCGAAGCTTTTATTTAATCAGCTTTAATGACATTACATGTAATCAAAGCCCGAAGCTAAGTCAAAGTAAAGTCAAAGCCCCAATTGTAACATCGGCCTAAATTTTTCTGGTGCCGCTCGCCGCTCTTATCGTGGCCGAGGCTTAACATAACGTAGGGAAGCTGTAATATCTCCAGCTTCTTTGGCACCGAAAATCAACGTGAAAAGTCTAGCACTTTCAATTCAATTGAACTCACACTCACGCAAAGGTTTGCGTTGATACAGGTCCCTGAGAAGCTGTACTAAACGCAGCTTCTTCGGAGCCGAATACCGGGATATGAGAAGTCGAACATAGACAAATTTTCTCTATCCACCATATTCTCTTGTTTTCTTGGTTTCGTTTTCTGGTATTCTGCTCTGGTTTCGCCTGCTGTGGAGTTGCTCTTAAAAATTTTGCTTCGAAATTTGTTTTGACTCTTAATATGAATTTTCGTTTGAGTCAATAAAAAAAGAGCGATGATGGGTGAACTTTCTCTTTATTCTAATGGGCTGGCAGGAGGTGTGTATTGAAGAAGCTGAAAATTTGAAGCTTCCATTTGTTTTTTATGATTCTCTTTAACGACGATTTAAAGGGATAGAACGAGATTATTTTTTTTAATTGTGTTATACAGTGGCGAACAAAAGTCAACGTGCACCATATAAAATAGCGAAAATTCGTTTACTATAGCATAAAAAAAAATTGTGATATTACAAAATAAATAAGTACAATCCTTTGTACAAAAACATTATATTGAAATTGCATAATGAAATTGTTTCTACAAAAAATAATAATAAAAATTTTTAAGTGTACGTAGACTGGATAGACTTTTGTTATTTGTGAATTCTGTATATTTCACTTTTTTGTTATTTTTTTTTGTAGAAATAATTTATTATGCAATTTCAATAAAATGTTTTGATACGTATATTGTGATATCACAATTTTTTTCAATTTTTAAAAATAAAATAAAAATACGAATTTTCGCTATTTTGTATGGTTTACGTTGACTTCTGTTCGCCACTGTATGTATATCTTACTATATTATTTTTTATTATATTAAAATAAAAAGAATATAGATTGGTAGTACAGGTTTCTACTTTTTGCATGGGGTTAATTACTTAATTCGTTTTCAAATTTGTTATTTTTCAGTTTTTCTAATTAAAGCCGCCGATACCTTTACTTTTATCGCTCGCGGGGTACATTAGCTTTGAGGCCCTACGCATTGCTTCCCTTATCCTGAACCTTACGAACCGCCACTGATAAACGTACAAGGATTTTTTCTTCGTACGCCTCTATTAATATATATCTTCAATTTTATAAACATCAGTGAGAATTTTACAAATTATAACTTCCGGTCAAATTTTCTATGAGAAAGAACACAAAAAATTAAAAACTAATGGCTTCCTTAGAAAGCTTACAGTCTCTTCTTTAAAATGTTTTTTTCATTTTTATTTTTGCGCACATTTTAGGCAAACATACTTTAGTTTTTCCCCAAACGCCTCGCTAGAATATTTAAATTCAATTTTTTGGCGCGCTTAGATTTTTCAAATTTGCTCTTATTTTTAATAATTTTTTATAATAATAAAAAATTTTTTTTTAAAATAAGTTATAATATAAATTTTAGTAAAATTTTCAGCTCTTTCACGTGGCGCTATTAGTTTTTCGAATTTTTTTTATTTTTCGATATATAACGCAAGAACCAAATTTTCGGATTTGTTTTCGATATTGTGAACTTAGCATACACTTTAGCACAGCAAAGACTTTTTTATCGTTTTTTACACCCAAAAATTAACTAAGTCCCAATAAGCGAAATCACATATTGTGCGAGGTCAAAGTCTCTGACAACTGGGCTAACCACTTTTCGGCGGCCACCGATTTTGATGAAATTTTGGATATAGGCTCTACTTACCACTCTTTTCAAAGTCTACCCTGTGCCGAGGTGCACCTTTTATTTTTAGGGGTGAAAACTACCCCTTACCGTAAAAAATTAATAAAACTCAATAAATGGCTAATAAAAACGCTTAGTAGGCCTATACATCACCTCTTAGACCTATGTACTATTGAAATAATTTTTTCAGAAATTTTCAACCCCTAAAAACTACCCTTAGAGAAATAGTCCAGTCCCAATCGTAAAAATGGGGTATTACCTCTACTTTTTTTCGGAGGCCACCGATTTTGATGAAATTTTGGATTTAGGCTCTACTTACCATCCTTTTCAAAGTCTACCCTTTATGAGACACACAAATTTAGTTATAAGTTCAAAAAGTATTTTAGTAAATTTTTTAGTGTGTGTGTATGTGTGCCTTTACGTGGATGTATATATAATGGCGGGATACCGACCCCCGAACACTCAATTCACCTATGCTCTAAAAAAGATTGCAAATCGTAAATTTTTTTCATTTTATTTAATTGCACATTTTTAGCAGCAGCGTACAAAAGTATTGCACAATACCTTCCAACTTCTAAAATATTTTCTATTTTGGAGGTACTGTTGTAAAATGTATATTAAACCTGTATACCAAATGTAGCATGTATGTATGTATACGTGAAATACCGTAATATGCTCGCAAGAGCTCCAAAAATCATTTGCTCCGAAAATTAAAACAAAAAGTCGTTCGGTTTTTTTAATGTAGCGGGATCAATTTTCAAGCTACAGTGTCCATTGAAAAACCATTTTGTAGGTAATTTCACTGGCTATAAGACTGTGGTAATTGTATTATATTAAAACCCTTAATTTTCAAAACGTGAAGGGTCAAAGGGCTAAGCAAAGCTGGTACTTACACTATAAAGAAAACTTCAATACGCTATATCTCCGTCAGTTTTAAGCTACAGAAATACATAAAAAACCAAAATTTTTATTGAAGAAAAATCTAAATTTTGTTACTCAACATTTTTTTTACGTATCTTCAATAGTTTTAGAGTTTTTTTGAAATAAACGCAGAAATCTGTAAAATTCGTAAAATCCCCTTTTCATTTTGAAAAATACACCCTGAAAATCGCTCAAACTATGTAGATCCGAAAGATATCTCTAAAATAAAGTAAATCCTACTAATCCAGTGAATTTGTGAATAAAAGGGACCCTAGTGGGAAAGTTTTGGGGTAGTTTTGATTTCTTTGGTTTTTTATGTATTTAGGTTTGCTGACAAAATTTCGTGACGGAACATTGAGAAAAATGCAAAAATATGAAAAAGTTCGGACTTTTTCGCGGGTTTTCGCTTATAACACAAAATTTCCTACAAATCTCGCTACCCAAGTATCTCCATCCGACTCACCGTTTTGGTTCTAGCGCTAGTTGAAAATTTCCATATTTTTCTAAGTCAGCAAAAAGCCGATTTTGCAATTGGCAACGCTATTATACAGGGTGTATCCGTTAAGTTTACAAAGCGGCCGGCTGTTGATAGGTTTTGGTTGGACGAACAAAAAATCTTTAGGGAGGGCGGTGGAAATCGTAACGGTTTAGCCGCTAGAGCGTTTTGAAGTTTTTTCTTTAGAGTTTTACATATCACCCTGTACCCTGGACGTGACTTCTAATAGTAGAGGAAATATCAAAAAACAGCATTTGTAAAATAACGTAAGTAGACATCAATTTTGGGCATATTTGCTACCTCCTTCCTACCAAAGCCACTGCGGCTCAAGGTTCTTAGTAGCCAAACGTTGTTACTTGCTGTAGTGTCCTTACGCAGAAAAATTTCAACATTTATACTATGACGTAAGTCTGGCGTTCACGGGCTCTTTCTCTATCAATAATGCAAAGTATTTTATGAAGAAAAAGGTGTTTTTAGTTGAAATTTTAGTTTAAAAAAACCTAAAATTTGACTTTGATGACTCGTGACTCTGGAAGTTGATAGGGTGTAACCTTGACTTTTACAGTTTTAGATAGGTGGGAGTATTCTGCGTACACTGATACCTTACTCATGAAAATAGGTCATAGGTTACAAAAATACAGGGTGATATGTAAAACTCTAAAGAAAAAACTTCAAAACGCTCTAGCGGCTAAGCCGTTACGATTTTCACCACCCTCCCAAAAGATTTTTTGTTCGTCCAACCAAAACCTATCAACAGCCGGCCGCTTTGTAAACTTAACGGATACACCGTGTATAATAGCATTGCCAATTGCAAAATCGGTTTTTTGCTGACTTAGAAAAATATGGAAATTTTCAACTAGCGCTAGAACCAGAACGGTGAGTCGGATGGAGATACTTGGGTAGCGAGATTTGTAGGAAATTTTGTGTTATAAGCGAAAACCCGCGAAAAAGTCCGAACTTTTTCATATTTTTGCATTTTTCTCAATGTTCCGTCACGAAATTTTGTCAGCAAACCTCAGATTCGGATTCAGCACCCCAAAATACATAAAAAAACCGAAGAAATCAAAACTACCCCAAAACTTTCCTGATTAAAATACTATTTTACTGGACTATACGTGGAACATGATAAATTTGAATTTGGATGGAAGTGGTATTAGTTTTGTTGAACATTTTTTTTAAAAAAATTTGATCGGTACACCTTCTCTTTGTCATAACTCATTCATTTTACATGCTAATGACTTTTATCAGTGTTCATTTTAAAGGTCTTTCCAAGCACTTGAAATGTAATATAAGTTATCCTCGAAAAATGCAGCGATTTTCCGTTATTCGACGTTAAATACAACATTTTGAGTTTTAGTTTGAAATAAGTCCCGTTCGATCAATCATTACTCGCTTTGTTTTATACCTAGAGCATTCATTCAAAAACCATTTTCTTCGTTTTTTTGTAAGCTTAAGTCATAATAAAAATTTTGATAAAACGCCTTTTTTTGGTCTTATTGACCAAAAACTGTTCGAAAACGTGAAGTTTTTTAATGAAAATTGCAACTTTTCGAACGCTTATAACTAAAAAATATCAATTTTACAAAAAAAGTTTGTACTACATTTTTTGCTTAAAATTAGCCTCTCTATCGATTAACCCTTTGAATACCGGAGAGCGCTCGCTATCGCGCTCCTCTTAAATTTTTCTCAATAAACTGCGAAAATAAACATTTTTGCGCAGTAAGAATAATTCGGACTGTGTTCCTAAATTAAATAGAACCCAGTTTACATACTGGCTAGTGCTAATGACGTATTAAATCATACGCGATTCTGCATTTTTTCAAGTACTTGAAAATGATTTCAATTTTTGAATTTTGCTTATGAAGAATTATGTGTTACACAGACATGTATTTACTAAAGTTACAAGTCCACGGTTGTGGATAGGTTATGGATAGGCGACCAAAAAATCTTATCGGTGGGGGTGGTAGGGGCCGGTGGGGGGGGGGTCGTAACAGTTTAGCGAGCTTTTTTAATTTTTTTTGGTAGAGTTTTACAATATCACCCTGCATTTTTGTAGCCCTATAACCTGTTTGCATATGCAGATAATTGTAAATTTATAGATTTGTCTATCTTTTCTTTTTTGTTATGGGAAAGTCCAAGCTTAGGACTACCAGTCTATCATGTCGTACTCGTCATTATGCAATGTCTAGTAAATCTAGCTTGGTTAGAAGGAAGCAATAGAGAAGAGGATCTGTTGATAAGAGTCTGGAGGGTACTGAAGGAGGAGGAGAAGGGCCTTGCGTTTGAACTCGAGGATGTTTATAGAAGTTCACACGGATGTATAAAATATCAAAACAAAACAAATTTGCAACGGGGATCCGATTACGCAAAGTTGATATCCTCAATATCAACAGGCTGAACCAGAGAAGCAACCATCGGGGTTAACAGGATACACCCTCGTTATGCCACGTGAATCTCGCTAACCAGATCCTTTTGTGATTTCCCCCGAAGAGGGCCCTAAAATCCTCACTATTTCGGGAAATACTAGAAAACGATTTTAAAATAGTGCTTGGCGATGTGAACGCCAAAATAAGAAAATAAGAGTTCAGCAGCGCAGCGCTACCAATGACAATGGCAGTGGATTGGTGGTCGATCTCGCTAGCTCGAACTTGATGGTAGTAAGTTCAACAATGTTCTGGCACAAAAATATTCATAAGATGACGTGGCAGTCACCGGGCGAGGTAACAAATAATGAAATTGACCATGTCCTAATTGGGAGGAAAGGAAACTCGGGTATATTGGATGTAAGAGCAATGAGGGAAGCGTGCTGTTGCTCGGACCACTATCTAGTCAAAGCGAAATTTAGAACACGGCTAACGACCAAAAGACACAGAGGGTAAACACATTCAAGTACGAGAAGGAGTCCGCGAACATAAGGGCAGAAGAAGAGGCACTATTGACTGGTTCGAGCAGGACTGAAGGTCTGAAATTTAAGAAGGAAACCAGAGCCACCGCAAGGCCCCCACAAGAGCCAGGATGGAAGTCTTCATACTAAAAAGAAGAACCACAGACAAGCTGTACAGAAAGAAAAAGAGAGAATATCTAAACAAAGGATCTTACAGATGCAGGAAGACTTCAATGAACGAAGAATCATATATCAGCAATAAATTTCAACCAATAGCAAACATATGCAGGAACATAAATGCGAACCTACGGGTAAATTCAAAAACTCTGCAACTCTGCATCACTGCAAAATTCAGTAATTGGAAGTTTGTAGCTGAATCCTGCAGTGATGTGGCAATGATGAGTTTTTGAATTTACCCTATTAGTAGACCCTTATAGGATAAAATAAAGGTGGAGAGAATATTTTCAAAAGTTATTGAATCCAATCCCCTTAATAAAATAGCATACACAGATCGAGGGGTTTGTACTTCAAGACAATATTTCAATAGAGCCACCGACACTGACTTCGTGAAGTTGTAAAAAGGCAAAAATGCAACAAATCACCAGGCGTCGATGGAGTGGCAGCTGAGTTGAAAAACGAAGGGAAACCGCAACTCTTAAAAATCTTACACGAACTCATATGCAATATTTGGGAGGCTACTAGCCTGCAACAAGGACACCCGCAAAGCGTCAAATCGCCTGTGTGGCACCCAAACGGTCACACTTATTCTAGACCAACGAAAGAACGAAGAAAGCGGGTTACTTGGTTACCATAACAGTAAAGTACAGTACATCGATTCTCGTTCGATTGCGAAGGTCAAGCGGCACATGGTAGTACTTAGTTGGGGACTGCTTGGTAAAAACACACTCGCGTTTGGAATGGTCTATTCCGGTGCGGGTGCATTTATAGATGTTCATGCCTGTAGCAGGAGCATGCATACCTTTAGCGCGGTGCATATTTTTAGATTGTCATGCCTGTAGCGGGAGCGTGCACACCCGCTCCCTAGAACGCGCTTAAAAAATATGGCTTAAAAAAAAATTCAAGGCAAAAAGTATCTTTTTATATAAAGGGTGTACACACTAAGTTTACAAAGCGGCTGGCTGTTTATAGGTTTTGGTTAGACGATCAACAAATCGTAAGGGGGGGGGGGGGGGGGGGAATGTAAAGGTTTAGCCGCTAGGGCATTTTTAAAAAATTTTGGTAGAGTTTTACATAGCACCCTGTATTTTTGTAACCCTGTAACCTATATCCATGAATAAAGTAGCAGTGTACACAGAATACTCCTACCTATTCAAAATTGTAAAAGAGACATTTCCACCCTACCTACTCGCAGAATTATGAGTTGTCAACTTTTAGTATTTTTCACCAAAGCTTATGTCAAAAAATATCAAATAAAGCCAATTTTACCATCAAAATTGCTTATAACCTCAAAAGTAAAGGCCGTAGCATAAAAATTATAGGGATACTATTCTTAGGAAATTTTCTAAGCTATCTAATTTTGGAAAAAAAATTATAAGTTAAATACGTATGGTGAAAAGGTTGTTGAAGGTGAAATTTTAGCTTAAAAAACAAAATTTTGATTTTCACGACTCATAACTCTGTAAATTGGTAGGGTGGAACCGTCCCTTTTACAATTGTAAATAGGTGGGAGTATTCTGCGTACATTGAAATGTCCTGCCACATTTCCTCTACGGCTCTCTCATATACGTATCTTTCGACTCATCCTGTCGTCAGCGTCTCAAAGTTGCTTTCAATGACTGTTTAAGGTTCATATTCCACATGAGAAGATCTGATCATGTGTCTGGTGTCCAAGATTCCTTGTTAGGTTGTGGCATCTTTCGCTTTATTGATATCATGGGTTTGGTCCTTCTGCATAAAATTTTCTACACTAAGAGCCCTCCCTACCTTTCTGACTTCCTCATGCCTCTCCAATCCCTGCGTTCAATTAAATTTCTCAGTCCTGCACATCATTCCCTAATTGGTAGTCGTTCCTTCTTTGTGCACTCGCTCAGACTTTGGAATAATCTTCCTAACTACATATATTCAAAGAATAGGCACAGCCAGGGCTTTCAGAAGGCAAGCTTCTCTCTTTCTATCTTCCTCTATTTAGTATTTCTAATCACTCTCTCTCTCCATCTTTCCCACATTTACTTCCTTTATCTTTGTCCTTTCGCTTTCTGCTTCCTTAGAATATTACATTAAGTTCTTGCTTTTTATACGCTTTATATTAGCTTCACCTGTATGTATGTGTGTATGTATGTATGTATGTTCTATGTAAACAAATCTTGCAACTTGATTTTGACCTACTTCTATATAACCGATCAACTTCAAATTTTGCACATATGCATAGTTCGCGTGACAATGCAATCTGACCATTTTGTAAGAAAATCAAGATGGCGGTTCCAAGATGGCGGTCGATTTTTGCTATTGTGTTCCCCGACCCCCCGACATGGGTATCAAATGAAACGGCATGACAGGTAGAATACAATTAGCTGTATGGCGTCATTACAAATTCAAAATGGCGGCAAACAAAATGGCGGACTACCTTTTTCACAACCCACTCGATATGGGTATCAAATGAAAGGGTGTGACAATTAGAATACTATTATCTGTGTGGCGTCATTCCAAATTCAAAATGGCGGCCAACACAAAATGGCGGATTATCTTTTTCTTTACAACCCACTCGGTATGAGTATCAAATAAAAGGATGTGATAATAGAATACTTTTCGCTGTGGGGCGTCTTTCCAAATTCAAAATGGCGGCCACCACAAAATGGCGGTTTACCTTTTTCTTTATAACCCACTCGGTATGGGTATCAAATGAAAGTGTATGACGAGTATAGTATAGTAAGCTTTGTGATGTCGTTTTAAATCTAATATGGCGGTCACTACAAAATGGCCGAACACATACATATAATAGACTAAAAAATAGAAAATAAAAAATATAGTTTAAAAAAACTAAAAAATACGCTTTTATTTTAAAATGAACTAAAAAGTAAAAAATAATTTTGAATGTAAAGTTTTTATTGCTCCAGCCAGTATAAGAAAACAACCTACCTTTCGAAATCTAAAAAAGCGTGGGGCGCTAGCTAAAAGTTCCGGTGTTAATAAAATAAGAATATAGAGAGCCCCACGCTTTTTTACATTTCGAAAGGTAGGTTGTTTTCTTATACTGGCTGGAGCAATAAAAACTTTACATTCAAAATTATTTTTTACTTTTTAATTCATTTTAAAATAAAAGCGTATTTTTTAGTTTTTTTAAACTATATTTTTTTCTAGTGTTTTTTTTCTTTCCTCTTTATTTAAGTTTAGAATGTTTAGATACTAGATTATGATAAGTTAAGTCGCATAAATAAAAATATGTACATAGCATGTAGTATAGGTACTATAAAAGATGTAAATCTTGTGTACTACTCTAACAATAAATTATTATTATTATTATTATTATTATTGCTACCCTATTCATGTAAATAAGTTATACGGTTTCAAAACTGCGATATGATATGTAAAACTCGAACAAAAAGAATTGAAAACGCCCTAGCGGCTAAACAGTTGCGACTCCGCCCACCCACCCACCCATACGATTTTTTGTTCATCTAATCAAAGCCTATCAGCAGCCGTCCACTTTGACTTTCACATTAAAAAAAAAACCCGGTATTTTTCTCATATCCGTGGAAAAAATCTCCGGTACTCAAAGGGTTAGCGGGGTTATTTTGACCAAAAATATTTCCACCCCCGAGTTGGGGTGGGAACCACCCGCAAATAAAAAGCGCACATTGGGATATGGTAGACTTTGATTTTTGAGTCATTCCCTATCTACTGTTAAAATTTCAAGTAAATCGGTCGCCACCGAAGAAAAGTAGAGGTGATATCGGTTAGGAACTGGACTATAAACATTGTAAGGGCATCCAACTGAAATAAAAGAGCGATAGCGATGTTCTGGGGGTATTACTCTTTGAAACACGTTTGCTTTGATTCCAATCGTACTCGTAAGTAGATTGTATTGAGTCTTGAACATGTTGGTCTTCCTTTAAGTACTACATACTATCGTGAATTGTTGTATGCTTTGTTGAATCGCTAAGACAATAAAGGACATTGAGTAATCGCATTTGATTGAACGAGGATCCTTTTTCATTGTGAAAGTTTCGGCAACTAATATAAAACTTCGATTTTAGTAAACTTTTTTCGATTTGAAAAAATTCAAGATCCGCTTAAAAGTAAACCTTAACACGCCCTTACCACATCGAATCTGGCATGAAGCCATCAAATCGATATCAAAATCTGCAATTCAAGTGCTCAACAAACATCGTAAGTGCTTTTATGGCGGCACTTTCGAATGCTTGCGTTGTCAAGTGTCGATTGGAATCTTCTCATTTCCAATTTTAAGGAAGGTATCTCTCTCCGCAGTGATACAATCCGGGCAGCACGGGGCTCCTCCTCCACCATAGTTGTAGCAACCAACTTGAAACATGGAACACAATTCGGATTCTGTAATCGAGATTAATAGTGGCGCAATTCGAGTGAAATAATCATCCCTTCATCCGCCCTTTTTGGCCTAAGGGTAGATAAGCACAGGGATGAATGCCTCAGTCCATTCTTGTTCTCTGACTCTCTTTCTCCTTCGATAGGGATTAATGTGACATAATAGCCGCGAGTAATCCTTGGAGTTTGCAATAAATTCGGGAGTTTTTATGTAGGGCCAACTTTGACAAAATGCCGCTATTAATTAGACAATTAACGAAATTGAAACACGGCAGCGAAAGTGTTGTTGTTGCTGTTGCCCGTTAAGGACACTCATCAAAAAGGATGGCGATATCGATATTTGATTCTAAGGATACCGATGGACGGGCGACGGGGGCGGTTAATGTTCGCCTTTTTGGTTGATTTGTTTTAATTGGCACTTTTCCTGAGCAATCTTTGCAAAAGTGATTTTTATGTTAACGCTTAGAGTAATTTGGTGGGTGTTCCCCGCGGTGTTAGATTTATAGATTGAGGGCAATAAGTTAATTTTATTTGCACGTTTTTATTATACTGATATGAAAAATTTCATTAGATAGAAGCATGTATCAAATAAAATAAGCGAAGGAGTTTTATTTCCCACTCTTGCTAAATATTTTCACCCTCTTTTTTCACATCATCGATTTCACTCTATTTAAAAATATTTTTTCGTCAGCAATAATTCCTTTTGAGTCCTTTATGAATTTCTACTGCGCATAAGAATTCGTTCATTCATTGAAAAACAGGAGGGTTATAAATTTTATTTGAAGGATGCTCATTGGGAACTCTGTTAATTACACTTCTCTCGAAAGTTCGTTAAATGATGAAAATATCATTTATTAAAAATTCTTTTTTTCTCGAAAAAATTGATTGAAAAAGAGAAGAAGAAAATACGAAATTCAACGTCGAGAGCAATCATACAAAAATACCCGTCGATTGATTTCTGGGAATTTGTGTGAAATGCCTTGTAGTTTTTTATGTTCGTTCATTCACAGAGAAGGATTCTATTTCATGGGTGTATTGATTGGTGGTTTTTCCGATAGAATGTAAAAAACCGGGAAATTTTTTCACGCTTTTGATGACCATGTATGAAAGAAAATTTGTGTTAAAGGGAAAACTCGTAGTAATTTCCCGAGAGGTGTATAAATATGGTAATCCCATTTGGAAGTTGCATGTTGTTATTATCTATATGTAACTCTGTAGATGACTATAGAATGTGCTACGCAAGGAAAAAAAAATCTTGTATTTACATAATAGAGTATTTGCGAATTTGGTTGGGAAATATGAAAGTGAATTTCTAATTTTCTATGTTACTTTCAATCTATTTCTAATTCAACCCTTACTTTCCGTCCGGATCTTTCTGTCTCCGATTTTCTAAATACCCAAAACGTCTTTGAGTTCATTCCTCTGTATCCATTAGAGCACTTAAAGAAATCTTCAAAGTTAGCGAGCCATGTCAAAGGTAATGAAGAAGTTTCGTTCATTAGAAACAATTCGGTTGTGTCTTTAACGTAAAATATATTAAGAACTTAAATCCCGGAATGAAAATGAATTTATGAATGACCTATAAGTAAAAGGGATGAATACCTTTGAGGTAAAAATCTTCCATTCTGTAGTTCAATCCCAAGCTTGGATCTTCCAGAGGAAGTTGTTTTATAAGTGCTTTAAAACTCTACTTTGTGTCCCGGTAGAATTAAGTCTGTTTTCTGGTGACAAGATCATACAAACAATCGTAACGTTTTAGCCGGTACGGCCGTTGAAATGTTTTTGTTAGAATTCTACATATTTTTTTTAAATCTTAATTTCTGAAATTGCGCCCCCGTCCAGTTGCGCCCGGTGCAGGTGCATCATTTGCACCCGTGAAAGTGAAGCCCTTGTTCTCGCTCGGGCCTCAAGGTAGAAATCGGATCTGCGATGATGGTGATAGGTAGGTAAAGGCGCCAGTTCTCCAATGATGGAGAACATAATATCTGTTTGCTGTAGTTCGGCCAAGCCCTAGTATTTGCCCATACATCCGTCTGGAGCCTGTTATAAAAACTGTTTTTCCTAGTCTGACCAATTCATCAGGCTTCTCATTGCCCTAAATGTTCTTGTGAAACGGCCCCCACTGAAGATGGATGTTCTGCCTGCTATGCAAGGAATAGAGATTGGTGCCGCTATAGTCGCTAGGCCCGACTTCCATCCCGCCTAGCATTTAAAAGGGGTATGCCTCGTGCAGCGTGTGGGCCCCATGTGCAAATGAGAGCTTTCCCCTTAGATTCCTCATGGGCACCACACAAAGGAAAATCTGCGATACTGAAGTGATGTATGCAGCGACTGTCAAAAACGAATAGAATACACGCCTTATATATGAAGGCGCACATTCTGCAGACGACTGCGACGGCGACGTCGCCGAGCGTGGCCACCGAATCAATCTAATTTCTATTTCGTAGCCGTCGCCTGTCAAAGTTGCATGGGTGCTGTGGCATGGGTTTGTGTTGCTAGTCTCGTGTGTTCCTGTGTGCGTGTGTATCATCCTAGTGGGAAAAATTGGGAGCGCTGTTCATGAGAGCTTACTTTGAGCGCTGTTAAATATCCTCGCGAGGGAGCATTACCGGAGCTTTCATAAATTTTATAGAACGAAGAAAATTAGCGATTATCTTGATGACCATAAAGGGTGGCATTAGCATACTCAATGGACCGGCTCTCGTTCGATACGAAGGACAAGCAGCTTTTAAAGTGGTTCGAGTTTAGTTGGGGTACTGCTTTGATAAAACCACACTCGCGCTTGGAAAGGAAAAGGCAATTGCAAAAGATAAACAAAATAAAAGCTTTTCGATACCCGCATCACACTTCCACAGGCGTCCATGAAAATTCTTTATTAAAAAGCTTTTTTATAATGCTCCTAGAACGCTTTTGAAGGAGCATAAAAACTTGTGCTCCCCTGCAATGATATGCAATGTTAAAAAGTATATGGAACTGGAGCGTAACGGGAGCGCTATAAGCTTTTTAAGGAGTGCTCAAATAGCGCTATTGGAGCACTCCATTTCCCGCTGGGATGCGGCTGGCCAAGATGATTATTCTGGTATGTTTTTTAATTTCTGTCGCCGTCGTTCTTAGTGTGTGCACACAACAAATTTCGTTTTGGCCGAGGAAAATAGTTTCGCCGTCGCCCTTAGCATGTTTATAGCATTCCAAATGAAATGTGGCAATCGCAACATCTGCCTTACGAATGAAAAGTTTTTTAAAAAGCTTTAAGCTTAACTCTCATACAAAGCTTTAGTTTTTATTGTTGCCTTACTTCGTCCCAGCGAGAAATTAGTCCAATGGTCAAAAAAAGGCCTTCGTAATGCGAAAAATACCGCACGCGATGTTTTTTACCAAATGATTTTATATATTTTTATAAGCTTAAATTCAAAATGGCGTCATCCCCACCCTCTTGCTAAACTTACAGTGAAGGAAAATGCGTTTAATTCTATATCTCAAAAACTATGCATTTTACGACAAAAATGTATATGATCTTTTTTGTAGATAAATAAGTGGTTTAACTTTCTTGTTTAGAACTTTTTTGTGTAAAGTTAATATCTACGGAGAAATAGTTCTTCAAACTTCATATATCACTTTCTTTGCACTATATTTCGTTAATGGTTAATTCTACATGAAAAAATTCTTCGTAAGACTTATCTATAAGTTCATTTTTTTGCAAAATTGGAAAGCTTGGACAGTTTTCATTGAATAATGTCGGACAATTTTTATCCTACGGCTTTTACTTATTTATTAGTTATTAGTTTATTATTATTAGAAGTTATTAGCAAGTTTGATGTTAAAATTGGCCTTATTTGGTGCTCATTTGGCAAAGCTTAAATGAAAAATTACGAAAAAGAGCCAATTATTGCATTAAATTGCTTATAACTCCAAAAATGAAGGCCGTAGGATAAAAAATGTTCAGACAATATTCATAGGAAATTGTCCAAGTTTTCCAATTTTGCAAAAAAAATATTAGTTAACTACGTATTTTTGGAGAAAAGGTGGTTTTAGTTGAAATTTTAGTTAAAAAAGACGAAATTTTGAATTTGATGACTCATTGCTCTGGAAGTTGATAGGGTAGAACCTTGACTTTTACAGTTTTAGATAGGTGGGAGTATTCTGCGTACACTGATACCTTATTCGTGAAAATAGCTCATAGGGTAGCAAAAATACAGGGTGATATGTAAACCACTACAAAAAAAATTCAAAACGACCTAGCTGCTAAACCGTTACGATTTACCGCCCTATTTCCATACGATTTTTTGTTCGTCTATCCAAAACCTATCCACAGCCGGCCGCTTTGTAAACTTGGCGGTGTACACCCTGTATATTGGGAAAAAACTACTTTTGAATCTACGTTTTCCGACACTTAAAGCGCCATAACTGGTGCAATATTAGCCCTACGTAAAAAATGATTACAACAAAAATTATAGATAATCGTGCGTTCTATAAGTCTTAGGCAGGATTTTTTCATGTAGAATTAATCATTAATGAAATATAGTGCAAAGAAAGTGATATATGAAGTTTGAAGCACTATTTCTCCGTAGATATTAACTTTACACAAAAAAGTTCTAAACAAGAAAGTTAAATCATTTATTTATCTACAAAAAAGACCGTATACATTTTTGTCGTAAAATGCATAGTTTTTGAGATATAGAATTAAACGCATTTTCCTTCACTATAAGTTTAGCAAGAGGGTGGGGATGACGCCATTTTGAATTTAAGCTTATAAAAATATATAAAATCATTTGGTAAAAAAAATCGGGTGCGGTATTTTTCGCAAAGAAAAAGTACCTATTTATTGGACTAAATGGAGTGCTATAATAGCGATCTTTGAGCACTCCTTAGAAAGCTTACACCACTCCCGTTCCTATACCAGTTCTTTTTAACATTGCATGTCATCAGAGGGGAGCATTCCTTTTAATGAACCATTAAAAGCGTTTTAAAAGCATTACAAAAAAGATTCTTAATAAAGAATATTCATGGAGGCATGTGAATATGTGAATAAGCTCCGGTCTCGAAAATATTTTATTTTTGTTCATTTTTTGCAATTGCTTTTCCTTTCCAAACGGGAGTATGGTTTTACCAAAGCGGTCCCCCAACTAAATACTAACCTCGTTCAATGCTGCTTGACCTCCGTATCGAAAGAGAACCGGACCAAGAAAGCTCCCTTTTTTTCGTCCTATAAAATTTCTTGAAAACTCCAGTAATGCTCCCTTGGAAGCATATTTGGCAGCGCTTAAAATTAGCTCCCCTAAGCAGCGCTTCCAATTTTCCCCCCCGGGATATTTCAAACGATTATATTGGTGACTTTAAAAGTTGTCATTTATCATACTCAATAGACCAGTTCTCGTTCTATTGCAGTGGTCTAGTAGGCCTGGTCGTGATTAGTACTCAATGGGTGGACCACTTGGAAAAAAGGCACTCGCGTTTAAAAATATAAAGCTTTCGACACCAGCGCAGTTATTAGTTTTTAGCCTCTAATTTCTACTTGGGATGAGCAAGGCGTTAGACGCGCCTCGTGGGCCTTATACGGCAATCCAGTATCCAGACTGGGTTCACATAAGGCACTAGGGCTAGCCTAATAAGGGCCCTATCTGCACCCTCTCAAAATACCCCATCATTGACAGTATAGCTTTCTTATTGATTGAGGAGAACCTTTCTAGTACTAGGATAATGGTGTGGTCCGCATGAGCGACTGCGTTTATCCTGCCATCCTCTATAGCGTTTAACCATAGAAGCGGACCATGTGGAGTTTTCAGCTACCTACCAAATCTTCCCTCGGTGCTGATGTTGCTGGAAGCGTCTTCTATATCGAGATAAACTGTTTGTATTCTAGGAAGCATTCGACTACCCGCATTTTCCCTTGTAAAATACATGATGGGAGACAGACATAGGAAAGTCTGCTACAAAGTTGATTGCATCTTATCATACTAATACCTCATGATAAGTCTATACTATTTGTGTAGAATATGGAGCTAAGAAGTTTTTAGGTTCAAGTCACACCAATCCCACATGACAGATAAGTGCACAATTATTCGTTTAGAAATGTTTGTGCAAAAAAATAATACGGCTTGAACCATTCTTGATTCCTGATCCTTTCATATTACCAAACACACAACTATTACTCATAAAGGTATCCCAGGCGCAGAGCAAGCAATAAATATAATTTAGAATAGAGGAGCCTAACATAAGGATGAAACTGATTGGGGGTTTCCTGTTTATTCTTGACTGTCATCTTCATGAATGCTGATCCATAAATCATGAGCCGTTGCCAGAGTTAAATGTGCTGCGGCTACGAGAAAACCCACAGGTATTCGGCATCAAGAAAGAAGCTGTTGCTTTTATCATTGCGGGGGCGGGGATTTGTCCCCATCAACTACTATCCTGCAGGGGACATGAATCTCAATAAAGGGGGGATAAGATGCCATTAACAGGACTCCAGGTGACACATATTTAACCTTAATCGAATCAACAAAAGAAGAAAGATCTTTGAACAGAAGTGAAAATAATTTCTTTCCTCCATCTCAGCCTTGTGCGCTGTCGTCATTACGTTCACATTTTCTACCCACAATTTATGGCGACTATATTTATTTTAAAGTTGCTAAAGGAAAAAACAGGTTAAATTTAAATATCTTTCCCGAAATGTCGTTCAATCTCTCGATTGTAATGGCCGTGTCCATCAATAAAGGTTCTTCAGCAAAAAAACAAAAAAGGTTTGACGTAGCTCTTCCATAAGTTTGTCCAGGTTTGTTTTTGCCTGTCGAAGTTTTCGTCTATCACAGACAGGACTACTTTTAGGCGGCGAACTTAAAGATTTCAACTCGAACTTTTAATGGAATTAAATCTTGCACTTCAACTTTCTGGCACTCATATACAGCACGATAGCATTTTGTATTAAAGTTTGAACTTTAACAATAAAAATGGAGGAGAAAAACTTGAACAAGTAAAGACAAGGATTTCGCCTTAAACTCTGTCTCGAAAATTTTTGTTTTGTGAACTGAAAGAAGTAAGGATTGTTTTTGGACTTTAATCATTATATTTTATTTTTTGTCGGAAGGAGTGTGCGACATTATACATAATTTTTGGGCGTTTATTAAATTTTAAGTATTCTGCGAGTTTGTTCATTCAATATTTTTGATTTAAGCTTGGGTTGGAAGGATTATGGGACATTTATAAATGATTGAGGCTCCCTTTAACAAAAGGCGATGAGAAGGTATAACTAAAAAAACTCGAGCCTGAAACTCGTAAAGAAGTAGACAGATGTATGCCTTTAAAAACATGGCGTCGAAGCATCCTTTCTAAATGTGGTCATCCTGTTCTGTTGACTAAATCCCAAACTTTTCTAATCGACACAGTTCTAAGGAGCTACTATATTGAGGATTTTTTCTGGCTGTTCAATCAACGCGCAGTATTGGATGATGTTGAATTTAAAGTTCAACCCATATCCGTCGGTAATCCCCAGTGCTGAATGCTACCAGCCGTTGTCACTGAAGACAGAATGAGGTTTTCCATATGAAATGTGGTATGGGGAAAAACCAAATTTGTCCTGTGAAGCATATGTTATGATTCCTCACAAAAGGTATCAGAAATTCGATGATAAATATTAAGTAAGCAGTGCCGGAGTTACCAACAAGCAAAACAAGCAATTACTTGTAGGCCCCCACCCTCAGGGGCCCCGCGACTCTTATTTTTTGTTTGGTTGGTCTTTAGATTTTTTAGATAAAAGGGCAGTAAAAAAACTAGCGCGTGTACCCAGTGCACGTGAAATATGGGAAACATCTTTGGCGATCTTTATCTTTCTTTAAATTGAATAATTAGTAAGAATAAAGGCCATTTTACATCCCAAACGCAAAGTGGAAAAGCAGCTCTGGAGCTCTTTTATCCCACAGACATTTTGCCTTTGGGATGTAAAATGGCCGTAAGTTTTATAGTCACCGATTTGTGTTGTAAATGTACCATTGCCGTTGATGACCTTCGACCATGATGAAATGTCAGAATACTACTTGCAATAGGCCATAGTCCTTGTAATGATGATTTCGACAGCTTCTTATCGTATTTGTAGATGATTTTGGAATACTTGCTTCCTTGAGACTTGTGTACTGTGGTCGTACAAGCAAACTAAGTAATAGTAAATTTTTCTGATTTCATATTCAACATGAATAGTAAGTAACAATGCAACAATAAAAACTAGCAAAAGGACTACCCTACAGATGACTAGTCCAAAAATGAAAAGATTCCTGTAGAAACGGGGCTGCCCGTCGTGAACTGATCCTTTAGTCGCACCCTATTTGTTTTTTAAGTGCGGAAACAAAATTTCAAAACAAAACCTTTCGTTAGTCCTTGAGCTCAGAGTCATCAGAATTGTCGTAGTCCGGCGGCGCCAACGAAATAGGAATAGATTATTTTCTGTTTAATTATAACTGCACAGCACTTTTCATTTAGTTTAACAAAATTGAAAAATATCTCACTGCACAACACATAACAAAGTTAGCACACACTGTCAATACGTGGTAATGAATGTTTACTGTTGACATCCAGTGTTGCCGGACTTTCAGATTTTTCCCTATTTTACTATAAAATTCGCGACATCTTGTTGAAGAAATTTTATTGTATATATTTGAAATAATTGCTCTGATGACTTTTTATTAATCACGATATCCAAGCCTATTCTGAACTTCGCTGGAATTTTCTTACATCGCTAGCATACAATGTAAGAAAATTCCAGTGAAGTTCTTGCATTAGTTGCGTATTATTATTATACTACAAAATACAGACATTTGATAATACAACAAAAAGATTTCAGTTCAAAACTGTCTTTTCAAGATTTTAATTTATTCATACAAATATATTACATATTTAGTCTATCGCTTACATAAGGCCTATAAATCCAGCTGGAAGACTATAATTATCGATTTCGTTACTTCCTCTACGTAAGCGTTGGTAGCCGAATGGTAAAATGTAGGATCCGCGTCAGGGGTCGAATCCTGTCGTGGGTTCGAAGCCTGACGGCTGCGCTTTTTTTGTTAAAATTTGAAAGATTTTGAAGAAGGGAAAAACATTCCACTAACAATTTTAATTTTGGATAACGCTTGTTTGGTATCATTGGAATCGTCTTCGAAATTATATTACACTTGTTCAAAAGTCAAAAATTCGTAATTATTTCAAAATTTTGAATTTAAGAAAGACAAATACATTGCATACAAATTTCAAAGGATTTAAGAACATATTTTCAATTATTTAAGATAACACCATCCATCCATTTAGTTAATTTGCTGTATTTTCCTATAAAATTTAGTAATTTTTCAATTTTGACAAGAAATTTTTTTTTCTGTGTAGGGAATATTTGTGTTAAAATTGCAATGGAATTTCAAGAAATTATTATGGCTTACAATTTAAATAGCATCGGATTTCTTTTAAATATTTGAAATTTCATATAAAATATTTTTATAGGAACAAGATGAATCTAGCACCATTTTTATAGCACCTACATTATAGCAACGAATGAAAATTAGTTGTGATAACTAAAACGTTTTAATTTTTAGCTGCCGCTATATGCTTACAATCAAAACAATAGATTGACGTTTGTGCATTATTGTGCTACGAAAGAGATATATGAGTGGATAATTCCATAACTCAAATTTTTAGATGAGAAGTAATTTAAGTCCGCCCATTAAATTTTTTTATAGGAAATCAAGTAAATTAAGCTAAATAATCATTTACATTAATCGGTTGTAACTTCCTAGCATTCGGTCCTTCTACAGACAGAATTCTAAGAAATCCGAATTCCATCTAAATTTTTGTAAGATATTGTAGTTAAGAAATTTACTGTAGTTGTGCAATTTACATTTAATAGTAAGAGTCCTTTTACGTACTTTTAAACTCTTATGCACTCCTTGCTTTATTATACCTTTTTAGAAATAATTTTAAATAAAAACTTTGAAATATAAATTAAATAAAAATTCGAATGCCGAGATCGAGAATTGAACCTGCGACTTTTTCGGAATCAACGTCGAATATCATACACTCAACCAACTCGTCCATTCTATGATTCTTGGTTTGTTATTGTTTTAGAATCGTTGCAAAACACAACAACAATTGCATTAAGCCAAGCGTTTCAGCCTTGAAAAATTACTCTCAACGCGCGCAAAGATGTTTCACATCAAAAAATTGTTTGGCCATAATGTTTGCATAATATACAACCATGATAGTTTTGCGACTAAAACAATATAGGCCCAATTCCAAGCGCAAAGTGGAAACGCAAATTGGAGCTCTTTTATCCCACAGAAGTATTCCCGATAAAATTGAGCCTACTGATAGGTCTACCAGAGCTGTAAAAAGAAGTCAAAAGAAATATGTTACCACAGTGTTAAATAATTTTGGGTAATTTAGGAATAACATTATTTGTTTTATTTTAATTCATCTTTTATTATAAATTCAAACTTCTTCCTAGTGAAGAACAAAAACAGTTAGCGGAAGTGGACCAGTGTGTAGATGATGTTCAACCCGAAATAAAGAATATGTTCACACAGACTGAGTATAACTTTAAATTATAATTATTATTTCACTACTAATTTATTAATGCGCAGACAGTGCCGCGGCTAGGCACTATGCCGCCCAGTGCACATCCGCCGATGCCGCCCCCTTCAAGGGCAAAATTTTTTTCGCTCGCGGCTTTTTTGTTCTTTATAAGAATTAAAAGGATAACAAATTGTTAATTAAATAAATTTTCTTTCTATTTGGCAAAGTCAATCAAGTCATTTATTAGTACAGTTCCTCTAAGCCTGGTACAGACTATGCCAGTATTTCAGTCGAGTGGCGAGTAATTTACTTGCCACTAAACGTTTTAAAAAGTATTATGTAGTAGCTAAAAAGTGTCCGAACACAGTGCATTAGTAAGTATAGTATGAAAATGAACAGACGGCAAGATAATAAAGTAAAAACTAATAAATTTAAATTTATTTGTAATGGCAATATTAGAAGAAGTAGAGGATGAAATTGGTGCCAGGAAAAGAAAGAGAATATGGATAAGAAGCGACTTTACAAAATTTGTTCACACTTGTCTAGTGGCTTATCAAGTAATTAGTGAGTCATGGTATCCTGCCGCTACTCAACCGAATAAATAGAACAGGAATGGGTTGACTAGAATAAATGATTTTACTAAATTACTCGATTAAATTTGTTTGTCCATACTGGCTTATTTACTCACTCGACTAAAATACTGGCATAGTCTGTACCAGGCTTACATCAGAATCGATAAGATAAGACCAGAGCAGACAAGCTGAAAACGGATGGCGACTTCTCTTCTACTTCTTGCTGGGCCACTGCCTTTCGTCTCGGCGAAACTTCTTGCTTAGCCTTCTGCTCCGCAAACTGATTTGGTCCTGAAAAGGACCGTTTCTGTGTATCGTTTCCGATTAATCCGGTTTTTGGTCCTGAAAAGGACCGTTTCGCGGTTCATAATTAGGGGTTTATGTTGTAGTCGATAGATCAACTAGTCTGTTGCTGGAGCCCGACCAAAAGTTGCCATGCTCTAGCCAGATACATGGCTGCAAATCGCTTTCGGTAACATGGAACACGTGCACGTCTAGCCTATTCGACTAGACATCTGCATTTTACTTATCTGTGCTTATACCTTCTTATTGAAATGAATGGTAATGCAAAAGGTCGCTCATATGCCTTCAAATTGGAATGAATTGTAATGCAAAAGGTTGCCGTTATGCCTTCGACCCCAGGACCTCGCAATGTTAATCGACATTACTCATTCGAAGGATAATGTACGGAATCGACTCTAGAAGATTTCTGCTGGGTTGTTTTTGTGTCGCCTTTAGTTCATCGTTTGTTTATTGTGTACATGCTGCGTGTGCTAATTAATTATTGGTAATCCATTGAGTGCTGTGTTAGATGTTTGTCTTCTTTTTGTTTATCGTCGCTGCTTATTTATATTTTTGCGCTCATCGTCAAAAATGCCTTGTCTTTTGGCGGCTGTCGTCGCTCATTTAATTTGAGATGACGCCCTTGCCTTCGGCACGATATATTTATAAAATACATATGTATATTGTACAAATTTTGGGCTCGCTTCGCTCGCGAAATTGCCGCCCTTCCCAAGTGCCGCCCAGTGCAAATGCACAGTCTGCACATATGGGTGCCGCGGCACTGTGCGCAGAGTTGACAACGAATGCGCCAAAGAACTGCGGATTATGGAGTTGGAAACAAAAATCAATGACATGAAAAAACAGAATCAGGCATTGGAAAAAAAATGCGAAAATTATGGTAGTATTGAAAAATCATTGCATTTAAATGTTCTTGCAAATAAAGAAAAATACTGTAAAAGAAAATTAAAGAAGATTGTAACTTAACATCAGAGACTTTTCATTTTTTATTTAATTAAATGCCATTATATCTCTTGAATGCATTGAACCCTTAAAATTTTTGGTATCATATATTCTTACATGCTATTTTCCTTATAAATTTCATTAGGAAATAAATTGTTTTTAATTTTTAACGTAAAAACTACTTCACCTATTCCATTGCAATTTTGTATGGAGTTCGATAGTAGATCGATCTAACTCCATGCAAAATTGCAATGAAATCGGTACAGTAGATTTTACGTTAAAAATTAAAAACCATTTATTTCCTAATGAAATTTCATAAATCGTGTACGCGTGACGTCACACCATAAAAGCTCTCCGTAAGAGCATACCTTCACTGAGAAAAAGGAGATGTGCATTCAAATCATTCTCGCTTAACCCAACTCCGCTACGGAATTGGATACGGCGAAATCAGCATAGGGGTTAACTCAACTTCCTGGCGTAGTTGACAACGCAATGGTGTCAATTCCGTGAGGAATTGGGAGAAACCCGCCGGAATTCGTTAAATAACATACCCCCGTTGATTTTATGTTATACGACATTACTTGAAGTACAATAAATGATTAAGAAACATCACTGAGCATTTGATTTGAATATTTTTATATTTCGATTAATTTTGGAAAAATTTCATTCAAATTAAAATACTTTTGAAGGGATGTTAAAAATGTTTGAGTCGATAAAATCTGCGGTCCAGCAAATGATTTCTCTCAATAGGTTCTATTTCGAGCGGGATTCGATAAATCGAAATTTTCTATTACTATAATCACTAAAAGTATTTTATTAATAGATTTATGTGAATGATAATTTTTTTATGCAAATAAATAACAGAAGATATATTTATAATAATTTATTATTATTATATTTTATTATATTATATTTTATATATTTTATATATTATATATTTATATATTATATATTATATATTATATATTATTATATTTTATAATAAACTTTCTTTGAAAAAACTATTTACAGAAATATTATATACAAAAGTTTTTTTTAAAACTAAGGTGCTTTGACCTTCAAGCTTTCCTGGTGATGATTTTCTTGAAAGGACATCAACTTTGATGATAGATTTTCATCTGACCTTTCACCATTTCTGCTTTCATTTACCTTTAAAATAAATCAAATATTCAAAAAAAAAGTATTCTTATAAAATCAAAAAATGTGTATATTGTGCAAAGTAACTTACGATTTGGATATATGGTTAACTTTTCGAAGCTGACCTTGACCACTTAGCGATGAAATCAATCTTATAACCGATTACGGGAATAAGAGTTGCTATTGTGAGTCCAGTTAGCAGCTTTATAGGATCTATAGTAATTTTTTGATCTAAAACAAAATATTTGTATATAACAGATTAATGTTTAAAATATAATTGTAAATAGTCTATGGCTTTAAAAAAATATATTTACCTTTAAACGAATTGACAAGCCCTTCAAATTCCATTTAATTAAATATCCCAAGTTTGCCCACCAGCCATCATCAAAATTTGTCTACGCAAATAAAAAAAAGTTTCCACATGTTGCAAATTCTATACACAAGCAGACACATCAATCGCCCTACTTCACAATAATAATCCACTGTTTCACTGTTTAATTTTTCACTTCACTGATTGGAAATTCCACTCGAACCTGTCTTCGGGATCTTTGCACGGAGTCAACTAACATTTTGAAGAAAAAAAGTTGCACACAGCCACTGTTGATTATATTAGGGGTAGTTACAAATAGCAAACAACCAAAAAAACGTCTACCTCTACAGATAATCAGGCGGCGACAGTGACAGTCCCGATAATAAAAAAAAACGGTCCAGTTTTTATGACGAGTTGTTTCTTTTAGCTAGATCTTAGTATGCATAAATTATTGTGTCAGCTACAGACTAAAATTTAAACAAATAATACATTTTATTAATTGAAAAAATAAATGCCCTTTCCTCAAACCAACCGCAATAAATTCAACTGCGTAAAGTTTTCAATAGGAACTCCGCCGCGGAATTGACCCAAAAAAACGCATTCTTTTGCTTTAGCATACTTAAGATTGGTATAAAGCATTATTCATTTGGTGAAACTGAACTTACTCCAATTCCTTGGCGGACTTGGTACAATTTTTGTTTTTTTCTCAGTGTTGTAATACTTGACTTGTACCATGGGTTAAACTAGGTGCTTGCTTGCGTTATGTATCCTACTGGTCGACAATAAATTTACTGCAGCTAAATCCTTCGAAATCCCAGTGTATTTTTATCTCTCTCACTCTGCTACTGTTCGTCCTGACATTTCTGCTATCGCGTTAAACTCCGTTTCTCTTGTTTGCGTTAATAAAGCAAGAAATCTTAGGGTGGTACTGAATAGCAGCATGACCTGCTGCGATTACATTAGTTTCATTGTAAGTAAAACCTTCAGACTCCGGTCTAAACTTCGTTACCATTGTGCCTTGCTGAGAAGGCCTGAATTTGCATAAAGCCTTACTAATACCGCTTCTAATGCATGACCTTTCCATCAATTCCTCTCTTAATTCATCTTCTGCCCATAAACTTGAAGTAGCGTTTAACGATTGTGTACGTTTTGTTTATTTACGGCGTTTTGTCCACATTTTACCCTACTCGAACTCCGTTTTGGGCTGCTCTCTAAGTGACTTTCGTGAGTATAGGCTTATGCGACTGTTTCACGATATCCTACGAGAGCGCAAACCTGCATACCTCAACCAGTTTGTGCAGTTTTCGCAATGCCTCAGAAATAATAATTTAATAATTCCGCGTTTCCGCATCTTAATTGTTCAGCGTTCTTTCTATAGCCTGAACAAAATATGACGTGCCGCGCCGTAACCGTACGTACCCTAACGTACGAACATGAGTGTTCATAAGGCACCGACCTAAATTGACTTAATGAACTTGCTATGTTCGTTCGTTAGGGTACGTACGGTTACGGTACGGTACGTCATATTTTGTTCAGGCTTTTGTCTTCGCAACACAGCTTTGGAACGGTCTCCCTAAATTATATTAAATTAAATTTGAATCACCCAATAATCCCCGTGTTCTTTTAATGAACTGGGTTTTGAGAGCTTTTGAGTTCCCATACAAAATCGAAAACCCAGGTTTTATCTGGGTCTTCTGGTTCTTCGATTTTGTATGGGAACTCAAAAGCTCCTCAAATGCTCTCAAAACCCAGTTCATTAAAAGAACACGGGGAATATATCACCCGGCCCGCGGGATCATAATGCATTTTCGAAGTGGCCCGCGATACCATTTGGGTTGGGCACCCATGGTCTAGAAGTTCGTTTATCAATAATACATCTCTCCTAACTTATTATATACTCGCCAATCCTCTCCTATCCTTCAAGTTAAGACTACTACGAACCATTGCACCATGACCTGGAGCCAGGGGCGCTTCCAGCCAACTGGCTTAAGAGGGGTAATTTTAAAAAAGAAAAAAACTTAAATATTTTTTTATTCCATAAATAAAAAACAATCAACATAAAAAAAAGGTAAATATCCAGAATAACTCCCCCACCTCCGATTTTGATAAAATTTTTACACAATGTACAGTTAAATATGTAGAATCCAACTACGTTAATAAAAAGTGTCGGCCAAGTCCCGTTACGCGGTAATCTTACTGTAAAGTGCCGTAATTCTAATAATGCAACAGTTAATAATTCCTATATTATTCCACCAATATTGATGAAATTTGGACACATAGTATATTTTGATGTGGACAATTTATTTTTGAAAAAAAAATTTAACACTCATGCACCGTTACCTTTTTTTTTAACTGTAAAGTGCTAACACTTCAAAAATGCAATAATTGCCAAACTGTACCACTTTTTTTCACGAAATTTACATAAAATATATATTTTTTTAAAATAATTTGTTTTTAAAAAAATCTGCCTTATTTTAAAAAAATATATATTTTATGTAAATTTCGTGAAAAAAAGTGGTACAGTTTGGCAATTATTGCATTTTTGAAGTGTTAGCACTTTACAGTTAAAAAAAAGGTAACGGTGCATGAGTGTCAAATTTTTTTTTCAAAAATAAATTGTCCACATCAAAATATACTATGTGTCCAAATTTCATCAATATTGGTTAAATAATATAGGAATTATTAACTACTGCATTATTAGAATTACGGCACTTTACAGTAAGATTACCGCGTAACGGGACTTGACCGACACTTTTTATTAACGTTGCTGGATTCTACATATTTAACTGTACTTTGCCTGAAAATTTCATCAAAATCGGAGGTGGGGGAGTTATTCTGGATATTTACCAAAAAAAATTAAAAGTGCGTGTCAGCTCCGACGATTGTCTTAAATTATATACAACTAGCTGGAACCCGTATAAATCCCACATTTCCGCTTCTCCTTACCATCTTACTAAAAAAAACCTTGTTGATCCATTCTGAACCGATTGCTTAGAGAGCTTCAGGATACACTATGTTCAATGTTTTTCCATTTGTAGCTAGAATATCAAGATTTTCCGATTTTCCAACTCTTGAACAACCTACATACAGCTAACCGAGAAATGACACTGGCTGCGTTCAGTTAGTGGCATAATGTAACATAATGTAAAATTTGTCAAAAGAAAGGAGAAGGGTAGAATTTTGCATTATGTAAGGAAGCTTAACTGAACGATTTGTGTTAGTTTATGCCGCAAATGTCAAATCTACAACGACCAACTGTCAGCTGTCATTATACAACATTTCAGAGAAGCAAAGTAGCTTCATCGGGTTATGTTTTTGTGCTACAAACGTCAAAAATGTTTTACATAGAACCTTAACTGAACGCTTTGTGTTACATTATGTCGCTTAATGTAACATTATGCCACTAACTGAACGCACTCACTTATTTAGCAAAATTCGTCCGCCATATTGGTCCCACAATTTTGAATTTATAAGTTTTGATCATAAATTCGTTATTTGCTACCTTAAAAAACCCCAGGTAACGATTTTCATTGGGATCGGAACACAATTTGCAAATTCGTCCTCCATATTGGTACGGCCATTTTGAATTAATAATTTCTGATCATAAATTCATTATTTGTTACCTTAAAAAATCTCGGATACCATAAAACCATACAACCTCTAGATACCGACTTTCATTAGAATCGGAATAAAATTGGCAAATTCAACCCTATTTCTGCTTCAATTTTGAATTTCGGTCATATTTCGGCGGCGATTTTGAATTTCGATGTTCTGAAAAATAAAATATACCCCATGTTACTCGCTGATAATAGAGCTTTCTAGTGGCGAAAGAATTTTTACAATCAGTTCGATAGTTTTTGAGTTTATCCGGAACAAACCAAACAATCAAATATTTTCTCTTTATATAATAGTATAGATAGGCAAAGGAAGCAAATGAACCCATATATTTATTTATATTGATTTGATAAAACATATTACATAAATTTTATTTTCTACTTTTTAGTCTATTATATAATTTTCGCCATTTTGTGGTTTCCGCCATATTTGATTCAAAATGACGTCACACAGATTACTGCATTGTAATCGTCATACCTTTTCATTTGATACCCATTCTGAGGAGGTTGTGAAGAAAAAGGTAATCCGCAATTTTGAATTTGGAATGACGCGGCACAACTAATTGTATTCTATCTGTCATGCCCTTCCATTTGATGCCCATGTCGGTGGGTCGGGGAACACAATTGCAAAAATCGGCCGCCGTTTTGGAGCCGCCATCTTGATTTTTTTTTACAAAATGGTTATATTGCATTGTCAGGCCAACTATGCGTACGGGGAAAATTTGAAGTTGACGGTTATATTTTCTACTTTTTGGTCTATTATATGTATTCCGCCATTTTGTGTTGGCCGCCATTTTGAATTTCCAATGACGCTACAACGCTAATTATATTCTACCTGTCATGACTTTTCATTTGATACTCAAGTCGGGGTCGAGGAAAACAAATGCAAAAATCGGGCGCCATTTTGGAACCGCTATCTTGATTTTTTACAAAATGGTCAGATTGTCAAGCAAACACAGATCGAAAATCTGCTGAAAATATCGTTCAAATTTGTGTGCCCTCCCCATCGTCCCCTCTCACCCTCTTCTTCATAGACCACTTTGCAGCCGACTCTTGTCGTGTCGTGTGTACGCTCGTGCGGAATCAGCCATAGCGTGCCATATTAGCGGGAGTCTCGGGTATCGGTCCCTTCCACGACTCTCCAGCAGTTTTGGAAAAATTCACCGTCATATATCGCCGACTAGATTCACCATAACTTATCTTGTTTGGTTGAAATTGTGGTAATTTTTAAGAATAAAAATAAATAAGCGAACGAAACTTCTTAAGGGGGGTAATTACCCAATTACCCCCTCTGAAACCACCACCGCCTGGAGCGCGTTCAAAAACCTTACTATGGTTAACCATGGTTAACTACGGTAAACTTTTGCCGTTCAAAAACTCTGTGGTTAACTACAACATAACCACTAGCATAACTTTTTGGAGTTCAAAAACTCCCGTGGTTAACCATGGTGTAGTTAAATTATAACCCTGCTCGGGAGCATGGTTAGCGATAGTTAAAAAGAAGAAGAATAAAAACAACTTTTTGACAATTGTTGGATTATTACAAATTTGTGGGATTATTACAAATAATAATTAATAAAATAATTGAAGCAATTAGCGGGGGCTATTTTATGGAAAATTTTGATTTTATTTTTTTCTTCTTCTTCTTTAACCTGTAGTTGACCACGGTGCGTTCAAAAACGTCCATGGTTAAACATAAACTTTCGTGGTTAAAGGCAGAGGTACATTAATGCGAGAGTGCGATACGAGATCCCGTGCGAGCCTCGCCCAATACTCGGTCTTGTTCATAACTCGCGTTTCAATGTACAATAGTGCCAGTACGAGTCGTTATATATACGTCAAATACAATAAAATTTTATATTTTTTTATATTTTAAAAAGTAATTTGTGCTCAATCTATTAATTTTTCTATGTTTTCTCCACAAATTCTCTTCATGCTGTTCGTCTAAATATGAAAATAAACACATATGATCTGTCATCGCATCTCGCTGCGTCAAAATTTCAATTTTTCGAAAATCTCTCGTCTCGCATTATGGCATTGGCATCGCGTTGCATTGTACATTGCGGCATTTGAAAGCCTGCTATGGAAAAAGTTTTGACAGCGCCTGCGAGACTCGTCTCGTTCTCGCATCGCAGTCTCGCATTAATGTACCTCGGCCTTAAGGCCAGTATCCAGATCGAGTGAAATTTCACTTCCTATCTTAAATGCCTGTAAAAAAAGGTGAGTGAAATGAGAGCGAAATTTTTTTTCGCTAACGTATCGCTCGAGTTCGAGAGAAATTTTACAGGTTAAAAATTTGATGAACAGGTGTCGCTGTTTCAATATTTCGTAGCGAAATGACCACGAACCCTCACTTCACGAAATTTGGAGATTTAAAAAGATTTAAAAAGCGAATATACACAACCAAACCCCACCCTTTCCCACTTCTAATCGGGGGCAGTGTGAGTTTTAATGTCTCGATTGATGACACTAATAGCCCTTTGTCACCTGACTTACATCAGCAATCTTCCACAGACTTTCCCTTTAAATTTAGACGACAGACCATACCATAGGTATACATAGGTGTAAAGCCATGTTGAGTTTTTTTTGTGGATCCACACACGCTGTGGTTAATACAATCTCTACGTGGAGTAGCACGACAACACTACCTGGTAAGAGGTGTTCGTGCTTGATGATCTGGAAAACGTGTGACGTTCTGCTTAGAAAGTTTTGGAAAAATTCTCGTGCCCATTCTAACCTCAGCCATTCAGCTGCTTCGTCTCTGGTTTTGGCATGTTTTTATTTCGTTTTAAACATTTCTGATTTCGGCTTAGGAATTTCTTTGGTGATTTCTGACAAAAGTGTTATGTTTGATGTGCTTTCGCCTAGAAATTAAAATTATAAAACAGGAATTACTAACCAAGGCATGTCCTTGTTTAAGGATAGTTCGAAGTTGTTACCAATTAACTTCTATTAAAAATTCCGTACCGAAAAAGAGAATTGTATTTTACCATTTATTAATTTCCTTTGCCAAAAGTTGCAAAACAGCAAAAGAAAATTTTCCTCAATTCTAACAAATTTTCCAGACGTGTTAAGAAAGGACACCATTGTGATCCTTTTTTTGGGGTAAAAATTGATTTCAATTATCTCTCTATAAGGCAGAGCAGGAGCCACTGTGGATCCTGGGTAGTAGGTGCTGGGCGCAATAGAATGGGCCTAGAGATTTTATCCTGTTGTCGTGAAAAGGGTTAGACAAGAATAATATTGACTTAACGAACGAAAATTGTTTAAGGGTTCAAATTAGTGGGGAACAACGGAGAGAAGAAGTTAAGTAACTCTGATGAATAAATTAATTCTGAGATTTTCGAAGAATAGTGTTGGTGGGGATATAATTTTAGGGCCAAGTAGGTATATCCCATAAGACGCTTTCCCAGAATGACGAGACCTTGCGGGATCCTTTGATTACGATTGTTAACGAACAGAAATACTTGATCAGCAGCATGTACGTGTGTTTCTTATTGCTGCTATTTTGTTGGTGCTATAATATAAATGAAGACGGCAACAATTTTGTAATTAAATGGAACTGTTGGCGATAAGAAGTAATTTTAGGCTAAAACACTTTCTGGTAGTATATTACCAAGGGAGCGGTGCGGGTCCTTCTTAAAGTCGGCATAAAAATTAAAATTTCTTTTTTTTCCGCCGTAATTAAAACATTTCACTTTTACTAATGGCATGACGAATTAAATGAGCATTTCATAAGCTTCCCGGATTGTGTTTGAACGAGTTTCGGTTGTTTGTTTACCCTAAGGCTAAAGCAGCTTTTTCCAGGTAAATTTATACAACGAACCAATAGAATAAATTGTGCTCACTAATATAGTGACGACATTCACAGATATAGCATTTGCGAAGGGACGAATAAAATTTGAGTACAAGTCCTTGTTGGGTAGGAAAATTAAAAATTAAAACGAAAGAAAAAAAACGTCATTCCACCTCGCCCCAGTCCATTTAAGTTCGTTCTTGATCTTTCATTTTTACCTTGAATTTTGTCCACGTGGTGACAGGTAGCTGCCGGCAAAGTTTGGAAAGCAGCTTTCATCCTTGAAACAAGCTGTGATTCCAAGTAATCTAATTTTCTTACACTGGGCGCTGGCATAATAACGGCGGCAATCAAGGCTGGAATTTAGCTTAAGATGAAAATTCCTAAAGTAACAATCACTACCACCAAAACCAGACGAGGTTATACTTCTTGCTCGTAGTTGTTGTATTAACAGATAAAAGTAAATAAACAGTGTACAACGCGAAGTTGTTACAGGTAATCCTTTGAGAGATGAAATAAAATGTAAGGTAGAAAGTAAAGGATATTGAAAAAGGAAGCAATCCAACTTATATTATCCTTTAACTTGCCTCAAGGTTCATCCTATTAAGAAGCGACCGCTTTTGTTTATTTTTTGTATTTTCCCATTCATTCGAAGCTAATAAAGCTCTTGAAGCTGTGCTCTGTCCGCTTCGATGGATATCCGTTTACAGGATCAAATATTAAACATGCAATAATTTTGTGGGCTTAAGGTCTTAATGTAGGTATGCAGAATTATCTCAATTGGGCGAGAATAAATGTTGTAATTTACAGGATTTTTGCTTGTAATAAAATTATTGGGGCTTAAACTTGAGGTATTTGAAGTGAAACTTCTTATAACGCAGTAGGGTAGTTTGGCGCTTTGGGAAGTTGAAGGGCAGCGTAATAGTGGAACGCGCAGGATTCGGTAACTATGCATGCGATTTTAATGATTGACAACTGAATCACTTTCAATCATTCGCAGCAGTTCTGGGGCCGTATTTGGTTTCTCGAGTCGATATCGACTTCTGTCGATAAATAAAAATTGGCATTCGGCAACACGATATCGACAACCTTCGCGTCTCGATAAAGACGTTTGACGTTTATTAAAAGGCTCAATTTATGCATACAATAAACTTTTAACAATTTCTATTTTAATTAAATATACGTGGTTTGCTGTGCTTGGAGTAATATCACACAATTTGGTGGTTTTGTATCAGTGGCGGTTTCAGAGGGGGGTAATTGGGTAATTACCCCGCTAAGAATTTTGGTTCGCTTATTTATTTTTATTCTTAAAAACTACCAAAATTTCAAACAAACAAGTTAAGTTATGGTGAATCTAGTCGGCGATATATTACGGTGAATTTTTCCAAAAACTGCTGGGGAGTCGTGGAAGGGACCGATACCCGAGACTCCCACTAATATGGCACGCTATGGCTGATTCCACACGAGGAAGAAGAAGAAGAGGATGGGAGAAGAGGATGGGAGAGGACGATGGGGAGGGCACACAAATTTGAACGATATTTTCAGCAGATTTTTGATTTGTGACCATTTTGTAAAAAAATCAAGATAGCGGTTCCAAAATGGCGCCCGATTTTTGCATTTGTTTTCCCCGACCTCGACATGGGTATCAAATGAAAAGTCATGACAGGTAGAATATAATTAGCGCTGTAGGGTCATTCGAAATTCAAAATGGTGGCCAACACAAAATGGCGGAACAATAGACCAAAAAGTAGAAAATATAACCGTCAACTTCAAATTTTGTCCATACGCATAGTTCGCTTGACAATGCAATCCAACAATTTTGTAAAAAAATCAAGATGGCGGCTCCAAAACGGCGGCCGATTTTTGCAATTGTGTTCCCGACCCACCGACATGGGCATCAAATGGAAGGACATGACAGATAGAATACAATAAAGAATACCCCCTCAGAATGGGTATCAAATGAAAGGGTATGACGATGATAATGCAGTAATCTGTGTGACGTCATTTTGATTCTAATATGGCGGCCACCACAAAAAGGCGAAAAACATATAATAGACTTAAAAGTAGAAAATAAAATTTATGTAATATGTTTTATCAAATCAATATAAATAAATATATGGGTTCATTTGCTTCCTTTTGCCTATCTATAGTATATATTATTATATAAAGAAAAAAATTTGATTGTTTGTTTGTTCCGGATAAACTCAAAAACTACCGAACCAATTCTTTCGCCAATATAAAGCTCTATCATCAGCGAGTAACATGGGGTATATTTTATTTTTCAGAACATCGAAATTCAAAATGGCCGCCGAAATATGACCGAAATTCAAAATGGAAGCAGAAATATGGTTGAATTTGCCAATTTTATTCCGATTCCAATGAAAGTGGGTATCTAGAGGTTTTTAAGGCCGCAAATAACGAATTTGCAGTCAAAAATTATAAATTCAAAATGGCCGACGAATTTGCAAATTGTGTTCCGATTCCAATGAAAATCGGTATCTGAGATTTTTTAAGGTAACAAATAATGAATTTAGAAATTATAATTCAAAATGGCCGTGCCAATATGGCGGACGAATTTTGTTCCGATTCCAATTAAAGTATATATCTAGGGGTTTGTAACGTCCCAAATAACGAATTTTTGGTCAAAACCTATAAATTTAAAATTGTGGGACCAATTTGGCGGACGAATTTTGCCAAATAAGTGTCATTTCTCGGTTAGCTGTTGTTCAAGAGTTGGAAAATCGGAAAATCTTGATATTCTAGCTACAAATGGAAAAACATTGAAAATAGTGTATCCTGAAGCTCTCTAAGCAATCGGTTCAGAATGGACCTACAAGGTTTTTTTGGGAAGATGGTAAGGAGAAGCGGAAATGTGGAATTTATAAGGGTTGCAGCTAGTTGTATATAATTTAAGACAATCGTCGGAGCTGACACGCACTTTTAATATCTTTTTTTGATGTTGATTATTTTGTATTTATGGAATAAAAAAATATTTAAGTTTTTCTTTTTTTAAAATTACCCCCCCCCCCCCTAAGCCAGTTGGCTGGAAACGCCCCTGTTTTGTATGCCAGCGTTTAGCTGTCGATTTGGTCGAAATGCCAAATATGAAACTTAGAGAAAATCGAGAAGCTTTTTTTGTCGAGTTGATCCATCGACTCGAGAAACCAAATATGGCCCCTGTTATGTTGGGCTATCTAAAAAATCACAAGTTTCAATGACCCTTAATACTCGCGGATTCATGCATCTGAAGGAAAAGCATTTCTAAAGGTTTGCTAAAAATATTCTGGGAGCTTAGTAAGCAGCTTTTGTGTAGCGACGCGATATTATTAGGCTAATCAAATTAAGTTTTAGTAATGGATATGATAAAATCACAAAGTTCCCCCTTTTTGAGGGGTGCGTTTTTGAGCGCCGACTCTAAGTACCCCTTTTTCAGGTTTTTTAAAATAACTCGAAAACAAAGCAAAATTCGAGATATTTACTAAAATACTTTTTTGTAGAAAATGCAATTTCCCATCGAAATGTGTTTTTTAAATTGTTTTTTACCGTTTATAATTCAAAAAATAATCGAAAAACAAAACTAATTTTTTTCGAAAAATCACGTTTTTTACTTTTTGTGCAATAAAACAACAATTTCAAAGTACTAGAGATTGCAGTGCAGAATACATAGTCATTACAATTGACATCAATCCATTTTAGTTTATCTTCCAACCCCATTGGAGGGCATTCAATAGATTTCCCTTCCATTGTTGGATTTGAAAATATGTTCACTGTCCATGTCATGTAATCTTACAGTATCAGCTGTTAGAGGTAACTGCGATAGCGTAAACGTTACATCCTTTAAACGATCGTAAGTGACATTTAGCTAACAACTCGAGATGCGCCGAATGTTCGGCCGAATATTCGTATTCGGTGTATTCGGAGTATTTTTTTATGTTCGTATTCGGTCGAATATTCGGTTAGTTTGCCGAATAATTACCGAATATTGAAATAGTATTATTTTAAGATTTAAATATGTTAAAGAGGCTTGATTCACGAACCGTGCATAGGTAGTATTTGTAAATGAAACAAACGCTACATTGTGTAACCATTATTTATTTAAAAAATCCAAAATTAAAAAAATTACCAACTCATTTATATGCTCAATCACAATTCAAACAGGCCCCTATAGTCACTTCACCTATCGAAAAATGTGACAAACCACCAGACCTTCACAAACCATGTGACCTTCGTATTCTCATAAGCACCTCAGTGACAATTGTCACAAAAATGAGAGTGTGGCATTCCCGAAGTCACTTATAGTTGCATTTCTCATGGACAATATGTCATTTATTGTCACGGAAAATATTTAAGTGACGCGACCATCTTTTTAAAATAAAAAGACGAAGGGTAGGAACATTTTTTTTTAAATTTTTGGTGAATTGAAATTATTCTTAGAGCCGTTTTAGACGGTGCGCTCCAGCGCATGTGCCTCACAAACGCTTACGATGAAGGGAGAAGTGGGGATGATGAGAGGAACCACCACACTTCTCCTTTTATCCACAAAGTTCTTGAGGCACATGCGCTGAAGCGCACCGTCTAAACCGGCTCTTATATTCTCGAGTTAACACAACAAGGAGAAGACAATTTGATTGTCATATTGCCTTTATGGAGAAAAACCAGGAGGTATCGAAGGGCGTAAAATATAGCCAAAGTAAAGCAGAGTTTACTAGAAAATGGAAGGAATGTTCACTGATGCTGTATAGCTTAGGTTCACCATCTTTTCAGATGTCGAAGGAAATTTTGTTACCCAGCGAAAAAGTTCTCCCTCAAAAATATTTAAGAAGAAATACAAGCATTGCCTTCTTCCTGAAATATAGTCTAAATCTGAAGAGAAATAAATCTATTAAATTGTTAAGAAAAAATGAAATGTTCGGTTACGTAAAGCCGGGCAGCTTTAAGGATTTGATTTATCCCTTATTGATAATGGTTTTCTTACTAGAAGCCTTAAATTCCTCTTCCCGCATCGCTATCGAACTATATTTCTACAGAACTCAAAAATGAACTGAATAATTGGGACGAATGTTCCGTTCGGTACCGAATATTTGGCCGAATAATCGTATTCGGTTGAACCCATATTCGGCGCACCTCTAATAATTATATATTCACTGTTCATAAATTTTATTACTTGGAAATTTTTTTTACTAAAATGTTTTCCAAACCTCCAATGTCAACGGACACATATGCCTAATCTCCAATGGGAGAACCAACCACGAACCAACCACGTACCAGTTGGCTGAATTAGCTGACAAAATGCGTTCACACACATTTCTATCAATGTAGATGTGGAATGTCAAAAATTTCTGTCTTGTTTTGATTGGGAATGCGGCGAAAAATTCTATATGAAATAAATAATTTACAAACATTAGCTAATCTAGTAGCCCTCCAATTAAATTTCATTTTCACTTTTTGTGTTGACATATTTTTTGGCGCGATATTCAAATTAAACTTAACGTCATTTTTGCCTGCATATTTGACATTTCTCTGTACAAAATTGTTTAGAACCACTGAAAAAAACTCGCTGAATTGCATGTGGCAACTCAAATGGTTTAACTAACACACACGGAAAGCTACACAAGTCGACCAAAACACGAGCGAGACGGGTTAATCAATTTACAATGAGAAGGAGTAGGAAGCAGCATTTTGGTTGTTTGGTTCGTGGTTGGTTCTCCCATTGGAGATTAGGCATTATAGGTCGTTAACGAACAGGCGCGGATCTAGAATTTCGTTTTGGGGGGGTCACGGAACTAAAAGTGGCGGAAAAAATTCCTACTCCTAAAAAACAAAATTAACAAAACGAACAAAACTAACCGAATTTTCTGGTGGATTAAGGGGTTACAAATTTTCAAAAAATCGAAAAAAAAAATTTACGGATTTTACTAATAGTGGAGTCAGATAAGCATCAAATTTTAGTGAAAAAGGAATTGTTTCCAGTCTCAATTTTTTTCCCAATATGTTAGTTACATCGAATACTATACGAAATGGAAATTTTCTCTTGAAACCGCCGCTACGTAAATTATCAGCCGTTTTGTGAAAAATCTACCATTTTGGTCGTTCTTTCTAAATATAGATGAAAATTTATCGGTATGTGTAGGTCCAAAGAAAGCGAGAAAAATTGAGGCTGTTCATTATGACATTACCTATCAGCGGTTACAAAATGAAATTTTAATCTGCACACATAACCTCAAAGATAATTGAAAACTGAAGAAACTGCTAAATTTTGGTTTTTTGGTTACAACTTCGGATGTTTTAAGTAAAAATTGATGAAGTTTTCAGAAATTATACTTTATAATGTGGACAATAACTGGTAAAAATTTTAAGTCAATATATCTAACACAAGTCTCAAATATTAACCTCAAATCTGAAAATTGATTGGCCAATAACTTTTGTGCATTGCATAGTATGAGATTCCTTTTTAATTTAAGTGTAGGTTTTTTATGCACTTTATGATGGTGAACAAGAAAAAGTGAACTTGAAAAAAGTGGAAAAAATCGAATCAAAAATTGTGAATTTTTGTATTTTTTCATCAATTTTCTTCCAAAATTCTTCTTTTTTTAATAAAACTCTTTTTGTTTGTATTGACAAAAAAAAATTCGTTTTATCAAAAAAAAGTGGAATTTTTGAAGAAAATTGATGAAAAACTACACGGTACACTTTTAGCAGATTCACCGTGTCGTGGAGTCTGAGTCGGAAGGAGTTTTCTAGTTACTGGAGTCGGAAAAACAATCAAAAAATTTGTCGACTCCTTTTACAAATTACCTATTGTAATTTTTTGCTTTTGTTTTCTACTAGGAAAAAAGCCGTACATTTTTCTTATAACAATTTTCAAATTTTTATTTGCGTAAAATAACACAACTACAAATTATAAAAATGATTAATTATTTATTGGAGTACATATTTCAAAATGAACTACACATAATTTGGGTAATGGCCCGTCCACACGACATTTATAAGCATGTTTGCGCCTTCAACTTGCTTTTATATGGGTTTTTTACCACCTCTAAAAGTACGGGCGTTCTTTTTCAGAGTCGGGAATTTTTAGCCGTGTCTTGTGGACGCATTTCATAGGACGTGCGTTTGATTACGTCATTATGCTTGCCCGTGCAAAATTACATAAATTTCATATGGGGAAAAAGCACATTCTAGGCATGTTTGTGTTGTGTGGACGCGCCATAACTCATTGTGGTTAGGACTTAATGCGGATCAACTAAAAAATTTATTTTAAAAAATTATGGAAATTCCGGAATAAAGAAAGATGAAAGTATTAAAAGAATACGCTACAAAATAAAACTAGTTCTTCTTTGTTCTTCGTTACAAATTTTAAATATTTTCCGTTATATATAGGAGTCGCACTCGGAGTCGGATTTAAAATTTAAAGACATTGGAGTCGGAGTCGCCAATTTTTGGGGACGACTCCGCAGCCCTGCTAGAAACACCGTATTTTTACCCTTGCAACACGGTAACTCTCGATTTACATATGGAGACGCTGCACTCGACTCCTCCTAATCTATCCTATCTCTCTCTATCCTTCGAGCTAAGCTTACTACTAGACATTGTACTACATATGACGTGTGCGACATGACATGACAGACTAGTAGTACAAAGGGCCTGATCATGGTTGGCGCTTGAAGTGAGAAATGGCGCGGCGACTGTAAAACAGAATCATAGTTTTCAAAAAAAAACTGACATTTGTCGGGAAAAACCATGATAAGGCCCAAAAGCTGACACCTGAGCTTACACTATCAGATAAAAAAGGGGTCGTTTTTTTAATTTGCCAAAAAGTTGGGTCGGTTTTGGTCGTTTGGTTATGTTTTGTTTTTTGTTTTTTTAGTTGGGTCAATTTTCTTATTTAAACAGCGAGTGCTTTGGGGGGGGTCATGACCCCCGTGACTCCCCCCCCTTAAATCCGCGCCTGTTAACGAATGTGTTTTCATAAAAATGTAATAAATTCCCACGAAGATCTAGTACTTCGCTCTAAGTTGCTTACAGAATACCAACCACTCTAACTTAGAGAAACACTTTCGATTTAGAGTTTCTCTAAGCTCTAAACTCTAAATCGGTACGTAATCCGACTACAGCACTGGGATTCCGTAACGATTTAGAGTTAGATTTTAGAGCCAAAATTCTAAATTTAGAGCACTTTGGTATTCTGTAAGCCTAAATATTCTAAAATTTAGAGTGCATTAAGCATTCTAAGTTGGCAAAAAGGCGAAGGCAGCGCCATCTACCGCAAATTCCGGTTATTAATTTTTGTAGTAGATGGCACACCCTTTTGTACAAGAGTTCTCCAAATTTTAGACGAAATTTGGAATTCTGTAACACATTTCTTGTCTAAGTTAGAGTTCGATTTCATTCACATATAAGGTGTCTTGTGAGCAAGGTTGGGAATTTGCAAAAATGTAAGTTTAAATAATTTTTAAAGTTCAAATTTTTATTGATTTTATGGAAAATCACCCGGAATTAGCAAAAAATCGTTTTACAAGCGAAGGAAAAACCCTGTCGAAGAAGTATTTGTCTTCAGCAAAAAGAAGCAAAGAAGAAATATTAACAACCTGAAAAAATTTAAATAATATATATAAGGACAGATAAATTTAATAAAAATTATAAAACCAAAAAACTGCAATAATTAGAAACAAATAATAAGTATTTAGAATTATTCGAAAGTGAAAATATGTATACGTAATATAAATGTTTGTTTAAATTCTAAAGAAAAATACTTATTTTGGGTTAAACATTTTAAATGTAAATAGTTTAAATGAAAATTGTAGTTAAAGGGGATCATAAATTTCAAATACTTCATTTCTTCATACTTATTCACATTTTTGATGTGAAAACGTACTATCTTTTATAAAAATCTAGTACATCACTCTAAATCGCTTACGGAATACCAAAACACTCTAAGTTAGAAAACTTGTGTGATTTAGGAAGGCTCTAAATTCTAAATTTTAAATCGTTACGGAATCCCACTGCAGATGTAGCAACTAACAAAATTATAAATGCACTGAAATTTCCAATGAGGTTATTTTCGGATCACAGATTTTGATCCAAATCTTCCCTGGATCAAGATGCTGTTGTTGGGTTACTTGAAAGTTAATGATCTGATCTGAATCCCGTTGTAAAAAGAACGTGGCTAATGATAGAACCGTTGACAGTACAAAAGAGTTTATCTCTTAGTTTAGCTAGCCTATCCTTTAAAATAAGACACACGACCCAATCGTAGTCTCAGCTTTAATAATTGAGTCGCTCAGAAGCCAATGCGGTTAAGTCCATGCCCATGGCCAAGGACTTAACCGTTTTGGCTTCTGAGCGACTCAATTTATCTGTTTAGCCGCTATCCAAGATATTAACTCCCATTAATTCTAACATCATGTGAATTTATTAATTTTATATAAAAATTCAACATATGAACCAGCGCGTATCATTTATTATTCTCTGACCACATCTAATGCGCCAGGTTATCCGTTATCATGATCTGTTTCGAACTGACACAAAATGAATATTTATTGCTCCCAAAGGAATAACCGCAAAGAAATTATTTACAGGTATTTATTTGCATAGAACTCTCACCAGCTAAGGGACCGACTCTTAAGTGTCTGCTCCTATCAACTCGGTTCACATTCAGCAGTATTTCCAGTTCTCCACTTATGCCTTTTTTTGGAACCGACCAACAAAAAAAAGGTAAAAAAAGTCTTTAAACTCCTTCAACAGCCTGAGTGGAAAGGAATAAAGCCCCACAGAATCTAATCTCACCTGCGTTAGCCCCCAAAACAGAGAAAAAGCATTTTCATCGTGGATATAAGAAGCAGCATTTTTCCATAAAACTCTTGACTTTTTTTTTGTACATCCTGCTCCTTCCACAAGGCTCCCCCATAGCCATTCATCGACATCGGGGTGGGGATTTGTTATTTTCAGTGACGTTGTGTTATCCTATGTTCTGTGTTCTAATTCTGGCCCCACAGCCCACACAGCGCATACCTTCGTAATCTTTTATGGAAACTTTCGCTCAGCGAAGGGTAAATACAATTTAGTTGCTTAAATCAATTTAAGTTTCCACTTTTCTTGGGAAATGCATCAAATATTTTCTTAAGAATTTCACTAAAATGTTTTAAGTGTTCAAGATGGAAAGGATTCCAGCCAAGATAAACTTTAATAGCCCTTATCATTTCGCGTTGTAGCAGTCCAAAAAAAATGTGCTGAGGTAAATTGAGTTCTTAAGTATATTTCTATAAAAAGGTATTTTTGCTGAGTTTTGCTTGTATTTTCAAAACTCTATCCGCGTTTGTGAAATTAACTAGAAAATTCGCATCTTTCACGTTGGAACGTTATTGAGAAAAAATACATTTTAATGAGAAAAAAATACATAGTTTCCCTCCTTAAAAATCTTTTGATGACATTCGCAATTGCCAAATATGAGTTAATCAAAACCGTTATTGTAACAACTGAATGAAAAACGCATATTTTTTGTACTATATTTCAATACAGATCTAATCATAATGTTGTAAAAGATTCTATAGAGATGCGAGTTATGCAGTATCAGTAATTTCGACTCGAACATCAAACATATAGTATTGCCTATGCCTGTTGATTGAATTCATCAGTTGAAACCTTGGGTGGCATTACAGAAGTTGTTACAAGTCATCTGATTCGAGTTTTCCTTTGAGTTTTTCCATTTAAAACTCGTAACAGGTGAGTTGAACGACTTCTGTAATCCCACCCTTGTGTTATGGCGGCACTTCTATTCATTACTTTGATGTTGGATGCCAAACAAAATTATTAAAAAGACTCTCGTTATTATTTAGCGAAAGTGTAAAACTCCGACGATTCAGCTTGGTAATCAAAATGGCATCATCAATTAGTTTGGTTGACAGCAGTGTCGTTGTTGTTTAATTCTCGATCGTATAATTCTCAATCTAGCCGCAAGTTCCCAATTGGTCAGCGTCCTGTGATAATCAACACAATTCTGGCTATGTACTTTCGTGGCATCACTTCGAGGTCACGCGATCTCTGCTTATCTCTGCTTGTTGTAAGTTCGTAGTTTTGAGGCATTATGTAAGACATCTCTACCTGGAGTTTTCAATTGAAAAGTGCATGGTAATATCTCTCTTCGACACACAGAGGGGCTCCTTCGCGTTCCTCACTAGAATATTTGTTCCTTCTCTGGCCAATTCATATGTCTTCTCGTTGCCATCCATATTTCTAGGACATCTTCGTAATCTTACTTATAGTGGAGAGAAACTTTCGAATACTAGGATAAGCATGTAGCCCACATAACCGGCTGCCATGGTCATAAACCATAACAGAGGAATCTCCCACACATAACCTCCGAAAGTTAGGAGAGCATTCAAAAGCTTTTAAAAGCTGTTAACCTTTTTAAAAATAAAAGCTTAGAAAATAATATTCTGTTTTAATCAATTTCAATTTAGGATCGAACGGGAGGATCTTAAGGTCAAGTTTAGCAATTAACATTTCCCGAAAGCGTTCAAAAGTGAAGAGTTTCCAACTGCCTCTCCTCTGAGACCGACTTGTGGTAGCTCTCTCATGTTTCGTTTTATAGGCTCCGGACTCAACCACCCTCGCATACGGAGCACACTATTCTCTGAAACAATATAACCCAACATGATTTGTTTTAGTGTTTTGTTTTCGACATTCCGGAGGCGGCTACTTTTAAGTTTTTCAAAAATAATTCTCTTAAGCTTTAAAAGCCCCTAAAATGTTTCAAATAAAAACTTTTAAGCTTTTGGAAGCTTTTAAGCTTTTGGTAGCTTTTGAAAGTAGTTAACTGAACTAGCAAAAACCCGCGTGCGTTGCAACACCTTTCAATAAAAAAAGATTATGTGTGCACAGTCCAGGATAAAGGTATAATGAAAAAAAGAACAAATCTGCAAAAACTGATTTTGGATTACTTAAAAAAATTTAGAACTTTTTTCAAATTCGATGATGAAAAATTGTGTACTGCGTTCACAATATGTTGATACCTATATTCAGAATCGCCCGCATAGATTTTGCTATGCCATGGGATTAGACGCCCTGTGCAGGACTTCGCTCATGGCGCCCTCCTCTCCTCCAAATTTGCTTTCCAAAAAAAGCGCCAAAAAGAGTAATCAATTTTGCACTTTTGGCCTAAAAATGGACAATGTGGTGCCCTAAAAAAATCTAAAAAATACATTACACACATTTCCTCTCTGTTTTTTTCATTTCGGGTTGAGACGAACAGAAGGGGCAAAAAAATGCCCTGTAATCGATGTTACGGTATTTTTTCCAAAGAGCTTCAGGATAAACTTTATTTAATGTTCTGGCACTTTTTCACATTTCGAAAGGTAGGTTGTTCCCATATACTGACTGGAGCAATTAAAACTTTACATTCAAAATTATTTTTTTCTTTTTAGTTCATAATAAAATAAAAGTGTATTTTTTAGTCTTTTTAAACTATATATTTTATTTTCTACTTTTTAGTCTATTATATGTCTTCCGCCATTTTGTGGTGACCGCCATATTAGATTAAAAATGACGTCACAGACCTTACTGTACTATACTCGTCATACACTTTCATTTGATACCCATACTAAAGACGTTGTAAAGAAAAATGTAAACCGCCATTTTGTGTTGGCCGCCATTTTGAATTTGGAATGACGCCACACAGATAATAGTATTCTAGTTGTCACACCCTTTCTTTTGATACCCATATCGAGCGCGTTGAAAAGAAAAAGGTTATCCCCTTGTGTTGTGTTGGCCGCCATTTTGGGTTTGCCGCCATTTTGAGTTTGGAATGACGCCAACAGCTAATAGTATTCAACTTGCCATACCCTTTAATTGATACTCATACCTAGTAGCTCGTAAAAAAAGGTAATCCGCCTTTTTGTGTTGGCCGCCATTTTGAATTTGGAATGACGCCACACAGATAATAGTATTCTACTTGTCACACCCTTTCATTTGATACCCGCATACCGAGCGCGTTGTAAATAAAAAGGCAATCCACCATATTTGTCTGGCCGCCATTTTGTGTTTGCCACTATTTTGAATTTGGAATGACGCCACCGAGTTAATAGTATTCTCCTTGTCATACCCTTTCATTTCATACCCATACCGAGTTGCTTGTAAAGAAAAAAGTAATCCGCCATTTTGTATTGGCCGTCATTTTGAATTTGGAATGATGTCACACAGCTAATAGTAGATATTCTATTTGTCATATCCTTTCATTTGATTCCCATGCCGGGGGTGGGAGAACACAAGTGCAAAATTCGGCCGCCATCTTGGAACAACCATCTTGATTTTTTTACAAAATGGTCCAATTGCATTGCAACGCGAACTATGCATATGTGCAAAACTTAAAGTTGATAGGTTATATTTTCTACTTTTTTTCTATTATGTCTGCCGCCATCTTCCGAAACCATTGTTAAGCTCTTGTGTTTTACAAAATTTAATTTCGAGCACAAACCAATTTTTTATGTAATTTCAATCCCACCTGAAAATTTATAATGTCACACAGAATAAAAAGAAACCAACAATTAACCTTGTTATAATTTATGCTAAATGAAATCAGCTTCCGTGCAATTAATGATATTTATGTAGTTTTCAAAACTCATACTCTCAAGCAACAGCGCTTTTTTTGCAATTTATTAATGTGTCTCGCAAAATATGCACTGCTCATTAATTCCCATTGATATCCACCCCCACACGCCCCTACAAAAAAATACGAAAAAAACATCACGAAAATGCGATTTATTTTCGCACGAATTCAACAAATAAAATCGATAAATACCCCCAAAAATCCTGTATGCAGGACGCGTGTCCTGCACGGAAGCTAGTCCATATTGTTTACAGCCTATGGACGAGCATTAACATAATTTTATTTACCTTTTTGCCGGTGTATGTTTTTTTTTATTTGAAGTCTCCGCATACATTTTGTACGGTTGATTTTATTGACTGAAAACAAAATCGCAATCAATTTTTGTCTATAAATTCTGCACGAACGATAAATATGATGATATATGCTATGTGGACTTTAAAGCGCATCATAAAATGAGACAGTATTTTTTTCTCTCCATTCAGTGGCATAAGGTATAGATGCAGAATGATATCATTTTTACAGGTGTTTTTCACAGGCATATTCTTCCCTCCTGAGGTTGTTAGCCTGCGGACAAATTATTCTTCTTCTAATAAAAATTTCAATACGTGTACACGAGATGTACGAATACGACCTGAAAGTGAAATATCCTTCAATCCCGCGGTGATAAAAGATTGAATTATGTGGCAGATAAATTACTTTATTCCCTAGTAATCGTACCAATGCTAAATTTAGTACAGGTGTAAAAAAGGATAAAAGGGAAATGCTACAAATATTCTTAGGCGAAATCGTGATACATTATATGTATATGTATCGAACTCAAAGTGAATGACTGAGTATTGTTTTTTTTTCACAAACACTAAAAGCTATTTAAAAAGACCTTTGACAGATTTTTTTTATTTATATTAACATATTGAAAAGTTCAAAGGAATTTTCACATTTAAAACTTTCCCTATTTTTCCCATCCTATTTCTACAGATGTTTTAGGGTAAATCACATCTTCTTTTGTTTTCTCTCCTAGAGCTTTTTCACTTATCCTAAATATAAAAGTTTAGTTCCTTTTTGTGCCTGTGAATGTGTAGTTTGAAGAGAAATCATCCCTTATACAAATCAAGACTGTTTAAGTGCGTAACTTTAGGACAAAGGTATTTTTATGTTAAGGAGATACACAAATAATAAAATGGAAATGCTATTCGTTTTATATTTTGAAAGGATCTGAATATATTTTATTTATTTTGATACATTTTATTTAGATTTTTATCTTTATGTTACCTAAAAGTCTTGGGGTAGAATCCATTCTTTAAAGACAGCCAAATTCTGTGTTGTTCGAGAATTGAAGTTCGCTGCATTTAGAAGTTTTCGAACGAGGTTGCTGTGAGTCATGAATTATCCTCTCGTACAACTTTCCCTTGCCTGCAACTTCAACCTTTTTGTATCAATGCAATCATGCAATTGTTGTCATTGTTTTCAATGCAGTCAAATAACTAACGCCGCGCATTTCAATAACTCTATGAGGAATTTGGTTTTGGTGCCTGGTTTAAATGAAGCCATTACAACAAGAAAACGACCCGTAACTCGAGTAGCACCGCTAAGAAATGCTCAACGCAGATGGATTCGACAGGCCAATGAAAAAGCTGAACCCTTTGCCCAACACCTTGCAACAGTATATACCAAACCTGTAATTTCAAAACCAAAAATCCAATATTGACTAACACCTACTTATCAACCAAATCAAGTTTTTAAAGGGGTCACACCAATGGAGGTTGCCGATGTGATCGACAGAAATCTTACCTCAAAAATATATTGTTTAAAAAATCTAAATAATACGCTTTTACTTTAAAATGAACTAAAAAGTAAAAAGTAATTTTGATTGTAAGTAAAGTTTTTATTGCTCCAGCGAGTATATGGAAACAACCTACCTTTCGAAGTGTAAAACAGGGACTCTTTACCTATATTCTTATTTTATAAAAGCCCGGTATGCAAGGCTCAAGAAATTTGCTCAAGAAAACTTCTGCATTTATTTCCCTAAGAAAAAATGACAGCAGTTCAGAAATTTTGACAGTTACTTATTTTCATTGCAGACATTAAATAAACTGTTTTATGATAGCTTAGAATTAATGAAATTGTTTTAATTAGTAAAGAATTAAAAAAGAATTTAAAAAATCTGAATAAAAAACAACAATATGTAATTTTTTCCATTGCTGACAGTTACTTTCAATTTCAAAAACTACCTGAGACGTCAAGACCTCATGAACCGTTAAAATTTCTTAAGGAAATAAATGAATCGACACTTATTTCTGGAGGAAAAACTAAAATTTTATCAACAGCGACTTCTGCGTGTCACTAAAAAACACGATATTTCTGGTGTGAATTTCTTGACTCTAGCATACCGGTTACAGAAATCGCCCCAGAAAATATTTCTGAACCATTTCTTGACCATTGTTTTTACATAGGTTTAAGATAGGCAAAGAAATTTCTTGAGCCTTGCATACCGGGCTAAACACCGGAAACTTTCGCTAGCGCCATACGCTTTTTTACGGTAGGTTGTTTCCATATACTCGCTGGAGCAATAAAAACTTTGCAATCAAAATTATTTTTTACATTTTAGTTCATTTTAAAATAAAAGCGTATTTTTTAGTTTTTTTAAACTATATTTTTTATCTTCCACTTTTTAGTTTATTATTTGTCTTCCGCCAATTTGTAGTGACCACCATATTAGATTTAAAATGACGTCACACAGCTTACTGCACTATACTCGTCATACACTTTCATTTGATACCCATACCGAGGGCGTTGTAAAGAAAAAGGTAAACCGCCATTTTTTGTTGGCCGCCTTTCTGTATTTGGAATGACGCCGCACAGCTGTAGTAGTCTAATTGTCACACCCTTTCATTTGATACCCATACCAAGTGGGCTGTAAAGAAAAAGATAAACCGTCATTTTGTGTTGGCCGCCATTTTGAATTTTCCACACAGTTAATAGTATACTATTGTCATACCCTTTCATTTGATACCCCACTCGGTATGCGTCGTAAGGAAAAAGATAATCCGCCATTTTGAATTTGGAATGACGCCACACAGCTTATTGTATTTCTACTTGTCATATCCTTTCATTTGATACGCATGCCGAGTGGGTTGTAAAGAAAAAGGTAGTCCGCCATTTTGTTAAGGCCGCCATTTTGAATTTTGACTGACACCGCATATACCCCGTTTATGATTAGGTTGAAAAGTTGAGTCAAGGTTGAGTTGAAATTTCGACCACCGTATATGATAGCCGTGTTTTTTTAATGAACTATATAGTTCTTCCCCATACAAATCTGAAAACCCAGGTTTTATCGAGGTTTTTATCCAGGTCTTGGGACATTTCAAAATTTCCCTTTCTTTTCGGAATGTAGCATACTTACCGGCTGTCGGAAAAACGTCATTTAAAATAAAAACAACATAGAAGTGACGAGAGCAAATTTGAAGGCATGAGGAAACAAATAATTTATTTTTTAGAAACTTATTCATTATTTTCTAGAGGGGAATTCGTGTAACAGTTGTTTACTGACACGCAACTTCGGATTAATTTTAATATATTTAAAGCACTGAACTTAGTGAAATTTCCCTTGTCGCTTTTTTAATGAACTGGATCGAAGACCTATATAGTTCATTAAAAAAACACGCCTGATGTCGAGTTGAGTTCACTTTGGGTTGAAATAGAGCTGAACTGGCATCAAAATATAACCCAAAATTTTTGTGTGAAGTTGTCATTCATAGATATTTAAACAATTTTTAAAAACATGGAAGGTAAGCAGAACGAAATAATTTTATATTCCTATAGAAGCTACTTTACTTAGGAAGACTTCACGGATGGTAAACAAACAAAACAAATGTCACTTCAAACCAATTACAACTCAACTCCCGTATATGAGGCGAAAAATCAACTCGACCGAGGTAGGAGAGCTGTGTTGAGTTGAGCGAACCAATGGACCCAGTTTATGACTTAAACGGTGTAATAGCTAATTGTATTCTACTTGTCATACCCTTTTATTTGATACCCATATTGGGGGTAGGGAAGCACAATTGAGGAGCAAGCATGCAAAACGCGATAAATCCACTTCAACTAGTTTTGAGTAAATCGCAAAAATGTTATAACTACAGGTCCGTTTCAAATAGAAATATTTTTGTAAACCAATGTTGTAGAAGGTGTTGAGCTAATATTACTAGTAATTTTTGAAAAAAATGTGTGGGGCCGTTTGGGTGATATACGCACCTTTGTTTTGGATTTATCCCGTTTTGATTGATTGAAATGGATTTCTTCAAGGTAATGATATTTAAAGTTTCGTGAATTATATGTGAATTTTTGTTTTGGACTCCACATCCATCGCAAAATAATCGTCCCTTTTTTGTACCCTCTAGGTCTAAAGAATCTAAGTGGGTTAAAAGTGCTGAACCTATATGTACAGACGCTCGTCCAGCTTGGTCTTCGGACCACGTGCAGAACGTAGGATTTCGGGATTGCATGTTATATTTTACTAGTAATTGTCAAAAATCGTATTCCAGTAGTAATGTACTCGCAAGTACTTACGAGGAGAAAAAATCGCTGCCATCTAGTAAGCTAAGGGTTTAACACGTTTTGCTCGAGTTCGATTTTCCGTTTGGATTAACCCATTATGCTTGATTTGCGAGTTTTTAAACGAGAATTTCACTAGGTTTTCGCGCGTTTAGCTCGATTCTGACCTCGCCATTGGATTTATCTCAGCCCAAATATATAAAAACTACATCAAACTCCCAAAATGTCAAAAATGGATTTAACGCGTTTTGCATGCTTGCTCGTCAATTACAAAATTCGGCCGCCATATTGGAACCGCCTTCTTGATTTTTTTACAAAATGGTCAGATTGGTCACGAGAACTATTCATTTGTGCAAAATTTGAAATTTATCGGTTATACAGGGTACATTATGAAAGTAATGGTGCATTATGAAATTTGGTGCTTATTTGGTACTTTTCGACAAGGCTTAGGTGAAAAAGTACTAAAAAGGTACGAAATAGAGCCAATTTTCGCATCAAAGTTGCTTATTACTTCAAAAGTAAAGGACGTAGCATAAAAATTTCCAGACATTATTCATAGGAAATTGTCCAAGCTTTCCAATTTTGGAAAAAAATTATGGGTTAATTACGTATTTTTTGGAGAAAATGGTGGTTTTAGTTGAAATTTTAGTTAAAAAAACAAAATTGAACTAACATATTTTCTGAACTCAGTGACTGAGGTTGATGATATTGATATCAAAATAAAGAATGCACATTTCTCTAAAAACTGAGCTTAATTACGTTGCTCTACGATAAATGGTTGAGGAGTAATTAAAGTTTAAGTAAATTTAAAAAAAAATGGTTCAAACGTCTTTTGTTAAACACCCTGTATCTCAGTGGATAGGTCCGATAGCCCCATTCTCTAGAACAATTTTTTCCTCCAAATATACCCAGGAATCACCCCTTAACGGATTAGCATCTTTGTCGGGAACACCCTGTATATTCATGCAAAAATATGAAATATGGTAATGTGAAATGAATTTTGGGTTCATAGGCATTCCGCTTTATGCCTATTTGATAATTTAGCACTCCCTATAGTGGAGTGTCTGGGGGTTTTGGCCTCAGACTTTTGTTACGGTGAATGAATTTACATGGTCGAGGTGGGATTTTGTTTTTTATACTATAAATTGCAAAGTTTACCAAAAATTTTGTGCTTTTACCCTGGGGGTGAATGCCATCCCTTCTCGGGGGTGCAAAATTTTTCCATTGAAAATAAGTCTGGCTAATTCTAAGCAACTTTTGTTCTATAAAGTTTTTTCTGAAAGTCAATACTTTTCGAGTTATTCGCGAGTGAAAATGTCAATTTTTCAAACAATAAAACCACGTTTTCAGGCGGTTTTTCGCGAATAACTCAAAAATAAAGTGGGTGAGTTCAAAAATTCATCACTGCCGCAACACTGCAGAATTCAGCAATTGGAAGCCTGTAGCTGAATATTGCAGTGTTGCGGCAGTGATGAGTTTTTGAACTCACCCTATTTTAGCGAAAAAATTATTATTATTAAAAATGTAGCTTATAAAAAAGCAAAAAAAACGGCGAGTTTATGGGGTCTGTAGACCCAATACAAATATAGTAATAGCTTGTTGAAGGTAGGTTCTTATTTGTCAAACGCCAAAATTGAAAGTTTCAACTTGAAATAAACAAAAAACCAGAACCGGATTAACCCCAAGGCATTGAGGCATTGCCTCGGGGCCCCCACCATCCCGAGGCCCTTACCACATTGTCTTGAAATTTTTTTTGGGAATTATGTAATAAAAGAAAAAATTATATTTGCGAAAGAAATTATCTTTCGAAATTTCTAATTGCAAATCAAATTCCCGGGCCTCAGCCAAACACCCGATCTCTACTATATCGACCTTCAATTAGCCAAGATCGGCTGAATTCTTTAACAAATATGAGCGTCAATAGTGATATTTTACGAGAGTTAGATGTATCGGATATTATTGAAGAGTTGGCTAGACGAAAACCTCAAAAGGTAAATTTAATAAAGAAAATAGATTAGCGTTATATAATTTTATGCTTCACATTTAGATCTCATGTAAAATGTAAAAAATGTAACTGCGTTATTCTGCGATTACAGAAAAAATCAAAAACATAAAACTGTTTCAAAACTATTGATAAATGTAAATGTGTTCCGTTATAATAAAAGATCTTGATTATTTCCACCCCAGATTAAAAAGAAAAGTATAAAGGTTGAACGTCGATTTTTCGAAAATCACCAGCAATGAGCAGACCCCCACCACACTTATGCCTACAGGCCGCCATTCATGTTCATCCGGCCCTGCAAAAAACCAATGCATTTTTCGGGAAAACTCATAAAACCTTTTTTAAAGTGCTTAAAAAACCTTGATTTTTGTTTTTTTTATAAAACTCGCTAGCATTAAAACTAAGCAAGTTATGACGAAAATAAAGTTGGTCCCTATTTTTTCGGCGACAAAAAAATGTGAAAATCACCCCCTAATTACCACCCCCATTGAAAATAATTGGTGCCACTTCACAATTCACTTTATTAATGTACTTGTAATATGCTCTAAAAATTTGACCGTTTTACAGTGCTTAGTTTTGAAAAAATTTGCGCTTGAAGTGAAGAGATCATTTTTGCAATTTTGCAAGATATTGCCTTTTCTTCAAAATAACTCAAAAACTATTAATGATAAGCAAAATTTTGTAGAGTACACAATCGTAGGTTCTGCTTTTCTGAAAATTTTGGTTGTTGTTTTTTTTTGGATAACAATTGAGTAATATCCCAGTAGGAAATTTGGAACACATTACCGGCAGAATCGGTTCTGTAATCCATTGACAATACAGTAAATAAGATTACAATTGTAAAATTTTCCAATTCTAATGAAGTAGTTCTTTGTCTGATTACATTGATGCCAAAGTAGTACAAAGTGTAATGCAATCGCAGCTGATGCGGCACATCTCTTAAAAATGCGAAAGAGACAACATGCAATTTAATTCATCCTGCATTCAGGGCCGGATTAAAGCATAGGCAACATAGGCGTTTGCCTAGGGGCCCGCACCACAAAAGGGCCCGCACCACACACAAAAATATTTTATGCAGTTCAACACAAAAGACACCGAATTTGACGCGCAGGCGGATAGATTATGTTTCTACTGAAAATGATCATAGAAATTGTTACTTCCAAATATTACAACTCAAGCTATTTCAAACTATGCAACAACCATGGCAAGAAGTTACGATTTCGGCCAGTTGGGGGGGGGGCGCAAACTTCCTTTCAACTGAGTAATATTGAGCTAATAAATATTTAAAATTATGAGCCATATGAGCCATTGAGTCGCTCCTGCATTTGCGCGAATTTGTGTTCTAACCTTCCTAAGATAGCTTCTACAGCGCAACGACCACGCGAAGTAGTTCAGCTCCCCCGGAGTATAGAGTATAGGTGGTCCTAGTTTCGCTTGTCTAAACAAATCAGAAAGAAAATCGCTTGTGCTCTTGTAGTGGATAGCTGTGTCACGGTATACATATAATAAGGTAATGTAATCCGAATGCAAACATTGAGCTGTCATTTCGATCGTGACGTCACTGAAATCGTTCGGGTCTAAACAAATTGAAAAATAATTTTTGTGAGTTTTGTAAAAGTGAAAAGTGGTGATTATTAAATAAAGGAAGTAATAAAATAGGAAAAAACTGGTTAAATGTGTTGTTGTTAATTGTAAGAACGATGAAAACAAAAAATATTGTGTAGTGAAGATGAAAAATTTAACTTTTCCGAAGGATGAAAATTTGTGTGATATGTGGATACGAGCTAGTGGAAATAAAACTGTTTTAAATGTTAATACCGCAAAAATGTGCGTTGACCAGTTTTTAGAGCAGGACTATAGATTAGATAACATTCTTTTAAAGACACCAAGAGTGTAAAAAAAACCGAATAAAGGAGCTATTCCTAGTCGAAATTTGCCAGTTTCTCATGCTGAAATTTCCGGACGAGAATAAAGGATTAATAAAACAGAACAAAGGCAAATTTTGCAGGAAGTAATTTCAGAATATGAGGAGTAACATATTTTTCTGTTAAATATCGCATAACTTTTTTTATTTGAGTGTTTTCCTTTTTAGAAATCAAAGAGATCAGGTGGAGTTGGAAGGTAGCGGCATAGAAAATTTAGTAATAAGCACAGTTACTAGTGTTGCTGTTCAGACAGAGTCAATTTACAATGGAATTCTAAATTAAATTTGTGGTAAACTTATTATGCATTATATTTTTTAGAAGAAATTTGGAAAGTTGTCTCGAAAGGGAAATTGTTATTCTAAAAAGACACGATTACTAAATTTTCTATGCCGCTACCTTCCAACTCCACCTGATCTCTTTGATTTCTAAAAAGGAAAACACTCAAATAAAAAAAGTTATGCGATATTTAACAGAAAAATATGTTACTCCTCATATTCTGAAATTACTTCCTGCAAAATTTGCCTTTGTTCTGTTTTATTAATCCTTTATTCTCGTCCGGAAATTTCAGCATGAGAAACTGGCAAATTTCGACTAGGAATAGCTCCTTTATTCGGTTTTTTTTACACTCTTGGTGTCTTTAAAAGAATGTTATCTAATCTATAGTCCTGCTCTAAAAACTGGTCAACGCACATTTTTGCGGTATTAACATTTAAAACAGTTTTATTTCCACTAGCTCGTATCCACATATCACACAAATTTTCATCCTTCGGAAAAGTTAAATTTTTCATCTTCACTACACGATATTTTTTGTTTTCATCGTTCTTACAATTAACAACAACACATTTAACCAGTTTTTTCCTATTTTATTACTTCCTTTATTTAATAATCACCACTTTTCACTTTTACAAAACTCACAAAAATTATTTTTCAATTTGTTTAGACCCGAACGATTTCAGTGACGTCACATAAAATTGACATTTCGGGAATACATTACCTTGTATATGTATACCGTGAGCTGTGTGACATTTCAACAATCCAATCAGAATTAGACTGCCCAAACTTTGTATTGGATTACACATGGTTTTAACAAAACGTAAGTGCGAGTTCTGTTTATACAGCAGTATTCAATAACCTCAAAGGATAGAGAATGCCGTCGATGACTGCCAGATTACAGATTCACGGGCGTATTTGTATAGTTTTCTTCGCCTTGTCGTACGAGTTTAAGTAGAGTGCGTATACAGTAGAATATCTTTGAAAAACTCGTGTACTAGTTTTGATTGCCTTTGCCTTGCTAGCAGAATTCTTCAATTTTCAATCATATCTTCGTAATCTTGACCAACGACCAAACAAAAATTGGTTCAGAGTTTCTGATCATTATTTTCTTTTCACCTTGTTTCATTTTTCCTCCTTTACAGAAGGCAAAATACCAAGCGGCTTGCTTAGCAGAAGTGTTTCATATTACAGAGTGCTCTTGAAATATCCCTAGCTTGGTTATTCGAACAGAATGATCTCGGTCGAAGGGAAATTTGACGGAGTTAATAAAAATACAGCCAAAGCTAACATGACCTGCTCGGGTGAAGGGGAATCGTTCCAGTTGTCCAAAATTCGTATTGTTTCGCCTGGTGTGATGCTCTTAGTCAATGTTGCCTTTTTTGAGTATGAGGATGACCCTGGCAATGCCCAGCTGGAGGTGTCCGAACTTCCTGTAGATGACGTCTCCAGGTCTATACCACAGTTTTGTTTATTACGCAAGTCCCCTTATTAATAAACGAATTGATTCATCAGAATTGTTTCTCTTTATCGACGTGGAAACGATGAAACGATTAGCTCTGGCAATCAATATGTAAGGTGATAATGAACTTAATGATTTGAATTTTTTTTTAGGGGGGCCCGCTCCACCGGTTCCGCCTAGGGGCCACCAGATCCTTAATCCGGCCCTGCCTGCATTACATGTAACCAATGAATGTACCACTTCTATGTAATGCAGAATGGAGGCGATTGGTTACCGCCTATGACATCGCCATGCAAATGTAATGCCTTATCTCCACTTGCTGTAATCTGAACGAGAGCTAGTTGCTACTCCTTAGAACTAGTTTCGGAATCGATTGGGTAATTGCTTGCTTTCCCTACTGGGATATTGCCGTTTACAGTTTGCATATGTTCGTAAATAGTAACTTGTTCAAGCCCTTTCAGCTCAAACTCTTTCAAAAATAAGGTGTGAATGAAAGTGAAAGTATATGAGCTTATAGCTCTTGAAAATACCTACAAAATGCTTTTTGGAAGGACTTTATAGCTTAAAAACTAAGCGAGCTATGGGTAAAAAACCAATCACATATTTTTGCAGATATGAGAACACGTATATTGGAGCATTGATGAATACACATCACACCCACATTTTAGGCACAGACATACTTACCAATATTTACACACGTCACACACAATGATCTTGCAACCGTTGAGGAGATTTTACAAGCTGGTCAGTACTGTACTGTCATGTTGTACGGACTTCCGAAGAACACTCAATTGAATAATTGAAAAAGGTGGAAGACTTACCATTTTGAATTTATAAGTTCTGAACATAAATTCGTTATTTGCTTCCTTAAAAACCCCCAGATACTGATTTTCATGGAAATCGGAACCCAGTTGGCAAATTTAGGTGGCCATTTTGAATTTCGAAATTCAAATCAAGATCACAATTTTTTAATAGGTAAACTTTTTTATATATATTATTAGTAGTACAGTCATTTGGTAGTTTTACCTGGAAAGTTTTCCGGGAGTTTTGAAAATTTGTAATTTTATAGATTTCGAGGTGCTCTTTCCGAATTTCAACTTTGCCACCTCGTATCTTTGCCGCTCGCGCCGCCATGTTGGAAAAATGACTCCTAAAAGCAGTTTTTTGACAATATCTCCTATCCGACTCACAGTAGTTCAACACGCGTTTTGGCCAAAAAACTCATTTCCACATCACCTTGAGGTAGAGTAAGCAGCGCGTTTTTTTTATCGTGGTATCCCCAGTAGGCCTAATCTACATGCAATTCGTTGTTCCAAAATTTAGCTCATTCTCGGTTTCGATAGGTACTAAACACAATGAACTCGCAACACCTGGTCCATCAAAAACAGCGAAGCGAAGGAGAATGCGCTAAATTTTGGAACAACGAATTGCATGTAGATTAGGCCTACTGGGGATACCACGATAAAAAAACGCGCTGCTTACTCTACCTCAAGGTGATGTGGAAATGAGTTTTTTGGCCAAAACGCGTGTTGAACTACACTTTGCGGCGACATAAATTGTAGGAAATTTTCTGTGAGTCGGATAGGAGATATTGTCAAAAAACTGCTTTTAGGCGTCATTTTTCCAACATGGCGGCGCGGGCGGCAAAGATACGAGGTGGCAAAGTTGAAATTCGGAAAGAGTACCTCGAAATCTATAAAATTACAAATTTTCAAAACTCCCGGAAAACTTTCCAGGTACCTATACGTATTTTTTGGAGAAAAGAGTGGTTTTAGTTGAAATTTTGGTTAAAAAAACCGAAATTTTGACTTTGATGACTCATTACTCTGGAAGTTGATAGAGTAGAACCTTGACTTTTACAGTTTTAGATAGGTGGGAGTATTCTATGTAGACTGATACTTTACTACTAACTACTAACTAATTGCTCCTTTAATCCCTCATGGGACATAGGGTGGAAACAGTTGCCCTCCAGCGGACTCTGTTTTGCGCGACAGCTCTCAGCTCTGACCAGGATCTCCCGGTTGTTGCGGCCTCTGCTAATAGAGTTCTCCTCCACGTTGTTCTAGGTCTTCCGACTCGACGGGATCCTTGCGGATTCCAGTCAAGGGCCTGTTTGGCTAGATTCTCGTTTTCGCGTCGCAAGGTGTGGCCAATCCAATTCCATTTCCTTCGCCTGATTTGGTCGTCTATCCTTTGTTGGCCGGCACGGCGCCATAGTTCTTCATTTGATATTCTATCTTGCAAGCGGATTTTTAGGATACGACGTAGGCATCTGTTGATGAAAACTTGTAGCCGCCCTGTGATGAATTGGGTGACTTTCCATGTTTCGCAACCGTACAAAAGAACTGCCTTAACGTTGGAGTTGAACAGCCGCAATTTGGTGTTAATTGAGATCTCCGTCGATCTCCATATGTGAGAGAGGCATGCATATGCGCTTCTTGCTTTATTTATTCTGGAACTGACGTCTTCTTCTGTACCGCCGTTTTCGGTAATAATACTACCGAGGTAACAGAATTTGTCTACCAGTTCCACGTCGCGGTTATTTAGCGCTGTTCGTTCAAGGGTGTTTGCATTTATCCGCATTTCTTTGGTTTTAGTCGGAAGCCTGCCGAGCTACTTTCTGTTGCCAAATTGTTTACCATGTTTTTGAGGTCCTGGTGTCTGTGGGCCAGCAAACAGATATCATACGCGTAGTCGAGGTCCTTAAGGCGGTCTAACAATCCCCATTGTATGCCACCTGTTCTAGTATCTAGGGCGCTGACAAGGATGTCGTTTATTACTATAAGAAATAGTAATGGCGAAAGTAGACATCCTTGTCGTACTCCTGAGCTCACCTCAAAGCTGTCGGATAATTTTCCATTATGGAGAACTCTGCATTTGGAATTGTTGTATAGAGCTTTTATCAATTCTATTATTTTGTCCGGCAGTCCACGTTTCCGTAGAGCTCGCCATATAAAGCTCCTATTGACCGAGTCGAACGCTTTCTCATAGTCAACGAAAGCAAGGTAAAGGGGAGATCGGAATTCAGTAGACTGCTCCACTATGATTCTCAAGGTGTTAATGTGGTCTATGCAGGAGCGGCCTTTTCTGAATCCAGCCTGCTGACTTCTAAGCGTTCGATCTACTGCCTCTCTTATCCTTGATAGTAATATGTGGGACAAGATTTTTCCCACAGTAGATAATAGACAGATGCCTCTCCAGTTGTCACATATTGTTAGGTCCCCTTTTTTGGTATTTTGACTATGATACCTTCCGTCCAATCCTCCGGAAAGGTACAGGTGTTCCATGCTATTTCCAGGATTGGCTGTAGCGCATCTGCTATGAGGCTTGAGTCGGCTTTCAACAACTCTGGCGGGATGCCATCTTTTCCAGCTAATTTACCATTGACCATGGCATGAATTGCGGTTACTATTTCTGTCTTGGATGGTGCACGAGTGGCGATTCTTATTGGCTGTGCATTGTTGTTATTTTCTTCAGGTTCCTGCGAAAAGGAACCATTCAGGGCGGCGAAGAAGTAGTCTCTCCATCTTTGGAGTTGCTCCTCGTCGCTGCACAGCAGCCTTCCATCCGCACTCTTTACGGCATGCTTTTTAGTAGAGTGCTTTCCCGAGAGCTGCTTAGTAATTTGGTACAGCACCTTACTGTTGCCTGTGTTTGCCGCGTTTTCCGCTTTCTCTGCGAGCTCATTTATCTGCCGCCTTTTATCACGCCGGACACTTCTCTTTACCTCCCGGTGTAACGGTCGGTTATTTACCGAAAGTTTCTCCCTTTTAATGGTCCTCCATCTATCGGAAAGTTCAGGCTTAATTAATAAAATTACTTCACACAAAAAAATTTTGGGAAAAATTTTTTAAATTCTAGTAGTCGAAAAAAAATAGTTTTTTGGTTCGAAGAAAAAAAATTGAAAATTTTTGGACAGTCGAGATTGGAATTTAGAAAAAGGAGGTCGTATATAGACCAAACAAAAAAAAAAAATAATAAGTGTTTTTAAATTTGAATGCGAACAAGGATTTTGAAATTTTGAGAAGGAAGGACGTTTGGTATCGTAACGGGAGCAAACCGCAACCCATTTTTATAACTACGTCTGAATTGGGATTTGGGAAGAGAAAGAAAAAAAAACCAAAGGAAGTTTTTTTAATCTAAAAAGGAGAAAGAAGTCTCGATTTGAGACTGGTATCACAATTGATGGAGGCAACAAGGAAAGAAACTCCGGATAAAATCAGTCTGTCAAGCAAATTTAAAAGGGCAGTATAAATGTGGTAGGTTCGACTGTCGATAGATATTTCTTGAAGGAGCCCACAACATTTTCCGTGGTCTATCACAAACGCTTTAACACTATAGTTGAGACAATGAAGGGAATGTGTGGTTTAAGTGTTTTACCTATTTACTGTACATATAAAAACAATTAATCTATTTGAATTAGCTGCAAAGGAGTTAATTTTTGGCATTGCTAGGTTAGTTATCCACAAATTGAGAATTTACAGTGCTAAGAACCCAGCAGAACATAACGCCACAACAACTGGCGTCGTGGTTATCGCCGTGGAACGTCAGCGTCTGGATTCCAGAATAGCATACGTTTTCTGATAATCTTGCAGTTTGGAGGTGTTGCAGACGATTTATGGTATTTGTGCGTCAGGATATCGACTGGAAAAGTGCGAATGGTGAATTACTGAAGAGGCAGGTTTATTATTGGTTACTTTTACCTATTAATATAGTAACTTTATTAAATATATAAACAATTTTTAAATATATCGCTTAACCCTAAAAATATTCCTAAATATATGAACATACATATTAATGATATTCAGTATATGACAATTTGGAATTTTACGGCATCACAATAACAACATTCGTTCTGTTTGGAGTATTGTACCTTTAGTTTTGGTAATTAAGTCATATACATCCAAACTGTTAACTAAAGGTATATTCCCCGGACTATTTTCTCATATACACTATTTAATTTTCACACCAAAGGAAATTGTAATATCCACTATTTACATATATTACAATACTTATCAAATAATTATATATTCATACCATAATTATTATACTCTTATATTTAACAATTTCTTAACATATAATCTAGTTACTATTTTACTTTAGTACACGCCCTTAGTCATAAATTTCATCGTTCGGTTTGGTGTTGTACGAAAGAAAGGAATCCTCGACTGGTACCAGCGCGACGATTGATTTGTTTCCTTCCGTTGTTGCATTAACGTTATTAGTTGGTAGTAATAGTTGGCTGTGTCCACATTACCTAGATTATAGGAGTATTTGTTGTTTGATTTACATCTATTAGTTAAAGCAAACTTACCTCTGTTTTGTTGTTGAGTAATTGTACTATACTGTAATTATTTTAAAATATATTTGTTGTCACTTTCTTTAACCCCACTAGTATTACTAGGCATGACAGCCTAAGGGGATAAATTGTCCAGGATGGTTGGGTTGTGCTTTCTCTCCAGGGTCCTCTCAAAGTCGCGTTGAACATTTACAGGTCCACCAGGTCGATGGAAACGTCCAGCGATGAATCGCTTTGGCTAACCTAGGAAAAGAATGATATGAAGAGATATCCCTTTTAAACAATAGGTAAGTGGTGAATCATAGGTGTAGTGTCCCGGTCACACAACCCCACGCCCCCACCGGCGAGCTAGCGTAAACCGTGTGGCCGGTTTAGCATCCCCTAAAACCATTTAGGAAACTAGGGAGGATGTAGTCTTCTAAATTTTTTTATGTTTACCCAAGCACGATGGCAGTAGCCTTGCTGTCACCAGCAAGGAGCTCCATTGTGCCGGTACATAAATGGCGCCCAACGTCTGCTTACCTGTTAACGCTTTCGGCAAACTAGTTTCGAATTTAAATTACGGTGTCCATTTATTACATAAAATGGAACCCTACGAATGCTTTCATGGCAACGATTCGGATCACAAGTTTTTAATATTAAACCCCGGCGCCCCTTTATTTCATAAATGGCGGCCAAATTCTGTTAACTTGTTAAAATTATATTTGATTATGGTTCACCACCACTGCCTCTTTTTTTCAGATTCGTCTCTTTTGTCTAAATTCAGTGTGAATTTTATTTTGCTTTCACTTTTCGGTTATCCCGTCTTATGATATCTTCTTCGCTTTAGGCATCTTTGAACTAGGCTTACCGGCACCGCTGGCTAACAAGCGTATGACCGCTTGGCCATGGGTGAAGGCTGAGTCTGGAGTTCTTTTGTCCTGTGTTTTTGCTCGTCGTCCTGAGTATCAGGCGTCATACCGCCTGCCAGTGCTTCGTTCAGTGGACAGGATCCTTGTTACTTTTTGCTGATGGACGTTTGAGTTGTAACTCGGGCTTAACCGGCTGAGGTAACAGGCGTGATATCGCCTGCCCACTGCGCCCCGTGGACTTCTTTAATCCATTCAGTCCCCTCAAATTTTGTTTTCTGTTCTTTCATTTTAGACAATTGGTCGAAATGTGGTAAGGGAGGTGGTCACTTCAGGTGAACCTCTATGAGGCCGCACAGGCTTAACCGTCTGGCTAATCACTTGCGCCCTGTGGACTTTTGTTGAGGGACATCCGGCTCCTTCCTTGTGCTTTTATTATTTTTCTCTCCAGTCTGTCCCCACTGCTGATTGATTTTCCGTAGTGTAGCTCAGTTGTGGTTGGACAGCGGAATCCAATTAAAATTTTTATTATTTTCGAAGAAGATTTCCTTGTTTTTATGTGGAGGTAGACTCTTCATGTCGTTCAAGTGGATGAAGACGTGTGGTGCTTCCGGCGTTGTTGATGGCACTCGGTGCTGGCTGTGTCTCATAGCTACCACCGACTGACACCGATGACCTCGGCCACCGAGAGTCCTGGAGAGAGAGATTGTTTTGCCTCAACCATCCTGGAAGATTAACACACATTTACTAAAACCTTTTAACACAACAAAAAACTATTTTACACTTTAATTTTTCCAGCTATTGTAACGGTTTTGATTATTGCGAGTAGCTTATATTGTTAGTCGGCTCACGGAATTTTTCGTCAGGATATCTGCAAATGCCGTAGTAGTACCGACTTTGTCATCAGTTTGATTAATTTGTTTCTTTTGTTGAGTATTGGGTATATTGTGGAGAATTACTACTTTGCGTATATCAGTTGTAGTTGCAAATTTTTTTCGCTAGTGTAGTGCCACTATCTTGCACGTGTATTGTTTTGAAAGTAGTTAACACCCCGACAGTCCAACTAAAGCATTTCTCTTTTTGTTACCAACATGGAAGGGAAAGGAATACTGACCTTTTATGGACGTCCGAGGGAACATAAATTGCTCCGAAGACCCCATTGCGCACAAGTTTTATCTCCTGACGCAAAGGAGTTTATTCCGACAAGAGGAATAAGAAACCTAACTTGGCCCAATACAACCGAGTATGAGAGCTTCGCCTTGAATTACGCCCTCAAAATTATTACGTATGTAACTGATAATCCGGGTGCGTATGATTCAATGGCGTCGCGAGCATTCACCATCCTCCGTTACTTCACGAATAACCCCGTTGTGATCGGTCAAGTGATGGATATGGTACTCCAGCAAGCTAGGGACGATCATGAGTTCAGCCACACAGGAGCCAAACTGTATAGGCTACTGGACTCCCTGAATCCAGGAAATAAGAGCGTCTTCCGGACCTTGCTGAGGCTAATGCTCGCCCAGGGCCCTATTACGATCAAGCCAGCAACGGCCGGTGAAACGAACCGAGGTATCTTGCTATTCCTGGTAGCATTATATTGGCAGCTACCTTTAGATGAAGGGTTCAGGAGGGAGATGGCCCAGAGCATTGGGCGTACCATGAACCAATTACTCCAGGAGCCAAGCGACGAAAATATCCACTGCCTTACTCTAGCATGGAGGGGGACAGGGTTGGCTTTAGTCCTGTATTGCCCTTATGAAGTCTTCCACCTATTTACGGGCTTGTTAAACTTGCGACCGGCCAGACCCTCTCGTCTAGGGGATTGGAAACCAGAGGTCACGCGAGGACTATAAACGGACTGTGTTTTGATAATTTTAAAGTTATTGTTAGGGATGTTTTTGTTAATGTTATTATTTTTATCGTTAGGAAGATTCCTTGTTTCGTTGCTACGGTATACTGCTAATTTCTTTACGCCCGTTCTTGTGAAAGTTACGTGTTATGTTGATGTCGACCAACATATCCCGTTGGCGAATGGCTCACTTTCCGGTGTTATGGCATTCGGGACTTCATGAAGTAGTCATGGTATTCATATTGTTCTACGTTCTTGTTAATTTGTGTTGGTAATGGTTACCCCGGGTTTCCTTGGTTATATTAAATCCTGTTAGTCCAGGCCGGATGTTTAGTGGCGTGTTAGCGTTATAGTTATAGTCAGGTAGTAACAATCGACATTTGTTACGTATTATTGTGTTCATATCGCCTCAGTCGATGGTATTAAGTTTTTCGTTAGATTTATTTATGATAGCGAGCCCTCCGTATTTTTGTTACCGATGTTAACCGGTAAAATTCTTTTTCAGTTCGTTTAACTTCTAGGCACAGTTTCTCGAATTGTGTGAAGCAGTACTAAACCTGATTATCGTAGAAGCAAACGCTCCTCGGAGTAGCCCTAAGAAGGCATCTCGCCGGCTTCACTGGTTATTAATAGGGTGCCTTAATCCGCTTAGGTAGCTTCCCTAGCGGATGGTATACCTCCTTGATTTTCGTTCAGTCTGAAGAACAACTCTCGGCGAATGGTGGTCCGGGCGATCCATCGGGGTTTGGTTAACGACAATGTGGTATTGCTGGAGACTGACCCGATGGACCGACAGGTGACCGGTTCGACGTGGAGGTCTGGATGATTGTAGAGACCCGGAGGGGGACAATGTGGTATTGCCTGCCGCCGGATCCCTGTAATTCCAGACTTACCCTCCGAGAGACTCGTCAGACTGACCATCTCACAAAATTTTCATTTTTGACAGCACAACTAAATTCTCTCAGATTTTTATGGATAACGCCTTAGATATTGGATGCCCGGCTAGCTCTGCAGCTGTGGCATGAGACTCTGAATCTCAGGGTGTGAGACGAGCGACACATGGGCGCCAAACACTAAGTCTTACGGCTGAAAAACCTTCCGTTTTTTTTCGGCTCCTCACTGCCTCGCAAGTCGGCCTTGTGGACCCGAGGGTATGTAACGGTCGGTTATTTACCGAAAGTTTCTCCCTTTTAATGGTCCTCCATCTATCGGAAAGTTCAGGCTTAATTAATAAAATTACTTCACACAAAAAAATTTTGGGAAAAATTTTTTAAATTCTAGTAGTCGAAAAAAAATAGTTTTTTGGTTCGAAGAAAAAAAATTGAAAATTTTTGGACAGTCGAGATTGGAATTTAGAAAAAGGAGGTCGTATATAGACCAAACAAAAAAAAAAAATAATAAGTGTTTTTAAATTTGAATGCGAACAAGGATTTTGAAATTTTGAGAAGGAAGGACGTTTGGTATCGTAACGGGAGCAAACCGCAACCCATTTTTATAACTACGTCTGAATTGGGATTTGGGAAGAGAAAGAAAAAAAAACCAAAGGAAGTTTTTTTAATCTAAAAAGGAGAAAGAAGTCTCGATTTGAGACTGGTATCACAATTGATGGAGGCAACAAGGAAAGAAACTCCGGATAAAATCAGTCTGTCAAGCAAATTTAAAAGGGCAGTATAAATGTGGTAGGTTCGACTGTCGATAGATATTTCTTGAAGGAGCCCACAACATTTTCCGTGGTCTATCACAAACGCTTTAACACTATAGTTGAGACAATGAAGGGAATGTGTGGTTTAAGTGTTTTACCTATTTACTGTACATATAAAAACAATTAATCTATTTGAATTAGCTGCAAAGGAGTTAATTTTTGGCATTGCTAGGTTAGTTATCCACAAATTGAGAATTTACAGTGCTAAGAACCCAGCAGAACATAACGCCACAACAACTGGCGTCGTGGTTATCGCCGTGGAACGTCAGCGTCTGGATTCCAGAATAGCATACGTTTTCTGATAATCTTGCAGTTTGGAGGTGTTGCAGACGATTTATGGTATTTGTGCGTCAGGATATCGACTGGAAAAGTGCGAATGGTGAATTACTGAAGAGGCAGGTTTATTATTGGTTACTTTTACCTATTAATATAGTAACTTTATTAAATATATAAACAATTTTTAAATATATCGCTTAACCCTAAAAATATTCCTAAATATATGAACATACATATTAATGATATTCAGTATATGACAATTTGGAATTTTACGGCATCACAATAACAACATTCGTTCTGTTTGGAGTATTGTACCTTTAGTTTTGGTAATTAAGTCATATACATCCAAACTGTTAACTAAAGGTATATTCCCCGGACTATTTTCTCATATACACTATTTAATTTTCACACCAAAGGAAATTGTAATATCCACTATTTACATATATTACAATACTTATCAAATAATTATATATTCATACCATAATTATTATACTCTTATATTTAACAATTTCTTAACATATAATCTAGTTACTATTTTACTTTAGTACACGCCCTTAGTCATAAATTTCATCGTTCGGTTTGGTGTTGTACGAAAGAAAGGAATCCTCGACTGGTACCAGCGCGACGATTGATTTGTTTCCTTCCGTTGTTGCATTAACGTTATTAGTTGGTAGTAATAGTTGGCTGTGTCCACATTACCTAGATTATAGGAGTATTTGTTGTTTGATTTACATCTATTAGTTAAAGCAAACTTACCTCTGTTTTGTTGTTGAGTAATTGTACTATACTGTAATTATTTTAAAATATATTTGTTGTCACTTTCTTTAACCCCACTAGTATTACTAGGCATGACAGCCTAAGGGGATAAATTGTCCAGGATGGTTGGGTTGTGCTTTCTCTCCAGGGTCCTCTCAAAGTCGCGTTGAACATTTACAGGTCCACCAGGTCGATGGAAACGTCCAGCGATGAATCGCTTTGGCTAACCTAGGAAAAGAATGATATGAAGAGATATCCCTTTTAAACAATAGGTAAGTGGTGAATCATAGGTGTAGTGTCCCGGTCACACAACCCCACGCCCCCACCGGCGAGCTAGCGTAAACCGTGTGGCCGGTTTAGCATCCCCTAAAACCATTTAGGAAACTAGGGAGGATGTAGTCTTCTAAATTTTTTTATGTTTACCCAAGCACGATGGCAGTAGCCTTGCTGTCACCAGCAAGGAGCTCCATTGTGCCGGTACACCGGTGTAATTGGGAGTATTCCCGTTCAAGTTGTTGGCGTCTTTCCGGGTCGCTTGTAGAGTTCGCGTTATTTTTGAGGGCCCTTCTGCGTTCAATTTTTTGCCAGGTTGTGTCCGAGATCCAGTGTTGCTGGTTTCTGTGGACATAACCAATGCTTGCTTCCGCTGCTGTTATTATAGCGCCCTTTGTTGTGCTCCACAGCTCTTCAATATTGGTGTCGTCAGAAACGGTTTGCTGGTTTAAGATTTGTTGCAGATTTCCAGCAAATTCTCTCCTTTTAGTGCTCTCCCGCAGAAGGTCTACGTTAAACCGCCTACGGTTTATGGCATCGCGTTGAACGTTTCTGATTGCGGCGATTTTTAGGCGGATAGTTGCTACTACCAAATGGTGGTCACTTCCAGTGTCTGCTCCCCTAAAGCTCCTGACATCCTCCAGAATAGTTCTCCATCTGCGGCTGACGGCCACGTGATCTATCTGATTTTTCGTTCTACCATCGGGCGATACCCAGGTCTCCTTGTGTATCTTCTTGTGACAAAAGTAGGTTCCACCTACCATGAGTTGATGGGAACTGCAGAAGTCAACGAAAAGCTCACCATTGTTATTGGTAACTTGGCTTAGGCCTTGATTTCCAATAGTGTGCTCAAGGCCGGTGTTGTTGGGGCCGATCTGTGCGTTTAAATCACCCATCAAAACAATGATGTCTCCCCTTGGAATAGAGCGAAAAACCTCATTCAGTCGCATGTAGAACTCGTCTTTGATGTCATCTTCTGCGTCTTCAGTCGGAGCGTAGCATTGGACTATCGTAGTACTTCTTAGCCTGGTACGTAGGCGCACGGTAATAAACCGCTCAGAAACTGGTGACCAGCTAATGAGGCTGGACCTGGCTTCCTTGGTGAGTATTACGCCAACGCCATTCCTACGATTTTCAGTTTCGTTTCTCCCAGAATATAAGAAGGACTCACCGTTTGGGCAGATATGTTCCCGCGCATCGGTCCATCTGGTCTCGCTGAGTCCCATGACCTTGATTTTATAGCGGTTCATCTCGTTGAGGACTTCATCCAGCCGTCCATCAGCAAGCAGCGTTCTCACATTCCATGATCCGATTCGTGTCCTGGTTCGAAAAGCAAAGGTCGTCGTCGTGTTGTCCATCCGGTTCCGAGGCATTGTTTGCCGATTCGTAGCAATTATGTGTTTTATAGGAGCGGGTTGCTAACCCTCAGCCCAACCGACTTAGAACTCTGTTTTGTGGCGCAGAGAACTCGCCATTCGACCGTCTCCCGTTAGCTCCTTCCGAAGAAGTACTCTTGAAAATAGGTCATAGGGTTACAAAAATACAGGGTGATATGTAAACCTCTAAAAAAAACTGCAAAACACCCTAGCGGCTAAACCGTTACGACTTCCTCCTCCCACCCATACGATTTTTTGTTCGTCTATCCATAACCTATCCACAGCTTGCCTCTTTGTAACTTTTCGTAGTACACCCTGTAGATTTCAGGTAAAATTAAATGTGACGGGTTGGCGTAGATGTATAAGGGTTTGCGGCGCTCGTACGCCAAAATTATTGACTTTACGAAAAAAAAGGTTATTACATAAATTGTAGGAAATTTTCTCTAGTTTCATTTTGTATATAAGTGTTTTTATCGTAAAGTGAACCAGAAAGGAGATATTGTCAAAAAACTGCTTTTTGGCGCCATTTTTCCAACATGGCGGCGCGAGCGGCAAAGATACGAGGTGGCAAAGTTGAAATTCGGAAAGAGCACATCGAAATCTATAAAATTACAAATTTTCAAAACTCCCGGAAAACTTTCCAGGTAACCTTTTTTTTAGAACCAAATGACTGTACTATTATAGCTAAACATTCCATTTTGAATTTTTAAATTTCATTCACCGTAACTGAAATCCGAGGTTTTCATGTTTTTAACGCTCCAGGAACTCCACTACTAGAATAATGTTTTTTTTTTGCGAAATATGTACAGTCAGTAGTTGCAAACTCTTTAATATATTATATACTTCCCCAGAATACAGACTGGTAGCATAGTGATGAAAGCAAATTTGTTTAAAGAAAGAAGGTCCCTAGAAAGAGAGAAAAAATATTAGACAAAAAAGTGACAAGGCAAATAATCAGGTTATGCCACTTTAATCCACGATCTCTGCGATAGTAGCTTGATGTCTTGACCAGGAGTGGCCAACCCAAATGTTATCGGGGGCCACTTTTAAAATGCATTATGATCCCGCGGGCCGGGGTGATATACAGTGTGCATACACCCAGTGCACAAAGCGGCCAGCTGTTGAGAGGTTTTTATCAGACAAACAATAAATTGTAGAGTGAGGGGTGGGAGGGGGTGGGGGTATCGTACAGGTTAGCCACCAGGGCACTTTTAAAAATTTTTGATATAGTTTTACATATCATACTGTATTTTTGTAACCCTATAACCAATTTCCATGAATAAAGTACCAGTGTATGCAGAATGCACCCACATATCTATTATTGTGAAAGTGACTTTGAAGAGAATTTTGTTTTTTTAACACAAATTTCAAATTCAACTACCTTTTTCTCCAAAAAATACGTAGTTAACCTATCATTATTTTTCCAGGATGAGAAAACTTGCAATGTTTCCTATGAATAATGTCCAGACAATTTTTATGTTACGGCAATTATAAGCAACTTTGATGTTAAAATTGGTTTTATTTGGTACATTTTTAGCACTTTTTCGTAGCTGGTGTTGCAGGTTTTCGTCAGAGAGCGATATTTATTTTTTGTAAATTTCATTTTAGAAAAGATCAATTTGCAGATGTAAGTTGAACCAACCCGAGTAAAAATAATTTAGTTGTTTATATTTTTTTAATAGCATATGCGCGCCTGCAACAAGGACGCATAGCGAACAAATGCGCCTGCCACACGGGGTGCATGCTACAGGCATGAAAATCTAAAAATGCTTCCGCTATGGAGGTATGCCCGCCCCGGTTGCAGATATGAATTTATTCATAATCGACCATTCCAAAGGCGAGTGTCGTTTTACCAAGCGGTCCCCCAACTAAGTACTAACCACGTCCAATGCTGCTTGATCTAGGTAATCTATTGAGTATGCTTATGGCACACTTTATGGTCACCAAAGTAATTGCTTGTTTTCTTCGTCCTATACAATTTCTTACAGCTTCAATTTTTACTCCCTTTAGTCTAGAAAAGGATTATTCCGTACGTCTTTTATAGGTAGCGGGCTGCATTTGGAAAAGTGGAATTTTTACTCAGGCGTACTGTGCCTGTTTTGGATACCATATAGTGTTTCACCGAGACCGAGACGAGGCGAAATTTGAAATTTTCTCGTTCTCGTTCGAGCTTGTGATCTTCATATCGTCTCGTCTCGGTCTCGGACAAGATTCAATAAAGGATTGCTCGTCTCGTCTAGTCTCGGTCTTGTCTCGTACGAGAATTTCTCGTAAAACCGAGATTTTTAAAAATAATAAATTATATAAATAAATAAATTAAAGGATAATAAATAAATTAAAAGAAAATAAATATAAAGTAAAAAAATTATATTTATTAAATTAATATATTCCATACATTACATATATTTATTAAATTAATATATTCCTTACATTATATATATTTATTAAATTAATATATTCAATACATTATGTTACACATATTAAGATAGTTTTTTTTAAATAAGTAGTAAGAATGTAAGATTGAATACTTACTTCGCTTATTTCACGGCACACGGATTACCACGGTATACATAAACAAGGTAAGGTAAAAGAGACAGATAGCTTCGAATACCGTAGAACACTGTCACCAAGTGACGTCAGCACTAAAATATCGTCTTACGATAAAAAGTCTTTTACATTGCCTTATTATTGTATACGTTGAAAAGAGAAAAAACGAGAACTGATTTCTCTGAATTCGAATTCACTAACTCAGAGATGGAAGCCGGACGCTTTATCACATGATTCCAAGACGATGATTCCAATTTATCTACCGCCGGCCGGATAGCCATAATAATTAATAAAAATATAAAATATAAATTATTAGAGAATAAATTATTAATAAAAAAAATATATAGTTTAAAAAAACTAAAAAATACGCTTTGATTTTAAAATGAACTAAAAATTAAAAAATAATTTTGAATGTAAAGTTTTTATTGCTCCAGTCAGAATATGGAAACAACCTACCTTTCGAAATGTAAAACAGCGTGGGACTCTCTTCCTATATTTATTAACACCGGAAATATTCGCTAGCGGCCCACGCTTTTTTACATTTCGAAAGGTAGGTTGTTTCCATATTCTGACTGGAGCAATAAAAACTTTACATTCAAAATTATTTTTTAATTTTTAGTTCATTTTAAAATCAAAGCGTATTTTTTAGTTTTTTTAAACTATATATTTTTTATTTTCTATTTTTTAGTCTATCGCCATTTTGTAGAGACCGCCATATTGGATATAAAATGACGTCATACAGTGTACTGTACTATACTCGTCGTACGCTTTCATTTGATACCCATACCGAGGGCGTTGTAAAGAAAAAGGTAAAGCGTCATTTTGTGTTGACCGCCATTTTGAATTTGGAATCACGCCACACAGTTCTGTATTCTAATTGTCACACCTTTTCATTTGATACCCATACCGAGGGTGTTGTAAAGAAAAAGGTAGTCCGCCATTTTGTGTTGGCGGCCATTTTGAATTTTGAATGACGCCGCAGAGCTAATAGTATTCTACTTGTCATTTCCTTTCATTTGATACCCATATCGAGTGGGTTGTAAAGAAAAAGGTAATCCGCCATTTTGTGTTGGCCGCCATTTTGAATTTTGTATAACGTCACATAGCTAATTGTATTCTACTTGTAATACTCTTTCATATGATACCCATGTCGGGGGTCGGGGAGTAAAATTGCAAAATTCGGCCGCCATCTTGGAACCGCCATTTTGATTTTTTACAAAATGGTCAGATTGCATTGTCACGCGAACTATACATATGTGCAAAATTTCAAGTTCATCCGTTACATGAAAGTGGGACAAAATCAAGTTGCAAGATTTGTTTACATGAAACATACAACATACAACATACAGGTCAAGCTAATATAAAGCGTATAAAAAGGGCTTCGAATTTGTCATATTCTCTCATATTGTCTCGAATTGTCTCGAAAAAACGAAAATGAGGAATTAAATAATCTCGTCGAGACGAGAATCTCGTAAGGGGTGATCTCGTTCTCGTCTCGACGGATCGATAATATAATTCATCGTTCTCATCTCGTTCTCGTCTCGTTCTCGGGTCTCGGTGAAACACTAATACCATACAGGCGTTTTAACGCTGTGCGTGTCTGTTTCAGGCTAAGAACGGACGAGTCTTATTTTTACTCGGGAAAAGCACTCACAACTTTTTGTCCCAGACATCTCAAATTGCAAGACTTTTCTTTTGTAACATATTTCTTACAAAAATGAACATTGCCTGAAAATTGTTTTAAATTCATTATAGCCCTGTAAATCAATTAGTAGTTCCATTTGCAGATTTTCTGGAACTGGTTCAATATCAACGTTAAAGACGAGCATTTTTTCTTTTTGTGTGTTGGAACCTTCTAGTACAAAATATTTTGCTAAATCGTGTTGAATCTCGCGGGCTGCAGGATTTCTGGCGAAGGGCCGCATGCGGCCCGTGGGCCGCGGGTTGGCCACCCCTGGACTCTTGACCCTTGGGCACTTATCATTCCTGAAGATATAGACTAAATCTCGGTTAAATCCTGTAGCGGTTGATAGAGCCCTCATAGTGTACTGTAAATCAATCATGCAAGAAATGCGTCTTTTATTTCGCCGCTATATTTGCATTTGTACTGTCCATTATCTAGAAAAACATCATTAATGTTGCACTCAGTAGGCATTACCATTAGATGTTTCCCAGTTCGTTCTCTTAATCAATCCATTCGTCCGAATTTCAGACAGCTGGACAGGTGTGTTATCCTCGGGCAATCGTCCGGTTACTATAAATTCGTCATAGGCTTCATTGTACTCGAATGGTAACATTAGTGTTTATGCAGTTGGTTACTGTGATAATACAAGCTTGTTTTTTCCGAAATTAAATTTACATCTATCTCGTCATAGATCCCTTTAGCTGTAACAAAGCCTGTTTCTACTGTTTCATCATCTGTAATTACTGTTTCATCATCTGCACAATGAGATTACCAATCCACCAAATGCCAATTAACAACCCAACAACAAAACAAATATCCATAAACAATTTCCACTGTTACTACTGCACACGTACAGCAAAAGGGAATTACTGAATACTTTTAAATTAAAAATTACAAAAAAAACAACAACAATAAATAATAAAATTAATCACAAAAACGAGAATTAATACTGTTGAACAAATAAAACCTTATTAAATTTGAAAATTGAGTTTCAATTAAAATCCTTTCTGCTCCTGCTATTTTATGACCAATGCTTGCAGTATTAGTGAATTGTACGATTACCAAAACGGGATGCCTGTGTGTGACAGTATAAAAGATAAAAATGAAATCCCATTCAGGAAGTCCGATGATGCATGAAAACGGATATTTCAGTTCGATTTTTATTTTGCTCCACCACTCCTTGCTCCTTTTATTTTACTTACATGCTACGATTTTGATGATTTTTGCATCATTTTGCTTTGGTTCTTTCAATTTGGTCAAAATGGCTTAAATCCTTTTAGTTTTTTTTATTTCATTTTTTTATTCTTCCTTTCTTTTTCTCTCTCTTTCTGTCTCAATGTAATTTGTCCTGACATGGTCCTGATAGTAGTGGATCCCTGCACGTGCATGATGATAAAGTAAATCCTTTTTCGTATTGGGGGGGCGGGATTTACGAAAATAAATAAACCTTAAAAGTATATGGCATCCTTAAATCTTATGACAATGCGAAAGAGACAAGGAGTCGTCGTCTTTTTAGTGTTGCGATTTTAAGCTTCAAATGTAGAAAGACAATTTTTCCGTAGGTATGCTTCAGGTTACAGAGGGATATGTGATCAGATTTATATATTGCACTTAAAGCATAATAAAACCATTATGGTAATTCAAAAGCTTTTGGGGATAAGTTCAAGGTTCACATGTTGGTTGCAGTTCAAATGACAAAAATTCATGTTGCGTTATGGGAATTTGACAAAATCTCCTTCAATTTCTTTTACACTAGATTTCTCGTTAAAAAAGTTTAAAGGATATTGGATAAAGGAGACAAAAGTTATTTCTGTAATAAATTTAATCGGGTTTTTCAGGTTATTCAGTTTTATCGTTGGAGGTATCCTAGATCAACCAAATTTAACCCAAATATCACTAAATTGCATAAAATGAGGCTTAAACTATCGAAAAAGTCGTTTATAAAAAAATTCTGTAAAACAATCTACATTGTACCTATATTAAGCCTGAATTAATATCAATCAAGAACCTTACGCTAGTCTCGGACATTGCAGGCTGAGAAGATCACCTACTTGAAGCCCTTCTGACCACTCAGCCAATCGATTCATTTCGTACGAACTCCGTCTGAGAGTTCTAATATCTACCTTCCACTACTACCAAACCAGCTCCAAAAAGAAAACGTTATGCCAATGTCAATTGTCTGGAGCTTATTCGATTTCGCTGAAATACTTGAGCTCAGAGGTAAACCCATTTGTACAGGGGAAGATTCTATCATATTTTAAAGGGCAATGACGAGTTACACGTGTATTCGCTCAGTTTAACAGCTAAAATCATCAACGCCACTGGCGATAATAAAAAAATGTCTTAGTGACTTTGATCAAGAAGAGCTCATTGCAGCCAAATTCAATACTCCCAAAACAGAACTATTGTTTATCTCCTTTCAAAACCCGAACCAATCAACCCTTTCGTTTTAACTTGCGGTTAAGAACTATCTAAATAGTATCTACGATTTCCCAAAAATATGCAAATACCTCTTTCGGTCATCGGGCCGAGTTGTTGTGATCTATAAATCCTAAATTCGGCTTCGCTCTAAACATCACTCGTTAATTTATGCGAAGTGATTAAAATATACCGTAATATACCTTGCGATATCTAAAACTACGCCCTTAAATTCTTTAAAAGACTCTTGTTCCGCATGCCCTATTATAAACTTTAGCTACACTTTCAGACTAAGCTGACTACTAGAAATTCCACAATGATAACACCAAAAGTATGACGCATTGCTGCTTAGATTTCCACAAAAAAAAACAATTTTCCATTCTTAATCCGTCTCATTGTAGTGTATTTACACTTTAAAACCTTTTAGCAACGTAACCAGTGTTGTGTGCTTAAAGCAAAGTTCTCCTCCGTAAAAGTCCGGCAGTTTCTGTGAAGCGTCAAGCAATTAAGAAGTTGAAAGACGATTGACTAGAACCGTGATCTCTGGGATAGCCTTACCAACTAGGCTACTGAAACCAGTGAAAGCATAAGATATATTCGGTGAAGCAGTGGCGAAAAATATGTGAGGGAGATTGGAAATCATTGCATCGTGACGCAAACCATTGTGTTTTACTCGTTCGGCACAATTATCACAAGATGCGAAATGTCCAGAATGCCAAAAAACTCCAAAAATATATTTGCATATGTGGAGGTAAAAGTTAGAGGTTCTATGCTGGAAAAATGGGAGTCTTAGCTTGTCTTCATTAAAGAGGTAAATGAATTGCTGGATTTCGGGAACAAGAATGGCATTTTACGAAGAAATACACCTCCAATCTCCTTCAATTTATTCTAACAAATCAATGACCCGCAGAACGCCGAAACGATAATTAAGGAATGGCTATTGTACAACAGTTCAAGGGAGATCCATTAACAGCCCAGTTGCCGAATGAATTGAAATGAGATTTGTAAGACTATTCAAAGCAGAGCCGGGCAATAGTTGTCTTTCACAGAGCAGGACCAAAGCTCTCACTCGAACTCAAAGCTTTTAACTACACCTCATCATCATCATCATAAATAGCTCCACAGCCTATTATTGGCCTTGGCTTCTTGCAACATCCTTCTCCAGAACTGTCTGTCCCTGGCTTTAAGTCTCCAATTTCTTATAATCTAGCGTTCATAGATCTTCTTCTACGCCTCTGTGTCCGTCTGGTCTCTTGCTCATAATAATTTTTGTTATGCTGTCATCACTGCTATGGTCAACATGTCCTGCCCATCGAATTCTGTTAATTGTTATGGTTTTTATGATGTTTGGATCTTTATACAACTGATACAGTTCGTGATTGTTTCTTCTCCTCCAAACATCGTTTTCGTTGATTCCTCCATATATTGTGCACAGGATTTTTCTTTCAAAGCACCCCAGGAGGTGTTCTTCGTTACTTCCAGGTTTCAGATCCATACAGTAGTATTGGCCTTATAAGGGTTCTGTATAGTTAAACTTTAGTCTCCTTGATATGTTCCTTGTTAAGAAATATTTACGTAGCCCAAAGTAGCATCTGTCCCCGGTGGCAATCTCCTTATGACTTCTGCCGTCGTGTCGTTATCTTTTGAGACCAGCGTCCCTTAGTATATAAATTCTTTTACACCTTCGATGTTATATGTATCAATTGTCATATTCTGGCGATCATTCCGTCTTTTAGAGATGCACATATATTTCGTTTTGTCTTCATTAATTGCTAGTCCAAATTTCTTTGCCGCTTTTTCTAGCGATATGAAGACTTCTTTCATTGCTACGTGGATCTGGCTAGTACTACGATGCCGTCAGCGTATGCCAATAGTTTTACTACACCTCTCTCACTCGAATTCACAAACAGGGGCCGTATTTGGTTTCTCGGGTCGATATCGACATCTGTCGAATGAAATGTCAATGAAAATTGGCATTTGGCAACACGATATCGACAACGTTATCGTCTCTTTACGTGTCGATAAAGACGTTTGACGTTCATTAAAAAGCTAAATTTATGCATACAATAAACTTTTAGCAATTTATATTGCTCGAATATTATAATAGACTCGAGAAACCAAATAAGGCCCCAGGATAGGAGGACTCTGGAACTACCGAGGCCCGTGTGGCTCGCTGATTTAAAGTAAAGGAGAGGGGAGAACAAAACATTTTAAAGTAAGCAGTACATCGTTGTCCTTGTCATTGTTCACGTCAGGGTGCAATGTTTAGTAACTTTCGACCAATCAAACTCTGCTTCTACAATAAAACTCCTCACAAAACCCTGTCTTATCTACTCTAGAAATTACAATATGACTTTAAATACGCATATTTTTTAACCAACTGCTCTCAAAAAGCTATACTCAATGAATCGTAGTTACTCGATTGTCCTACGCAATGCGAACTTGCGTTAAGTTTCATTCTTGGAGAACTCTTATTCAGACTTTCATAAATTATTACTGAAGTGAGAGTTAGATTTATATGCACGCAGATGATGTGTGACAGTTGCCCTTCAGCGGACTCTGTTTTGCGCAACAGCTCTCAGCTCCAACCAAGATCTCCCAGTTGTTGAGGCCTCTGTTAGTAGGGTTCTCCTCTACGTTTTTCTAAGTCTTCCAATTAGACGGGTTCTTTGTGGATTCCAGTCAACGGCCTGTTTGGCTAGATTCGCGTCGCAAGTTGTGACCAATCCAATCCAATGCCTATCATGTCTTGGCCGGCACGGTGCCATAGCTCTTCATTTGAAATTATATCTTGTCAGCGGATTCTTAGGATACGACGCGACGTTAATGAAAACTTGAAGGCGCCTTGTGATGAATTGAGTGACTTTCCATGTTTCGCAAACATATAAAAGAGCTGCGTTAACGTTGGAGTTGAACAGCCGCAATTTGGTGTTAATTGAAATCACCGTCGATCTCCATATGCGAAACAGGCATGCATATGCGCCTCGTGCTTTATTTATTCTGGAACAGACATCTTCTTCGGTCCCGCCATTTTCGGTAATAATGCGGTAACGAATTTATCAACCATTACACGTCACGGTTATTCAGCGCTGTGCGTTCAATGGTGTTTGCATTTATCCGCATTTCTTTAGTTTCAGTCGGATTTAACCTTAAGCCCGCTGAACTATTTTCTGTGCCAAATTGTTTAACATGTTTTTGAGGTCCCGGTGTCTGTGGGCCAGCAAAAAGATGTCATTCTCGTAGTAGAGATCCTTAAGACGGTCTAGAAGCCCCCTTCGTTTATTGCTAAAAAAGAGTAATGGCGAAAGTAGGCATCCTTGCCGTACTTCTGAGCTCACTCAAAGCTGTCCGATAATTTTCCACTCTGCATTTGTAATTGTTGTAGAGAGCTTTTATCAATTCTACTATTTTGCCCTGAAATCCACGTTTCCGTCGGGCCTGCCATATAAAGCTCCTATTTCTTGCCAAGTTGTGTCCGAGATCCAGCGATGTTGGTTTCTTTGGACATACCCGATGCTCATTTCCGCTGCTGTCAATATAGCGCCTTTTGTTGTACTCCACAGCTCTGCAATATTTGTGTCGTCATAACCGGTTAGCTGGTTTAAGATTTGTTGCAGGTTCCCAGCAAATTCTCGCCTTTTAATGGTGTCGCGCAAAAGTCTACTTTAAATCATCTACGTTTCATGGCATTGCATTGGACGTTTCTGATTGCGGCGATTTTGATGCCAAATGGTGATCATTTCCAGTGTCTGCTCCCCTAAAGCTCCTAACACCGTCCATAATATTTCTCCATCTGCAGCTTAGTATTACATATTAATTTATATATTGTATTCTAAATATTTTTACTTTATTTACTATATGCACAAATACTTTCTTAATGAATTAATAAACTTCATTAAGATGAAATCTTCGTCCTTTGTTGTTTTAGAAATCTTAAAATTGTAATCACTTCATGCATTTTGTTGCCTAGTAAAATACCTATTTATCTGTTAAATAAAAAATATAAACTTTGTTCAAATATTTTTATTTATAAAACTTTTAAGCTTAATGGTAATTTCCCATGTGATATTGTTTTTCTTTTGCAAAAAATGCGTCTTATTTTGTTACCGTTATTATTTTTTTTATCAGCCATCATGTAAATTTGTAGAATATTTTAATATGTATAATATTTATTTAAATGGTAAACTTGTACAAACTTACAACTAAACTCACTGTTTGTTTTTTTTTGTTTCATGAAAATTTACTTTGTTTATAATCATCTACGAATTAATGTACCTAAAATTTACTTTATTTTTTATTTTCTGTAAAAAATGTTTATTATTAAACGTTTATTTTTTTTTGTAAATTTTTTTTTATATTCATATATAATTGTAAGTGATACAGAAGCAATAAGTTATATAAAATTGCACAATTTTTTTTTCATTGTATATAATCATTTTCAGAGATGGCACTAAATATTTGTTTATTTTCTCATTTTTTTTTATTCCAATCATAAATTTTTAGAAAATAAAATGCCGTCAAATTTTTTAATAAATCGAAAAAATGTTTTAAATCCTTAAAAAATTATTTTAACAAAATAATACCAACAATAATGCTTGAAAGATTTTTTTTTAATAAAAAGAATGATTAATAATAAATTTAATAAAAAAAAATTAATTTGGTACCGATAGCCACACAATGTCCTCGAAATAAGCAACAAAATTTAAAAGGATTTTTTTTAAAACAAAATATTAACCATAAGTTTAAGTAAATGGAAACGTATATACATATTACAATTTAATATTAGTTGTTTTTTTTGTTTCGTTGGAAGGATTTTGTTTCATGTCAACAATAATTGAATTGAATGAAAAATATCACTTCGCATGTAAGTAACTAATAATATTAATAATGGACTATCTATTAAGATTGTAACGTCTTTTCTTTATTTTTATTTTAATTTTTTGCTTAAATAACAAAAAAAGGAATCACTTAAAAATACAATTATAATTGGTTTAATTACTTTGACTTTGTTACATAAACATAATCTACAATAAAAATTACTTTATAATTATAATAATAGTTATAATACGAAATTTTACTTACATATTAAAATGTAATAATCATCATTTAACTTTAGTGTCTGATCTACAAAAAGTTGTACAATTTAACAAAAAAAAAATACTCTCACTCAATCACACGACAATGCTTACAATGGAAGCTTGCAGAAAATATTCGCAAATATATAAATCGTTTTTGGATACTTAATAGTAGGTAAGTTTTATTTTAATTTTTATTTTGTTTAGTTAAAGTATAGTACAGCACCGTCGATTAGTGCTTCTCCCTATAAAAACGAAAATTTGAAACCAATTCCTGCTTGGTATCTGCTAGTTGCTGGGAGTGTATTTATGTATTTTTTAACCTTCACTTTCACTTTTCTAATTGCTGTTAACATTATTTTGCACACTATCCATATTTGGGATATAATCCATTGCCATAAGGCATGAGAAAACTGTCATTACCATTTTTGGCTTGACTTCAGTGATATCTTCTGGCAGGGCATAGACTCTTGCGCCTATTTTACGTGCCATTGAAATTGCGTATTTTGCATTTGCAAGATTGTCCTGAAATTGATAAACAATTGTTATTAAAAATTTATATTTTTTTAAATGTTTGTGAGATAAACAATCAAAATTTCTAACGACAGTTTGTAAGTAAATGAATGACAGCAGGGCCTCGAAAGCCCGAACCCCAGCTAATCCGAACACTTCTATAACCCGAACGACCCCTGCAACTGTCGTTCACCAATTAATCGTGTCATACATTTTAGTCAGGGGAGGAAACTTCTTCTGTCTCGTTTTGTGATATACAAAGTAGGATAGGACTGCTGTGAAAAAACATTTGGAGCTCATATTCCATATGTATGGCTCCCAAGAGTTCTCAGTTGCCCACCACTTTTTTAAGTTCTGCACGTTTTAATTGTCGTCCGCATCTCAAATTTGTCCATATTTGTGCGTTTTTAATCATGGCTTTATTATCGAAGAAAAGAAAACACGTGACATTGACAATTTCATAAAAGTGCGAGATTTTGGACAGGATTGACGAAGACATGTTAACAATTCTTGCACAGTATATAATGTCGGAAAGTCCACATTTTGATATTTAAAGCAAGAAGGCAAAAATAAGATCATTTGTAATACATACGGAAAAAAGGGTGCAGGTGCAAGAAAAACCTTGAAAACTCCTGAAAATCCCAAGATTAAAATCATCTTCCGAAGCAACGTCCTATTCTTCTGCTTCTTATACAGAAGTCCCAACGAAGCCTCAACTTCATCAAATCTCGGGATTTTTGTCATCTAATCCCGAGAGTAAAATCATTGTTGCGGGTGATTTCAATTTTCACTATGTAAACTGGCTGACTTAGTGCCCGTCCACAACGCAGCCTGCCTAGCCTAGCACTGCACCTAGCAAGAACAAAATTTGATCATCGCACACTAAACTTATATGGTGTAATGTGCAGTGCTAGGCTAGGCAGGCTGCGTTGTGGACGGGCACTTACTCAAATGGCACCAGTGTTTCTGGCAAGTACGTCGAGCTCTTTGCAGACATCAATAATTTACATCAATTTGTAAATCATAACACGAGAGTCCCTGATGTTGCGGAGGAGGCTCTCTCCTTGATCTATTTCTTACTTCTCATCCAACGCGTTACTCCGTCGAAGTTGATTCACCTCTCGAAAATTCAGACCACTGCCTAGTCAGCGCAAACTTCCCATTCAAATTTCCCACCCCTCCCAAACAGTTAGGCGAACTGTATGGCATTATGGGAAGGCCAATTGGCTGGGGCTTATTCATTTTTTCCAATCCACTAACTGGAACATGCGTTTCCGAAATAAAAACGTCAACTCTGCCGCTATACCTATCACCAGGATCTTACAGGCAGGAATACATTTGTACATTCCCTATTCTACCAAATCTGTGAACCCTAAGCCCAACAGATGGTTTAACCGGGAGTGTATGAACGGAATCAAAACTAAAGAAGCCGCCTTCCGAGCGTACAAGAGGTTCCCGAGTGAATCGCTCCGTTTAGAGTACATTCAACTAAGAAATTCCTGTAAAGCCACCATCAGGAATGTCACAACTTCATTTGATAGCAAAAACTTTTGGTCCTTGGTAAGTTCCACCAAGAAGAATTTCACTACAACTACAACCCCTTCATTTACCCACAATGAGAATATGATAACAGACAGCAAATCCAAGGCCCACTTATTAGCATCTCTGTTCGCTTCAAATTCTTCCTTACCCGAAACCGATATGCTACGCCCGGTTATCGAGCACAACATCCATTCAATGGACAGCGTATTCTTCAGGACTCGCGAGGTATATAAGTGCCTCAAGGAGCTCGATGCCAACAAAGCCACTGGACCGGCAATATACCCCCAATGTTCTTAAAGAAGCTAAACCTCTGCGCAAACTTTTTGCCCTATCACTCTTCTCCGGAGTTTATCCAGAGTCTTGGAAACTTGCACATGTTCAGCCCATACCGAAAAAATGTGACTCCAGCCTTCCCTCCAACTACCGCCCAATAGCAATTACTTCTATTCTCAAAATCATGGAGACAATAATCAACAAAAAGCTTATGGGATATCTAGAATCCAATCTACTTATAAACGGCTTCCGATAAAAAAGTTTCACTGGCGATCTTTTAGTTTGCCTTACAGAGCACCTCAACCTAAGTCTGCATGGATTTGGTGAGTCTAGTCTGGTTGCTCTAGATATCTCCAAGGCTTTCGATAAAGTTTGGCACTTAGCCCTGTTAGCTAAACTTAAAGTTATTGGAGTCGACTCACTTCTACAGAAGTGGATTGAGAGTTTCATCTCCGACCGTTCAATCAAGGGAGTATTAGATGGCGTCAAATCTGAATCTCATCCCATCTCTGCGGGGGTCCCCCAGGGGTCAATTTTATCACCTGGTATATTTCTTATCTCTATAAATGACCTACTTTCAACCCCCTCTAACCCACTTCTTAATTTCGCTGACGGCGGTACCCTGCGCTACTCTTACAGCTTCGGCAATGCAAGACAAGCATGTGGCAGATCCTGTCTTGATGATCGTGAACGAATGTTCAACTCAATAAATAAAGAAATTAAAATCATTCTAGATTGGGGAAGCAAGAATCGTTTCAAATTCAACCCCCCAAAACCAAATACTGTCTCATTTCCAATAAAAAGTGCAACACCTCTCCTTCCGTGACAGTGCGCCACCATAGACCCCTTGAGCCACCGTAGGAATGTAACATCACTGACAAAATTTTATCACTACTATCATACTGACTGTTCCACCGAAATAAAGGCTCTCCTGCCTCCACGGCAATCTTATAACCGCAACACCAAATAAAAAAAACGCTTGAAGATGCTTTATTTACGAGATTTTTAGAACAACGTAGAAAGAACGTCCCTTTGTCAGATGAAATACGGATGGGAAAAGGCTAAATATTTCCATAAACGAGGAGACTTTGTAGCTGGCAGAGGATGGTTAGACAATTTTAAGAAAATACATGGTATAGGCCAACTTAAATTAACCGGTGAGAAGCTGTCGAATGATGAAACAGCTGTAAAGCCATTCCACGTTAAATTCATGAACGTTATTAGGGAAAAGTATCTCACTGCAGACCTAATCTATAATGAATAAGGCTTGTACAGGAAAATGATACCTCATAAAACGTTGGCTTCTGGATTAGAGAGTAGTGTCCCAGACTCCCAAATATCGAAGGATAGGATTACATTTATGCCATGCACAAGCTGCTCTTGCTGGTTGTTGGAAAGGACAAAAGCCATGTGTATTTGCAACACTCAAAAAATTGCCAGTTCATTATATAGGTCAACGTAATGCTTGGCTTACAAGACCAATATTTTTAGAGTGGCTGAAGGGACACTTCATTCCCGAAGAAAAAAATTTTTTATCGAAAAAGAACTTACCGCTAAAAGCATTTCTTTATTCTTGATAATGCACCATCCACTCGAAGAAGTTTTTATATCGATTGGTGAAAATTTAGAACTGAGGTGTTACCACACAAAGTTTCTTAGTGAGCATGAAGTGTTTAGGACATTATGGCTTCAACTGGAAACAACGGCCGAGGTGCAACTAACACCGGAGAATATCCTGGAAGCTTCAAATAAAGCTGTAGCTCACAATGGGCGTCACAAATGATCCAAACCGACTGACATAGATTCAGGCAGTTTGGATCATTCGGAGGCCTTGGCAGTGTTCGCGGGACTCCTCGGTTTATTGCGCTTTCTTAATCTAATCGAATATAATCAATATTGGTTTAAAGGTAAAGTTTCGCCTATTGTTTAGTCACATTAGCGTGGTTTTGCAGATTTCGAGTTTAATTCAAGCGTTTGGCACGTGATTGATCGAGTTTGGGAATTAAACCCTGGAAATTCTAAGGCGCCCATTACACGATAGGTTTTGCTGTCAGTTTTTCCACAGTTTTGCCTACGACTGACGGAAAACCTAACGTCTAAGGTGTTGACTGACGTAATCCTCCGTATATTTTGATTTCCATTAATCATGACTGGTGGAATTGATTGCCGCTTTCATGAACGTGTAATGGCCGCCTAACGGATAATCCGTTTTTGATTGAACCTTTTAATGCAATCCTTTAGAACAACATTGTAAATTAATAACAAAAGTTCCTAGCTGTAGCTGAAAGTCACACTGTTTTCGAACATACATTTAAACTTGAAATATTTTCAGTTTTATGGGCATTATCCATTCTTTCCTCCGTGCTACAAATTAACGCCTAGTTACACAAGTTTATGCTGCCCAATGTACTCAGGACCTAGCTCTTGTATAATTTTTTCTGAATACGTCTTTGCAGCTCACAATAAGCCAATGTAAATTCGCATTGAATTCTTATGATAGAGCTGATATTTAAAGTATATTAAGACAAAGTTAAATCAAAATAAAAGCAATATTTTTACATACCTCTTCGGTTCCACCTTGCCGCACTAAATCATAATTGATACTGCCCTGTTTAATGGAATCAATAAGATCAATTACAATTTTACCATCGGCAATAGCAGAATCCTGGAAGCTCCTGAGGCTTGTCGTTTTACCTGCTTCTATCAATTTATTATTTACCCACTGAACGATTTCTTTTTCAATAATTGGATTTCCTGTATTTGCCAATCGTGATAAAATTGATAATGTATACGCACGCATCAACTGCCATATCAAAGCTGAATATAAAAAAAATCATTATAATAATTTATAAAAGTGTTTGTAACACACAAATTACCAAGAGTTAAAGTTGCATTCCCTTCACTTAAATCTTGTCCAGCAATTCCAACTAATGAAAATTTAAGCTGTTTACCCAACTCAACAGCATAATTGCAATTCTCCAATTTTTCCATGAATTTTCTTAAATGTGAAAAACGTTTATGAACTTTATTCCAGTTCACAGTTCCAGGTTTGATAATATCAAAAAGTTGGAAGATAACTAAGCCATCAGCTAAGTCAGAATACAGCCAGTTGACATGTGGAGATACTCCCATTGAATTCATCCAATTCCTGTATGCTGTGCAAAGTAAAAAGAAAATATACGTCAGACATAAAATCTTGTAAACTTCTAAACTGCACAAAATTTACTCTTTTCTTCTCTTGTTTCCTCGATAGTTTCCAATCCGTCTATTTGATCTGGTTTGTCCAGACCAGGATGGTTGTTGAACAAATTAGCAACAAAAGCCAAATTTAATTTATAAACTCCGTTAACAACATCTTGGGGTGTTAGGAAACTTCTACAATGAAGTTTACCAGCTTGTTGCAGCATGGTTTCAGCACGTGCAAGCATGTCAGGTTCCTAAAATAACAAAGAAAATTTCATTAACATTTTGTAAAAAAAATTTTCAATTTATTTTTACTTACCCTAAGGGCATCCAAGGTAACGTCAGCATCATTAGGTGCGATCTGTTTTAATAAATGCGAATAAATCTCCGAATCAACAATATCCCCTTGGAAGTTTGTGCAACGTCTTGAAATTCCAGCTTTCTCAAGGTGATGATTAACCCACCGAAGTAGAATGGCTTCTGGTGATAATTTCATTAAATCTTCAAGATGTTCACCATCATATAGAAGTCCAGCTAGGCCAGGACAACTATCCAAAGTAATATGACTAAATAGACCAATTCGGATGATTTGCCATAACAATCCCAGCACTAAATGAGGCTTGCCCTTTGCCAAATCGTGGGCGTCTATGTTGACAATATTACAACCAATTGCCTGAGACGACACAAGGGCCAATGTCAAGTTCTCAAACTCTCGATACACAGTCAAGTTCTTTTTGTTGATGGCTCTTTCATCAATTGTGTCGGGACATGAATGATTGATTATTTTGCATAGTAATATACCATCTTTAATTTTTTGGTATAAAGCTTTTCCTTCTGCATCAATTGGTAAAAGGTGTTTCAGGTCTGGATCATGTCCCAGATTTGAATTTATCCAATCGGAAAATGCTAATTGTTCTTCTAGTCGAACAGAATGTGTTGTACCTTCAGATGATATGCTCGACATTCCTCCCAATGTTTCTAGATTTTCTTTTTTTGAAACAACAGCTTTGAATGTACTACCGACATCTTTTGATTTGAGATCTAAGCAAAGATTTTCAAATTCTTCATAAGATAATTTTCCCTGGTGTGTTGTTCGTTGTTTATTTGTAAATTCGTCAATCATTTCGCGGACTTGATATCCTGGCAGCTTGAAACCGACTTGATCAAGAGCGTCTTTTAGTTCCTTTAGATCGATGTAGCCATCGTTATTTTTATCAATCTAAAAAGATATAGAAGAAATTTATTAGTTTAATTATTTTTCTATGGTATAACGATTATAGTAGAGCAAAATGGAGAAAAAAGTATATGCACCAACTCCAAATGTATTGGAACCTGAGGTAGAGATGTTCAATTATAATGAGCTTGCATCCTTACATTCATGGGACAATAATTTCTCGCATATACAACAGACTTAGAAAAACTCCACAACACTCTAGTAAAAGGCGCGTCGGGAGATCTCGGGTCAATTAAGGGAACCGATGGTCCCTTCACACAGACTAGGGAAGTTGACAATATCCCTTCAAGCACACTCCCTGGTTGTGCCTGATTTAGTCAAATGAGAGCTCAGCTTCTTGTTGGTAGTTAATAGTCCCTCTTTCTAGAGCGACCAGATGCCTGGGCAGAAGCAAATACCGTGTTTAATCACTTAGCTATTAGAGAGGCGATTAGATCGTTTAAAGTCATCCCATCTGTCTAAAGGAATGTCAACATCAAATTCATATCCAAGCTAGGACTCTCTGATTACACCTTGGCTAAGTCTTTCAGGTCGATAAGTCTTTCGTCTTTCGCCTTGAAGGTAATGGAGAAAATTGTCGACAAGGAAATAACGGAAACTTATCCAATCTCTAACCTCTTACATACCAGAATGCGTACCAGGCGGGGAAGCCCACTGAGACAGCCCTTTACAATTGGGTGCTCAGGCTGTAAAATGCAGCACTAAACAAAGGAGTTATGCTGGTGGCCTTCCTCGATATCGAGGGACCATTCGACAATACATTCTTTGCTAGAGCTTTAGGTAGACGAGGTCTAAGTAGCATTTTCAGCAAATGGATCGACTATGTACTGCAACCTATCAAACTGGTCTCTCATATTGAGGGGTCCCTGGAGGGCACTATGGCAGAAGGATATACATAGAGAAGAGTCTTATCTACATTTCTGTGGTGCCTTGTTGTAGATAAACTGCTAGAGCTACTCAATGGACAAAAAATTCTCTCTGGAATCGTAGCTATTTTGTTCTTGACTTTTGCTACTAATATGATTCATGTTTTAGCTTATGACATACTATGATAAAATTTCATTATCCCGTCCAAAAATGCTTCAAAATCATATTCAATTTTTTCATTATCATTTCACGTTCACATGATTGCAAGGCAAATCCATATCGTCAGTTTGATTTATTATCATCGAATTTTTAAGATTTGGCTTTATCAATACATTAAATGTCAACATTGAAGAACCATTACTGATCGTACCAAGATTGATTAAATGAAAATTTAAGATTTATTTTACGATATCAAATGTCAACGCTTATCTTATCATAAACTGAGCGTGTCTTTAAACTCACGATCGATGCGTACCCACCAAAAAAAAAGTTCAATTCATAACAATCACACAATATCTGCAAAAAGGCGCATTACCACCAACAATACTAGCAGCAGAATAATTCAAGACTATTTATTCAATTGTAATAAATAAAAACACGCTCTTGAAGTTATTTTATTTTTTGCTTTGTAATCTGGCATATACATTATATTATTGTGCGGGTAGACATGAATAAGAAACCTTTTATGCAACACTTCTCAGCTGCAATATTTTGCATTGTGCAAAGCAATTAATGCTAAACTGCTGACCTCAGTGCTTCATGTGCTCGATGAATTTCTTACTAAGCTTTATGTTATGCATTCTTCATTTCAAGGTAGGCTCCGCAGCTCCTCCATCGAATGTGGGTAAAACGACGTCATGTCAACAGTTAAAAGAGTTAAAAATAAAACAGCACCGATTGCATTTCATGTAATGAAAGTGAAGATATCTTGCTGTTGTTGAGCAATTCGTTATTCGTCGTATGAATGTGGCTTTTGCCTTATTTGAAAATACTGGCTTAGAAATAACTTAGAAGTTCCTCATTTTTGTTTAAAGCGTTGACATTATGACTCAGTTTTGAAAGGTAGATGGAATTTTAAATTAATCATTAAAACAAGAAAAATATGTTGAACTAATGACATTGAACGTGTAACAGATTTCAAAAGATCGCATAAAATTAGAGGACTTTTTAGCCAAATTTTTCTGGAAGAAGTTAAGTAGAGATATATGAAGATGTGTCTAAATAAGTTAGTAGAAATAAGGCCAAATATTCTCCCCCAAGAAGTAGTTAAGCAACATTTCAACTAGTAAACTTATAAAGCAGTAGAGTTAACTAACCTTTAGGAAAAATACGCATTGGTTGGAGTAGCACTCATCCTTCCACAATCTAGCAAAAACTTTGGTAACTACTTCAAAGTAATATGAAATTACTAACGATGCACGAATTTAGCTTAGATAAGTTCAGAGTTATAGGAACTAACTAAACCTAACTAAAAACACAACATTTAAGTATGTATGTATATAATAGCCGTGTTCCTTTTCTACTTTTAAGTACTCCGGAGTGAAAAATTAAAGGAACGCAAAATTTGTCGATTCGAGTAAAACCTATGAATTCTCTGTGAGGGCAGTAGTTCCAAGAAAATACGAGTAAAAAAGAGCAGTACACGGTTAATATAGAACTGTGATTTACACGGATTAAGGAAACCGAATATTGGAAACTTCTCACTTAAACGTTGACAAGAAATTCTTATCCAATATTGTGGAAACAACACTATGACATAGATATAATAATATCAGCTGGAATTAATGGGTTTTATATGTTCTTATTATCGTCAGAGTTGTCTAGTTTCATGGAGATAATAATCAATAGAACGATTTTCGCATTTAAAAACTATGGAAAAACGAGCAAATAGATGAACTGTGAAAAGAAATTCAATAAAAATAAGACGTAGTACAAGAAACTATATAAGCTACAAGATCATCTAAGTACGGATACGGAATCGGTACTCGATTCTTTACTCATATGAGTATTTGGCTTCCGATTCTACTGATATCAGTACTCGATTCTTTTGACCGAGTACTTTTACTTATATCATTACTTAGATGGTGGAAACGAGTACTGAGTACAATTTGCAGTCAAGGCCAAATTCAAGCTAACTGCAAGTTTATCTCAGTCGGGAATAATTTCCATATAAACCCTTTACACATATATGTATTTTTCTGGCTCAATAAGGAGAGTTTAGGGGCGTTTAAGGCCCTTCTACATCCCAAACCCAAATTTAAGCTCTTTTATAGCAAATTTGTATGCTTTTCTCTCTGTTGCACGAACGTGAATTCCAGACAGAGAGAAACACATACAAATTTTTGTGCGATAAAAGAGCTGCAACAGCAGCTGTTTTGGGATGTAAACAGGTTTTTAAAGGTTAGAATTTTTATTCCATACCGAGTAAAAATCAGACTCGCCCGTTCTTAAGGTGAAACCCCAATGTAGGCTTGGCTTGCTTTAGTGCTTTGCTTTGCTTTGACATATCAAATAAACCAGTGCTTTGTTATGGGACAAAACCAAATGACAAAGCGGCAAAGCCAAAGCAAAGCCAAAGCAGAGCAGAGCAAAGCTCGAAATGGCCAATGTTCAATTTTTTGATGCTTTATGTGCTTTCGCGTTCGTTTAATATTTATTTAGAGAAATAAATGTATGTAGAGGTTTGAGAAAATTTATTTCATAAAGAAACTATTTTTTGGGAATAACATTAACTATAAATATTTAAGAGTTCCAAATTAATCTGAGACAACTATTTCTATATCCCATTTTAACAAATTTCTAGTAAATGTTTGAACAGTTAATGCCATAAACCATTTGTGCTTCTTTATCACTCTACACAACAATAGATATTTACATTCGATCCTTTGTTCTTTTTATGAAACAATAATGTTCATTCCAAAGGAAAAATTCCGCAAAATTCATAACTCTTACCTCGTTCGTGTACTATTTCTATTTCCTGTGCTCATGAAAAGCAAACTGTAAAGTAACTAAAGCAAAGCATGTTTTTGGGTTTGTTTTGCTTTGGCTTGTTGGGCTTATTTGGCTTTGGCACGTGGTACCTGAAAAGCTCACCAAGTTCAAGCAAGCCAAGCCTACATTGGGGTTTCACCTTTAGCCTGCAACAGGCACGAACAGCATCAAAACGCCTGCATGGTACCCGAAACGGCCCGGGCAATTATCTTGGTGACCATAAAGGGTACCATTAAGCATACTCAGCACATCGCTTTCGTTCGATTCCGCAGGTCAAGCAGCATTGGACATGGTTAGTACTTAGTAGGAGGGCCGCTCGGTAAAACGACACTAGCGTTTGGAATGGTCGATTACGGACATATTCATATCTGTAACAGAGGCGTGCTTTTTGAGAAATTCCTGGCTGTAGGAGGAGCGGGCATACCCGTGTGGCAGGCGCATTTGTTCGCTATGCGTGATAGTTGCGGGCGCGTAATACTTTTCAAAGAATTAACCAACTAAATCTACGGTAAGACTATCGGGTGCGACAGCGAGGGAGACCCAACCTCCGCTGGAGGGATGGTGCAGACCAGGACGATCAGAGCTTATGGATGCCAAACTGGATGACATCGGCTCAGAATCGGGACCGGTGGAGAGAAAAGTTGCGAGAGGCCAGGACCGGATTCCGGTTGTAGAGCCCTCTAAGTAGTAAGTTACCAACTAAATTATTTTTACTCGGGATGTAAGCTACATAACTATTTATAGTCTGTCGCAAACAAAAATGGAATAATGTATACGTTAAGGCAGTTCGCAAAAATTTCAAAAAAAGTACTCATCGATTCTCAAGGAATCGAGTACTTTTGTACGAGTAAATGAGTCCTATAGTCTGTCTGATCCAAAAAAATCAAAAATTGAGTTAGGTACACTGCTACAATCTATGACCACTGCCTCAACTTTTTGAAAAATCAGGGTGTAAAAAAAATTTTTTTTTCATGCCCATTTTGATAAAACAAAACTGGGTATTTTTCCAAACTGTGTCTTATCCCATATAAATATGAAATATGAAAAACAGTTTTTCCTCATTTCTGAAAAAGTAAGGAAAGTGGAAAAGACACGTTTTGGAACTATAGTACTCATTGAGTAATTTTCTTTCGATTCTAGTCATGAGTATTTAATCGAGTACTCTCCACCGGTTCCGTATCCTTACATCTAAGAACCTAAGGCCCATACCAGGAGAAAAATAAACTCTGCGTAGCGACTTAGTACCCTTCGAACATTTTCTGCAAACCGTACTAAGTCCAATGAAGCAGCTTGTACGAACCGATGCTTAAGGCAGCGAGACGGATCCTGGCGTGTGGCCGGTCTATCACAACATGGCAGAGGGAACAGTCTTCTAAAGGCCGATGGTCTCATAGACTCATATCAAATATGGATAAATGGGCCTCAGGTTTGATAATTCACCGTGCTGCCTAGAATGTCCGTACAATGAAGAGACGCGGAGCTTGATCCCTTTAAATATCCAAGGTTTGCGGAGCATAGGACTATGTTGGAAATAGCCGCCGAGATGCAGCTAATACCGGAGTACATCCTGGAGCAGATAATGAGATCGGAGAATACGTGGAGAATGGTGGAAGTGACGTCGAAGGTCATCCAACAGAAGTTTAACCGATACAAAGCTCAAGGAAACAAAGAAAGGCAAATAAATGCCAGGAGAGCAGAGCAGGATAGCAGCTGGATAGCAGATCCAGCCCTGGAACACAATGGCGTAAGCCGGTCACGCAGGGAGGTTGAAAGATACGGAAGTGGTTTTTCAACCTGGGCTAGAAATCCACAGAACTAATAGGCAGAGTTTCTCGGTAGAATGCTGTCCACCTTCTCCTCCTGACTCCTGACCAGAATTTATAAAGTGGACTGCTTTCTTCTCTAATTGTGATAAAGCTTGTAATTTGAACACATCGAAGAAGGAAAGTGCAAAAACAAAATCCACCCATAAGCTGTGAGAGAGCCGTTGACGTTGGGACTCTGATGAAACATTCCGAGCGTCGAAAGTCTGTGTCTGTGCGTCTCGCAAAACGGTCAGAGAATCGTTTGCGTGCAGCAGAAATGATACCACAATACTGATTGAGTTGGTTATCTGAGCCAGTGACCTAACTTGCCAAGTATGGAGGATCGCCGAGGTAGAAGGCCTATCTGCAGATATAAGAATGAGTCTGACCATCTTGCTCTCTGTCATTGTTCCGCAATTGCGAGGAACAAGATCGAACAGTCAAGTCTAACTGTACGCTCACACCAATGGTGGCAGGATAGGTGGCTCCCTAAGATAGGTGCTATGCTATGATATACTACTGTTCACCCCAAAGGATACCTGCTTGGCTAGGATATTAGAAAATGCTGCAGTTGGTCGTCGTTGCCTGAGTTGCCTGAAAAAACAAACACGCCTGTTCGCTTGGATAGCCACCTGGCGACTAGCCACAGTGAAGCGCGGTCGGTATGAACAACGCAGTGCTAACACGAACGTTCGTTTAGCCACTAGGCGTTTAGCGTGGCACTTATTAGTGTGAACGTACACTAAGCGGCAAATCACTACACAAAGTGCTGAAGCTGTTCGAACGGTCTGGTCGCAGTACTTTTGGAACTGCTACTGCTACCTCATTCAAAGCAGAAGAGAGTAATAAAGTTGATTCAGTATCAGCAAATATCAAAATTAAGAATGACGAGACACAGAGGCGGGATCGTTTTGTCTGTACTACTATAAAAGGAGTTTCCTTTTTTAAAAACGTTCACTGGTACTTAGGTACTTCGAGAAGTTTTTCAATATGGTAACGGATGTGGATCAAAATCCGCCATGTGGATGTGGAGCCAAAATCAACTTAAACAAAACAAAGTATAAAAGCCCAACGACAAGCAATTCCAGTGAACAAATCTTACCGAATATTATCTAACATCAGAAATTATCAAAAAAAAAATGATTATAACATTTTCAAAGAATTCATTGAATTTCTACGGAAAATATCGATAAAATATTTAAGTGACTCTTAAAAAGTCACAGAGAGAGATATCACAAAAAAATTTACTGAAATAATATATGGCATGTTATCAAAAAATGTAAATGATTCAAAGATAGACCCACACACATGAATACCAATGGGAAATTGATTTTCCTTATGTTACAAATGTTACAAGACATTATTTTTTTTCACACAAGACAGCCTCCTTTCGACCAGCAGCTACTCATCGGATCAAATATCACACAGCTAGTACTAATCGCTAAATAATGCCACACATGAATTATTATTGTAATCGTTTCGATAGAGTTTTGCAAGATAACACGACGAGAAGAGACTGCCGGTGTTACATAATTGACATTCATATTTTATTGAATAATCCACTTACTTTTGGTATAATTTCTGTTAGTTTTTGTTGATATTCAGAGAGAATTTCATGCCGATCCACCGATATTATATCCATTTTTTTTGTTACTTGATTTAGTTTAGTAATGGCTAAAAGGACACTAAATAAAATTGATACTTTCCCAATGGAGCAGAAGAAAAGACTAAGCTTATCTGAAGTATTGGCGATATTTCACGAACATTTTATCATATCAGTAGGAAAAAGAACAAAACAATCATGAAGATAATACAGTGAACTAGAAACAAATTTTTGATTAAGCTTTTAAATATTGCAAAAAAAGGGTAAATGCTGTTGGTGGTTTTTTTTAAATAACAAAAGGATATCTGCTATCGATTGTGTATTATGAAAGGAAGAGATTAGTGATGGGATTTATGGATTTATTTATGGATTACCTGGAAAACATAGAAATAAGTGAGTGCTTATTCAATTATGTAAAAAAAGAGATTTTTCAAGTATGCACATAATTATAAGTGTTTAAAAGATTCGTTGGTACTCAATTTTGGAATTCAACAGTTTCCTTGTGGAAGATAAGCTCAGAGAATACGGGTAAATTTAAAAACTGATCACTGCCGCATCACTGCAGAATTCAGCCACAGACTTTCAATTGAAGTCTGTAGCTGAATTCTGCAGTGATGCGGCAGTGATGAGTTTTTGAATTTACCCTACCTTTTATACTACTAGAACGTCATTTCAATGGTAATGTCATGGTGCAATGTCTAATAATTATATTAGTTGAAAAAAAACGTAGTGGGTTGTTGGGTTAGGTTTTTTTGTGATAAGATCAGGCCTAGGAGTCAACCTTGTACTACTGGTCCGCCATGTCGCTCAAGTCATGGTGCAATGTCTAGTAGTAAGCTTTATCTGAAGGATAGAAGAGAAAGGATATATAAGGGGTCTGGAGGGTACATGAGTAGAAATGAAATTTGAGTTTGGACTCGGAGATTTTATATGAGTTCAGAAACACCGCCTGCGGAAGGCCGTTCCACAATCGATTTGTTCTATTTAAAAACGAACCTCTTAACGTAATGTGCGCAAAAAGGAAGACTGCAGTAAGTTGGTGCGAGCCGAGTTAGCTAGTCTGGTGTTGCTGGAAAATATTTGCTGGGCTGCTACATTCCTACGGTGCAGTGGGGCAAATAGCTTATTTTTTGGGCAAACGACAATTCCCAAGCCTGGAATTAATGAAATTTAAAAAGTTTTTTTCTAAACTATTCGTTATAAAATTGCCTTTAATTCTATCGAGCCGGAATTTTGAAATTTCAAAATTAAAGATGGCTAATCCAATATGGCGGACATAAATTTTGTAAGTAAATTAACATTTTATTAAAAGATTCTTTAAAATTATAAAAAATTGTTACTTGGGGGTTTTTTGGAGACCAAAAATTAATTAATAATAATTAATTTATGTCCGCCATATTGGATTAGCCATCTTAATTTTGAAATTTCAAAATTCCGGCTCGATAGAATTAAAGGCAATTTTATAATGGCAATGGCAGTACGGCCATTTTTAATGGCAATTGCAGTACGGCCAAACAGCGCAGACAAAAGGCCGTGCTTAAAAAGGTACATTGTACTTCCACACAATTTGGGATTTTTAAATGAAAATTGAATTTTTTCTCAATGTATATTAATCAATATTCATTAAATAATTACTTTCTTTCAGATTAGTTCTTATTTTAGGATCCAAAACTAACGATTCAGAAAATTAAAAGGCCTTTCCGCCAAAAGCGTGTGGGATCTAAGTCCGCGTAGTGAGGACGGGCCTTAGGGGGCACCACTACCGTGAAATTTTGAAAAAAATGAAATTTTGTTTTTTACATATTTCGATAGTCTATACTTTTAAAAATAACATAATAAAATTTCAAGTGCATATCTCAAATCGTTTTTGAGTTACAGCCATCTGAAGAGCAGTTGCTCATCGGTCCGAAAATTGTGTTAGTTTAAGGAAAAAAAATTTCGGGTAGTTGTGTTTTGGAGTTGCTAGACCCTGGCACATTTAAACGACTCATCTCGAAGAAAGAATGGTTTTAGCAGCCCTACAGGTGTCTTTCGAAGAAGAAGAAGGTACATTTTATGATATTTCTTGATTTAAAACCATGTAACTTAAACTACGCGTTTTTCTCGTAACTATATTTTTCAAATTTGCTGCAGTTATAACTCGAGAACAAATCATCCGATCGATTTAATTCTTTTTCCAGCTTCTTTTATATAAGCTTCTGCGTACCATCAACCTCCAGTTTTCCGATTGCATAAAAAATGTAATTTTGGCAGGCCAAAAATCATCCAATTTTTGCACGAAAATTGAAATTTTTTTTAAAGACTCCTCCATTTTGTTAAATTTAATTTTTTTTTTTGATCGAGGGTCATGCTACGGGCAATACCTTCTAGTTTCATAAACTTTTAGGTTTTTTTGATTTCCGGTACTGTGAAGGTCGCTACCACTGCAGCAGTGGGGGTTTTTTTTTCTTGGAGCCTTAGGAGATTACGAATAACTCGCTGAATTTTCAATTTTTTATCTAAAAATTTTATTATGTATTTGTTATATATCCACAAATATATCCTTAAAATGTTAAAACATTCCATGCATTAGTTTTTTTTTTAAAACATTTCCAAAAATCATCTTTTTTTAGGCGGTCACACTAGTGGTGCCCCTTAAAGCTGATTTTTGTCCTTACTGACAGCCAAGCGGCAATCAGAGCGATCAAGCTTTCAAGAACAAGTCCAAATTAATTTAGGACTGTCAGCGGGTGCCCTTGATGAGCTAGGTACTCTGAATCGGGTCATCCTTCTGTATGTGCCGGACCATAAAGCTGACACTGTTTTCATCTGTTTGGAACCGTGTACTGCAGCACCTACCAGTTTAGTGAAAAGGGCCCTAGACGATCTAGCTCTAATGAAATACACCCAAAACTACAGGTTCTCAACGATAGCAAGATTTCGTTCTTCGGCGCGATCTTGCTGAACCAAATAAGTTTAGGACACAAACTGAACCTCTTGAAGCTGCCTGGTTTACAAATCTAAGGTAGAAGAGCTGGTAATAGCACAATAAAACCAAGTTATGGCCGCGGTACTCTTCTTTTATGTGACAGTTCTAAAATCAGGAATCACCCTTTGTACTACCCGTTCGTCATGTCGTTGGTCACGTCGTGGTGCAATGTTTATTAGTAAGCTTGGTTCGAAGGAATGATTAGTGAACAGGATAGATTAATAGGAGTCTGAAGGTGAAGGGTTCTGAAGGAGTAAGCGATGGACCTTGTGTTTTAACTCCTGGATGCTGTAGAAGTCCGGAAATACTGGCTGCGAAAGATTATTCCACATTCGAGTTGCTCCTTTTAGAATCGAATTCCTCGTTGGATTCGTTACCTCTGATAGATTTAGACAAAAAATTAACTTATTAAAAAAATAATACCGAATGCATTGTTCAGATTCTAAAAATATATTTGTGATTAAGATGATGTAACAAAAATATTTTTTCATCTACAATTGCATACTTTGCAAAAAAAGGCAGAACATGAATGAGATATTGATTTTATAAGTGTTTGAAAATGAAAAAAGTGTTGAAATCTTGCAGTCATTCAAACTACTAACTAGTGTGAAAAAAGATATGGCAGCGCTCGTTAATTTTTAAGTGGAAGCGCAAACACTTCTTGTGATATAATGAATGGTGGAAAACGGTTCCGTCTGTACTTGCAAATTTTTTTGGTACTACTCATAGAATGATTGGCAGTAAATTTCCTTGCTTATTTCGGTAGGAAACATATTTGCCTTTTTCTAATCACTTTTTAATTGCAGATACTTATCTCAAGCTCCTCAAATCCAAAAATTTATCCCAATATCATAGAAGTTATTCATAAAAAAATACCCATTATAAAAGATTTTACGCCTATCTACCAAAATCTTGAGAATCGTTTTTTATCCAAATAAATCTCATCAATAGAAAGTCCCCTGAGAAAAAATTCATCCATTCATTTCCTTGCTTAAGTGGCGATTTACGAACTTCAGCTTCAAGTACATTAAAATGTCAAAAATTCATCATTTTTTTGTTGTTGTTGTTGCTGCACTATCGTTCAACTTGTGTGAAGACATAACACGCTTGAATTGCTATCAAGAGTGCCGGCAAACTACTTTTATCTTTCAATAAAACAAAAAAAAATAACAAACAACTGCAAGCAGACGCCGTCTCATTAACGCCTTGAACCAATTCTATTGCCGCGCGACAACTACGACGACGACACATCATTAAATCGTCGACGTCTTGCCTCGATCGTTTTCTGATGATTGGTTCAAATGTAAACAAACTTGCCTCACTCAATCTTAAGAAAATGTCCACCAATTACTTCACGTGTTATGTTTCACTCAGGCAATTAATTTCCCGTAAACTGAAAATCGCGCTTCGGTTCCTATCGTATATAAGAAGGTATAGAATGTCTCTCTTGCACTCTTCTATGCTTCTGAACAGTCTGTGGATACGCAGTTTAAACATAATTCATCGGTGATTCATCGGTTTTTGGAAATTAATCAATTTTTCAGGTATCGCATGCTTCACTGAGTCATCAATAGTTTTCTGTATGACAAGCATATTATCAGGTATACTACACTTTACACATAAAATCGGGTCAACTTTGCGGTCATTTTTTGAAAGACACGATTCTTTTCAAAACGAAATGCAGTTTTGTGGTTTCAGGGCAATTACTTAACAAACATATTATGTGGAAATGCCATATATGTATATGTAAAATATGCTTGACTAATAGCGGTTAAATGAGAAATTCGTTATCGCCAGACAACTTCCGTAACGATACTTGTTCCCGACCCTACTCTTTTAGTTCATTGAAAAAAGGGAAAATACATTCCAATTTTAGAATGTTTAGTTCTTATCACCCTCAGCAAAATTATGAATCACTTTTTTAACATAAATATTAATTATGATAAATTTTGCATTAGAAAATCGAGAAAATGTTACAAAACCTACAAAAAAATGAAACACAATCACAATATTTAAACAATTGTCAGGTGTACTGGGAACGACTTCTAAGAATTTTATCGTTAAACAAAAATGCACACTGAACAGCATTTTTGATTTTAACGATACCGCGAGAGTATTTTTGAACAGTTCTAGATAATTGCGAAACGATTGTATCGAATGCTATCGGGCTTTTCGATAATAATTTCTCAATTTTGTTCTGATAAAATTAGTTGTCATGATGAGAAGCGGGAAGAGTGTGACGTGTTAGCAGACAAGAAGAAAAATATTTCATTTTGTGTTTCCGATATTCAGAAAAAATCATTTGCAATTTTAGTTCCTGTAAATTTATGTGCGGTCAGCAGTGAGTAAATGCCAAAACCCACCTCATCGAGAAGTTACTCATAGCCATATGTTCGTGAATAATGTAAATATGCGTTCAGGTGAGATATTTATCAGCGCATATGTTCATTTGACGGATTTCAAAATCACGGATAAAGTTAGTTGCTATTGTCAATATGTCAACTGATATCATTGTAGCCAATTTGTGCCAAATCTGTTAATCAGTTCGTTGCCATCAGTCGTTTATGGTAGTCCAAGTCCTTAGCACTTCCACTCTCTGACTCTGTCCTGAAAGTCGAGTCATGTGACGTGACAAGTCGTTTAAGAAAGTGACGTTTCAATCGAATTACAACTTTCAGCAAAGTGGCCAGAGGATGGAAGTGCTAAGTTGAATTTATGGCCCCTGGGGTGAAAATCGTAATTCGACTGAAATGTCACTTTCTTCAACTCAAACGACTTGTCACGCCACACGACTTGACTTTCAGCACCGGGGCCCTTATATGACAATTTTCTTAATCAATTAATTTGTAAAACCTGAGGTTTCTGATTAAAGAACTGATCCTGCATAACTTTCTTCGAATGGAAACTAGCCTTTGTTTTTTTTATGGGGAAGACTAGAGCTCAGGGAAAGCCCTTTGTACTGTCGACGACCTATTTTTTTCGTATAGAGTGCAATGTCGAACAGCAAGCTCTAGTCGATAGATAGTGAAGGGAAAGAGAGAAGTGAAGGAAGGACCTGCCACAACCACCTACTCTCAACTATTTCTATCGCGACTCTGGCATCGGGGTAACTAGAAACAACTCGCTGGAGTGTTATGCCTCCTGAAACGAGTTGAATCCCATCCACCAAGCGATGAAATGCGCTGGTGGAGCGGGGCAGTGCTAGCGGAAGGCTATGACAGGAGGAATGTAAAGGGGGAAGAAGAAAGAAAATGGGAAAAGGCGAAGGAAGGTGGTGCTGCCGGGATTCGAACCCGGGACCTCTGGGATGGTAGCCAGGTGCCTTACTCCCTAGGCCTAGACTACCGAGGCCCGTGAATCTACGGTTTCCTAAGAAAGCGGTGCCGTTATCTAGCGGCCGTAAAGAAGCGGTGGATGACGTCACTAAAACGTTGTCTATTAACCCAGTAGGCATTGGTTTCCTAGAGAGCGTTGGCCGGGAGCGTTATATTAATAATGCTATGTCTAGATCGTTCAGTCTACACCGCAATCGGCTCACTTGGCCGTTGTCCGTCTCTTTTAAGTTTACATATCTGGAAAGCCGCTTTATTACGTCTACCAATTGACGTTATATTACGCCCGTTAGATAACGGCATCGCTTTCTTAGGAAACCGTAGCTTCATAGTTGAAAACGCATACAATCCCTCCGACTACCGCCCAATAGCAATTACTTCTATTTTCTCCAAAATCATGGACACAACAATAAAAGGTCAGGGGATATCTCGAGTCCAACCACATCTTGAATGACAAACAATATACATTTAAATAAAAAAAAATTTTACCGGCGACTTTTTAGTAATGTCTCAACCAAAGTACGAACCGATTTGGTAAGTCTAGTTTGGTCGTTATAGATACATATCTCCAATGCTTTTGATCGAGTATGACACCCCGCTCTGTTAGCTAAACTCCAAGCTAAAGTTATTGACCCAGCTCAAAAGAAGTGGACCGAGGGGTTTCTCTCTGGCCGTTCAATTAAGGTAGTATTGGACGGGGTCAATTCTAAACGCCATCCCATCTCTTTCGGTGTCCCCCAGAGATCAATCTTTTCACCCGCTCTTTTTTCTAATCTTTATAGACGACCTGCTCTCGGTCCCGTCCAAGATACTTCACACATTCTTTGATGACAGTACTTTGCGTTACTTTTACGCCTTCGATAGTACAAGGCAAATGCGTGCTAGACCTTTAGCCTTATTATGGTTGTCACTTATGGTGACAAATGGCGAAGTGAGTCAAAAGTGGTATTATGGTTCTCTAAAAAAGTAACATTTCAGTGAGATAGGGCGAAGTACGGTAGTCACTGATATCGAGAAACGGCAAATTCAGTGACAATTGTTCTCACTTGATGTTTGTAAGTGAGACAATGGTATATATCATCGGCATGAACCACTATTTGCCATTACTTGTTAAATACAGTGCCTCCTCTGTCTAGTTTGCCAATTGCATAGTTCAGAACAATATTGAACAGCGAAAACGCCTTGGTGTGGTTAAATGACGTGCACAAAAGGGACCCCAACCTTGAAGCCACATGTTCCACCATCAATCCTCGGTGCCACCATATAAATGTGGATGCTCTGAAAAAAACCTCATACTAACGCATAAACTAATACAAGTGCGATATTTTACATCTCATTTTAACTTTTTTTTGGTTAACAAATTTTAATTAACATTTATTTGCTGTTTTCAAAGGGAATAAATTTTAAATCTGCGAATGTTACTGAACTTTTCAGACTGAACAAATAAATATGGACAGTCTTTAATATGATTCATGAATTTTTTAACGACACTTTATAAACATTTTGATGCACTATTCATAAACATATGTCCAAATTTCTTTCAATAAATGACTAAACGGCAAAAATGTTTACGAAAAAAATTAAAATGTAAAAAAGAACCTATATTTAATACCCCAACAAAATCTACATTGACCACTTAACCCGCGATCAATTTCAATATATACAAGCGAATACAAAGCTTGCATCCAATATGCCTTGAGCATTCCTACACTTTTCTCTGTTGAAGCTCCTACTCCCATAGATATTAATTAAATTATAAACAGTGATATATACATGTGTTCATATATGTACAACATTGTGTACTGCTCGGTTCTACTATACGAGTAACAACGATTCCTTGATTGATGACCTGGAGACCTCAAAATAGATTTAACTCTTGACTTTATACCCAATTGAGGAGGAATCGATTGAACAAAGACTTCGATTCATGCTAACCGAACTTTTCTGACTTTGTTTATCAAATTTAACACTTATGGTGTGTGGTATATGGCATAAAATGGAAATTTTTTTATCTAGAATTATGAAAAATTCTAAAATTTGTTTCTTGTTTAATTTAACATTTAACGTTTTATTATTTCTAACTTTTTTATTATGGTACTGTTAGATACTAACTAAGGCATGTTTTGTTTCACTTTTCAATTTAACTTATCTAGAACGAATAATTCCATTTGAATCGTATACATATACATTTTTGCAGGAGAAAGGTTACTTCTTCTGAAGTGATTTGGCTCGAGCTGACCTTGGCCGTAAATGTATGTAGTAAGTATTCAATATATCGGTATTTTTATCAATAAAATATTGCAAGTAAGTTTCATTAGCTCATCGTATATCGATCATTAAACATCAAGTTTGAAGAGGCATAACCCTTGGCGAGGTAAAGTTCAACTGATCCTTAATGGTTATGGCGTCTGCATTTCTGCATGAAATCCGTGGTGGTAAACTCCTGCTCAAACGCAGTCCTATTACAGCCCAAAAATGTACAAAGTTTTTGACAGGAATTGGCACAACTTCAAGCTATTGGAATACTTATACCCATATTCTAAAAGCAAGTCACAACGCAATTTCAAGTGTATAGTGAGCCTCAACTTGAGACAACTTGGTATTCTAATTTTGCAGTCATAGTTTTGACAATCCGCAAACAGTTGCAATGAATAGCAGGTCACAAGAGCTCTAACATATCTTTCATAATTTCTCGCAGAATCGACACACAGCCAACGACTTTGCTTTATCTCATTACACGAGTTATTTAAGATTTTGCTTGTGACTGCGTGCTTAGAATACCAAAACAACTGATAGTCACAAGAATTGTCTCAAACTATCAATGATAAGCATGAGTCTCAAAAGATTGTGGCTTATGGCTGGTCACAATTTAGAATTGGCGGGTTAATTGGAAATTACTCTTCAATTGTGGTATAGTAGTATTTGAGGCTGTCTAGTCTCAATTCTACGTAATAATAACCGATATATCCCAGCTACAACATCGAAAAAACTTTAAGCATCTACCAACTAGTAGTACAAAAGCTAAGGTAACCTGAACTTAGACTAAAAGCAAAATTGAACCCATAAATATCTTTATACCTTTAAAAGTATCTATCGAAATAGTCTAGAAAAAACTCCATTAACCTAATTAACTATCACCACACACTGTACAATTCCCCAAGGAGGCATGTGACAAACGTTTAAAATAAATTAAAAATTTAACGAAATATTGAACAAACAAAACAGGACTAAACGAAAAACATATGTATGTATGTTCATTGACCCAATTTCCTTTAATTAAGATCAAAAAACAAATCCCATCCAAAAAACCTTAAGCCTATTAATTATTAAATAATCCAAAAACACGTGAGCATAAAATTAGTGAAACTAAAAACGAAAAACACAAGATCGTATGCCTTCCTCACGTGCATTCATGTCTTATAGCCAAAAACCGTGAAAATGTTTCAGTTTTTCATGTTTCTTTTTTTTTATTTTTAAAACTTAACAATAATTTTCCGCGCTATTTGAAATCGTTTCTTGTTGAAAGGAAATCCAAAAACGAATGCACGAGATGTTTGCAATTCAAACATCCAATTAAAGCGAGTCGAGAGTCTTATAAAATCATTGTTGGTTATGTGAAATGAAAAACTGAATGAAAAGTCTTGTTCCTCTCTGTTTTTTTTCATATAGTTTGTTGACGTTTGCTATTGAATTTTTTTATTGAGGGAATGTTTATCAGTACATGCCAATGACTATAGGTCTATTAAGACATTTCAAATGTAACGTTTGATAACGATACACAAGCATTTACCCAGGTGTCGTAATACGTTCAAGGTTTCTTAAATAAATATTTTATGGAATTTGTATTTTTTATAAATAAATAAAATTGAAGTATTCAGGTTAAATTTAGCTAAGGCACAGTTGTGAAAAGAAGTAAAAGGCAGATAGTGATCTTCCGTTATCCCACAAACTTCTGGATTTTGGTAACTTCTATCAAAATTAGCTTCCCTCATTCATAATCCCCTTTTTCGTTTACAAGGATAGTGTAAGGCATACCTGTTCGTTTGGAATTTCTCGAAGAGCTGGACGTCAACAAACCCAATAGCGATCTAATATGAGTCGCTCAGAAGCCAATGTGGTTAAGTCCAAAAACACAGAATTGAGAAAATTCATGTTTTTGAATACATTCATTTTTAAAATTATTGGTTAAAATTCATTTGATCAGAAAAGTGTATAGCCTTTTTCGTAAAGGTATACTCTGCAAAAAAACAAGATACGCAAATAAAAAAGTGATGCTTTAGTAGAGCAAATGGAAGCATCTTAAAACTTAAGGACTTATACCTTTTGGCAGCGGAAAAAGATAAGAAATTCATGAAAAAATAATACAATAACATTTGTCGTTTTAGTTGTTATATTTATTCATCATAACAAACATCTTCTTCTTCCGGGTTATCTAAATTTTGAACTCCAAGTGTTGTTCTTAATGTCCTGTAAAGGTCATGTTTTACTGGAGGTATACAGGGTGCGGCAAAAGTCTGGCAACGGTCCGATATTTCCTAAAGGGTAGGTTTTCGTGAAAAAAGTTTTGAACGAAAGTTGCTCAATTTGGAGGGTGGAATCGTTTGCACACAAATCTCACCCCCTCGCAGGAGGTGGCGGTGAATCAAAAATTTCGTATGGCAGCACCACTGCACCCCCAAAAATCATTCATTTGGGGTACAGGGAAACTTCGGATAAAAAATTTTTAGAACAGAACAGAAGTTTCTCTTCGGAGAATCATAATCCGTGAGAATAAATGTGGGTTGCCATTATTCACGTCCACCTCTTCACGCCCTCGCAGGAGGGGGGTGAATAATGGTAACCCCTTTTTTCACGGATTCTGATTCTCCGAAGAGAAATATCAAACTTTTGTTAGAAACATTTTTTTAGCCGAAGCTGCCCTACACATGAATGAATCAAAATCCGTGAAAAAATGGAGGTTGCTATTTGCAATTTTAAGGTAGAAACAGAATGGCACGGCGACCGTGGCGGAGCCCGTCGCTCAGAGAGTTTCCCATACATTTAATTTCTCCGCAGGCGGCGCCGTGCCATTCTGTTTCTACCTTTAGATTCACCCCTATCCGCTGCTAGTGGAGTGGGTGGGGGTGAGATTTGTGTGCAAACGATTCCACCCTCCAAGTTGAGCAACTTTCGTTCAAAACTTTTTTCACGAAAACCTACCCATTAGGAAATATCAGACCGTTGCCAGACTTTTGCCGCACCCTGTATACTTTAATAAATTCATCATATCTTTTTTTGTTTCTTTTGAAATTGTTCTACAATTATGATACAATAATGGTTGATTTATATTTTTTAAGAGTGCTGGGCTACCTATGGTTTTTTTATGTTAATTATAAAGGTATCATCGTCGTCAAAATTACATTTGAATTTAATACTGCTTTCTAGATCCTAGATCTTTCTGGTTTTATCCACCGCGTCTGTGGGCAATGAAATCTTCCAATGCATTTGTGGAAAGGAAATCTTGGTGATTCATTACGGAACAAATTTTTAATTAAAATCTCTCGCAGGATAAAAAGTGAACTTATACACAATGGCTTCTGAAATTATTTACAACATATTCAGAAGCTATAAAAGAATGGGGTGCCTGACACTGAAAAAGGTAGTAACAAGGAAATCCTTTTATAACAAAGAAGAATATTATTTATAGCCTTAAAGTTTGCAAAAATCAGGAAATATCAAAAATGGACTTAACCGCATTGGCTTCTGAGCGACTCATATGTCGAACCGAGACCTTACAGAGTATGACACTCGACTCTTTTGTACAAATTTCATGTTTTTGTTTGTGACTTAAATCTAGAATTTGACAATCCTTGTATCAGCGTTGACTTTGAGTTGCATTATTTGTTAACAGTGCAAGTATGGGAGCAGAAAGCAATGTCAGAAGACTGGAAATCGTGTGCCGGATACCTAAAAAAAGGATATTACAGGGTGCAGTATAACGTGATGAATACCAGGCATAAGATATTCTCTGATATCTTAGAAAACAGCCCCTTTTGCCAGCAACATCATAGGCCAATAATAATGTGGCTTCAGACCAGGAAAATCAACAACTGATCCGATTTTCACCCTGAGGCAGGCGATAGGAAAATATCTGGAGTTCCAAAACTAAATTCAACATCTCTTCATAGACTTTAAAACCGCCTATGATAGCATAATCAGCCTCTACAAAAGCATGAGAGAATTCGGTATCCCCAACAAGCTGACACGACTATGTAGGTTGACCATGACCAATGTGACAAGTCAAGTAAAGGTATCCGGAACACTGTCCAGAACAATCAACATCTATGATAGACTCCGTCAAAGGAACGCTCCGGCCTGCCTTTTTTTCAACCTGGCGTAATATCCGAGATTCGGGCGTGATATCAAGGGGCACAATCCTCCACAAGTCCACTCAATTACTAGCTTATGCAGACAATATTGACATCATTGGTAGAATATCAAGAGCTGTACGGGACGTTTTTACACAGATTGTGCCGGGGGCACACCAATGAAAGCAAGTTAGATATACCACATGATGGCAAGAGCACCTAACATTGGTCCTACAAGAAATTTAAATAAATTATTTTATGATTCCTTTTCAATTGAACCAACGAGATAGCATTACGTTATCTGATATCAATCGGGGCTTTGTTATTATATGCGCAACCCCCTCGCTTTCATTAAATGGTCCACTTTTGATCACCTGTTATTAATCTTTATAAAACTATATCGATTTCGTATCATTATGCAAATTGCAAACCCAATATTACTCAAGCTGGTTTCAAGCTGCTTTCGTATGATTAATATTTACTTTCTTGGCAATGCCATGACTACTTATATGCCAGTGTCTTGCTCAATTATATATAAAAATTCATCTACTTTTTCTTTAATTGATCGAACAGAACGAGATGCATCTTTTATTTACATTGAATTTTCCAGATTGAAAGCGAGCGATTCAGGTTTCGTGTTATATATATATATATACGAATAGCGCATAAATATGCAAAACCAGCTATGAACATCACTTATTAAACTCGCATTATCTATAATTATGTAATTTTAGAGTCATCGCGAGTTATTATAATAAAATGCTGTGCGAATTGGGCTAGAATGTGAGCGTGAAAGCAGATCAATGTCACTAGAAAAAGGATGTTGATATTGAAGTAAGAGTGATGACATAAAATTAATGATGTTATGACTACACCACAAACTTATCTTGTTAATATCCGTTTGAATAGATGACAGCTTGATCGCACCACAAATAAAACAACAAAACTCTCCACCAAAAATTACATTCCTACTAGCATTCCCTCTTGTATTAGCTTTCATTATTTGTTGTAGTTAAGCCTAAAATAGACGACTTTCGAGTTAACATCACTTTTCTTCTGACCTCTTAGCAATAACAACCTCAACCATCTCGATTGTTTTGATTGCTTACACAGCCTCGAATGGAGCAATCTTGCAAATCTACATATATATACAAAACAACTTGCTTACAATCATATCTATTATCACGTTGAATTCCGAGAGGCAACTATACGAACGGCTACATCTAGCAGCACCCGCATGAGGAGCCAGCCTTTACTATGGTCTTCTGGCTATCTCAATAATTTTTGTGTTGAAGGTTGCCATGATGATGAATACTATACAACTTAAGCCCAAACAGAAATGTTCATCTCTCAGCTGGTTATTGTTTGCTTTTCTTAATTTCTAATTGGCTCCTAATACTTACCATATATTTTACAACTGATGTGAATAAAGCAACTATCATCTATTATATCTCATCGTAATCATCTGAAAGTTGTGTGTCGCTAATATGAAAGAAAAGACTCGCACATTTAGAGGCTATTAGCATAATGCGACGTAGAAAAACGTTGCAGCCACCACCAGATCGAAGCTGACTTTGCCATATAAGAAAAGTTGGAAAATTACTTGCCTCTAGATAGAGAAACAATTGGTATTTATTTTTGTGGGTGTGTGTTTACACATTCACCAATTTATGACTCTTTTGGTTATAATTAACTAGAAGATGTCTAGCGGCATTCGTGAATGTTTTTTAATTAGTTACTAAATCCTGTTCTATAGGTTTTTGTAGTGTGGCCACGAGAATATTTATTTTATTCACATTTAAAGTAAGCAAAAATTGAGTCACGATTACAACTTACAATGGAAATGAATCATAACTCGGATAGAATGACAAAGAGTTAAGTTGAAAGTGATTGGGGAAAGAGATTTCTTTTACAAAAAAATAATCAATATTAGTCACTGCTTTTCTGATTAGCTTGGAATTATCTTCATCAAATGGCGTTCAATGTTAAGAGTCTTAAAACAGTATTATTTGCTTCCTCTAGAAACACATTACAATAGTATTGCCTCCCTCAAATCTCCCGAGGGGTCCTTTACGGATAACAGCAAGGTTACCATGGAGCTGTTAATTAGAACTCATTTGCCGGCCTCTCTAGTAATTGACCCTGGATTGGACTTAGAACCTAACACTGGATTGGAGGCAGTTTTTGCCCACAGGTCCTACAATAGGAACAAAGGCCTGGCAAACAGGATTTTCACTGCGGGCCCTTCAAGTCCTTCAAGGCTGCTGGGAAAAAAGGATTTTGCTGGCTCTCCTTCAGAGGGGCTTGGGAGAGATCCAATTCTGCCGGCACTATTCCGGGATAATTTTGCGCTGGCTCATATTCCGAGGTGCTAAAGGGAGGCTATGTTGGCCTTTATTCCTAAAGTTGGGAATCCGAGAGTGCGTTTGACAAAGTTACCTTTGACACCCACAAAAAACTATCATCGTACGATTTGCTAATAGAAGGAAGCTAAATTTAAAACCTCCTTCTCTAGATGGTGATTTTCAAGGAGCCTTAGGTATAATGCTAGTTTAAAATCTCTCCTGAAAAGCGCAGATTGAGTAGGTAACTGCCAAGGCAATAACATCTCTCCATAATTGTCGTCAAATTATAGGTAAAACCTAGGGCCGCTCACCGATGCGTCTATTGCATGATGAGTCAAGACCTAACAAAAGGATGCCGTGATTAAGCTGGCTAAGGTTCAAAGCTGCATTCGAAAATTCAGCCAGCTGCGTAGAATTGGCAGCACATCATTAAAAAAATCAAAACCGCTGTACCCGGGCATATATGCCCTGCAGCCGAAACTGCTATACTGCCAATTCTGCGCAGCTGGCTGAATTTTCGAATGCAGCCAAATACTGGCCTGTCTCGGTATCACGGGAGCTAAAAGCACCTGACCGACTGCGGCTATGGAAGTCCTACTGAACCTCCCTCTGTTCCACCTAGCGGTGAAGAAAGAGGCTCTGATGGGGACGCTGCGTCTACGGGAGCTATTCTCCTTTAGGGCCGGAAACCTTGTGGATCACCTATCCTAGCCTGGATCCAATGCTCGCATTGTCCGATACCATTCCTGCAACTCTGGACTTCGACAAACCGTTTATGACGATTACCAGAGATCGGTTCTCAGGCCCCGCTGTAGAGGAAGCACGGCCTTCTGGTATATGGGCGGTTTCAAATCCGATAATGGGAAAGGACTGGGCGTATATGGCCCAAGGAGCAAAATATACCTTATCAAAATATAACGCTTTTCCCCATACCCACTGTCTTTCAAGCTGATCGCCATCTCGCCATCTAGGACTTGTATTAATAGGGCTCCACATAGCTCTAGCATAGTTATTTTCTCGGACATTCAAGCTTCTCCGTTAGCCATTAAATCCCACAGGGTGTCATCAAAGACTCCAGGATTGTCTTCTATATCTGTTATTTCTCAGCAGAAACAACAATGTTACGCTGATGTGGATTCCATGCTACGAAGGCCACAATGGTAATGATTTTGCCGATGGCCTTGCTAGGGTAGGGCAAACCCATCACTTGTTAGTGCAAAACCTTAGCCAGCTGCCACGTAAGATTGGCCATCAGGAATTGGGTCGACCGAGGCGCTCGTCAAGCTAAAAGATTCATTCAAATCGAATGACTTTTACATTTATAGAGGTGGGAACTAAAAAGAATAACAGGGCTTCTAAAGGGTCATTGTTTAAGCAGAATATGGTTGAGAGCTGATTGTAGCTGTCCCAAAATGACGGAGCGCTTGCTATGCGACTACAGCGAGGACGAGATTAAGACTTCTCCATCGCGGCTTCCTTACACCCAAGGAAATTTGGGATATGGATCCTAAATGAATTTTAGGCTATATCAAAAGCATTAACCGGCACAATAGACCAAATAAAATAGGCCACATTACCCACAAAGACGCGTCCGGATAGAAAGGAGAAAAACACAAAACTCCAACAACTTAGCAGTCTTGTGAGATATGAAAGTAACGTCTCCAAATCAGACACTTTTATATTTCCTCAGTATCTTAGCACACCAATCACGTACAAAATTGTCGAGTGTGACAATAAAAAATTTCATTACACAATCACCATATTAGCAATGCCTAAAAAGTGACATCAAATCTTGATGAACATAACGCACCACCCCAAACAGCAAATCGATATAACAACAGTGTGCCACCATGCCAGCAAGATCTTGTAATCCAGAAATGGAAGCCTAACCAATGATGTAATTGCAGATACCAGACCAGATCTACCGCGAAGACATTATTGCCAAAGACAAAACTATTTTAATGTCGTGCTCTCTGAAGCTAAGCTTCGCGAGTTGAAGCCCGACCGTAGAGCTGACGGAACCCACTCAGCTGCGCAATATGACTTGGCTTTGATTACAGGAGGAGCAGCACACGCAAGACTTTGTCGGCACTGTACGTGTACGGCACGCAGCCGACCAAACATACAAATTAACGAAAAGAAAATCCGCTTCCGATGTCAACTGATTTAGGTTTGGTGGTGCTCACTTGAAGAAACAAATCTTGAAACGGCATCCAGACTAGCTTGCGACAAATAGGCAAAAGCAAAATAGAGTGCGGCGCCCTCCAGCAGCACCAGTGAAATCCACGGGATTTTTCTCTTCGTTTTTTGGTTAATTTCGCCAAAGCCAGTTTTTTGCTGTGTATACCACCACCCGCAACTGCTGCGACTTCTTGCTTGACAGATGGGCGTGTGATTCATGCCTTGAGAATTTCTGAGATGCAGCTCCATAAACTTGATTGTCTTTTAAGGAATTGCTTAAGTAAACATGCACGGTTACATATTACATAAAAATTAAACTTACCTCAGTGAATTTCTCCTGCATTTCGGACCTTTCTTCGGCCGAAAACTTCTTAATCTTATTAGAAGCCATTTTTTCCCCTCAACACTTTCTAAGGATATAAACAAAATTCGCACTTTTTATGAGCCGAAAAGGAATATTTTCACACTTTTACTGTAGGCCACTTGGAGAACTTAATTGTTAATTAATAAAATTGCACAAATAATTTAATTGATTTAATAAATAAATTGATAAAAACGCGTAAACGCGAATTAATTGTCGACAATCGTCACTTTCGGCACAATCACCTCTCCTTCAAGTTAAAAATCCACGACCCGACAAAACGGTACACGCGAATGACAATCGTTGGTCGCTGCTGGAGGTATACTGGAATCACTGGAAAACGATAGGAAAGGGGGGAGCTATTTTTGGAAAGTTTATGTGTGAAAAAAATTTGCAAATCCATATTGGAAGTGTGAATTTTGGTTGGATGAGTGCGTTCAATGGTTGGAAAGAAATGGAGGAAGTGAAAAATAAATGCGTTAAGAATTTGTGTCGTTATGTCAAGAGTTTAGTTCGTGTTTTTCTTGTTGTAATACGAGGCATGTCCAGAAAGTGTACTAGATTTTTGTAGGCTTCAAATAATTTATTTATAAACAACTTTTTCATGGTTACATCCGTACATATGTGAAGTATTGTTCCACGTAGTCACCATCCCTCTCGACGCACGTAGTGAGACGAGAAATCTATTTTTTGATGCCTTGGTCAAAGAACTCTGCCGCCAACTCCTGAATTGCCCTTCCCCCTTGTGGTCCCAAAACACGGATGTCATGATTTGTTTGCCGAGATCGTCATTTTGAATTTTTTGGCTGGGGTGTGACGCCATTGGGAGAATTGTCGTTTGCTTTCAGGGGTATAGTGGGCAACCCAAGTTTCATCCCCTCTAACAATAGAGTGCAGAAAATCATCACCTTCAAGTTCATACCGATCTAAAAACTCTTTGGAGTTTCACAACGAGATAACGGATAACGCTGCGAATTTCGCACTTGGCGGCAGATTTTATCAACATGGTTCACGAGACACGTTGCTGTGACCACAGTTTTAGTCATACTGACGCCAACTTGGGCTCGTTCGACATGGAGGAGCTAAGCTACACAGCTGTTAGCATAATAGCAAAAAACTTCATTCTGCCCGTGAGGGCCGTAGTACACTTACTTTCTGGACATGCCTTGTATTTGGCTAAATTATTATTATTGTTTTTTTACAAATAGAAAGTTTAAATTAAAACTTGTATGTAAATATTTCTTTATAAAATTTACTTTATCTGTCAAAAGTGAGGTTAGAAATCACCCTTTGCACTACTAGTTCGACATGCCGAAAATAAGCTTAGATTGGGGTACTAATAGAGAATAGGATAGGCTAGGAGAAGTCTGGAGTCCAAAGGTATCGCAGCTACTTCCCTTGCTCTATTGCACCACATCCCTGTACCTCAGGTCCCCTACCAAGACCAACGACCAGGGGCCCTATTCTCTATTACAATAATGCTAAATCCGATCCGAAACGAAACAGCTTTCGAGCAAAAATTTGACAATATTGTTAGATCTTCAAGTAAAATTGATGCCAATATTGTAATAGAGAATACGTTTCGTGAAAAAAGATGACAATATTGTAATAGAGAATAAGGCCCCAGGGTGGCCATTCGTTTTCACCCTCTTAGTACCTTAACACACCCATCGTCTGCGTAACCTTAAGCGAAAGTCCACAAAATGAGAGCCTATTAATTAGTCAGCGAGTTCTCAGTATAGAATCCATTCAGTCGCAGAAAGCACTGCTTAGAATTCGTCGATTTAGAGCCCTAGCTATATGTCAAAGGCTCCCTCGATATCTATAGGTAGACACTCTATTAATTACATTCGACCTATATGCACGACCATGAAAACCAGTAATAATCAACTAAGACACTAATTTCACAACTCATTGACCATATAGAACAATAATTTGTTTAGAAATAATAGAAGAACGGCTATATATAGTTAATACCCACAATACCAATCAAAAAGAGGCATTATAAAATAATCCTTTACGTTTAAGAAAACAAATACACAATCATCTTTATCTTAGTTCAACTGTTTCCTCTTCTTCACTGTCCTCTTCTGTAGATGAATCGACTGCAAACAAGAAAGTTTAAGTAATTAATTAAAATTACGTAATTTTTACCTTGTATCGTTGATGCTGGAGCTTCACCTTTACTAATAGTTGCATCAGTAAAAACCCGATTCGTGCGTTCACCCGCCTCTTCCAAATCATCCTCTAAATTCCTGTCATCAGAGTAATCACCTGAGTAGCTACTACTGTCGCTTTCACCACCAGCAACCCATTTCATGTTCTCTGGGTTTTGATTTAAAACAGCGGTATCGTAATCAACTTTTTTAACTACAAAAGTAATTAATTTTATTTGATTTAATGCACTGCAGGTACAATTTATACTACCATCACCATCCGCTTCATCATCTGAATCTGACTCCTCCTTAAATTCCATCGGAGTAGTGTATGCCTTACCAAATTCGAAAAATGGTAACTTTAAGAATAATCGATCTTCAGCTAAAGATGTAATCTTTTGTAATCTAAGGCATTCTGTGAATCCAACAGGTCTTCCTTCAGATCTGTAAAGTGATCCAAATTAAAACAATCTAGAATAAATATTTTTAGTAATAAGCAACCTTGATTCAGTATCTTCTTGCAAAACAGATTTTACAACATCAACTACTGCCTTTGCCCTTACAGCGGCTTTGTGTGATGTCTTCAGAAGTAAATCTGTGCTTGTGTGACTTGATCCTCCTAAATTGAGACAACAAAGCTCACGATAAGAATTAATACCGAAAATCATTGAGGATCCCGAAGATTTTTCTTCTATTACAGTTGGATCCGCGGCTGCCACTTCTCTGAAATATTTTACCGTTCAATAATAATCAATTTTAAAAGAACACAAAATTACCCATCTTGAAATGTTGCATAGGAAACACAAACTGGATAGTGATGAAGCACTATCGGGATAGGATCTTTTTCAGCCGCCGTGTGTACTTTAAATTCTTCTCCAGAAACGGTTATATCTGGATGCTTAAAATGTGCTAATGCACTAAGCACTGCAATTGATGCACAATCTATAAGATATAATTGTAAAAAATATAAATTTGGACAGGAAGGAACTATTCTTTGTACCAATTAAATTCCCTTCATGATTTAAAACAATTACATCGGCACGCAAAATCCAGACTTTATCCTCAGCAGTTACGCATAGCGATTCCAGATCCACACATCTAGAATCCTTGAATGTCCTTTCAAGAGTTCTATTAAGTTGTACTGTTAATTCAGAATTTCGTCCAGCTTCGAAATGAACAGCTGCCATGGGACTAAGCTCGGCATTTATGTAAAGTAATCCTTCGTTGGGTCTGGTTGCTTTTGGCTGACCAAGTTCACAAGATACTTGAGCTAGAACTCTTGTTTCGCCAAGAGATACATGGGCACTGCCCCATTCTATTCCGAAATTTATCTTTAATGGTCGAAAATCATCTAGCTTCCTGCCATCGAGCCTCTTTAAATAAATGCAATCAAGACAAGTTGAAATTAATAAAGATGTGAAACTTACTCTACGCTCTTTTATGCACTGTAAAACAAATTCTTTTTCACAATTAGATATTGGAACTTCTTTCATTTTTGTTTATTAAATAAAGATTTCCACACGCCGTCTTAAGAACTTTTAAAATTTCCTTCATAGGTTATGTTGAATTGTCAAAAACAAATATTTCTTCTTCTAGAAGAACAGAAAAGCTAAGAGCACAGCAAAATATGAACACTCGGTAACGTATTTGAATTCCAGAAACTGGAAAATCACTTGGATGTGCTGAAAACTGTCGAAATGGAGTGAAACGATAAATGAAGAAAAAACGGATGTGAGAGAAACTTAAATATTGATTAAACTCTGAAGACACACACTGGTACTACTTTCTCATCAATCGTATTTTCTCAACAACACAACAGGGCTTCATCCTCTGCAGCTCCGGCCCTAGCCCTTGATCAGGATAGAGCGAGATTGTCTTTCGGCGCCCTTTGGCCGACGCTTTCACATCACATAAATTGTATTTCAGTTTATCTGCTGTATTAATATAATTGGAGTGTCTTCTGTGATTTCAAAATAACTCTCATTTTCTAATCTCATATGGTTATTTACATCTAATTAAAACCAATTCAAATATTTTTAAATTTTTGTCTGTCTGTCCAGGCTAATATCGCAAACGGCTAATCCGATTGCGATGGGGCTTTCACGGAAAGATTCAGTATTTTCTTGGGCTTGTTTTATGCTGCTCTTTCACTCCGATCCGACTAGCGGGTCCGGCTATCGACGTGGACTATCGGCTCAAACTGAAAACTTAACCGCATCATCGTAGGAAAGCGAGTGGAAACTTTTTTTTATCATTTCAATTGTATACCTTAAAGCTCGGGAACCGCTAATCCGATTCAATATTTTCTTAGACGTGTTTAGGCTATAGACCGAAAACTTGAACTGGTAATTGAAGGAGAGCGAGTGAAAGCTTTTTTTATTTTATCATCTAAGTTTGCCTAAGTGAATCGTGATCGTACTATAGGCAAGCCTTCTCTTTTTGGTCAGGTTTTCGTAGATAGCGTTATCTGCAGTGCGATCACTATTTACTGAGGGAACCCTGGATATTTAGTTAGAGCTCTTTGAGGACTTGGATTGGAATGTTAAAAAAAGTTTTCACTACTTCAGGAATATACTTTTCCGATCAGATTTTCAAAATGCAGACCTACCTCCCTTTTGGCTAAACTGGCTAATAACTTCCAAAGTAAAGGTCATAGCTTAAAAATTGTCCAGACATTATTGATAGGAAATTGTCCAAGCTTTCCAATTTTGAAAAAAAAGATATTAGTTAACTGGGTATTTTATGGAGAAAATGATGGTTTTATTTGAAATTTTAGTTAAAAAAACCGAAATTTTGACTTTCATGACTCATTACTCTGGAAGTTGGTAGGGTAGAACCTTGAATTTTATAGTTTTAGATAAATAGGTGGGAGTATTCTGCGTACATGAAAATAGGTCATAGGGTTAGGAAATGTAAAACTCTAAAAGAAACTTCAAAAGGCCCTAGCGGCTAACGTTACGATCCCCCCCCCCTCCCATACGAATTTTTGTTCGTCCAACCAAAACCTATAAAGAGCCGACCGCTTTGTAAAAGCGCATACACCCTGTATATTGTATATTATGCCCTTTTTTGTATTTCCAGTGCCGTGCGGGCGGCATCTGGGGCGTCTAGGATGATGGGCGCCGTGAAATACGAACGACGAAGTACGAAAAGTAGAACCAGCAGCGGCCCTTTTGAGGATCAAATCAGTGTTAGTAGATAAAAACATGACACATATTTTTAATGTTGCCGAAGTTCGTCTCAAGCCGGAATATACTTACTCAATTTTTTTAGGGGCCCAAAGTGTGGATTTTTGAGCCGCCACCCCATACCTCTAACTAGCTCCAGATGAGAGCCTGCCTTCATTCTATGTTAACAACGTAACATTAGGAGGTAGCCGCTGTGCGAACCCTTCTTGATCTCTTAACGGGGAGGTTGAAGCTTCTTAATATAAGGTCTGTTCCCGTACTCGAATGTAGGATCACAAAAATAATCTCAATTCGTGTTCCTTGGTACTTGCTTGTGCTCGAAAAACAGTCCCTAAATACACAGATTTCAACCACAGATTTCATTGGGTTCGAACCTTAAGATATTTCTGGCGTGATCCGCTCGTTTAAGGTACAGTGTTAAATTTGTTATAGCACGGATTTTATCTTCAAACGTGAAGGTGGCCCGCGCCAATCCTATCGTGGTAAAATTACGATATCCTAGAACAATTTTGTGGAAAGGCGAGGATTAACATTCAGATTCAGGGGATTGAGGTAATAGTTGCGTCTTTGAAGGCATTTCTATTTTGCAGATAGCAGTTTTTGATAAGTTCCGAGGACTTCCCGAGTAAAAATAAAAAACGGCCTTATAAAGGGCGACCACCGGCCGCTTGGCTTTTAAGGGGCATATGATGGCCGTAGAGTTTTTAACCATTTTTAATGGGAGCACATATGGCCTTACGATGGCCAAATTTGACCAAAAGATTTAAAAGGCCAAGTACTGAGCTGTAGAAACGGGCATTCGACGGGAAATTTGAGCCAAAAAAAGAATCTGCACCAAATGTATTGTTGAATGTGTTTTATGGTAACTTCATCATTTTCGTTATGTACAATGGTTCTTTCGATTTATCCTACTTAAAGATATCGATGCACAAGAGAAACGAGCTCGCCAGTCGTCGGTTTGTTGTACGTGAAGTGTGTGGTGCGTGTTGATTTATATTTTAGTGGGAAATTTTGTTATTTAACGGCTTGAAAAAAAAACACAACCGAAAAAAATCAAACATTTACTTGCAGTGAAATATATTTTCTTATAGGAGGGCGAATATCCACGTTGCTGCCACTGTACCACCCTCGTATACCCGTAATAGCAACCATACGGCCGCCGTACCACCGTCGTATGGCCGTTATTGGAACTGTAAGGCCGTTGTTTCACCGTCAATCGCCCCCTGTACGGCCGTACTGTCCTGCAACGAGCCTTCTGTTAACCGCCAGATGGCCGAGGACTATGTTTCAAGCACAGTCGGCATTTGCCCGTTCTAAGGCCATCATTTATTTTTACCCGGGTTACGACAAAAGAGGGGTGTATTGTGCATCAGCTTTAAACAAAAACCTCAACTACATTTTATATAACAGCAATTTATTTCAAAATATGTATATTATATCTTATCCTGCCAGAAAGGAACAATGCTACTTGTCCAATGTGTGGATTGAGAAATTTGCACTGGCGGCGTGAGCATTGAGGATTGACCGTCGCGTGTCGGAATCTGCGCCAACGTTCGCTGGTACCCGCATTGGGCCTTTCCACACTATACCTTTTCAAGTTCAAATTGGGACTACACAGTTTCTAATTGAGACTAAACAATTTCTAATTGAGACTAAACAATTTCTAATTGAGACTAAACAATTTCAAAATGGAACTAAACAATTTCAAAATTAGAATTAAAAACTTTCCGTGAAAATAAATAAATACTTCGATATTGCGATTTTTTTACTTAGTTGACTGTTAACGATGCTTGACTAACACATACTCTGTCGTTATTAAAAGTGTCTTCATTAAGTATCATTATTAGTTTATCCCTAAGAATGTCTTAAATAAAAAAATTTAAGCTGACAGTAGAAAGAAGCAAATCTGTGTTTTGCATAGTGCTCTCCACTTCCAAAAACAAGAGGCTGGTGTCAAAAGTGATTCAAATATTCAGATGCTGGTGAAAACAGATCAAATTTGACACAAACCGAATTTCATCTACAACAAGCAAAATTTGAGAAAACATATCGGAAATTGGTGTTGAATGTATCCGACATGTCCCTCGTATTCTTGCAGCATTATTCAAACCGGTTTTATAGGAAAGGGGAAGAGAATCAAGGAAAATTCTCTACAAAAAGTGATGAACTTGGAGAGAAATGTGCAGCACATTTTAAACCTCCCAGTAGGAAAAGGGAGCATCCCAAATGAATAAAGGAGGCCTCCCTTGGGAGTTAGGGAGACCTCCCTCTACGTTCCTTTTATTGCTCCTTTTCCCATAAGCATGTCCGGAAAAGGGAGTACTCCATTTGTACTCACCTGGAGAGTTAAAGTAGAGTTTTCTATATTTGTACTCTCTTGGATTACTCTTCGTTTGAAAGGTTTTCAAAAGAGGCAGATAATTTTTTACTCATCAGTAGGAGGAAATGGAGCGATATCACCTTAAGGGAGATATATGGGAAATTAGTATATTATAAGGAAATAACAAATAAAAGAAATAAATAGTAATTTAACATAAATTATATTTATAAAACACATAAATTATATTCAACATAATTTATTCATATTATTCGTAATCGCAGTGCACTTAACTTCGAATTTACACTCCGCACAAAACTAAAATGGCGACTTTACTTGCCAAGAATCACTAACTTTTAAAATCATTTTGTTTAAAATCTCCCATATAGCTCCCTTAAGGAGATCTTGTCAAGCGTTTCATACTAGGAACTCCCTAAAACATCTTTTTTAGTTCGTCAGAGAGATTTGCTTGTAAAATTCTAATCTCCCATGTACCTCCCTCGAGGAGATCTCGCTCCATTTCCTACTGGGCTATTTCTCGGTCTTCAACTCACTAACACAAATAGAGAAACAGTTTTGGGTGTCAGAAACATCAAGCACTCAATCATAACCTTCTATATTTACAAGCCATGAACAAGAATCTCAATTGAGAGAATCGGACTACCAAATTCTTCCAAATTCTCCAAATTACACTAACAACATAACGTGACTTCACCGAGTTGTAGTCCGATTGAGCGGAAATTCGCTCTCAATATTTTCCTTGTTCATGGCTTGTAATATAGAAGGTAATGACTCAATTCGAAATGATCAGAAAAGCACACGCACACATTCAAGTACTTAATCGGAATATGAATGCTTACGCCGCTGCAAGAATACGGGTGTGGAAATCGTGGTTGTTGTCAATCTGGTTTGCATACTGCAAAATGAAGACTAGTGTGGAAAGGCCCATTGGGACCAACGTGTGGAGCCGGTGTAACTGCTAAAATATTTTTTCTTTTTATGCCCTTATGGCTTTGGCTACTGGCTTTTTTAAGGGGAAAACAAAGTTATTTTAAAAATGATGAAATGAAATGCACGCACTACCGTTCATTCTGTTCAGCATATTTAGTTATAGTTTGTGTGTATTCTAATCCATTTTGACTCTTATGGCTGCTGCAATCTGTTTCCCACTTTACAAAAGAAAACATCTGGATTTTGTTGAAAACGGTTAAAATGGAGGGAAACGATAAATAAACTACAACGGCTAAAGTCGACTTTCTTGTTCCCATCTATTACCAAGTTTATAGCAGCAAAATTAAATCGATTTAACTCAACGCCAAAATTTCGAATTAACGTATAAACGGGTATTTAAATTCGTATAAACGGGTATATAAATTCTCACAATTACATTTAATTCGAATTATCCCGTTTATACGACAAAAAATTTTGTATGATCCATAATTCGAATTATTATGGAGTATCTATAAAGTAGGAAAAAGTTTCTATGACCCAGAACCCAGAGGAGAGTCACGTTGTGCTTTCTACCGATCAGATCTAGCCCAGATCTGCATCGTTTTACTAACATGAATCCAGAGCTTTTATGGAGGCTATAAAAATTCCAATGCTACATCCTTGTGTAGATTCGAAGTTTATTAAGACCTTCAAGATCGCCCAGCCCTTCCGCACAAGGAGCTAAGTACTAAAAGAATACTTTTAACGCAGGCATGATTTTTGGTGCATTTTTATTATGAATCCATATTCCCCATATAAGTTCGGATTTGCAACCCCAAAAGTAATGTGTTCACAAACTATTTTCGCAACAATATTATATTAAAAATTACAAGAATATATTTAGTGAAATAAATTTTGTAAAATACTGCATACTACATTTTTTTTTATTTATTTCTGTTTATACTCCTTCATACACTTACACAACTCACATATTATATTTCGCACAGAAATTTTGCCAAAACATATTGTAAAGATATCCAAAAAAAGATCACAGTTCAATTTCCTGTAAACTTTCAGCATATTTTCTTTACCCAATTTCAATCTTAAACGGCTTGAAGCGATTTCCAAGATATTGCAATGTTAGTGCTGTGGTGCTAATTTTAGAATTGAAAATTTTATAAACACAAAATGAGAATTGTGTGGGTTTCTTTCATATGTTTAAATAATCCTTATGTGTATTCCCAGTTAAAAATGATTGATAAGAAAAAGTGTGTGTATTTTTTTTAACATCTTAGAGGAAATTTTATGTTATTTTGATATAGAATTAATAATTTCAGTTCTCATTGAATAAGAAATGAAAGTTTTTTAGCATATTTTAGGAAACCTCTCACGAATCTTGTCATACACACACTCATCATATTCGTTTTATAAATTTTGTTATGAGTTTTTCGCAAGACACATACTTTTACATAAATATTTTTCATTTAAAATATTGGTAAAAAGCCTAGTTTCGAATGATTAATGGTATTCAAGCGCCAACAAAGTTTTTAAAATAAATTCTTTAAAAAATATTAAATGTCCAAATAAGACTTATGAAAATAACTCGATAGTTGCATTATATTGTTTCTGCCAAAACGGCATGGGTTTGTTTTAAGAGTGGCTTAAGCTGTTTTAAAACATAGTTTAAGACGAAAATATAAATTCAAAATAATGTTAGTTTCCAAAGAATTGGTCCACGTAAGACGATCTAGGGACAATAACTAAAACCAGAAGCGAAAAACCTGGGCCGATATTTAAAAATTTTCTAGCAAAATGTTTTCCTGCAGCGATTTTAAATTTAATTTGATTAAAGAGGACACTAAAATTTATGATCTCTTCACTGAACATGTAAATGTAAAATTGTTATTTAGATATTGCAACATTTATTATAACTGAGATTTGTTTTTCAGTGAAATTCAGAATAGTTTTTGTTGATTTACTTAATTAATTACTTTGGTATTTTTAGTTACATCGTCTAAGAATTGTGGCATAGTTTTAAAATAAGGATTAAAGAAGTTTCTTCATACAAAAAACACACAATTTCTGCTGCTTGTAAAAGAAAATTGACATTTTGGCAATTTCTAGTGTAACTGAATAATTTTCTTATGTCATCGATTTTAAAATAATTTCTTTTTACCTATTAAAGTACGACCCTGAAAACTCACAGAGTCAATGTTCATTCAATGGCCCTTGTACTAAAAGTCGAGTCGTGTCGGGTGACCAGTCGTTTGAGTTTAACAAAGTGATGTTTCAGTCGAATTACGACTTTCAGCATAGGGGCCAGAGACTGGAAGTGCTAAGTTGAGTTTAGGCACCTCTGCTGAAAGTCGTAATTCGACTGAAACGTCAATTTCGTCAACTTCAACAACTTTTCACGCCACACGACTCGACTTTCAGCACAGGCGCCACTAAAACTATTTTTCACCTCTAATAATGATTCTGCAAATGAATTTGTGCTTTTGGCCGGTTATTGCAAGATGTGGGACAAGATATTGAGCCGACAATAATAAGACGAGATTCCATTTATTTTCGTTCAGTTAGCTGGGAACACAAATACTAAGGCCCCTTTGCTGAAAGTCGAGTCGTGTTTCGTGACAAGTCATTTGAGTTGAAGAAAGTGACGTTTCAGTCGAATTACTACTTTCAGCACAGCGACCTAGATTGGAAATGCTAAGTTAAGTTTAGGCCCCTGTACTGAAAGTCGTGATTCGGTTTCTGATACACTTTCTTCAACTCAACTTTCAGCACAGGCCTATAAGTATATCGTATGGAAAGATGATCGACAATGACCCTATAAATATTTGACAACTGATCCGCTGATTAAAAACGAACGGACGAAACAAATTCGATCTGAATTGGAGAAAGCGGATTGGTTCTGTTTCAGGCTTTAATCGTACTTGGAAGAATTCTTGAACTAAACTCAATCTGTCGAGTAAAAAATAAGAACAATCTAAGAAGCCAATGACAGGGTTTGCTTCCGTACGCCAAAACACCGAAATCGACCCTTGCTTTGCTAGATAGTTTCCCGTTCGCATCGATATATTGTATATCTTTTAAGCCAGACTAGCGTCACATCGTTTTGTTTCGATCACTTGTTTAGTTTTTGAACCCACCTGTCAAAATAATGACATAAAAATATTGAAATTATTAAATTATTCATGAATTTATTTAAATTAATTAATTCAAAAACCATTAACGAAATATTCCAAAAAAATGGCATTATCAGTTATTTCAGGCACGTGCAGTGCTAGCTTTGGCGTTGGATTGATCGCAAATTATATGTACAAGCGATAACGACGATCAAGAGCTCATTCTAAAGGTAATTACGAGGACTTTAAGTTTGTTAATGGGCATTAAGCCGAAAAAATTAAAATTTTGCGAGTAATTTGCAAAAAACTGCGTTCAACCCTCACCACACGATCATGGTTGAACTTTGACCGGCCATAACTTTGAGCCATAGTTTTCTCATAGTTTTCACAGACCTCGAGTGCGATGTCATATTTGTGTTAGTGTAATGGATGGGTGAGTCTGACAAATTTTGTAGCTCAAAAATGAGGAGACATATGACGCATGACATATATACTGAGTTTCCATGAGAGTTCAACCAGAGTTGAACCCGAGTTATACGTCATGGAAACAGAATGAGTTAAGAGTTTTCGTTAAAGATTTTCAACTCTGCTCAACTCAACGAAAATAGGTAGGTTGAATTGAGCTCACGCATGCAACTAAAAACGGCACACTAGCAAAGATACAAAAACTGAAAATGTCGCGCCTTTTTATATTTAACTAGCAAAAACCCGCGTGCGTTGCAACGCCTTTTAATAAAAAAACTAATGTGTGCACAGTCCGGGATAGGAAATAAGTATAATGAAAAAAATAACAAATTTGCAAAACAAAATTTAGGGCACACAACTCGACTATAGAATAATCTCTCACAGTCAGTATTTCCGACCTCCTACAATATCCAAGAGTTCAAACGCAGGGTTAATCCGCACCTTCTTCAACAACCCCCCGAACCGCCATAACCCTTAACCTATTCCCCCTTACTAAGCTCCCTGCTAGACATTGCGCCATGACGTGCAAACGACAACGGACTGGTAGTACAAAGGGTGATTCCTGGGCTTGGCACTGCCACATAAAACAAATAAAAAAATTTAAAGTTACTTATAAAAAATGTGTTAGAACTTTTTTAAAATGCGGTGTTGAGCGCCACCTATCGGAAAAATTGTGTGCTACATGCACAACAATCACATTCAGAACACGTGCCTCACCCTGTGCGGAACTTGCCCAATAGCGTCCTCAACATTTTGTTCCCATTTGTTTATTGAGTTCGATATATTCTCTGTTTTAATTTTCATCAGACCTATCGATCATTTGCGGAGATGGCAAACCATAATCTTCACAGTATTTCCGCAAATTGAAAGAATAATATCTCGCCGTGACAGCATTTCATTCGCGTTCCTTCGATTATCGAGTCATGTTTTCGGTCTAACCCGACAATCGGATAATAGTGAAAATTATGCTAAACGCCTAAGAAGATTCTGAATCATCCCGTTAAAGTCCTAAAATCGGATTAACCGTTCCGAGCTTTGAGGTTTACAATTGGAATGATAAAAAAAGTTTCCACTGGCTTTTCTGCGACTATCGCATCAAGTTTTCCGCCTGAATCAATAGTCGGAATCGAGTGAAGCCTAGAACATGCCCAAGAAAATACTGAATCTTCCCGTGAAAATCCCATCTCAATCGGATTAGCCGTTGTTGGTACGTAGGTAGCTAGGTTGTTATTATATACTGACTGGAGCAATAAAAACTTTACATTCAAAATTATTTTTTACTTTTTAGTTTATTTTAAAATGAAAGCGTATTTTTTAGTTTTTTTAGACTATATTTTTTATTTTCTACTTTTTAGTCTATTATATGTCTTCCACCATTTTGTAGTGACCGTCATATTATATTTAAAATGACGGCACACCGCTTACTGCACTATACTCGCTTTCATTTGATGCCCATACCGAAGAATAATCCGCCATTTTGTGCTGGCCACCATTTTGAATTTTGAATGACCCCACATAGCTTATTGTAATCTACTTGTCTTACCATTTCATTTGATATCCATGTCGGGGGGTCCGGGAACACAATTGCAAAATTCGGCCGCCATCTTGGAACCGCCATGTTGATTTTTTTCCAAAAATGGTTTAATTGCATTGTCACGCGAACTATACATATGTGCAAAATTTGAAGTTGTTCGGTTATATGGAAGTGGGTAAAAATCAAGTTGCAAGGTTCAAGTTTTCGGTCTAATCTGGTAGTCGAACACGGTAATCGGGCCCGATAATCGGATCCGATAGTCGGATCCTAGTAAAAAAATAGCCTAAAACATGCCCAAGAAAATACTGAATCTTCCAGTGAAAGTCCCATCGCAATCGGATAAGCCGTTTCCGAGATTAGCCCGGACAAACAGACAGACAGACATACAGACATACAGACATACAGACATACAGACATACAGACATACAGACATACAGACATACAGACATACAGACAGACAAAAATTTTAAAAATACTTGATTTCGTGTTAATATCGTGTAAATAACCATATGAACTTAGAAAATGACAATTATTTTGAAAGCACAGACAGACACTCCAATTATATTTATATAGATAAATACTTTTAAAGAAAAATCTATAACAAAATTAATTTATGGAAAAAGATAGAGGAAGACAGAAGGCAGGTATGGAAACGCATAGAGTTAATCGTTGAGTTGAAGTGTCATTTCAACTCAACCACAACCCAACTCGACTCCCATGTGCCTGTTCACACGGGTGGTCACCGCGACCTTTCAACACGAAATTTATGGGTGCGGGGAGCGTTCGGGTGGGAAGGAAGTGCGTCTCGATTTGAAAGCGACTCACGTTCGCTTTTCTGACCAGCTGACTGTTTCAATTTCATTTTGTATCACCTTACTGTTCCATTTTATTTTCGTTTCACCCGTATTGGGAGCAAACGTGCGATAGGACAATTTTCAGGCTTCAGTTTTGTTGCACAGATTTTTTACTAAAATTAATTATATTCAGGTAATCACAGTTTATAAAAATTTATGTCACTTTTATGAAAATCACAAACTTTGTTCCCGTACCGTATGTTCCACCTGTCATAAAAACGACTGGACACAAAGCGAAACGTGTAAACAAATATTCGCTTTTTCGTTCGCTTTGTCGCGCCTCAAAGCGACCTGTGTGAACAGGCACCATGGAAACTCAGTAATACTTCCCTGCGGTTTGTGTATGGGGGTAATAAACGAAATGATGAATCAGGCGCGGATCTAGAATTTTGTTTTTGGGGGGGTCACGAAATTAAGAGTGGCGAAAAAAAATTCTACTCCTAAAAAAACAAAAACAAAATTAACAAAACGAACAAAACTAACCGAATTTTCTGGTGGATTAAAAACAAACGTCCCCGTTTGTCGATTGTCGAAAATTCAACTCAACGTCAACTCAACTATTCAACTCCTCATGTATACGTAGTAAATGTGTTTCTGAGGAAGACGGCGCCCTTTCTTGTGAGTGCAGCTAACTTCAGAGTTTGCAAATCAAAAGATATAGAAAGAGTATAGATCAATCTGCTGTTTACCTTGAGTCATTTTTTAAGGTTGTTTTTTTAATTTGCAAAAAAGTTGGGTGTTGGGAGTTTGGTTATTTTTTGTTTTTGTTTTTTGAGTTGGGTCAATTTTGTTTTTTTAAACAGCGAGCGCTTTTGAGCAGTGCCGCTGCTGGCATATGTGCAGGGTGTGCAACTGCACAGGGCCCCGTGTGTTGGGGCCCCGCGAGCGAAAAATTGTTTTGGCAATAAAAATCATTTGAATTTGGCCCGGCCCAGCCAGGAATGGACATAGCCAATTGAGCGCCTAGATGTTCAAAAATCACCGCGCGTTCTATAGAAAACATGAAAAAGTATTGTCCATGAAGGCGAAGAGCGATCTCACGCCCCCCCCACCAATACAAGCTACTGCTGTAGGCCTTCCGGTGAGGTGAGTTCAGCTGATTGCGAAAAGAGGTTCTTTGGTATGAGGCCCATAAAAAGTTTGCTTAGGACACGTGCTGCCAGGCCCGCCACAATGGGGTGCAACTGCGATGAATTGCCCCGGGCCCCAGGTCAGAGGGTCCCCGAAAATAGATTGAAAGCCAAAAAGGCCAAACCACTATATCCCTGCGTTCTAAAGGTCAAGCAGGCAGCAGCCTAAGACCTATTCCGTTCTAGACTGCACCAAGCAACTTTAGGTCTATTCCGGAGCCGACCGTTCATTTTGAAGTTATGAATGAACTTATTCTTACCACAGAGTTTAATAAGTATTATACCTGTGACACACTATAATTTCATTATGATGGTAACTTTCATTATGATGGTCAAGGAAATGATGGGGTGACACATTACACTTTACTTTCATTTGCATCTGGCATATCAAGTGAGGATATTAACCTGCGTGTTTTTTGCTTTAATTTTAAGTTGTTTTAATTTGGAATATTTAAAAAAATATTTTTTAAAGTAGTAAAAAAAATATCCTTGCAAATTGTTGCTTAACAAACGTAAAATCAAATTATTTTATTTTAAAATGTAGTTTCCAATTTTCCAACAGATGTCACTTAACCGAAATTACAGTCCAAATGAAAGTAAAATACTTTCATTTTGGACTTTCATTATGGTGGGTTTTTGCCACGATAATGAAGGTTACTTTCATTATGATGGTATATGTGTCACAGGTATTATACATTTTTTTAGTAAAAGATTTTTGGAATTTCAATCTTCTTAAAGGGCCACAAGCATATTTTAGCCCCGGGCCCCGCAAGGTAATGTGGCGGCCCTCCGTGCTGCCGCTCGACTAGTGCCAAAAGAACTGAATTTTCTGTAAAAAAATCAATCGCGTAAAGGTCGCTGAAGACAGTTTCGGAATGGCGCCTTCCATGTGATCCGAAACCGAAAAAGCACGTCAAAGTCGGTCAAAAGTGAAGGTGATGTGATGTTGTTGAGTTTTTTTAATTACCGCGGTGTTGTGCACTCGCAATTCTTGCCAGAATATTATCTGAGAGTTATGCGGCGAGAGCAAATACGTCGAAAAAGACCAGATTTGTGGAAAGAAAACTCATGGAGTTTGCGCACCACTATAACGCACCATCTCACAAGGCTATCATTGTGAATCAATTTCTGGCCAAAACCTTCACAAAACTTATCGAACAGTCACCTTATTCCTCTGATATGGCTCCGGCCGACTTTTTTTTACAGAACTCAAATTACCACTTCGAGGCACCCGTTTTCAGTCAATAGATGACATACATAAAAGAGAATTCGCGGCGAGTATTGAAGTCGATTTCAAAAAATGCGTTTAAAAAATGTTTTGATGATTGGGTTATTCGTTGGCGTAAAGTGAATTACTTCGGAAGGGGCCTACTTTGATAGTCCGGGGAAATTAGCAAAAAAAACGCACGAAAGGAGACAAAATTCGGAAATGGCTGAAAATTGGTCCACAGCTTCCTTGGGACTTTTTAAGAAAACAATTTCGGAATCACAAAAAAACAAAATGGCCGCGGGAAATATAGCGGTTTTCCGGTGTTTTCCTTGTATCTCGGATTCTATAGGTCGTACAACCCCGTACAAAGGCCCTAAATGTTGACAATGAAATTATATACAACTTTAGTTCTTACAAAGATGTTGACCCGATTAACCCTTTCAAAGTTATTCAAGGTCAAAGTTATCAAAAATCACTTTTTGGCCAAAAAATCACTCAAAAACTGGTTTTTTGGAAAAAAAATTTTGATCAGTCAATACGAAACGTTATTGCCTACAAAAAAGCCTGTTGTCATTTTTTCGAAAACTTAACCCTTTTGAAGTTATTCAAGGTCAAATTTTCCAAAAATCACTTTTCGGACAAAAAATCACTAACTATTGATTTTTGCAATATTTTTCGAAAAGTTTTCGAAAAAATGGCAAGGGTGTCATTAGGGTAGGCAATAATCTTTTGTATAAATAGAGCAAAAAAAATTTCTAATAATCAGTTTCTGAGTCATTTTTTGATCAAAAACTTCGAAGGGTTTAAGTTGTCGAAAAAATGACACAAGGCTTTTTTGTAGGCAATAACGTTTCGTATTGACTGATCAAAAAATTTTTTCGAAAAAACCAGTTTTTGTGTCATGTTTTCGCCAAAAAGTGATTTTTGGAAACTTTGACCTTGAATAACTTTGAAAGGGTTAATCGGGTCAACATCTTTGTAAGAACTAAAGTTGTAGAGAATTTCATTGTCAACATTTAGGGCCTTTGTACGGGGTTGTACAACCTATAGAATCCGAGATACAAGGAAAACACCGGAAAACCGCTATATTTCCGGCGGCCATTTTGTTTTTTTTGTGATTCCGAAATTGTTTTCTTAAAAGTCCCAAGGAAGCTGTGAACCAATTTTCAGTCATTTCCGAATTTTGTCTCCTTTAAATGCTAATTTCCCCGGACTATGAAGGCAATACAATAAATTTGGATGAATAATACATATTTTGTGTTTCATTGACCAATTCCCCCGATACTGTCTTGACATAGTAGTACTTTGCATTTTGAACACAAAGGATCTGCCCCCCCAAAAAAATTTTCTAGTTACGCCCATATGCGGAACTTTGGTACCCTATTATCGTGTAATATCTATAAAGGCCGTGTGTGTGGGGTCAAATTGGATGTACATCGAAGTGCGGATGTACAACCAAAACTATTGATTGTGAACTGGTCGGCAGATCAAAACTCATTGCGCGCATAGGTTTCATGAAAATCATGGAACAGCATGGATGAACATCCAATTTGACGGTGTATGGGGGCCTTAATGCCTTTAAAAAATGATGGAGGAGCTGAGGAATGATTAATTGTTTTTCTTCTTCTTCGAATGAATACTTAACTTTTCCCTCAAATTTTTAAAATAAACTTCCTTCTTAAAAATGTACATATATGTTGTCCACTCAGATCAAAATAATATTTATAAAATTACATACAGTGAAAGTACAATATTGGCAGTTGAAGCCTTGACGCTTATTTTACTAGGACCTTGCCTCCATTTCACTCATGTTAATAATTTGTATTAAAACGAAACTGTGTACCAGATCGTATAACGTTATTTTGCGCCTCAAGGACTATATTTCAACAAAAAAAAATCGCTTAATGATTATATTTTTGTGATCTTGAAATTTTTGACCCCACATTTCTTCTGTGTGTACAAAATATCAAAGATTGTATTATTTTCCCAGCAATATTATTCTTCATTTTATTTTAAATAAAACAATTGTTATATAAAATAGAAATATCTTAAGCAGAAATGCATGTAAATATGTACATACAATAAAAAAAATATCATTTATTTATTATTTTCACAAAATATAATATCCACTCGCGCCGAGCCCATATAATAAAAGAATTCCGCCGAATATTGCCCGACATCCACCTACACTATTCTAAAGCTATCGGATTGCTAGCTTATTAAGAAAGAGTAAAAAAATATTTCGTCATTTATTTTTTTATTTTATTTTTTTGTGTGTAATAAAAAAAAGGGTGTTCTTTGCTTTAAATATTTTCAAAAGAAGCTTGGCAGAGTTCTAAACATCTAAACATCGAACAGTAAGATCCGGATATAAACTTTGAAAGTCTATAAATAAAAGATCGACTTTTAAAATGGGTTTTCTTCGCTGATTGTGCTTGCATCTTTAATTAAATTCTTTTGTTTATAATTATTTATAATTTTATTTATAAAAAAAAAGCTCGACTAGCGAAAATTACCGCTGAAAATCTCAAGTTCATTTATGCCTCCTTAAAAACTTTCACACAGATGGCGAAAATAATCGGTCAATATAATCTTGACTTGATTTAAAAAAAAAATCGAAGAATATTTATTTTTATTTTTGTTACAAACTATGACGATACACACTAGGGTATTAGTACAGAAATGAGGAGATTTTAGAACAAATATGAAAAGTATATTTCTGGTTTTCTTTGAAAGATGTGCATATAGGTTACATGTGTGTATATATGATTCAAAAAAAATATTTTTTATTTTTTTTTATTTCTGTAAAAATGTTGAATACCAATAACTACACCTACAGCAAAAAAAAAACTATATATCTGGGACTTGAATACACCCCTTAGTTGAATTAAAAACGAATGTATATGTTAGCACAAATATGACCGCTTCCTAAAATGAAAGCCCCCCGACCGAATCTGTATAGGTCGTATTAGATCAACTTGTACAACTTTCGTCTTACTAGGTTGGATCAACTGAGTCAGTCAGTTTAGTCGAACCGCAGCATCCGCTCCGACGACGTCAGCTGCCGGACTATACAGAAATTAAATTTTTTTCTTTCCCTAGAGTAAGTCCAAAAAAACAAACCAAAAAAAGAAAAAATATGGCAGAAATATATTAATAAAGGAATAATAAAAAAAATAAAAAATCGTTAAAATAATAACGTTAATAAATCTGCTTTAACAAAAAAAATTTTTTTTGCTGGATCAAGAATGCTGAAATACTATACCCCTTTTACTCCAACCAACGCTTATCTAATACTACTAATGCTTGTTAATGAAATATTTATAAATAAGTAAATCAATATGTGCTAAAAAAGTGAACAAATTAATAAAAAAAAATATAGTGAATAAAGTAAAGTATTATTGTGAAACATTATCTTCTGGAGCTGGAGACATTAGCATGGATAACAGTGCTGGATATATACACCATCATACAGTGCTACTATTAATATAAAAAAAAAGTTTAAATAAACTAAATAAATAAGTAACTTAATAGTGAATAAAAATACAACAACAATTTTTTAAAATTAAGTTACACCCACAGGTGCATAACTTTTTTTTTCTCTATGTCTACGAAAGTATTTCAGAATCCGCCCGTTTACCTATAAGCGGCTATTTATAGCCTATATTCTCGGCTACTATCCGGCGTGTTACGTGATACATTGCATAAATACGGATTGCCTTTGAAAAAAAATTGTGTGAAGGATTCATTTTTTTTGAAAGTATTTATTTTAATTTATTTTTCGTTTCGTTGTGCGCCGCTTACACACCCAAAAATAAATCATACTTTGCCACTTGGCAACTGATAATATTTTTAAGTGAAGTACTTGTAACTTGATTTTTTTGAATTAGTGCCCAAGAAAATTACTATTTTTTTTTTAAAGTGAAATGAATATTTAACAAAATTATTTTTTAGTTTTAATTTATTCGAAATAAGAAACGAAAAAATTAATTTATATTCAAAAAAAAATGCTATATAACAAACTTAACACTAAAAAATATGCTTAATTTGTATAAAATTCTAAAACTTAAAAAAACGTTAAAATATTATATTTTAAGGACGAGAATAAATTAGCTTTTAATTTTAAAAATAAATTATAAAAATGCTTGAATTTCTTTGAAAAACAAAAAAATAATAGAAAGGGAAAAAAGTTTGGCAAATATCCAAGAATGTTTCCCATTTATTTTATTGTTTAGAAACGAAAAAAAATATATTATTTTGTCTCTCACTTCTTCAGAACAAACGTCTAGGATTGAATTTTTTTTAAAAATCATTGATATCTTTGTTGCGCAAAACAAATAATTAGAGGAATGGGGAACAAGACAGATGCAAGCTATATTTTTTAATGAAGGACACAGAATTCAGACTAAACTATTTCTAATAATTGAGTCATGTGATCGGGGTATGACCATCAACTGCCAATTACCAAATGCAGGAAGAGCAGACTATTTTTGAGGCTTAAGTTATTAAATTTTCCTTGCTTACGAAGATTGCATAGCCTCTCGCTTATCACTTTAAAAGAGTTCATTCTTTTGCCGTGCTCCACTATTCGTTCCATCGGCTAAGTGATGTGCAGGTATAGCTCTGTATATCATGCGAACATTTCATGTGAAATTTTTTAAATCATTCAGCTTTTATCTTTGCTGTGATCACTGCTTTTCGTTCCAATATCCGAGGCGTGTTACTTGTCCCACTTAGCCTGCGTATTACGGATGAGCTTGCTTTTTTGGAAGGGGCTGGCCTGATCACATTAGCCCATCCTATACTTTAAGGCCGTTACCAGTAGCCAACGTTTGAATGTCATGATCGCACTTGCCTTAGCTCAGAGTTGGTACAGCAAGTGCATGTTTGCATATACTAAAGTAGAGGTATGTTATTTCGGAGAAATTTGCAGCACTCAATGCTTCCGTAATCCTTCACAGTGCAAGAGTTCAAACGCAAGGTGTATCATCATTTTCTTCAGCGATATACGAATTGTATTAATTAACCTAAAGTTGACTGATCACGAATAAAAAATGTAGTAGCGGTTTCAAAACATCATTCCTTCTGAAGATACTCACCTGTTATTAATATCCGCAGGTTATCAGTGCCTTATGCCGGGTTTTCACTAGTAGAATTAGTGGTAGAGTAACTGGCCTACTTTTAAGCGGTAGAGTAACTTTACCACGGTGCTATCCCACTCTACTCTACTATAACCGAGTTTTCATTATGTGAGTTCCCAGAATAGTTAGTACTCTACCAGTATACTCTACCACTAATTCTACTAGTGAAAACCCGGCATTATGCCGGGTTTTCACTAGTAGAATTAGTGGTAGAGTAACTGGCCTACTTTTAAGCGGTAGAGTAACTTTACCACGGTGCTATCCTGCTCTACTCTACTATAACCAGGTTTTCATTAGGTGAGTTCACAGGATAATTAGTACTCGACCAGTATACTCTACCACTAATTCTACTAGTGAAAACCCGGCATTAAGCATTTTACTCGAACAATTGCAAACTAGTTGATCAATTTTTTAGTGCGTCACTCATGCTTGGCCTGGTCCAACCAATAGAGAAACAACAAATAAGGATATAAATCTGTTGAGGACTCACTGATTTTTGAAAGATTTTTCTAATTAAAATATTTGTTGATTTACAATATCATCTTTGACCATTGACGATATAGTTATAGCTGCAATCGGTATACATCTTCTTAACATCTCAAATAGTTGTAACATCAGAACATTTTATATGAAAACAGGATCTAGACATAAAGCTTATAGCAGGCCCATAAAACTGATCACTCTTTTCGATCATTTGAGTCAGTACTACTTGCGTATTTGCGGACATCTGTTAACACTAGCTGACAATCTCTCTTTCTATACTTTTTCAAACTACAGCTTCAGCTTTAGTTTAAAACATCGCACTTCTGTAAAATTTGAACGATATAATTGTCGTCAATATAAAAAAGATTTTACAAACCGAGGTTTAGTCTTTTACGTTAAAAACATCAAGCAGGCCAAATTTAAGTTAACGTTTGAAATATTAAATGCAATGAATTGAATGATTTTTTAATGTCCGAATAGCATATTACAATATATTGTTCTTGCTCATTCAAGAACAAATTTGACGCTTATGGGGTAGAGTCAAATCTGTTTTTTGTCCAAATCAAAATGTTCATGAATGATTTGTCATCGCCGGATCTGATAAAGCTCTTGTTCATAATATTATAGGCAGCATCATTCAGTCTTGTCATTTTATTAATCAAAGAATATATTGTTCAGTTATTTACTCAATAACTAGCAGGTGAAAGACACTTTAAGATCTAAAACCTGTATCTTCTCACCAGGCACGTATCCCGAAATCACGAAATTTGAGAATTTTTCCATTCGATATTCTTCACAGAAAAGTCTTCAGTATAGAATTTTCTATTCTTTGAAGTTTGATTTTTTAGTCGGCGGAAAGCACGTTTGGTGGCTACTCTTCCAGTCACAACGGCTAGTGTCGAAAGATCGTTTTCGACAATGAAGAGGATAAAAACTCTACTTCGTAGTGTGCTGGGCCACGACAGGCTAAGTGCACTCGCGATGATGTCAATTCACTGGGATACTGTTGTTGATCCGGAGGAAGTCCTCGACCGCTTGGCGAAGAAAAAAATCGAGGAAATTACTATTTTAAGGTGTGTGTTCTATTGAAAAATGAGTTCTGATCTAAATTTTGCTATTAACAAGTATTTTTTGTTAGACATTAAAAATGCTGAAACTTCTTTAAAACATCATAGTAGCTGTTTATTGTACACCTTGTACTGCATCTTTTTCTTGCACAATAAACAATAATAGATTAAACGTCACGTACTGATTTGAGATTGATGTGTGATTCGCCTTACGCTGAATTTATTCAAATAAGTCCACATTTTTGAGTGATTTTCGTCTTTGAGCCCCCCGAAACGAATTTCTGGATACGGGCCTGCTTCTCACTCTTTCTCTCTTGCTTTGAAACGTGTTGTTAATTGAGACATGACATGATCTAGTACGCGGCTTGTCAGTAAAAATTAACTTTAGTTTGGTTATACATAGAATTAGTATATTCGTCGCACATTGATAGAACTAATTTGGTCCTAACCACGCGAGCACTGAAGATATTCCGAACAGTATTCGACTTCAGCAGTTGCAATTCAGCCTTTTCTTTATTTAGTTTAAATGATGAAATACAATTTTAACATCCCAATGGGGGATGCTACACACGAGACTAATTCGGACCGGTGAAACCGCTTTTATGGGAGAGAAAAGAAGTGAAGAAAGGGGAAATGGGCTATTTTCCCCTTTCTTCACTTCGTTTCTCTCCCATAAAAGCGGTTTCACCCGTCCGAATTAGTCTCGTGTGTAGCACCATCCAATGGTACACCAACAGGAAAAAAGCATAGAACGACCAAGAAATATGTGGATGAATGACGTAGCAGAAAATTTTCGAAAGCTATGAACTTTTTTGTATGTGAAAGTCCAAACTTACAAGTCACCCTTTATACCTACTATCAGTCCGTCATGTCGTACTCGTCGTTGTGCAATAGTAGTAGTAGCAGTAGTAAGCTTGGTTCGAAGGAAGGAATAGAGTAAAGGATAGGTTAATAAGAGTCTCGGGATGCGGAAAGAGGGCGTTTGAATTTCTGGATGTTATAGTTCAGTTCACACCAAAGAGAAGAAATTTGTACGAAGCCCAAGGACGTAACAAATATAAAAGCCGGTCTTAGATTATGCTGGACACAACAATCTATGCGAGCTGATTAGAAGAAAAAGACTTCAAGAAGGCCAACTTTACAAGGGCTATAACGTCATTTAGGAAGACCAAGACAGACTATTTCCAGTAGTCTAAAGTTATGGTTGAATTCCATCCCTACTATATCAGTTTCAAAAGGTACATTGAAAATATGCGTTGAGATCACACGTTAGATTTTGCAAAAATCAACCTCCCTGAAAAATTGAAGAAGTGCATCACAACGGTCTTAGGTGTGTGATATTGAAAGATTGCACAATATATTGAGCGGATCAAAATGGATTTGATATTTTTTGTGCAATATAACAGTGCTGCAGTCTGCAGTTAATATTGCGCACTATTTCTCATTTTTAATTAAATGTCGTGCCGTAAACATCGTTGTTCGATAGATAAAAAAATCGAACTCGCATTCTTATGCATATAACTTTAATTTGTAAATTTTTATTCTTAATTAGAATTACATTTATTGTACAATAATATTGATTGTCTGGCGCAAAGAAGGAAACCTTCATTATTTTGCTCAATATTATAGCAAAATATTATTGATAGTCTAGGGGCCACTTAAAGATTGTCTGGGTCAAAGAAGCAAACCGTCAATATTTTGCTCAATATTATTGCACAATATTATTGATAGTCTCCGGGCCACATAAGGCAAGCAAAAAAATTGTAAAGTGCACTCACATCGAGGAGTCTTAAGTGGCCCCTAGACTATCAATAATATTGCGCAAAAATATTGAGCAAAATATTTACTGTTTCTTTCTTTGCCCCAGACTATCAATATAATTGCGCAATAAATCAGTTCACGTCAACTTTCGAGGAGCGAACATGTTAAGTGAAATTGAAGCAAGTTGTGTTGCTATCGCAATAACTATGTGCAGGCAAGAAAAAAAGAAAAAAAGGCGAAGATGGATGAAAGAGTGGTACAAAAAGAGGGACCAGTACACTCATGAAAATTTACTAAATGATCTAAGAATAAGTGAACCGACAGATGTATATTTTATAATTATTTCTCCTTTTCCTGATAAAAAAATTATAGTTGGTTCGTTCATTAATAATATGGCACGCCGCTTCGAAATTTCATACATAATAATAAAATTTTAATTATTATTAAGCTCATAATTTTAATTCATGAATAAATTATTATTTACATAATTTTAATTTCTGTTGTTTCATTTTTTAATTGAAATTATCTACGTAATTCTAATCAAAGAATAAAATATTGCAAACAGACTGCAGCATTGTGTTATATTGCACAAAAAATATCAAATCCATTTTGATCCGCTCAATATATTGCACAATCTTTCAATATCACCCACAGACCGTCAATAATATTGAGTAATTCTGAATATTGCCCAATATTATTGATAGTCTAGGGGCCCCTTTATAGCCAGACATTACAAAATGCATGGGCTGAACTGGTACAACAAAGAGTGCCTAGACTTTCATGTTAAGATATCCTTATTAACAGAGACATTCAATAATATACATTTACAAAATTAAGCTCAGTGTGGAATAAAGCTGAGCGTACTGTGCCGATGTACATTGTGTATTTCAGCTATTGGGTCTAGGAAGTTGTTATGTCAATCGACGGTCGGTATTTTAGATTTTCACATGTTTTTAATTGAACTATGAAACTGTACATATATATATCTTTCAGAAAACTAAATCAATATTTGATATGTAGTATTTTAGTAGTTAATGGTTCTATTCTTACAAGCAAGATATATGAGTCTTACAAGCAAGTTATGATAAGTAAATAAAGTTGAAGAAGCACCTCTAAAACTTAAAAAAGTATCAACTAAACTAAAGTGTTAACTATACCAATATTCTAATCACAACTCTGTGTCATTTTATTTAAAATTGTTGAATGCTTGAAATTTTCCTTATACATATTTTGGTTCGTGATACAATGCCCTATTATTAAAAATATAAAACTCTATAAACTCTGTTCAAAAATAACAGAGCTATTATTACGTAGGGAACTAAACGTGATCTTACTTATTCTTCTGAAATGACGAAAGCATAAATATTCTCCACTAATACAGTGGGAAATGAACAAAAGGCTTAATTAAGGTCGATATTTACAACTTCAACTTAAGTTTCAAGCTTTACATGGTATTTTCCATCGTTCATAAGATAAATTACAATATTGCAGAAGAAAAAAACTTGTACTAACCACCAGCGTTGTTTTTTTATTCTTGAAAGAAGTCATATTTTGAATATGAACACTTGTACAATTTTCTTGTTTAAAATGTGGTTATATATGTACGTCGATTTGATAAATAATATCTTTTTAGCATTTAAAAAACATTTTAATTTTTAAAATTGAAGCTAACGTATACTGGTTCTACACGTTCAACTTATGGTTCAACAATTTGACGTTTTCAACACTTGTTTTGAAGTGCCCACTCGAGATGGAACACTGTTTTGTTTATAAAATCACTATTCTCTGATAAAAATGTTTTCAAAATTGTTCAATTTTTACAAAACATTGATATTTTTGTTGGCAAAAACAGTTTTTGTTTCTGTTGTTTGTTTTATCCGTTTGGTGGAAACCCGGCATTAAAATTCGCTCATTGAAATAAAGGTCTGTAGGTATATTTTGACTTTGGAAAATTGTTAAATAAAATATTAAGAATTAAAATTTGTTATATTATCCATCTGAATGGCGTTTCAGAATCGTGTACGTTAGTCAAAATCGGCTAAAAAAGTCAGAGTTATTCAATGTTGAAATACCGAAGGTCTAGATGGCGCACCTCATAAAATTGTCAATTCTAGTTAAAATGATCAAAAAAAGGGATAGCTTAGCTGTTCATTATATTTTAGAGGATTTCATTGTAATTTCATTAGCGATATTCTGAGCTTATCCCTTAAAAAAATGGTATTATTTAGTTTGAGGGTAGGACCTTTGCACTCATTTTTCAGAGATTGTTGATAATGCGACATTTACGAATAACATTAGCTGCGATCCATTGGGCGATTTGTTCTACTCGCAAGTACTTGCGAGTACATCACCAATGGAACACGATTTTTGACAATTACCAGTAAAATGTATCTGCCCAAAAACAAGAGCAAGGGTAGCTGTGAATAGCTAGCAGCAGTTTTGAGTAGTTTACCAGTCCCAACGGATCGCAGCTATTACTCAAATAATAAATTAAATATCTCTCTGCTATTTTATTCACTTAAAAACATTTTTACGTTAGATTAGCATGTGTATTGGCGTTCTGTTCAAAAAATATTTACCATATAAAATCACTGTGTAGACTACCAAAGCCCTTTTTAAAATCCCTTATTTTGAGCGCTTCGCTTCTTTAAATTATATTTTTGATATAAAAATCCCAGCATATTTTGCTATTATTCGTTCTTGCCTTATTAGACAATATTTAATAAAGACATGATTTAAAAAGAATTATATTTATAAATTGGCATTGGTATTGGCAAAAAAATGACTTGAAAAAAATTTGAAATGCATATTTAAACATTTTGTCAACATGTCAAATGCTGCCTTATTTATGACTCTTAAATAATCATCTCAGAAAAAAATGATGTATATTTAATAATTATGTAAAATAGCAATATGCCAAAAACTATCAGCATTGGTGCTATTTTTAAAATATGTTTATTATGACGTTACTTTTTAAATATTTCTGATATTATTAATTTAACATGCACCAAACTCTTTCTCATCAATTAAAATGCAACAAATGTGTGTGCATTATGCATGTGGAATTCGCTGCCAAATACCCCAATATATGTTCGACATCGTGAAACAGTCCAATCATTTAGTGAATTTGTCACGTCCATTCATGCCTATTTATTTATTATTCATTCTTATGCCAATGATACCTTGTCGCTAAGTACTAAAACTCGATCCTATAGCATGTAAAAAATATTTAAGGATAAATAAATGTAAATTAATGACCTAAATACATGTGTATATAAATATATTTTAAACAATTTAAAATTTATTTGCATAAAATTTATCTGTCCTCATAAACTCACGAATTTTATAGTAAAATGTTTGCTTATTTCTCAAAAAAAAAATTTTAAATAAAATTTTCTAGATCTGCTAAAAGATTATCGCCAGGAGAAGAGAACTCCTACGTAAATTTCAAGAACGAAATTCAATACGGTCGTATTCTATTTTTAATACACAAGACTAACACGTCTCCCATTTTGGTGACTATTGAAGAATTTTGTAGCCAGAATACCCCGAGCGTGTGTGCTTTTAGTAGTGTCCGTTCAATCCGCGAAAGCTTTTCTAAATATTACTCATAGGTGTAAACATATATGCCTGTCTCTCTTTCACATTGAGAGATTCAACGATATATAAAATGGTGTAAACAAAAATTTAATATGTATGCTATGCGCGTTGGTTTTAAAACAAATTTCAAATCTATTTATAATATACCCAGAGGATTCGTGATCTAATTTTATGTTTCGCTATAGACTGGTATTAGTTTATCTAAGAATAGAGAGAAGTTTGGGATATGTGTTTTTTTTAATTGGTAGAGAGAAGGAATTAAAACATTAAATTCCATAATTTTGTAATGGCTATTTTGTAAATTTATATTGTTGAAGAATTTTTTTTAAATAATTCTCGCTGTTACAAAGTATAAAGCCTTTAATCTGTTCGAAAAAGAAACACTTTTAAGTTTTGGTAACTTTCAACCTATTCAAATTTTACCAGATTACAAAATTTAAAAAAATAGTTTGAAAAACTATCGAATTATCCTTCAAGTGACTACTTCTCCGTTGAATCTAGAAATGTATAGAAAATATAAGTATCAATTTACACCAAAGAAAATGCCACAGTGATTACTCTTCAAATTAGCACACTTGATAACTAGTTTTCTTTTGAACCATTAGTAGTAAACTTGCATTCTACATATACTTTTCTTTTTTTAACAAAGATTCAATCTTATACATCCATTTCTACAAAACTTTATTTCTAAACAGATGCATTTATTTTACTTTGTCTAAAGCGGCCCACACACTCTCAGTCTTAACTGCGCAGTTGAACTTTGTAAAAAAAAACTGTTCATTAAACTGAACTGAAAGTGTGTGGGTTCGTCAGTTCATTGTACGGTTTTCTTCCTCAGTCTCGTCAGTTTTGTTCATTTGAGGACATCTATTTTAATGATGGCAAAGAAGGGACGTTAGTTCACACCAAAGAGAAGAAATGTTGCACGAAGCCAACTGTAACAGAAATCAAAAAAAAAAATTTGTAATGGGGCTTCGATTTCGCATAGTCACAGACACGCAACTATCGTGGTTAGAGGGAGACAGCCTCGTCGGAGTGTTATGACTCCTGAAAAAAATGAATTCCGCTAACCAAACGAAAAAAACTGTGACGGTGGCTGTAAGAGACCACAAGGATAGTGTTGGGTAGGATAGCTTATAAAATGAGTTTGTAAGAGGGCCTCTTTTTTCTTTTGAGCCAGTACAATGTCATACTTAAATGAGGCGAGGTGCCATTGTAATGCCAAAATGACAAAACAAGCAAATTAAAGAAAGAAAGAAAATAAATACCAATAAAGCGCTCGCTTTCTAATATGCATTAAGCTGCATCAGAGTAAGTTAGAAAGCTATGCCTCCAAAATGTATATTTATATTTTACAGACTCACCTCGCCTAATTCCAAGTTGGAAATTTTACTGCCACAAACGAAGTAAATGTCTCTCCAGTTCGTATTTACAATCCACCTCGCCTCATTTTAAGTTGAATTTTATTGCCCCAAAAAAAAGTAAGAAAGAAGCCTCTCCAATGAAACCTCACCTAATTTATCTCGATGCACTCTCATATACCAGTAGGACATTATTTTTGAACCGGCACATTTAAAAACATTGAGGCCTCAGTACAATTTACTATCGTGTAAGGGACAAATGTACTGCCTTGTGTAAGTCCGGCTCAACTCTATACCAAGAGAATAATGAAGTGTACCGTCTGCTAGGTAAAGACTCGACCTAAGCGGAACTTTGGCACCCTAGTATTAATCGGTTAAGCCGTTTGACACACTATTGCACTGAGCACGCAACGAACGAACCCATTAACGGATGTTGGCCCCTGCGCTGAAAGTCGAGTCGTGTGGCGTGATAAGTCATTTGAGTTGAAGAAAGTGACGTTTCTGTCTTATTGCAACTTTAGGCACAGGGGCCAGAGAGTGGAAGTGCTAAGTTGAGTTTATGACCCCTGTGTTGAAAGTCGTAATTTGACTGAAATGTCAATTTCTTCAACTCAAACGACTTGTCACGGCACACGACTCGACTTTCAGCACAGGAGCCGTTTTATGGTCTTCAATTCTCGCAGATCATGTTTTTCCCTTTCTATTACAAAGCAATCCTATAATATAAAATTAATATCTCTGTTGACATCCTATTCCTGTACTAACAAGCTTAATTTATATTTAGGTTATATGGATAAGGGCCATACTGTAATTTAGTTTAAGTGTGTTTGGCTTATAAATAAATATTAATCCATAAAATATAACGCAATTGTTTCTGCTGCCAAATTATTTATCAATTTTGCCATATTTTTTATTTTATCAAAATTTTTAATAAAAAAAAATAATTATAACATTACATTTTTTTTAATTACAGATTTAATTCCTACACCATAAACCATGTCCGACGATGAAGAATACACGTATGTAAAAACCAATGAAAATTCATAAAAAAAACAAAAAAAAACAATTTTTAAATAATGTTCCCTTTTGTTTATTTTATTGTTTAATTTTTTTTTAAATATTTTGATACTTTTTTCTTTCTGTCACACATCCTCACGATATTTTTGTGATGAATGTTATCTTTTTGCACAGTTTTTTTTTTAATTTTTCGTTAAATGTTTCTATGTTTTTTTCTTCAATGTTCTTTACTGAATTTATACGACCATAGATACAAAGCAAAACAAAGGGAATGTCATATTTTTGTATATGAACTTTATTTATTTATATTTATTTTGTTTTATCCTAAAATTATTTTTCCTATTGTTTTCTAATTTACCAAAAAAAACTTTTTCCACCCCCAAAACAATAAATTTTAGCTCGGAGGAGGAGGTCGTCGAAGAAGTTCATGAGACGTAAGTTCATACCCATAAAAAAATGCTCATTGAATTTATATACATACTTATAATGTATATAAAATTGCGCGCAGCTTTGATTAGGGTTTTATTTTTGAAATTAAGAGTAAAATATCATGATATCAACAATTTTAATTGATTCAATATAAAATATAACAAGAAAATTAAAACAACAAAAAATTAACACACTCTTTATGATGAATTTCCTTGTAGATATTTACATATACATTTATATTTTTAGGTAAATCTATCTAATCAGCAAAATAGCTTACCGCTTTATAAAAATGGCTTTTAACAAAATAAAAAAAGAAAAAAACAAATGGCATTGCAAAATATATTTTTTTGTTGCAATAAATTCTCCTCAAAAAAATTTTTTCTAGATTTTTAATAAGGAATTGTTTTTTTCCAATTGCAGGAAGTAAGTGGCACATAAATCTTCCCGCTATAATAGAGTTTTCTTTAGACAAAAATATATAAATTAGATAATTTAGTTTCAAACTTTTTTTGATAAAAAAAATATATATACATAGTCTATAGTTTATAGCAGGAGATGTTTGGGGGTTTATAAGAACAAAACCCACATTTTGAATTTTATATTATTAACAAAAAAACATAAAGCATAATTTTCAAAAGAATTACAACATCTCCTGATGTAGAAATTAAACTAGATGCTTAAAGAAATATTTTTATTTTTACTTTTGCATTTATGCACTTCTTTTGATAAAATTAATATAAAATATAAATAAAAAAAATAAATTTGTTACAAGATTTTTTAACACTAAAACTGACACTGACACAAATTAACACAAAAAAAAAATACAACAAACTTACACTAATATTACAAAAAAATAAATTAAATGAAATTAATTTTTTTTTGTCAAAGGAAGTATGCTTTTTTATGAATTACAAAAAAAATATACATAGTGTAGGAAAAAAATAAATTAGAAATTTGATACTATATACAAAAAAACAATAATCGTATCTAAAAAGTTAATAGCCATTCCAAATTATCAATATTATTTTATGTAAAGTTTTGTCTGCTATACGTTATTTTTTTTATTATTATTACTTTATTTTTTACTACTTGTTTTTTTATTAATGTTGACCTTATAAAAATATATTTTTGAATTTTTTTTTCGTAAACCTCCATCAAAACAAAAAATACTATTATCAAAAAAAAATCAAAAAATATATATAAAAAAAACACAAAAATATAAAAAAAAAACCTGCGGAAAACCTATGTACCCTACCAACATTGTGTTATTGTTGTTGTGTTCCTGATTATCCTGGTGCTCAAACAATGAATGAAACAAATATTTTCAATAAATAAAGACACACTACCAAAACCGAGTAAGTTGAATTAATATAAAAAGTAAATAATTGTTATTTGTAATAAAACAAAAAATTAAAAAACCAAAAAAATAAAAATAAAATAAAACTATTTATTGTAATAAAACAAACCAGTCCAGTCCAGCAGTTAATCTCCGCTATTACTCTTATATGTAAATTAATAACTTTTATTTATTTACTTAATACAAAAAAAATACCAAAAAAAACATTTTTTTTTCGTTGTTTAGCTTCGATATGTTATTCTTTATCAATAAAAAAAATTAAATTATACACACACACATTTTGATTAAAAAAATAATTAAAGAAATTAAAAATTACAAATTTTATAAGTAATAATTAAAAAATTAATAAAAGGCGCACATTTTTTTGTATTTAAGGCGCTGCTTATGCTTTTTGTGTTATTTATTTTTAACAGTTCAACACTTTTTGCTAAATATTTTGTTTTTAATATTTATTTTGTTGCTTTTTTTAAGAAAACAATTTTTTTTATATTAACGAAAAAGTTTGTATTTTTCCGTAAAATATTAAAAATTTTATTTTATAATTTTTGTTAATGTTATATTTAGCAATTATATTTATTTAAACTAATTGGCTTTAAATGTCGCGTGGATTAGCAATATATATTTTTAAATCACGATCTCTAACTTAAAAATTTAATTTTTATCAAAACATGTGTTTAGTTATAAGAACATGACCACTTTTTTTTAGATAACAAAATCTACTGGAAAAGAAGTAAAACTTAAAATTAAAAATTTAAAACTTAATTTTATGATTAATTAATATAATGTGGAAAGGAAACATTTTATTTTAAATGTTACATTCCGCCGCTGATCAGGCAATTTTTCATTCCCTAATTCGACCAAATCTGCAGTAAAACTTCTGGTCCTTCGTAATGTCCATCAAGAAGAATTTTACTGCATCCATTCAGTGGATTAGCGTGGATTTAGTTCCCGCCCCTACTTTCGTAACTAAGAAAAAAATTGCTTAAAAGTCTACGATTTCGAAATGCCTCTATTTTAAAAGGATTCAAAGCGAACAAAGCGAATGGAATCTCAAAATCGCTGTTTCCATGCGCATTGAGAGTCTTAAGCCCCTACAAGAGAGATTTTTAAAGTAGATTTTGTTTGTTTGTTTAAAAACGCAAATAACCGGCTCATTTACATTCTCAATCAAAATTCCACATGCACGCTCATTTCCCTTTTTTTATGGCGCGGGCTCTACTTTTTCTTATGAAGAAAATGTTCTCTAGGTATTGTCCACACAACTGTTTTGAACCATTTACACAAAACTGGATATAAAAAGAAGGTCGATGTATGAGTTCCTCATGAGTTGAACGCGAAAACCATGATAGACCAAATTAACACCTGCTGCATCTGCACTGTAAGGGAATCGTTCACTATGAGGTACTTTCACTTGATAAGACGATTTATTCTGTGGACAACTACAGAGATCACGCCATGCAATTGAACGAAAACGGCTCGTACTGAATAATAGAAAAGGTGTTGTCTTCCATCACAACAACGCCCGACCGCCCAGTTTTTTGATGACCCAACCCGAGTTTGGTTGGAAAGTTTTGATGCATCCACCGTATAGTCCAGACATAGCACCGTGAGCCAGGAAAATCTGCTCAATATGGTAATTCTTAACAAACAATAGTAAACATGTCGTTTCTGGACTCGTTTAGTCATAGTAGTAGAAAATCCAAGGCCAACTTACTAGTATCTCTGTTCGCCTCGAATTCTTGTTTGCTCGATATTGCTATGATAGCCCCTGCTCCCAAGTCATTCATACAGTCAATGGGCAAGGTCTTCTTCAGGACGTATATAAATGCCTGAAAGAGCTTAATGTTAACAAATTTATTGGACAAATATACCCACTACAGTCCAAATGCAATGTGCTAAAGGTGAAACCTCCGCGCAAACTCTTTGCCTTTTCATATTCTCCGGAGTTTATCGAGACACTTGGAAACTCTCACATATTCAGCCAATACTAAAAAAGGTGACTCCAACTAGAGAGATTGTATTGTACAGCCCAATAGCAATTATTTCTATTCTTTCCAAAACTATGGAGACGATAATCAGCAAAATCCTTATGGGGTATCGAGAATCGTGAATGCCACACAATACGTCTTTAGACAAAAAAGCCTTACCTTTTCGTCTAACAGAACACCTCAGCCAAAGTATTCACCGATTTGGTGAGCCTAGTTTGGTGGCTCCTACTTATCTCCAAGGCTTTTAATAAAGTCTGGCACCCTGCTCTGTTAGCTAAACTCTCACCTCGAATACAACTCCTTTATTTCCCGTGGCGCTTCGAAAACGGCTAAGTTAGCTAAAGTACATAAAAAGGCCCTCAAACTAATCTATGGCGACGTAATTTGTTTCAGCATCGATCCTGTGCAAAAATAACATAAAAAGAGTTCTGCGGAGATCGATTAAAATTCCTTCCCAATCCTACATACTCGCTTAGCACTACTTTCATTAAAATCAATCGTAAGCTGACACATTATTTGCGAAACTTCCTTTCTCTATAACATCATCTTACTTACTTAAGCGGCTCTACAACCGAGGTGCGGTTCTAGCTCGTCCGTTAGGAGTCTCTTAATATATTTTTAAAAAACCAGAATTTTTGCGCTGGTAAAAAGTACTTTGTAGTAAAAATAAAAAAAAATTAATTTCTAGAATACATTATTTGCTTATTTGCCAATGCCAAAACAAAAGCACGGAAGGCAAATTTTGATTCCTACTCGATTGCCAAAGTCCAAGCAGCATGTTGATTAGAACTTAGATGGGGACCGCATGTAAACACTTGGCAATCTTTTCGTCCACTCTCTAAAATGATTGCTAGTTTGTTTAGTCAAATAGATATAAAACTTTTCTATGGCATGATTCTAACGTAACTCTTACACCATAATACTATTTTAGGTTTAAACAATGGATTTGTTAAAAAAAATAAAACATTTTAGTAAATTTAAAAAAGAAACCTTCATACCAATATTAGTTTAGAAAAACTCTCTGGACATATAAACTTCACACAAAAACACTAAAGTATCCTTAGATTCAGTCCTTGAATGGAGACTTCATATAAGATTATTATTTCAAACGCAGGAGTCGCAGTAGTAGAAATATTAGAAACCAGTCCTACTCACTTACAGTTCCGACTATTATAAAACTTAAGGTCTACACATTAATTCATAAAATCTACTTTAAAAGAATCTAAGTACCAACCAAAGTCTAGGACAACGAAATACTGTAATGTCAAAGGAAAGCTGCCTTTATGGTAAAAAGAAAAAAAAACAAATTGTAATATGATAGTCGCTTTGTTTATAACGCATGCATGTCGTCCTTTTTTGTTGTAACTAAATATTGTACAAAAGAAAATATCTATTTATATTTTTTGTTGCTTATAGCACATTGTATTTGTCTACAAATAATATCTTGAATACTACAAAAAAAATTTAGTTCAACTTATTTTAAAAGAAAGACAATTAAAAACTAACAAAATAATTTTCAATTTTAAAGAGGGGAGGGCGATCCAGAATTTATCAAACGTCAGGATCAAAAGCGTTCCGATCTCGATGAACAGCTAAAAGAGTACATCCTTGAATGGCGAAAACAGCGAGCCAAGGAGGAAGTCGAACTTAAAGGACTCAAGGAAAAGCAAGCTAAACGTAAGGTTTCCCGTGCTGAAGAAGAAAGGAAAATGGCACAACGCAAGAAGGAAGAGGAGGAGCGTCGTGTTAGGGAAATTGAAGAGAAGAAACAACGTGATATTGAAGAAAAGAGGAGGCGTCTTGAGGAAGCTGAAAAGAAACGTCAAGCTATGCTCCAAGCAATGAAAGATAAGGACAAGAAGGGACCCAACTTCACCATTGCCAAGAAGGAAACAAGCATGGTAAGGAAGTTAAGATTTAATAATAATTAAAAAACTTTAAAATTTAAACACATATATTTATTTCATTATTATAGCTTGGTATGTCATCAGCTGCCATGGAACGTAACAAGACTAAGGAACAATTAGAAGAAGAAAAGAAAATTTCCCTATCCTTCCGTATTAAGCCTCTTGACATTGATGGTTTAAGTGAAGGCAAGCTGCGGGACAAGGCCCGGGAACTCTGGGACTTAATTGTAAAATTGGAGACCGAAAAGTATGACTTGGAAGAAAGGCAAAAACGTCAAGACTATGATGTAAGATTCATTTTTATTACAAACAATCATAATAATAATTATAAAAATTTTATTTAAATAGTTGAAAGAATTAAAGGAAAGACAGAAACAACAACTCAGACACAAAGCCTTGAAAAAGGGTCTAGACCCCGAGGCTCTTACTGGAAAATACCCGCCAAAGATCCAAGTCGCTTCAAAATATGAACGACGTGTAGACACACGTTCATATGATGATAAGAAAAAACTTTTCGAAGGTGTAAGTATTAACAAAATAATAATAATAATTCATTTACATTTTACTTTATTCCATCAAATTATATATTTATTATTATTTCTTATTTTTCACATATTAAAAAAAATTATATAAATATAAAAAAAGGGTTACGATACGTTATTAAAGGAAGTAAGAGAAAAGCAATGGCAAGAAAAACACTCAATCTTTATGCAACGTACCAAAAGTAAGAAAACCAAAATTGTGAATGTGAAAACAAAAACGTTTTTTATATTTATTTTTGTTGGTTTTTTTTGTCTTCAAGTTTTTAACTTAACTTAAACTATATTTTTCTGTTAACTTTTCTATGTTCTATATATATTATTCACTTTGTACTATTGTTACTCTACGGAGATGAGATGGAAATTTTGTTATGTTGGAATGACTCTTACAAAAGATGTCAATCGTTTTGTTCATTGTTGTTGTTTTTTTTTGTTAAGAAAAACATTACGACTTTTTTTTTGTTGAGTATTTTATGTCGTAGTTCACTACTTGTTTTTACACATTATTTTAATTGTTTTTTGTTTAAAATGCAGAGAACATATATAATTACTCTATATCACAGAAATATCACATAATACATGAACAATTTGATTGGTGCATCCACTCTTTTTTTATTAGTACACTTTATTCGCATTTTGTACAAATGAAATTAAAAACAAACCTCCGAGTTATTGTGATTTCTTAAATTCATTTACCAGGATTTATATTCCAAGGATTGATGGTTCGATTAGGAGCTTCTTGATTAGGAAGGTTTTCACGCCATTGGTCTGCAAAACACTACCATATTTAAAAATCGAACGGAAATTCTTCTTGATTTATTAGAAAATAACTTCATTGGCATTCTTCTTTAAAATAATCTGATTCTAGAATCCTTTCCTCCAAGTAATATCCAGACTATTGGAAACTAGCTTAGGTTCAGCCAATTCCAGAAAAGATCAATCTAACAACTCCTCCTACCACCGAATAGCAACTTATTTTATTCTCTCCAAAATCATGCAGACAGTAATAAATAAAAAGCTGATGAAATATCTACAATCTAACCAATTCTACACGACAAGCAGTACCGATTTACTAAGCAACTAGTACTACTAGTCTACTAGCAACCTCCTTATATCTATAACCAAGCAGTTCATTCAGTTCTAAGTAACTGGACTGAGAGTTTTCTTTCTGGCCGTTCGAACAAGGTATGGATAGCTTCAAATCTAAACGCTACATCATTTCGGGCGGTGTTCCCCAAGAGTCAGTCCTATCACCCGTAGGTTTCCTAATCTTTATTAATGATCTGCTCTCAATCTGCTTCAACCCACTTCACTTGTCTTCATGATCGTGAACTGATGCCGAATTCAATCAACCGGGAGATCAAATTCATTCTTGATTTTACGGCGCTAATCATCGTGTCGAATTTAAAGCCTCCAAAAAACGAAGTATTTTTTAACAAAACTTGCACCGACCTTCCTTCTGTCTCAGGGGTCGGTGTGGATCTAACGGCTGGTCCAGCTGAGACCGGCCAGTTACTCGCATAGTTAGCAATGTGTTGAGGGGCCAGCGTGATGTCTATAACCTCACGTCTTCTACCGTGGCCGAAGGTAGAATCCGTGCCGCGGTTTAGTATGTCCAAGTTAATAGTGCTCACCTTTTTTGTTTACTTCACTGTTACCCTAGGCGTTATGATGAGCATTACCATCACATGCTATAAAGATTTATAGATCGTTCTTGTTACAATCTCCTTGAGTTTCTTAGATGGTGCTGGATCCCTCGAGTCGTATTCTTGTGTGGTTCCTGCGGCTGTGAGTCAACAGCAGTCTCCTTTTTAATGACAATTTCCTTAACCTTCATCTGGTCGAAGCTGTAGAACAAGGACTTGCCCGACTCTTCCAGCTGCGTTAGCGAGCTTTCGTCAATGCTTAGAGCAAGAGTTGCCCGTTTTGGTCTACCTTCCTACCCATCTCATGCAAAAATGTCACCGTAATCGTTGGTTTTGGATCGCCATTTTGCGGAACACCAGCAAAGTTTCCCTAACATCGTTCGAGACCCAGGAGCTGATCCTGTTGAATTTGAAAAGGTAATTTTCCTCAATTACTGTGAGGTTACTGCTCTCCCAAACCCGCAGCCTGGCGACAGCGTTCAACAGCCTTGCACATCTTAATTAAAAAAAATTGATTTTTATGACTAATTAAAAAATTCCAATCAGTTGAAACAAGCGACTATTTGCCTTTGTTATATTCTGAGGAGATATGCCGTTAAAGATGATGTCAAGCTCTTCTTAATAATATTTAAATCATAAGGGCTCAGATATATTTTTCTCTTTTTAGTTCTACCGCGAATACTTTAGCCTTTATTAAATATTCTTACCTTTGAAGCTTCCGTCTGTTAAGTTGTTTTTAAGATAGCCTTGCATTGTCGGTATCAATTCCATGCATAGATATTCAAAATGTAGATTGAAAAACACTTAAAAGGTGTACATCGTCGATGAATCTATAAATAACTCAACTTGATTACTTTGTAGCTAACTTTTTAGTTACTTGAAACTTACAATTATAAATATTTCGATTATCTCTGCTGTTATATTATCCTTGTACTCCCTTGTTCAAATAACTTATAAAATTTCTGTAAATTTACATAAATATATATAATATTCATCATATCACATTAGGAAATCATTAATATACAAAAAAAATATCACTAACCTGCACGGTTTTTCATCCCACAAAATATTTGTTTCATGTCTTCAGGGTTTGGAAGGCCTCAATAAGGAATTCCTTGAAAAGGTCTGGGCAGAAAAGAAAGATCAATTCTCTGGACGCCAAAAGGGTAAGTTTTTTATCTATTAAAAAAAGAGCACAATATTAACAAACCTTTACACTATAAACTCACCTGCACTGATCAATAAATAAAACAACCAGTGATGTTATTATATACATTTTGTTAATAATAATAATAGCAATATTGTGTATTAACATGATTGAAAGCTAGTTCAAGAGCTAACAACAATAATCGTTTTTTCGTTTGTTATATATTAATTTTTTTAATAATATTTTTAATTTAATTATTTTAGCCAAATTGCCAAAATGGTTTGGCGAACGACCTGGCAAAAAGGCAGGAGATCCAGAAACACCAGAGGGTGAAGAAGATATTAAGGCCGATGAGGATGTTGTCGAGGATGAGGAAGAGGTAGAAGAAGTTGTTGAAGAGGAAGAGGAAGAAGAAGAGGATGAAGAAGAAGAGGAAGAAGAGGAGGAAGAGGAAGAAGAGGAAGAAGAATAAACATGTTTTTTTCCTTTATAATTAATTTTCCAAATCCAATTATTCTTTCATTTCATTTAAAATAAAATAAACGAAATATTCTTCATGCGGTTATGTGACTACTGCTGACTATATTATTCCTCCAAAAACAATACCATTTTTAATTAATTATGGCTACAACAGCATCGCCATGCAATAATTATAATTAAGTTTCATCTGTTAATTATAATTTTATTTTCATGTATTTTTATTTAAAACAAAAAAGAACTTTTAATATAATTAAGCCAAATGTTGATGTGCTTTTTGTTAAATAAAAGAAAAAAAAGAAAGTTATATAAAAATGCTAAAGGAACAGCACTGGGAAAGAGTTCTTAAAAAAAATTTAATAATAACGCAAAAATAAAAAACAATTTTCATCATAATTTGCGGAATTGAGATTTATTTGAGAATAATTTCTATTTATTCTTGCGATTGTGCAGATTCTTTGCTGCTATCTAATATCGAATTAGCGGACATTTCTACTTCATCATCATCGTCTTCGATTTCCATTTCGTATATTCGTATTTTTCGGCAATTATCAGATAATACCGATGCAACCTGAAAAGTAAATAATAAAAAAAAGAAAACGTAATTATAAAATCGAAATAAATTATTTTGGAAGTTTGATATTTTTCTATATAGAATATTAATCAATAGAAAAACCCCAACAAATAAAGCAACAAAAAAATCGTATGGCTCACAGCGGCCTAAACTAAACTTGCCTAAACTTTATTCAATATCCTCGAGTTAAAAAACAAAGCAATTACATTAGTCGGTTGAATTTGGGATTATAAAACTAGATTTGAGATTAAACGGGCATAGATAAATTTTGGATTTCATAATTCTTCGTTTTTAGTATACTATATTTAGTAAATATATAATGAAAGCTCCGCAAGTCAATTTATAAGTAATCAATATATGTTATTGATCAACCTACAAGTTATAACCATGACTTAGTTTCGTTTCTGCGGTTAGCCACAGCGAGGAAGACTCGAACCTCCGCTGAAAGGATGGCGTACACCAGGAACCAGTTCACGCAATTCGACGTCGACTGAAAACGACACGGAGCGCATTCAAAAACTTTACTATGGTTAACTATGGTAAGCTTTTGTCATTCAAAAACTTCGTGGTAATACATAACCACTAGCATAACTTTTTGACGTTCAAAAACTCCCGTGGTTAACCATAATAAGGTTTTTGAACGCGCTCTGTGTCGTTTTCAGTCGACGTCGAATTACGTGAACTGGCCCCAGGACGCCCTGAGCTTAGCGATGCCAAACTGGATGACATCGGCTCACAATCAGGACCGGTGGAGAGAAAAATTGCGAGGCCAAGACTGGATCACGGTTGTAAAGCCGCTAAAGCAGAAGTTTCGTTTCAAAGCTTGATTTTATTTATTTATTGGCCAAACAAGGTACACTAAAGGTACATAAGAAAACGGAGCACTTGAGCTTGTGCAACGAAGCGGATAGGATAGTAATTCATGTGGAATACGAATAGGGTAGTGATATCGTCGATTAAGGGTAAGTGGCCCCCATCTATGCTGTTATGTGCAGACCCTGTTCCGACAGAACGGGATCACGGACAGTCTGACTGCAGTAAAAGTGAATGGCGCAGACGTCGTAGAGGTAACGATGGAAAAGATTGTGGATGGCGCGAAAAGGATTGCCGTTGGAAAAGTCCACGGGCTGGATGATATAGCTCACAGAGCGATGAAGCTGGCAGCCTGTGTGGCACCAGGTGGGTTCACTTAAGTATTCACAGAGTGTCTGAGGGAGCAATGTTCCCTGAGCAACAATAATTGTTGCAATTTATTGCTGTAGTTAATTAAGATAGAAGAAGTATATGTGGAAGTATGGGGGGAAGAGATTAGAAATACTAAAGAGAAGAAGAGGATGATAGAAAGAGAGATCCCGGCCTTCTGAAAGCCGTGGCTGTGCCTATTCTTTGGGAGAAGGAAGATTCTTTCAAAGTCGGAGCGAGTGCACAAAGAAGGAACGAATACCACCAGATAAGGAACAATGAGCGGGAATGAGAAATCTAATTGAACATTTTGCACATTTGACTCCAGATCAGATCGTCGCATGTGAAAAATAAACACTAAACAATCGTGAAATGCAACGGCAGGATGAATCGAAGGATATGTTTACAAGGGATTTAACAAGCTTGAGCCGAATAGATGACAATAAAAGACTAGAACAGAGCCAAAGTTTGCGTAATGTGCCATAGATCTTGGAGAGCATAAGTGACAACAAGATAGTTTGGAATTAATAACAATGTCCCAAGATTATTGACACAGTCAACAATAGGAAGCGGAATATTGTTGAGTAAAAGAGATGCAATGTTGCCAAGGGGCAAAGAGCGACGACTAAGGAGTAGTACTTGGGATTTATTAGGATTTAGTTTAAGGTAATTGAAAGAGCACCATCATTCATTAATTTGGGATAATGTACTATTGAATTCATAAATACGGAGCTCAAACTGATTAGTAGGACATGAAGTATACAGTTGGAGATCACCAGCATACAGATGAAAGGAAGAGCGATTAATAACAGATGGAAGATCATTAACATACAGCGAAAAGAGAAGAGGGCCATGGGTAGAACCTTGTGGACCTCCAAAGGGCACAGGCAGGAAGTAGGATTCAACATTATTGTGGCGAACTCGTTGAAGTCTATTAGAGAGAAGAGAGTAGAAAAGTCAAATATCAGAAGAAGAAAAGTGGTAGAGTTGGCTAAGTTTGGAAATCAGAAGAGAGTGAATCACAGAATCGAATGCCATAGAGAAAAACAGAGGAACCAGTATCGCAATGTCACCCTTATCGAGCGTAGAACGCAGATCAGTCATTACCAGTCGATAGGACACTGCACTCGCACTGCGAGTCAGACGAGGGAGTAAGCAAGTACAGGGAAACTTGCGGAGTCCCCAAGGCTCCATCCGATGAAGTACTAGCGCTACAACTTTAGTGAGAAGCGGTCGCTATCTGATTCGCCGATGACATCGGGGTCGCGATAGAAGCAAGGTGGCTCGACGAATTCGAAATATTGATTGAGATAATAATACTGTAGCTGTGTGTTATTTTTATGACGAGAAAATAATTAATAATTTAAGATAAAGCAAACAAGCAAATGAAACCTTCACATATAAAATAATACAACTCACCTTCCTATTCCCTGACACTGCAATTGCTGAACAGTAACTTCCTTCAATCGGTTTCAAATAATTAGTATCAATAATATCGAAAATACTATACTGTGCAGATGAAACGCTCAAATCAATTTGCTCTACATTTTGATGTATTGAGCATTTTTCTCTAACAACTCCCATTGGTAGCTGCAGAAAGTAGCTAACATCTTTTCCATCAACACATCCTTGTAGTAATACAGATAAAATAGATTCATTATAAAATTTTAAATCTTTAAAATGAATCTGATTGAATGCTTTAAATTTCGTATGCGTAAATGGGCCGCATAATAAATTCATTCGTGATGATTTTATCAGATCCAATTTCGAGTTTAGTTCTATAAAAATGATTTCTTTGTCGCTTATTGATGAAACTAATAGATCTGATTTGTTATTATCATCAACTATGTATGATGTTAAAATTTTTTGATTTATTTTAACATCGGCACACTTAAAAGTGCATTTTAAAACAAAATTTTGTTCTATGATTTTATCAGGTTTAGCAAATAGATCAAACATGTGCTTCTTGAGGTCATTTTGTTGTTGAATTAATGAGAAATTTCTGTGATGCGGAAATATGAGATTTGATTCACGGAGGCAGTCATTTTCACTTAGTAGCTGATTCCATCGATGATGACTGTCGAATTTTGGTGGAAATTCAAGATCATTATTTTCTAAATATTGTCCAACTCGTTCTAAATTAAATTTTCGTTTTACTAATGTTCCATCTTCTGCAAAGAGATAAGAATATTGTTATTAGAAACAACAAGCATGAATAACTAATTTCATACTGCTGAAATACAATTCAAACAAGCATCAAATTGGTTTCAACGTATGAAAATCCAGAAATCACATACCTTTTTCAAAAATGCAATCATCAAAATTATTCAAGAATTCAGCTAAATATGTAACATCTTCTTGTGTTACAGAAGCAACCTCATCAGGAACATTCTCATCCATTAATCTCACTACAACAACGCACAGCCAACACCAAAATATTTTATAATCATTTACAGATTGATCAACAGTCTGCTGAAGCTCAGATATTTTAAGTAAAAATGAACCAGCACTTGAAAGAGCCTTTTCAATAATCTCTGGTGTGATTAAAGACTGAAATTAAACAATAAGTAATTTCTGCTTAGAAATTTAAAGAATGTCTGGTCTACCTTATAACAGTAAGTATTTCTGCTTAATCCTTTTAAAATGTTCAAATGATAAAATATATGAATAGCAGCACTTTGAAGTGGTCGAACAACTAAATTTTGTATTGTGGAGTAGCTTAATTCTATAGAATTTCCCAGTTTTTTCAGTCCTTTCTCTGTTAAATCTCTAAAATATTTGTTTTAATTTAAAATTAATTGAATTGTACTCTCGATTACCTGGTAAGAAATTGTTCTAAAGCTTCTGATGGACTACCAAACATAAGTAATTCCAAAAAATCTGCAGATAACGATCCTTCAGGTTGGGAATTTGCATATTTCGTAAGCTTGTTATCCATTTCTAATAGAACAGTTTCGTATGCCTCGATAATGCATTGAATTGTGTCATTTATGTAACTAAAAAAATTACTTTTAATTAAATACAATATAAAACAGCATCAAAAACGGTACTTGAAACATTCCAAAATATGTCCATGTTTCATTGCTAAATTAAGAAGAGATGAAGTGTACTTCGATAGTATATCATTTTTGAATACAAGTACTTTTAGTACGTTTCCATCTCGTACATCCACTAGCACCTCATCAAATATATAGTTCAGTCTAACATCAAGTATGTCATAATCTTGAGGATTAACCAAATACTTTGGAATATCTATGGTTCCGCACCGCAGTACTCCAAGCACCGACAAGCATATTTTTCCCGAGGTTAAACTTATTACTAAGAAATTTGGTGATCCTTTAGTGAAACTGTTTGATGCGTAATCAGTTTTACGCCCACTAGATGATAAGGTACTGAGATTGGGTAAAGGTGCCAAGAAATTATCATTGTTAATCTAGTTTGACCATAAACAATTATTAAAATGTTTAAAGAATTTAAATTGAAAACATACTTCAGATTTGCTGTTGTAACTATTCGTGTATTGAGATGTGTGAACTGATCTTGTCCAGTGTAGCGTTTTAATATCACTTTCTAAAGTAAATGAATAGATTTCGTCTTCTTTTTCCACATCAATTAAAGAAACTTTTCCATTGCTGTATGCTGTATATTTTAAAGATATGTTAAAGTGCGACTCTAAGGAAAATACTGATCAGGTGTACCTATAGCTATTATAGTTTCATCTGGTTGCCATGATAAAGCCTTTACTTTTATATCTTCTCCTGGTGAAGGGAAAGTGCAAATCTTTTGCCAATTAAGCCTTTGAATAATTACTTCTCCTGAAAATAGTAATAAATATAGAAATATAACAAAAATTAATAGAAGACGTAGTAATCCGTTACAGTAAAACAAATTTTTTATCGTGAGGCTAATGCTTAGGTAAACTAACTTTATACCAACGGTCCTAGAGTACCGTAGAGTGCAATGTCGTATAATATGCTCTAATCGGGGAGATAGTACAGAGAAGAATGGAAAAACGACGACACCGTCATGTTTTACTCAACAGATTTCTATCCAACATTATCTCTACAAAACGCTGACTTCGGTGATCAAACAGCAGCGCGATTTCCTCGATATGCTTATACGCAATGGCCGAAGTCTTAAGTAAGAAAGAATGTTATCTAGGCGGCAGAGGTGGAAAGCCGAAGGAGCATGACGCAGCTCGAGAGCGGAAAATGTTATTACATTTACTTAACCATCTTTCACAGTCAGTCAAAGGACATATAAAGGATATCCTCAACGGTATCCCAAACATTCCAACTGAATGTTTAACTGAGGTTCCAAAGTAATAGTCCGGAAGGCAGCGTTCCAAAGGATTCAATCATTTCACCCCTCACGATTTTTATTATGTTTATTCTCGGGCAAAGGGCAAAAGACTTATCTGCAAAAAGGTGGTTTCGAGAAAAACGCGATCAAAGTTTTTAAAATATATGAAACCGAAGCAAATAAAGTAACTGTTTGAAGCGATAACTTTTAATTAAAAAGTACAATCAGTCTGAAATTTTTTTAAGCATAAATATGAATATTTTATATCAAAAATGCATACAAAGCCATTTTGACCTATATAATGCATATAGGTCATTTGTCCATTGCACGGCAGATTTAAGGATCCAAGAGTTTCAGCTGCTCCAGTTGGGCTGCAGTTGAAGTTGACAAAATGGAAAACGTAAAAAAAAATGTTTTTAATTCACTTCACTCCACTTGAAATTTTGTGAACTTTTAGTTAAAATAATATTACCCATAAAAATAATCGTCAGCTGCACTGAAGAGGTTGTATCATACGTCAGCTACGCTATAAACCGGTAATAAAAAGTGGAGTGCAGTCATTTCACACCTCACCAAATTTTTATAGGGTATTAATTATGTTATCGGAATGATAAAAACAATAATCAGCTGCGCTTTCAATGCCGGAAAGACCGTCAGCTAGGGTATTTTAGTTGTTGAGCGCGCCTACAATTTCATCGTCGAATAATTTAAATAACCGTCTGACTGACGATCTTACCGGCGGTATCTCATCAGCTGACTTTCATTCTCCGCAAATGTAGTCTTTAATCTATCAAATAGAAAAATTTCGAAGATAGTGAAATTACTTTAACCCAGATTTCGCGGTTTCAATTCAGTTTTTCATATCGTGAAATAATGACACCACATTATTTTTAATTAAATAAAATAATTTGTAGAAACTAAATACTTTATACAAATTTTAATTCGAGCATGATGTTTACATATATAAATTTTTTTTAAAATATTTTTATACAGTGGATTTTTATACTGGGTGTTTTTGGCTAACATGCTAATCCTTTAAGTTTAAGGGGTGCTTCATCGATATGTTTAGAGACAAAAATTCTTGTAGAGAGGGTGCCGAAACACCTCCTCTCATACCGATTATTATCGTAGCACAACGAAATGATGCTACGATTTTAGGTAAATGTGTATTCTTTGATTGCTTATTTATAAACAAAAAGTTCACTGGGCCAATTTTGAAGATAATGTAGGCTCAACTCGATATTTTGCATCTGAACTTCCAAAAATGCTTATGTTCCTCATTGCCTGGATTCCACGATTTCACCGGGTGCGACTTCAATCCTGCATTTTACAGGAGAGGCAAAAAATGCCATATGCCTTCACAGACAGTTCAAAGATGGATAATTGGGATGAAAACGAGCTCCAAAAAACCATAGAAAAATTTGTGTGCAGAATGTATGGGTATAAAAGTATTGATGAATTAATATTGCTCGAGTGGCTACATTTATGAAGGCGCACAAAGTGAATGAGAAAACAGATGTACTGAGTTTCAAAAATAAAATTGATGGAGCAACATTTGCCGACCGTCTTTCTTTTCTGTTAGTGGGACGTGTACACAATAGGCCTAACTTAGCCAAGGTGTTAATCATATGGGTTGCCTCCATACTCACACATGCTACGAGTCTGAGGCTTAGACATTGACCAAACAAACCGAATACCAGTTAAAATTTTTCGAGGGGGAAATCCTAAGAAGAATATTTGGTCCTGTAAGGGTTAATCAAAGCAATAAGATTGAAGAAATGTTTGATGAAATAAATAGAGTTACATTGAGCAGACTACTGTGGCTGGGGCACGTTGTATACGAGCTTCGGTAGAAAGAATGCTAGCCAGGATTTTCAATGGTAGATCACAAAGAAAAAGATTCGTAGGACGACTAATAAATAGGTGGATGAATGGTTAGAAGAGATACTGAACTTCGTATAACAAACTGGAGAGAACTAGCAAGACGCAGAGACCACTGGAAGAAGAGACTTCAAAAGTCCCAACTTCATAAGCCCAAATATGGCGAAGGAGATACAGCAGCGAGTTGTATAAAATTTTTGACTACCCAGAAATCTCAACCTTTATAAAAATCAACAGACTAAACAACGAGGCAGCCACGTAACATGGACAATCGAAGCCCAAAACGGCTAATGGTAGCAGAAATTTCGGGAAATAGACCAGTAGGTAGACCCAGGTGGAGGTGGATAGACTGTATGACTGTTGAGGTATGGGCAATGTTCAACATTCGGAACTGGAGACTTTCTCCAAGGGACCGTCAAACTTGGAGAAATGCTCTAGACTCTAGAGTATCGTTTCTCAACCAACGAGGATGTGTTCAATGTCCCTGTTGATTGAGTTTGACATAAGTCCGCGATCGTCAAGAAAGGATCTGACACTTGCTTGTCTTGCATTATCGAAGTGGTATGAGTACGTCAGAGTACCGTCATCAGCGAAGCTGGGGGTTGGGTTGGAAGGGACAGAAGATAGGTTATTTATATAGATGGAGCGGATGATAAAATTAACCCTGGGGGACACCGGCAGAGATGATACGGGCCTGAGATTTTACGGCATCCAACACTACCTTGATTGAACGGCCGGAAAGGTCCAGTTCTTCAGAACTGAGTCAACACCAATAGCTTGGAGCTTAGGTAATAGAGCCGGGTGCCAAACCCTATCAGAAACTTTGAAGGTATCCAGACCAACCAAACCAGATTCACCAAAGCGATGCATACCTTCTTTGAGGTGTTCCTTCATGGTTATGTCGGGCTGATCATATTAGCAAAATATGTCTCAAATTGCATTTTTCATGTAAATACCATGTTTAGTGGGAGACGAATGAAAAGAATTCGATGAATCTTTGGCGTGGAAAAAGACAACAAACTGATGAACAGAGACAGTGGAAGTGAATTTTATCTTAAGCTAAGGCTAACCCGGAGCTTAAAAAACATTATAATATTGGTTGAAGATAAAAATCCAAGTATTTGAGCGATTTACTCGGTAAGAAACCAAAAATTGAGTCTGATGAAAACGATAGGAAAACAAACATGTTTAATCGGGCTTCATCTTCTTCCGTTAACTTCGGTCGTAAAATTGAGTTATTACCGGGAAAATCATGGCTAAATTCTTCGATTTTATACAGTTGTTATTACATGGTTATAAAACATATGATTTTTTTTGGACAGATTGCGACCCCCCTTATATGTAATGGCGATCCCCAGGTTAAGAAACTATGCTCTAGAGCAGTGATTCCCAAAGTGGTCCATATGGACCCCTGGGGGTCTAAGCGATGATCCAGGGGGTCCGTGATTATTACAAATAATTTTGGGGGTGCGCGAAGACCTACCGGGGGTCCGCGAAAAAGATCGAAAGTGTTCATATAAAAAATTATAAAAATTTAAAAAGCGATGTTTCCCGCGCGACCACGCGGCGCGGACGAAATCGAAAAGCAAACAGCTTATTTGACTGACTTATTCGCCAAATTTGATTAAATTTTCTCAAAACTAAAAGTATTATATCTGCACTTGTTACAATACTTTTGTTATACACACAAAATTTCGAGAATGCTCTCAGACGCTCAGAGGTTAAACGCGCTGTTTACCCATATTCTTATTTTATTAATACTGGAAATTTTCGTTAACGCCCCACGCTGTTTACATTTAAGTAAGTTATATTTATAAATTTTACCATCATTTTCACTAATTTCATTCTGAGCTTGCTTTTTAAAGGTAGATTGTTCCCATATACTGGCTGGAGCAATAAAAACATTACATTCAAAAATATTTTTTACTTTTTAGTTCATTTTAAAATAAAAGCATATTTTTTAGTTCTTTTAAACTATTTATTTTTATTTTCTAATTTTTAGTCTATTTGTGTCTTCCGTCATTTTGTGGCGGCCGCCACTGTATTCTACTCGTCACACCCTTTCATTTGATATTGATACCCATACCGAGCGGGTTGTAAAGAAAAAAGTTATCAGCTATTTTGCGTTGGCCGCCAGTTTGAATGTGGAATGAAGCAACACAGATAATCCTATTCTACTTGTCATACCCTTTCATTTGATACCCATGCCGCGGGGCCGGGGAACACCATTGCAAAATTCTCCCGCCATTTTGGAACCGCCAAATTAATTTTTTTTACCAGAGTTCATTGTCACGCGACCTATGCGTATGTGCAAAATTTGAAGTTGATAGGTTATATTTTCTGCTTTTTAGTCTACATATTATGTCTTCCGCCATTCGGGTTTGGCCGCAATTTTGAATTTATAATGACGCCACACGGCTAATTGTATTCTACCTGGCATAGGGCGCGTTTAGGCCCAAGTTGCTTTAACTCTGTTAAATTATCGCTATTAACTTAAGACCGTTCTTTAACTAACAACTAACTAACAACTAATAACAACCAAAAATTATAACATTTCTCATTTTATAAAGAATAACAAGCAAAAAAAATTAATAATAATAATAATATATTCACGCTGTATTAAAATATTACTAAATTATTTGCTTACAACAAAAATTCACAAGTAAACGTCAACCACTTTTGACAGTTAGAAGCTGCGCTACAGAGCTAAATAAATTGACGTTTATGCCGTTGTTAAGATGCCTATTTCAAAAATCGGCTGCCATCTTGGAACTGCCATCTTGATTTTTTTTCAAAATGGTCCGATTGCAATGTCACGCGCACTATACATACATATGTGCCAATTTGAAGTTGATGGATATGTGAATAAGTTCCGGCTGTCGAAAAGCTTTTATTTTTGTTCGCCTTTTGCAATTATTGTTTTTTCGTTTTTTTTCCAAGGGCGAGTGTCCTTTTTCCAAGTGGGCCCGCACTAAGTACTAACCACGCCCAATGCTGCTTTACTTCTGTAATCGAACGAGAACCGGTCTATTGAGTATGGTAATGGCACGATTTATGGTCATTAAGATAATTGCCAGTTTTGTTCGTTCTATAAAATTCCAGTAAGCTCAAAATCAGCTCCCCTGAGCAGCGCTCCCAATCTTTCCCGCTGGGATCCTTCTTATTTAAAATTATTTAAGTATTAAGTACCTCTGTACCTATATTTTAAACCAGAATTGCATTTTCTTTTGTTTTCTTCACAATTAAAAATATTTACCTAATTCATTTACCTAGCTACGTGCAATTGTCTTCTCAGAGAGAACAGATTAAAGCATTTTTAGTAGATTTTATTATATAATAAAATTTGATTCACTTGGGTTGGGGGTGCATGATTAAGTTTTTGTTATAGTAAGGGGTCCATGACCGAAATAAGTTTGGGAATCACTGCTCTAGAGCAAACCAAGGCTATATTTTTGACTGTAGCGTCATAGGATGGATGGAAAGCTCTATCCTACCACACCTTTACAGTATTGTATAATTGATCTACTTTTATTATGACTAGAGTTTCTATTATTTATACTTAGGAAATTAATTTTAATTCACAAAACCTTGTTTAATTATTATCTCATATTCTTCTTCTTCTTTATGGCTCTACAACCCAATTCGAGCCTTGGCCACCATCAGCCTCTTCCTCCAGACCTCTCTCTGTTGTGCAGCTTGTTTCTGATGTTGAGGAGCTTTGCTGTTTTGCAACTGCTCTTTTGTCATCTGGTAGTAAATACACGGCTTTCTTTGGTATCCTTGAGTCATCCATTCTTTGGACATGGCCAGCCCAACGTAAGCGCAGTAGCTTGGCATGTGTTGAAAGTTTACACTCTTTGTGTAGACGTACAATTCGTGTTTGTAGCGTATTCTTCATGCGTTATCTTAATTGGTTGGGCCATATATCCTTCGGAGAATCTTTCTCTCAAATATGCTGTCGTATGCTTTTTTGAAATCGATGAAAAGTTGATACACGTTAATGTTATATTCCCAGCATTTTCGGGACTTGCCTTATTGAAAAGAGTTGGTTCATTGTTGACCTATTTCTTCTGAATTCACCTTGGTATTCACTTATTGCGGCTTCTGCATAAGGTTCCAGTCTGGCTTTGATAATGTTTGTCATTAGTTTGTATACCGTGCTTAGAAGAGATATGCCTCTATTGTTTTCACAGTTGAATTTGTCCCCTTTCTTGTGTATGGGGCAGATAATGCTATGCTCCCATTCTGCAGGCATTTCTTCATTCCTCCATAGGCAACATAGTAGTTCGTGTATAGCTGCTGAAAGCGATGCGCCTCCTTGTTTGATCAGCTCTTCTGGAATGTTGTCAATTCCTGGAGATTTGTTGTTTTTTAAGGCTCTTATGGCACTCGGTTCCATGGTTGGTACATTTGTTTCTCTGGTGTCATCGTTATGTACTATAGTGCCTTCTTTTGTTCTACATATACCGGAGGAGAGTTTGAGGATCATATTATCGACCTTAATTTAAATAATCTCTAGTTCTTAGCCCTTTATCTGCTGAAAAATGCCGTGTGATGTGCTGCAGCTGCAAATTACCTTTTTCTAATGAGTAGTTAGTTTCTTAGTTCTTATAAGAAAGAAGTTTTTATAATCAGCGGAATGTGTAACCCAAACTTATATTATGCATCATCTTAAAAATGTAAGAATAGTCGAGATCATAAAAAATGATTTAATTCATAACAAATTCTGTCTCCAGTATAATTTCATAATTCATTCCAGAGTATTAAACTTCCTTTATTTTATATATAAATGATTGGTTTGGGTATTATTGTTTATAAACAAAACCAGATGTAAGGATATTTACAAATAATTCAATACAAAAATATTCTGTTCGGGGTTTGTAAACAAAAAGTATGAATGCAAAATTAAAAACCTTTTTCATTTCCAATTGCAATTAAATCCATTTTATTACTCCATTCCATTATTTCTATCTTAAATCCCATATTTTTTGCACCGATTTGTTTCATTGCATTTATTTGTGACATTTTTCTGTATTTAATATTTTCTTTTAATACCGGTATAACCACAAAAATATAATAATCAAGGTGAAATTCCTCCACTAAAAACAGCTGTTGATTGAAATGTCAAATGTATTATTTTTTTTTGTTCGTTTAGCCGAGATTTAAAATTATACTTCCAGTCATTCTAGTAGAACTTATTATACCAAATGCAAATGGAAGTAATGGAACTGTTAGAAAACTATTTTTTTCTTATGTTTCTTTAGTTTGTTGAAGTTATTTTGTGTAAAATTGTGTTTAATTTTATATTAAAGTTATTAATAAAGTGTTATTTGATGATATTTAGTTGTAGGTTATGAAAAACTTCTGTGTTGATTTTAAATTATACTTGAGGTTAGTATGTAATTTCAGCATTTTATTAATAAGACTATAACAATATAATTATTTTGTTTAGTTATAATATTCAAAAACTTTTAAATACTACACATCTCTTTAGTATAAACAGAAAACGAAATATAATTATAAATATTTACATCAATAACGGAGCGAACAATCCCCAACTGGAATATAATCCAATCAAAAATACGTACGTATTGGAAAAAAATTGGAAATACGCTCGTACCGGCGCATTTTTATATCCACACTTGAGTTGACTTTTGTAGTCTACGCCATTCCTTTTTGTGAAAAAATCTTATGATGGCTAAGGTGAGAAAATATCAAAAGTATTTTTTACTTATTTGATTATAGTAAAGTGTAATTATGATGTTATAAAAAAAATATAGATTATAATTTTCCAATTAATTGAGTTAGGAATATAATTGTGTATCTGCGATGATTTCCAGGCGTGTTTGGTATGTTCTAAGTAGCCAAGGGAAGCTTACCGAATAGAAAAAAATGGTTTCCATAATCTAAGAGTTCTTACAAATTTTTATTGATAATCTCTGCGACTAGAATGATTAAGTAATAATACAAACAAAAGTATCAAGTATAATTTAAGTGATGAATTAGAAAAAAATAACTTAAAGGATTTGTGTCTGGGGTAAAAAAAAATTTTCTTTGAGGAGTGAAATTTTTCAAGGACACACGAGGAGAACATTTCTCGCGGTCTTATCTGCATTGCGCATTTTCATCAACGGGACACAAAATTGGGAGGAAAATTCCTGCTGTTTACGTGTAACACAGGAAATTAACAATTATTATCGTAAATTCTATTTAAAATATATATTTTTTATGTTATAAACAATAAAGTGTAAATCGAGCTATAATACGACGCGATTTAATAATCGAAATATTAAAACAGTTCTACCAAGTGAAGTTCTTCTTTTCAATTCTTCCCAGCTAACTACCAGTGGCGATGTGTAATGGAATTTATGTAATGCGTTGCGGAAAAAGTAATCAATTCGAAATAATTTAATCAACTTCAGAGGAGCCCCTTTTACTACTTTAAATTGCGGTAAAAAAAAGACTTTACAATTTATCATCATTGGTGACTTTGTTTTTTTATAGTGAGTGTGGATAATAATTGAGTTTTAATGATTTTTTATTGGTGATTCTTACTGGAACATAATTTACGAATTTAGTTCACTTAGATAATAATTTTCACACTTAAAATAATCCTAGCATCTAAAACTGATATAAAAGAACAATCAAAAAATCACTCAAGTTAGCAAAATACTTTTCAATTTCACACTCCTTCAGTTTGCATCTATTGAAAAATTCTACAGAAAAAAAACCCTTTTTTCAGCCCCAATCTAAAGTGTTTAAATTAATAATTCAAATTTTCATACTATAAAATTGCATAAATGATTAGATCGCATGTGCCTTAACACTAGATTTATGGGATATTAACATGATATGATTGATTTAGTTTTTATTACATTTTTTCAAGGTCAAATAACAAATTAATTGGCCTTCGAAAGTAGCTGCTGAGTAGCACAATTAGCATCGGATTTTAAAGATGTTACTTAATGTTCTGGAACAGCATCACTTATTGAACATAAGTGTTATACAATGAAGACTTTTTGATGAATTCATTAAGGGTTTTTTAAGAGGACTTCCTGGTTTGACACTCTTTCGTCACACATCAAGGATTATGGTTCCTTATTTTAAAAGTTTATTTAGTTTAAAATTAATATGATAGAGGATTCAATTTTTTTTAACGAAAACAAGAAAATCCTGTTGTGTTTTTACAATAGTAGCCTTTTAGTTGAGGGTCTTTTACGATAGAAACGGCTTGTCCGTCAATGTTTTCGCTCTGGTTTCTCTGAACAAAAGGCTCTACTAAAATTATGAATATATTATTGGGATTGTGATGATTTTGTCTAATTAACAATCATTTAAAAGATACTAATTAGAACCAACTAGCAGCTGTACAAATCATAAACAATTTATATCACTCGTCGGTCCAATAGTAAACTAACCAATCTGACATTTTGGAATTTTTGGCTTTACTACAGGGAAATTTTTAATTTATTTAGATTTATATTGTGGCGAAGTAGCTTATCTATAGCCTTAACAATGGAGGAAATATTGCTATTATTCTTTTAGCCTATCTACGTGCGTCGTTTTACAATAGACAACTAATCTATGTGCTGATGCACCAGTTTACTATGGGATATATAATATTGCTAACATTAAAAACACAATATTCAACTAGCCTAAGTGGTAGATGTAATAATTTACCATGGCAGGTATATTGTTAATATATTGACAATCACATTATTCCATTGTCCTATATGATATTTGTATAATTTACCATCTTGTAATAATTTAAAATATTGCTAATACTAATAATAATCACTTTTATCATGGTTTTAGTATAGAATAAAGAAAATAAGACTTGAAAACACTGGATGCTATTTTTCCTTCAACCAGCCACACTAGTGTGCGAATAGGTGTATAATGTTCATACCTCAATCAAAGCCAAATGATTAGAATTACAATTACCCTGGGGTGGGATTACAGAAGTCGTTTCAACTCATTTGTTACGAGTTTTAAATGGAAAACTCGAAACAGATGACTTGAAACAACTTAATGCCACCCCTGATTTTTCATTAAAATGGTAAATGTTCAGATTAACTCCTCCACGCCCGATTTTGATGAAATACAGCCCAATTCGAGCCTTGGCCACCATCAGCCTCTTCCTCCAGACCTCTCTCTGTTGTGCAGCTTGCATCCAGTTTCCGATGTTGAGGAGTTTTGCTGTTTTGCAACTGGTCTTTTATCACCTGGTAGTAAATACAGAGCTTTCTTTGGTATCCTTCAGTCATCCATTCTTTGAATATGGTCGGGCCAACGTAAACGCAGTAGCTTGGCATGTGTTGAAAGTTTACACTCTTTGTATAGATCGTACAATTTTTACACAAGGTACAGTTAAATATGTACAACTCAGCTATGTTAATAAAAAGTTTCGGTCAAGTCCCGTTATCTTGTAATTCCAGTTCAAAGTACCAACATTTCAAAAATTCCAAATGGCATTATTGCTATATTATTTCACCAATATTGATGAAATTTACACACATTGTATATTTTGATGTGGAGAATTTATTTTTGAAAAAAAAATTGGCGCTCATGCACCGTTATTTTTTTTATCTAACTTTAAAGTATTTAAATTTCAAAAATGCGAGAATTCCAAACTACACCACCTCTTTTTATGAAATTTACATACATATATGTATCTTTGTCTGTACAATAAATTTCTTTAAAAAAATGCCTCCTATATACCGTTTTTTAATACATTTCTAAAGCACTGTAATGTCTGTGAGAGTATGAAAATTATAACTGCCATATTCGACTATTAATTATTTTAAAATTTATACAGGGTGTATACCGTTATGGGGGGAGTGTAAATCGTAACGGTTTATCAGCTAGGGCGTTTTGAAGTTTTTTTGGTAGAGGTTTACATATCTTTTGCAACCCTAGAACATATTTTCATGAATAAGGTATCAGGGGTGGTAGCACGTAAGTTGTTTCAATCGACTTCTCCATACAAAAATTCAGAATTTTTGTATGAAGAGGTCGATTGAAACAACTTACGTGCTTCCACCACAGTGTACGCAGAATACAAGTCATCTACAAATCAAGGTTCTATCCTATCAACTTCCAGAGTAATGAGTCATCAAAGTCAAAATAAAATACCTAGTTAACTAATTTTTTTTTTGCAAAATTGGAAAGCTTGCACAATTTCCCATCAATAATGCCCGGACAGTTTTTATGCTACGGCATTTTCTTTTGATGTTATTACCACTTGGGACTTGACCGACACTTTTTATAAGCTGAGTTGTACATATTTAACTGTACATTGTGTAAAAATTTCATCAAATTCGGGCGTGGAGGAGTTAATCTGAACATTTACCTCCAAGGCTAATACACTAACTTATTTGAGTATCTATGTAAAAAGCCTAATTTACAGTAATTAATTATATTTTGTTTTGAGTCTCCCCAATATTAAGAAATTTTCAGATTGGCTAGTTTACTATTGGACCGACGAGAGCTATGGAAATTTAAGAATTGTTAAACGAAATTATATCGCCACACTGGGAAATGCTGTCCAAATTTTACAGAAAGAGATGCTTACTTACTTATTCCCCTTTAGTCCCTCATGGGACATAAGGCGGAAACAGCTGCCCTCCAGTGCACTCTCTTTTCAAAGAGAATATACATACATATGAATATAAATACTAGTATCTTATAGCTCCACCCTTAGATTTTCTTACAGCAGCTCTGTCAACTCTTCAATTTTGCAATAAATTCTCGATAGTTTTTGGCTTCATTTTACATATGAGCCGTTGAGAATCATAGCGGCGGCGTAAGTCTAAATTTTTTAAAAACTGAGTTAAGACTAAAATTTATCATTTACGCATTCCCTGTTCAGCACCATATTTAAACTAGCTACAAGTTACCGTTAGAACTGCTGAAGGCAGCGTGTTGTTATCATTGCAAACGAAAGTGGCACTTTGCTGAGAATGAAAGTGGTGGGGAAAGTCGTTTTACTCCGAATAATTTAAAATTGACTTTCGCCACTATGATTCTCATGGGCTCATATATTCAATGGCCCTATGTAAACTAGTATTGCTTCAGCAGCAGTAGAACCGGGTTTTTAGCAGAGAGGTATAGAAAGGGCAAGAGAGAACTGAAGTAACCTGTCACGAGAAAGTTTTGGCGTGAAAACTTAACACATACACAATTCGCCTTCGCCTACTTTTCTTAATCGCGGGTAGCAAGTATAATTATCGACACGCACACAGATAACTCAGTGTAAAGACAACAAAGTTACTCGCGATGAAAAAATACCAGTGTAGACGTAGATTAACTTCCAAAACCGGTTTCGCTGCTGCTGAAGGAATACTAGTTTCGATACCCACAATTACTTTAAGCTGACCTTTCGCAACTGCTCTCTTCACCTATCCCGATTCTCAGCCGATGTCATTCAGATTTTTATTCGCTCCGGGGGTCCTGGTTTTCATCATCCTTCAAGCAGAGGCTGGTCCTCCTTCGCTGTGGCACCCCATAGATATTACCGCAGGAAACTTTCCGAGCAGGTACCTTTTCGCTCGTACGAGGCTAGATGCCCTGCCAACCGGAGCCTACCGAACTTGTACTTTCTTCAGAACATTTATGCCGCAATAACGCTCGTACATCTCGTCGTTGTAGTCTAATCGTCCTCCCTCACGTAAGGAGCCAACACTTCACTGAAGGACTTTCCTCTCAAACACGGTTAAGAGATTAGAGTGCTTTTTGCCAGCACCCAAGTTTCTGATGAATTCTGAGTGCCGCCAAGATTATCATGTTATGATTACATGCTCGGATTTGAAAAGGTTTGAGAGACTTGAGTAGGCTTTTTAACAGGCGTGCGTATATTTCTGGTTCTATGTTCTTTTATGTGGGGAAAACCAAGCTTATGAATCACCCTATACTACTCATCTGTCATGTCGTTCAGGTCATGGTGCACTGTTCAGTAGCAAGCTTGGTTCGAAAGTTAGACGAGAATATGACAGATCAGAGAGGTCTGGAGGGTGTTGGAGCAGGTGGCGATGAACCTTACTTTTGAACTCCTGGGTGTTTACGAGTTCGGGAAAACTGATTGTGGGAGATTATTCCACAGCTAAATTTTTCTATTTATAAACGAAATTTTAGATGTTAGTGCGCCGGCTGCTACTATTGACTCAAGGTAAGGTAAATGTTTTACTACTTCAAACTCGCGATGTTCTACCTTTATTGTGGGACCAATGTTACCTGTTCTTGAAGATGGGGCCACCATGTACTTTGTTTTGCTTTCACTGATGCGCAGTCCATTACAGATGCTCAGCCTATGCTATCATAGGAGGCCTTAAAGTCTATGAAAAGGTGCTGGACGATGAACCTTACTTTTGAACTCCTGGGTGTTTACGAGTTCGGGAAAACTGATTGTGGGAGATTATTCCACAGCTAAATTTTTCTATTTATAAACGAAATTTTAGATGTTAGTGCGCCGGCTGCTACTATTGACTCAAGGTAAGGTAAATGTTTTACTACTTCAAACTCGCGATGTTCTACCTTTATTGTGGGACCAATGTTACCTGTTCTTGAAGATGGGGCCACCATGTACTTTGTTTTGCTTTCACTGATGCGCAGTCCATTACAGATGCTCAGCCTATGCTATCATAGGAGGCCTTAAAGTCTATGAAAAGGTGCTGGATTGAGTTTTGAAACTCTTCGACATTTTCACATCACCTGCCAAAATTGTTTCACTGGTCTGAAGCAATATTGGTATTGGTCTATGGTGCTTCTAGCGTATGGAGCCATTCTGTTTTGGTAGGACAGCCGAGAATATCTCAAGTTTCAATTTATAAGTTGAAAAATGCAAGCAAACAATTCGAGATCTTTATGTAAAATTCTCCTCAGCGAAGTGCGTCTGATGAGATTTCTCGGTTTTGACGTATGCTTTCGGACACAGCAGTAATATTTCTAGCCGCCGTTGGATTTGGTCATTCAACCGTTCATCGACACCCTCATGCCATCGAGAAGTTCAGCAAGCTGGGTTAATTGGTTACTTACCAACTTTCGGAGTTTAACCGCGCGCACAGAGTAAATGTCCCAGGTCCCTGCTCCCCTTGATGGATGATGGGAGAGTTCCCGCTAGATTATATGGGTCCTGTCTTTGGTCTGTAGGGAAGGAGCTCACGAAAGCGGGACCAGGGTGTGCTCCGCGGGCTCGGGTGTGCTCCACGGAGCTCCCCAATTCCACCTCGGCCCTCTTGCCTTGGCCCTCTCCAGATTAATTGGTCCACAAAAGTCCCATGAGTATGATAGGAAAAGTAAGGTCCATGCTGACAGAGTCTCCATATCAGAATAAGGCATTATACAACTGGGTGCCCCGGTGTCCAGAGGAGCTCGTTAAATGACAGTGCAAAACCTACCCACTGCCATGCAGCCCTCGACACGATAACTTTACATCTTGGCTTGGTAGGCCCGATCATATTAGTCTATCCCTTTCAGGACAGCTTCCAGTGGCCACCACGAGGAGGTTATGATCGCACTTCCGCCAGTTCAAGATAGTTAGGGCACGTGCGTATTTAAATATTTAAATACACTACATGTTGCTCCCCCTATCTCACTGGTGACTGACCACCGAAATAATGTTAAGCGCAGAATTTTCTTGTCGGTGATTTCCAAATAATAGCTATGTTTTCATGCCAGCAAAATAGGATCCCTTGCTTGCTTGCTTAACTATAATAAATCGTCATAGGCAAGTCCCATCTAAGGTCATTGTTCCCGCACTCATCAGTGCAAACAAACTCGGAATGCCAAGTATTAGAACAATTCCACATAGTCTAAGTAAATAGACTTTTGCATAGAACAAAACCCCTAACATGATCGGTTTTCTATTCTATAATCTAGCTCTATGTACTATATTTATTTACAATAAACTTAGATTCTGAATTTTTTAAATAGAAATTTCTTATAGAATTAGATCAGTTAACAGATTAACTTGGAATTTATTTCGTTACTACATAAATCTGCCTCTTAAATGACCGCATTTCTGATATGATTATTTCTTATCTTTTTTTCTTTATAGTGTTAAATTCACTTTTTAATCTATTGAATATATCATTTTCCGTGATTGTCCATTTTTTAATGCTTAAAGTAGTCGAATAAGTTGCCATTTTTACGTTAGTGGTCCTGTCTTGGCTCCTACTTAGATATCATTGGTAGTCGTACTGTGTTTTATAAAAGGCATACGAAATGTTTGTGTTTACCGAAAAATTAAGAATAATTACGTTTTATTTGCATAATTGCTAATTTTGGTACAGGGCCTCGCTGGAAATATGTGGAAATTAATTTAATTCTTTTCGAATAGAAGCTTTTGAATATATGTATTTGTTTTGAATTTAATATTACTGTACGTTAAATAATCAACATATCTGTTACCATAGTTACTAAAAAAAATTCAAACAAACGTATGTTAATAAATTCTTTTATTTATTTTCAGACTTTGGGTGAGACTGTTCACTAGGGCCTAAACAAAATATTTTTTTTAAAAAAAGAGGAGCAAGATAAACCAACAAAATACAAGTCGTTATTACGTAAAAGAAATTATTTACAAGATATTCATTACAAAATAAGCTGCATAATTTACAATCTCCTATATACACAAAAAGTATATTTTCCAAAAATATAAAGCGTGTGTGTTTTCCATAATTTATTCTTTGAAACTGTTATTGTTACACTGAGTTATTTATTTTACTGATATTAGAATCAATTAAAAAGTGTCTTTTTGAGAAAAATACAAAACAAAAAAAACTGCGAACAAAGCTCGATTTATATACATTTCCGCTTCTAAGTTGTATTCAACTTATGGCATCTGAAGACATTTCGAATAATTTATCAAATAATTTACAACAAGGCTCTATGAGTATCCATTTTGGCAAAATTGACAATAACACTGAAAACACGGACAAGGTAAAGTTGCTAGAAGCGGCCGTCGACAAGTTGTCGATTCAAGGCAATATGTTTGGTGAAGTTTATGAAGGGAAGAGCGGTGATTTAAGGGAATCTACCCTTGAAGAATCTTGCCCTTTCCCCGATGGTCTGGAAAGGAATTGTATGATATGCAAGTGAGTATATAATAGTTTTTGATTGTTGTAATTTAGAAACTAAAACAATTATTTACGTTTCTTTCAGGGGACGATTGAACTCTCCAAGGGTGCTTTCGTGCCTTCATGTATTCTGTGAGGCTTGCTTGGACACGCTTTTAATCGACGAAACTGGAGACTCAACCAAAATTGATTGTGTAATTGAATGTCCAACTTGTATTCAGCCGACAAAGGTTTGTATATTTTAAAAATTTATGAGTTGTGTCAAATTTTATATTGTTCATTACAAAGCCTGTCGCCTTTTAATATTTATATGATAGATCGTTCCTAAATAAGTAATTTTTCTTTGCTAAAACAGGTGGGAATAAAGGGAGCAGCTTCTCTTACATGCGATTATATATTTACTAATATCCTTGATCTTTCTACTATTGAACCTGAAATGCTTGCATGTACATCATGTAAGAGCAAAGAGAATGCAATATCAAGGTGCAGTGTTTGCGCAAATTTCTTATGCGCTGGTTGTGATCATGCTCATAAATATATGCGTTGTTTTGAAAATCATGAGGTTGTTAAACTTGAAGATCTCCAAAAATCAGCAGAAAAAGTAACAATCCATAAGCCATTATTCTGTAATGTGCATACCAGTGAAAATTTAAAATATTACTGCTTTAACTGCCAAACACCAGTATGCAATGATTGTTTAATTGCAGATCATAAAGGCTCTGAACATCATTATGATGTAATAACAAATGCTGAAAAATGTGTAAGACTCGATGTGGAAAATCTAATGAAAGAGGCTAGAGCTAAAGTGAAATATTGTGATTCTGCTGCTTCAAATTTAGGAACAGCTTTGACTGAGTTACAAAATCAACATGATTTAGCTCGTGATTTAATTGAAGAGTCTTACCAAAGTTTCAAGGCGGTATTAGATAAATGCCGTGATCAATCTTTGAAGGATTTGCAACGTTTACATTCTGAGCGTGAATTGAAAATAATGGATTTATTGCACAATGTTGAAAAAACAGTAGAAAAAATTGATGGTGTTTGTAAATTTACCTCACGGGTATTGGATCAAGCGAACGCTGCCGAATTTTTAAGCATGAAGAAGCTTATTAGTAGTCAGTTTATTACATTAATCAATAATACTCCAAAATGCGATATCAATTACTCACTTGAGTTTGATACCAAGTTCGAGAAATATGAGCAGCTGGCTCAGGAAACATTTGGCAAATTTCGAACTGAGTCTACTCCTCCCAGTCCTAAAGAAAGTACTCCACCACCTACTCTTCCAGGATTACCACCAGTATTGATGAATCGCAATATGAATTCTAGTAATTCGCAAAGTGCATTGACGGGATCAGTCACAGCAAGCAGTCCAATATCTCTTCCAACTTCAATGCAATCATCTTTTGATGGTGATATTTCTGCCCTGGGAACTGGCTTTATGTTACCACCAAATGTTCTTACACCCGATTCTCCACCACAGCACTCAATAGGCAACACAATTTCATCATCAGCGCCAGTTCCATCGGTTGTTGGCCCAGCCATTCCGGGATTTAATAGCATCGCTGAATATAATTTGCAGCGCTTAGCCAATCTTGCGGAGACTACACCAGATATGACAGATGCAATTGTTCCAACGTCAAATCCAAGTCCTCCAACACAGCACATCACCCTGGCTGATATATTATCCGGCGATCAACGCGCATTTAATAATCTCCAAGCTCTTGCCAAATTAGGATTAAATAATAACGGTAATTTATTATTAATTTGAGTATAGTTTTAATTTGGTTTTTAATTTCGATATTCTTTTTGGTTTATTCTTCTACTTTATTGTTGTATGTCAACGTGTTCCCATATTGCGTTGTATATTATAAAAAGTAGATTTTCATACAGACTTGACAACGAATCATCTTTTAACACGAGGACCATCACCGGGTATTGATGCTCTATTGACAGATTTTGGCCTACCGTCATCAACATCACCAATGCCACCGTTGCCGTCGCTCGGTGATGATTTAGGAATGCCAAGTTTTCCAACAATTGGTGTACCTGGAAGAACAAAAGCTACACCAATGCAAATACGATGCAAGTTTGGATCGCTTGGAACATCTAAAGGTCAATTTAATTCACCACATGGTTTTTGCCTCGGCGTTGATGAGGAGATTATTGTTGCTGATACAAACAATCATCGTATTGAGGTATTCGAGAAAAATGGAGCATTCAAATTTCAATTTGGTGTTCCCGGTAAAGAGGAAGGCCAATTATGGTATCCTCGTAAAGTAGCTGTGATGCATACAAATAGTAAATTCGTCGTTTGTGATCGAGGTAATGAGAGATCAAGAATGCAAATATTTTCAAAGAACGGTCATTTTATGAAAAAAATCGCCATAAGGTAATTTATTTATTATGAAGATTTCGTTTTGTTTTAAAACTAAATGTAAAAATATTGTATATTTTCAGATATATTGATATTGTAGCAGGTTTGGCTGTAACTGCTAAAGGACAAATTGTTGCAGTTGATAGTGTATCGCCTACAGTTTTTATTATTTCGGAAGATGGAGAATTAGTTCACTGGTTTGATTGCAGTGATTTTATGAGAGAGCCATCAGATATCGCCATTCGAGGTTTGTATTTTTCAATTATGATTTTTTGTTTAAAGCTTCTACATAGAGCTTAGAGAAGAAGTTCTTTAGAAAATATGTAGTTGCCAATTTAGAACTTATACTGCTAACTACAAGTTACTCGTTCTCTAATATGCGATCTCTACCCATAAATATTTGGTAGTTGAGAGCGAACATATTAAGATAATTCCATGGCAAGCTCGATTTTTATTTCATATTATATTAATGATGCGTTTTCTTGTCGTTGATAAAATCCTTAAAATCTATTTCTCATACAAGTATTATCAGTTTCTTAATCGAAATGTTTTTTCTATCTTCTATAGACAACGATTTTTACGTTTGTGATTTTAAAGGACACTGCGTAGCTGTTTTTAAGGATGACGGAGCTTTTCAGTATAGAATTGGAAATGAAAAAGTTACCTGTTTCCCAAATGGAATTGATATATCAAACGCTGGTGATATTTTAATAGGAGATTCCCATGGAAACCGTTTTCATGTGGCTTGCTATTCACGCGATGGTGTTTTACAATCTGAATTCGAGTGCCCACACGTGAAGGTAAGTACAATTAATTCACTTTTGTATTTCTTTGTAAATATAATTGTATATACCCATTATATATATAATATCTCAACAAATAATATAAATTTTGTCAAAGGTTTCTCGCTGCTGTGGTTTGAAAATAACTTCCGAGGGCTATGTTGTTACATTAGCCAAAAACAATCATCATGTTTTAGTGCTCAATACTCTTTATGTCCATTGATTGACAACTAGAGCGAAAATTTTAAAACCAAATCGTTAAAAAATCATAAAAATCTAAAAAAATATTTTTGATCTCTCACGTTTTTATTTTATATTTTACAAAAAAAAACATTGTTTTACACTTATTTTTTCTTTAGTTCTTAGTTTTCGTTATTTACAAAGCAAAAAAAAATATAAAACAAAAAAAAAATAAAAAAATATAAAATCTTATAAAAAAAATCAAAAAAAAACCGAAAAACATGCGTTAGCAAAATGTTATTCCTTTTTCCGTTTTAATAAGGCTGGTTATCCAAGACATTATTATGTTACTATTTTAATTATTACTTTTTTTAATACGTATTTTTTTCTTAACGTGTTCTTTTTTTCGTCATTTTTTTTATTGTATTTCAATTCATGTTTAAACGACGATGTACAATTTTTTTAACAAATGTTTTTCTGTTCCTATTGTTCAGGGAAACTTATTAAAACTTCTATTATCAGTCATTTTTTACTATTATTATTATTATTATTATATACATACTATTATAAATTTTTTTGTTAATAATATAATTCCGCACGCTTTTAAAAAATTGTTTTGTCAAACAAAACACATTTTTTTAAAATAATTATATATCGAGAATGAAAAAAAAAACAAATATAATTCAAATGTGAAGAATGATTTTTACGAAAATGAAACACTGATTTAATATTAATAATTATAAAACAATTGGGAGGGTTATTAAAAAAGAAAAGAAAACAAGAAGAAAAAAGAAACAGAAAATTATTTTTGAATATATTTTTTGTTGTTTAATATTTATATGTTACGAGTAGAATCTTCATATATGTATACAAATTGTTAATTGGTTTTTCCACCTTTTTATATACATGAATAATTTTTAATATTTTTTTTTAAACTTAGTTGTGTGATTTTTTATCTACATTATATATATAATATTGCGTTTGTAGTTTTAAAAAAATCTGGTGTTTTATTTTATTTAATTTTTTTATGTATATAGAAAACATGTAACGCTAAATCGTTTTTAAAAGACATTTTTTATTTGTTTAAATTCTGCGCTTAAATTGATTCAAATTTTATGTGAAATTCTTTTATTTTTTTTCGATTGTTTTTTTTTTATTTTTCGTTATTCTTAAATATGTATTAATATATAGACGCAAGTTTTTAATTATAAACTTTAAAAATTTAGAATGGTTTTTGCCAACAATATTAGCATTAAATCGAAGTGATAAATCAAAAAAAATCTCAATTGGGGTGACTCTGATCTATGAAAATATTATAAGTATAAAAGATTTTATATTTTCTAGAAATTATATGGAACACTTGATCTACATTTCGTCGCACTTGGCTGGGTTATTTACTAATTATTTGCATATTTTGCCATTATAACATTTCATATTCGTCTGTTAAGTTATCAAGATTATTTTTGTTTCATTAGTTGAGGGAAACCCGACAAGAAAGCTATTTTCCATAAAGAATAATGTTTTTTTAAATATCTCATATTTTATGACAGTGAAAGTATAATTTGTGTATGCTAATTTTAAACTACAATTAATTTAAAAGTGTTGATTTTAAATCATCTATAAAAAGCTGTCCTCTTTGCTTGAAAAGTCTCGAATTTGAAGTATAGTTCAATAATTAAACTTTAATTAAAATTTAATCCCTTGTTTTTTTTGAACAACTTACTATGAACTAACTGCCCGTTGTGCTATATTTGATCCTAGTCGAATGTTAATTGCAGTTTGTCGGAGAATTGCACTTATTGAAAATATGTGATACTAATCTTGCCGAATGTATTGAAAGTTTTGCCGATGGCAAACGATTTGTAGGAAGATTAACTTGGCATCTAAAAGGAATATTTTGCAATGAGATTCCCTCTTGGGTGACAAGGTAATTTTCCTACAAATAGTTTGCCTTAACGAAAAATTTTAATACATTCCACAGCTTCAGTATCAGGTATTTCCAATAATTTGCGTCCACCACAAATTGCAATCAATCTTTCACGAATCCAGTTCTTGTGACCAGTGAAACAAGTTACACATTTATTACAGCCAACTTTCCAAACTTATATCTATTGGAATTCAAGTTAACCGACCTGGGTGTGAAACCGAGCTTAGCTTGCATATAATCCAATTTCTTATGTAATATGTTAAGCTTCTGAGAATACATGTTTAAGGATTTGGGATTTTCAGCAAGCTGTTCGCAGTTTTCAAATAATTACGCATACAAATATTGTTAATTCTGTACCCATATTGTATTTTTACCTTGAATATTTTTTATATCTGCCTTTTTTCATATCATCAAAATCACAATCCAGTATTATCATACATTACAATGTTACATTTCAGTTATATTAAAAATTTCAAAACTTGATTACTGTGGAAGTAATACTAAGGAATTAATGCAAGATGAATGGTTTAGACTCGTAATACCCAGTTTCAGTATATGTACTGTTGAATCCTCAGAGTATAAACCTAACACTTCGAACTGCACGCCTGAGGTCGTCACATCAAGGCGTTATAAAACAAATATTGTTTAAAATCGGACAAGGCCAAATCAGGAGAATTAGGCTGATTATTTAAATAACAATTTTGGAAGATAATTTTGATTGGTACTATATGTGGAACGCCATTTTCATATTAAAGATATCATCTCGTATCTTAAAATTTACAGTACTGCACTTAGAATGATTTAACGAATGACTTCGTTTGAACAATAGCTTAAGAATAGGCATAAATTCTTGCGAATTCACTTTTCCTAATAATGCAGAACTTCGACACCTCAACTTAGACCGGTAATTTAATCTTGCTATCGATGTGAGCCTTTTCCTGGTTCACAATATTATTAACTGTGTTTAATGAAACTGGAAAAAAGCAAAGCAGCTCAAGGCATCTCATTGAAGAACAGCTGTCAAAAAAAGTCGAGCAAGAAATCTTACCTGAAGTTGCAATACCAAAAAGGTAGAGCTGGGGCCCTATTCTCTATAACAATATTGTTAGATCCGATCCGATCCGAAAACAAAACAGCTTTCGAGTAAAATTTGATAAAACTGTTAAAATTTCAAGTAAAATTGACGCCAATATTGTAAAAGAGAATACGATATCGTCAGCTTCGTTAAAAGATATCGCAATATTGTAATAGATAATAAGACCCCAGAAAACTGTAGTTTAAATTGGTCTGGTTCAACTTAGAGCAAACTCATGAAATGCAAATCGCTCCCGAAACACATTTTGCTGAGATATTTCAACCTAGCTCAACCTAGAGCACCTCATTAAACATAAGTTAAGCCTCGTTGACACGGTGGCACTGATGTCGTGGGATTTAATATGAAAAGAGTAGAGTTAAATAAGTGGCTGTACATCTTCTTTAATAAGAGATTATGCCAATTTAACGTTGTTAAAATCAAGAATTCTTGGTTTATATGGCTGCAAGGCCCTAAACCATTTAAGTGACCCAATGAGGACGCTGACTCACTGAGTTAGCCAAACATCAAAAACAACAACACTGACAGTGTTACGATAATGTTGTGGTAATATGACAGAAACAGTGCTGCAACACTTAAATTTGTGTTGACTTTTTGAACTGACTCCCTTGACGGAGTTTCTACTATACACTGGGCCGTATTCTGAGAGTCATGTGACATTGCAAGTGAAGTGAAACCCAAGGAATGGTATTTCCCGAGTCGACTTGGAGACATCTCTCATTCAAAATTGCCAACCGTCAGTTGCATGGGGCATTCCCAGAGTGAAATGAAGGTTGTTAACTGCGTTTCCACTCTGGGAATACCTCCGAAATCCACGTGACAATCAATCGAGAAATGTCATGTGAGTGATTCGACTCTCAGAATAACCCCCACTGTTCCGATGTTATGGTGTTCCTTTTTGCAGTTGTTGCACCAGGTTTCGTTCCAATTGCCTCCCTGTGTTTCTTCAGTTCTCACCGACGTCATGCCAATTTTCAATGTGCTTTCCTTTATTGCTGGAAGATTTATGCTCTTTTCCAGGGGGACCTGGTCGAACATTTCGATTCTATTCAATTGTTTTTATTGGCATATATTTCTTCTAAAATTCATATCTAACAGAATTTAGAGCAAAGTTGAGCAGAAAAGTGTTTTTTGAGATTGTTGCCATTTTCTGATTTTTTCTGCTTTGACAGCTGCTCCCATGAGAGGCTTCTCCATCTAGAGACAGCTACTGAGAGAAATTATCTAGAGATATCTCTATCTTTAGCAAGCACAGCAACTTCTGTAGATTCTCCACTAGTGTGCCCGCGAAGGTTCCCCAGTCTGGCCAATTCAGTTGCCTTCTTGTTTCCCTCGATGTTGCTGTGTCCAGGTATCCACTGAAGTGTGACCTCCTGGCCAATGAAGAGGGCTCCTTCTGGCAGTTTTCGACCAGCTTTGATGTTGTACGTGCTGAGCTTATTATCTTGATGGTCACTTGCCTATCTGATAACAGGATTACTCTGGTTCCCGGCCTTGGGTGTGTGACTGTATTGCTAAGCACGCTTATTTAGTACATCAAGTTATAAAAAAATTCGGAAAGTAAAGAAAATGCCTGTATTTTTTTAGATAGATTAAAAACTTTAAAAAAACATTTTTTGAACTAATTGTATAAGTTTCTTTGGCACCATGAATTTCCTTTCTTCCTTTTTAATTAATTAATACAGAGACCATTCATAATTTAAAATTAATAATTTTTTTTAACAAAACCAAAAAATCGTCAGTGTTATATTATTTTAAATAATTACTATACAGTATTTCTTCTTGATCAACTAACACTATTTTTTTATTATTTCATTGTATAATAACTAAGCTTATAGTAGCTACCTTTCCTCTCATTTATAAAATGCTTTATGCGTTCTTGACTTGAAGATTATAAAATAAAAAAAAATAAATATTGCGTACAATCTTTATTTAAAAAAAAATTTGAATCAATTTCAAGGAATTTAAAACAAAAATTTTATTATAAACTATGCCAAAATATTTTTTGTTTATTTAAATAAAAAAAACGCGCTTTTTAAAGCCTTTTTTTTGTAATTTTTACACGTATATATTTAAGGATTATTATATATATTTTTTTTATTATTAAACTTAGCGATACATGTTATTTATTATTATTATTATTTTTTAAATGTATTGAATTATTTTTCTTTTTTTTATTATTATTATAATAAGGATATTTTTTTGTTTGCAATTCATATATATATAATTTTTAGTGTAAATACATTTTTAGATATACACATTATTTTTTTGCATTTAGATATATAAATTGAAAATCATAACAACAATATCCAAAGGTATATTTGATGATATTTTTGCCTTAAACAAAGAAAAAAATCTACATAAAATATAAGAAACAAGAATAAAAAAACAAAATGAAATTATTAAAAAAAAATTCATAGTAATTAAGAAATTATATTAAAAAAATACAAATGAAACAAAAAAAATATATATAAAACAGAAATGAAATGCCCTTCAGAAAAACAAAAATCGAAATAAAAACAAAAAAAACAAAATCTACATAGAATTTTAATGAAATGAAATGAAAACAAAAAATAAGAAAATCAGCAAAACAACACTTGCGCGGAGTAATAATATCCGTTTTAAAAGTATATTATATGAATATAAAAATGCACATCAAAAAAACAACAACAAAAAAAATGTTAAAAGAACAACTTTTTTAAATTTAATATTAAAATGAAAAATACTAAAATATAATCCCTCAGTAATAATTAACACAATACAACAACAACAAAACAAGTATAAAAATTGCTTTACCTGTGGTGTATAAGTTCCTCAAGAGTTCATTTATAATTTTTTTTATTAATTTTAATTTTTTTTTATTTTACTTCTCTCATTAACTTTGTGTTCTTTTATTATTTTTTTTAAATATGTATATATGAAAAAAAAGAAACTTTTCATCATTTTTTCCATTTAAACTTTGTGAATCTCCAACAAAATAAACAAGAAAAATGACTTAGAATTTATTTTAATTTTTTTTGTTTTTAAGTTTTTTTAACAAATAAAAATAAATTTCTAGAATTTTTCATAGTTTCTTATCAATTTTCAAAAATAATTGGTATGAACAAAAAAAATGAATATTTAAGAATTTTATAAACAAAATAATTAATAATTAATGAAAGAAATATTAATATTAAAAAAAACAAAACAAGAATCAAAATTTCAAAGATTTTAATTTTTCGTGTTATTAAAAATGTTTAAGCACATATCAAATAGTATGTCAATTTTTTCTGATAAATAAAAGAGAAATAAATAAAAAAAAATAAAGCAAACGGAGATAATAATTAAAAAAATGAAAATCATATAAAGATACTATTTTTTATTTTTTAAGACTTAAATTTTTTAGAACAAGGAGATAAAAAAAAGTAATAGTGCCATGTTTTAATTTAAAATATAAAAAAATATACTTTTTAATAGCTCTAAGGTGGTTTATTTTTCTAGTAATTTAAACTGAAACGATAAAAAGAATAAAAAGGAAAAAACTATTAATTAAACAAAAAAAATGAAAAACATAGCTATAGAAAAGTCAATATGGTAAAATACTCTAGTTATAAATATTAAATGAAGAAAATCGAAAAAAAATATAAACAAATCTTCCTCTTCCTACTATTTTTCTGTGTATCTACATTTTTTCTTTATTGGGTTGTTAGACATATTATACACATATATACATACATATAATATTAAGGAGTTCTGTGTAAAAAAGAGGAATAATTAACAAAAAAAATGAAGAAAAAAATATACCTATAAATTATATACTTTTGATTGTAGATAAGATCTGACCAATTATTCTAAACTTATTCTAATAAGCAATATTTTTGAAAAAATATATATTATATATAAAAAAAATTTAAATATTAATCAATATATATTCATATGTGCATTGATAAAGCAAATATACACAAATAAAAGAAATTTTAACAACAATTTTTTTTATTAATGGATAGATCTTATCTGCAGATTTTTCTTTTTTAAGTTGTTATTTTTTTATTGTACTTTTTTCTTTTTTTAAAAAAAAAATAATATATACACACAAATTACTATTTATTTTTACGAAATGTGAGTATTATATATAAAAACAAATACTAAACAAAAAATAGAAGAAAAAACAAAAAACAAAATAATAATAAATAAAAATTTTCATTATAACAAGCAAAGATGGCATAAACACGAAATAATAAATAAAAGCAAAAACAAATTTGTTTCATAATAAAGGAAAAGAAACGTGAGTAACAATAAAAATAATATTCTAATGTTATATCCTTTCATTTTTCTTAAACAGAAAATACGACATGAAAGTTTTTTTTTGTTTGCAATGTTTACGTAATATATTTAAAGTAATTTTTTTATTTAAAATCACATTTGCTTTTTTTGGGAAGAAAATTCAAAACCTTACATCCTTTTTATTATAAAAAGCGTAAAAAATATCTTAATCGATGTGTATTTGGCAATAGTTACTTAAATGTTTGTATTCGTGAATAACAAAAAAAAGTACGTGTTTTTTTCCTTTTTTTGTTCATTTTAAAAATTTAAAGAAAGAGTTCCGAAAAAAACGGTTTAATGTGAATAAAATATAATCAAATATAAAATTTAAAATTAAAACAACAAACAAAATTTCCGTAGAATACACCCACAAACACACACACTCTCTTTGTAGTAGTCATATATAAATATTTCGTGAATTTCATTTTATATAAGTTTTAGTTTATTATAAAAACATAATTTTCTTTGTACAATATTTTAATAGAAGCTATATTGGATTTTAATTTTTTTTATTCCCATTAAAATTCTATGAGTTTTTTTATGTACCTATATTTATTATCAGGAATAAAACTTGAAATATGAAAAAAATTGCAATTATTCCAAAAACAAAAAGAAAGAAATGCTTTTTTTGCATAAATATGATTATTTTTGTATTAGTTTTTTTTAAAAGAAATTTTTATCTGATGAATTTATTTTACATACATATACATACATATATATATTTAAATTGCTTTTTTTATTAAATATATTTTTTCTAGTCTTTATTCTAATTGTTATTTTTTATCCCTTTTTTTCTCTTTAAATTTGATATGATTTTTTTTGTGATTTATATCTGTGTCAGTCATCTGGTAACTAACTACGAGCCCTCGTGTCACTAAAGTTAATTTCTTTACATTGCTGAACACGTTTAATTGCTGTAACTTGTTTATTTCGAAGCGTCTTTGATTTGTCAACGAATTTTCAATGTTAAAAAAACAACTCTATTTCGATAGTATGGGAATTAACGCATCCAACTGGCCTATCCAGGAATACAGGATTGCAGAGATAAGCAGAGACGCGGTCCTTCGCCCTCCTCTCGTTTAGATAACATCTCTTCTTCCAGAAATGGCCTTGCCTTCTCTCTTCTGTTAGTGCTTACAATTGAAACCGCAGATTCTAGCTCAACCAGCATTCATTCTTTTACGATAATATGGAAGATATATGAGGGCTAGTAAGTATTGGCATAGTCAGCTCGGTCATTACTCTCTCGATTCAACATAGCGCTCTACGAAAGTACTATTCGACGATAGTAGAATGAGCTCTAATAATCTACATAAAAACTAAGTGCAAAGTAGCTTTCTTCCAACTTATATTCCTCTCAAGTGGTGTGGTTTCTTCTTTTTTCCACCCTCGACTGAATTAGAATCTTGCTCTTGTATGCATTTATTTGCAGTCCTATATGTTTGGCTCCATCTTCTAATTCCGTGAATATTTCTATAAGATATGATAGTGATCATTTCCTCGTTCATCAATAGAGCCTCGTTTTGTGACAACACGGACATAAGATAAGTTATTTTTTTTATTTTTGAAACATTTCGAATTTTTAATATAGTTGAAATAAGCGAATTAATGTGTTTACTACTAACCAATTTTAACAAACCCTCAAGGCAGAGACATATGAGACATGCTCATATGTATTTGCAAGACGTTTCGTATGAGTGCGTCCTCTTAAAGGTTGTGTTGTACTATTTCTGTCCATGTTTGCAGAGTTAAACTAAAAAATACTTTCTATTCTATTTTAATATGATGATGCGAAATGAGGGTTAGTATTTTACTTTCTCTTAAAAATGTAGTAAAGCTGATTATCAAATCTGGTTTGAATTTCGAAGGTAGGGAAGCAAGAAAATATTACCCGTATCCTAAAAGCAGTCACACCGCTATCACAAGTGTTTGTTGAATCTCAACGAGACAATTTGGTATTCTAATTTTACAATCCACAAACACTTACCACGGATATAAAAATTTGTGACTGCACTGTAACAAGAGCATATTTTACATAATTTCTTGAAGACTCTACACATAGCTTTATGTCATTACATGAACACAAATTCACCATTGGAGGTGAATTATTTAAGATTTTTCTTGTGACTGAGTGCTTAGAATACCAAAACAGCTGACAGTCACAAGAATAGTCTGAAATTTTTAATGACAACCTCGAGTTTTAAAAACTTGTGAATAGGGCGATATATCGATTGTGTTATAAAAATATGATAGCTATATTATTTAATTAAAATGTTGCTTTAATTTCAATTCTTTATAGAAGGCAGTTGTTTGTTCAATAAAATGTCGGTAGGTAACTGACTGAAATGGATTAGTAGTAACGGCTTCGTAATATTTCTACTAAAGATGATTAAGATTTTTTAATACCATACGTTTACCATTGGTATATATACTATTGAAATAATGATCCTCCACTGATAATTTTCGCAATTGAATCTTGGAAGTACCAGGCCAACTGTTCTTACGGATCGAGTATTTTTACAAAAAAAAACATTAAAAAAATAATGATTTTAGAGGATGCTATCACATTTTGTGGGGTACATTTCAGTAGGGTGTTTTTTAATAAATTTTTATGACAAACTAAAATTGAGTATTTCTCATAAATTTTTGTTTTATAGTTTTTTTTTTAAATGTCTTAATCGATTTCACAAAGTTTAACTTCATTGATTTTATTCCTGTTAATAAATAAATTTTAAAGAGTCTTAAATAACCGCCATTTTATTTTTGCTGAAACAAGCAATATTTTTTGATTATATAAATTTTCGAGTGCGCATATTACTATATATGTATGTACATATTTTTAAATATTGCTTCTCATATCCTAAAAAAAGATTTTGTTCAGTTTTTCTAGTATTAAAAAAATACGAAAATAAAAATTCACCTTGCCTGTGATAATTCTATATTTTTTTTTGTTCAGAATATGTTGAGTCATTGTTAAAAACATCGGTGTTAGTTTTTTTGCATATTTTGTTTTTTATTAAAAAAAAATAAATCAATAAACAAACATTTAAATAAATAAGAATCTTTTCTGTGACGTAACAAAATCGAGGCTCAAAAAACGATTAAATAAAAAAAGCTTTTGATTAATTTTTACCTACATTTAAAAAAAAACATAGCAACTATTTACTTAAAAGAGTAATAAAATAAAAAAAAATTTAATGATAAAATAAAATAAAAAAAACCATTGTAGAAAGGACGTGGTCTATTAAAGCAATAATTTTTCAATTGATCGAGCTTAAGACTTTTTAAAATATATTTTTTAAATTCTAATAAAATTTGCTAAAAAATGAAAGAATATTTGTTTTTTTTTACAAAAAAAAGTATATAAATATTTTTCATATAAATTATATTATATTCATCGTTTTTTCTTCAAAAAATAAAATTATTGCTTTATGGGATCATTTTAAAATAAATTTATTAATTATATTATATATATAAATAAAAAAACTGCAGATTTTGAAGTCCTATAAAAAAAGTAATTTTTAATCTTACATATAAACATTAAAAATAGTAGAAATTGCATTATTATTTTTATTATTTTATTTTATTATTAATATTATTATTAATAATAAAAAAAGTGGTAATGGTTTGTATTATTTTTTTTAAATATAATATTCCAGTTTTTTGTGTAGTATACTTTTTTCTCCACACCCAAGCTGCGCCATTAATAATGAAAATAAAAATAAATATTTAACGTGTTTATAACAGTAAAAATATATAGATAGTAAGTTTGTACCTACCATACATAGTTAAGATGTAAAGGAAAAATAAAAATTAAAAATGTGTTTATTCAAGTAAATTTTCTTGAATACGCATTTTGTGAGTGTTTACACATCTTCTTTTTTAATTTAAAAAAAACAAGTGATTTTTAAACAAAAAAATTAAATATTTCAATGCTCATAGCAATTGTTCTATAAAGGAAAAAAAAGGAAAACTAACTATATATATATATAAATAAAAGTAATTGCACATTTCGATAATAAAAAAAATTATATATATATATTAATTAATAGACAATGGTCACTAATCTTTGCTGTTTAAATAATTTTTTTTTTAATTTAAAAAAAAACAACATATTTTTTTTTGTTTTAAGCTAAAAATTAAGAAAAAAAATATCACCAACAAAAAAATATATTTACTGAATTTATTGAATTGATAAAAAAATATATTAAAATTCGCATATTTTACCATTGTATATTTACAAGTTAAAACACAATTAAAAAAAAACTAAAAAAAAAGTATATATATTGAGGTATTGTGATAGAAGTTTTTTTGATAATTTTTACAAATTTAACCCAGTAGGACATATGTACAAACAAAAAACAAATAGATACTCCATATTGCCATTATTTTTATTGATAAATATACAAAAAAAAACAAAAAAAAATCACGACAAAAATGCTTTTTATTTTTGGCGATTTAAAATTATATATTATAAAAAAAATTATATATAAATATATATACATTATATATTTATACAAAAATATATACGAGAAAAGATGAAATGAAAAATTAAAGTCTATATACATACATATTCTACTTTTACAAGTGAATAATCGTTTCAAGTGTGGAAGATGATTAATTAAATAAAAAAAAGAAGTAAAAAAATAACATCAAATTTTAGCTAAGAATTTACCAAAATTATAATCAAATTTTCGGCAGTATATATTATATATGAAGAAGAAAAAAAAATTGTTAATATTTCATGTTTTTGGCGGCAAAATTTAGAATGTTTTTTGATTAGTACGAAGTAATTGATACATATATAAACAAAATATATATATATTTAAAAAAAAAGCAATAATTTTTTTGACGTAATTTAAATTGGTGTGAAAATTCTATAAAATATTGTAAAATTTTTATTATTTTTGGTTTAATATGTTGCTTTTTACCATTAAGCTTGATTTGTTTTTTATTTCATTCACCTTTCTTCTAAATCTGGTACTAAATAAAAGCAAAATATTTGCTGAAGGTAGTAATGCTGCGGTAAGGTAAGTTTTTTTTTGTATGATTTTATTTATCTTTATTCTTAATTTATAATTTTTCAGGGGTATTTTATCGTTAATGAGAAAAGAAACGTTAAGAATTTAATTTTGTTGCAATCGATTCAATGAACATAAAAAAAATCTTTGAATGAAGGACAAGTCCTTGTGTTTTAGTTTAAGGTCAAAGGCTGTTCTTAAATATAAATTGGTGGTGAGTATCGCAAGTATCTCTTAGGTAGTTTTATCCATTTAAATAGTAAAAGACATAATAGCTTAAAATATCTTAACAATTCATTCTTTCACACATTGTTTTTTTGTGTTTATATTTTAGATGAACATACATTTTGTATTTGAAACAAAAGTTCTTCTTCTCTCTTTGAGGGGGGACACTGCAAGCTATTTGGTCTATTGTACAAACCCAGTTACCTTCGAGGTTAAGGCCGTTGATAGAGCCTAAAATCTCATTTAGGATTCATATCTCAAGTCTCCCTGGGAACAGGGAAATCGTGATGGAGGCGACTCAATCTCCTCCTCGCTGTAGCATCGCAATCGCACAACATGTGATCCGCAGTTTCGGGATCACCTCTGCAAAACCGACAATTTAGCTTTTCAATAAACGTCAAAGGTTTTTATCGAAACGTAAAGAGACGATAACGTTGCCGATATCGTGAAACCAAATACGGCCTCCGAGTGGCAGGAATGGTATCAGACAATGCGAGCATTAGTTTATTTCCTTGAAAAACGATAGAATATTTACGGAGTCTCTTCTACTATTAAGTGAATTGGGGGCAGGTTCAGTAAGATTGGTATAGTCGCAGTCGGACAGGTGCTTTTAGCTCGCGTGATGCAGAAACAGACCAGCGGCCCTATTACTGAATACGATTCGGTCTAAAATATTTACGATTTGGATTTTCCAAATATTTTTCCGAAAATATTTAACCGCAGTCAACTTCTAATTTGACAATTAAATTGGTTTTAAGGTTTTACCGAAGCATAATTATTGTATAAAGATTGTAATTAGAGCATTATTTCCGCCTTTATTTACGACCACCAAATGTCAATCGTTAACATTTACGATTATTTTTTTACGATCTGAGGGCAAATCGTTTTCAGTAATACGAATGCCCCTGTTCCAGAATTCACTTCCACTAAAGTTTTCGGATTTCATTTCGCAAAACAGAATTTTGGTGTTATGAAATTCACATTGCGTTTTCAAAGGCAACTGCGATTTCGTAATTGAAAAACTTGGGCCCCTATCCCCATAGTCACTTCACTTTTTCTCTCACCTCACATTTTTTGTCACGTCACTTTTAAAGTAAAAAGTATATTTTATTTTAATATTTTTGATGATTTAACATTATTCTTATATCCTAGAATTAAAATAACGAACAGGATATGTAAATAGAAATATATCATATGTACATATATAGAAATGCCGTCTCTTTTTCTATAACAAGTGACTACGAGAATACGAAAATAAGTTTGTCACATTTTTCAATGGGTGACGTGACTATGGGAATAGGGGCCTTGGTGTTCCACAATTCGCTTTCCGCAAATTTTTGGCGTTTTGAAATCGCGCTTAAAAATTTAACGAAATAGAAAGTAGTTGCTTGCTTGTATAGAGAAATTGTACAAGTAAAATAGTAAAAATAGCGGAAATGATTAGGGTGAAATTTGGCAGAGAGCTTCCTTTTCGAGTTCCTAATAAGGAGTTATAAAGTCTACCGATTTTCTACCCCGGGAAACCCACTTTTTAGGGGTTTTAGGGTCAAAATATCAGTTTTTTGCAAATACATCTTAAACGGTAAGTCATCATAAAATAGTATTTACAAAGTTTGTAGATTATGCGATTATCTACAAAAAAAGATATACATTTTCCCGAACGAATTGCCATTCATGAGATATCGCCGTTTTAAAGATTTAAAATACTCATATGTACTCATTCGCGACTTGTATAGGTTTGTGCAAGATTTTATAAAAATTGTTTTAAAGTTTTATTATGTTATTATGATCGTTTATTCTTTTTTTTGATAAATAAATGATTGAGCTTTATCCATGATTTCATTATTTTTTTAGTTTCTTCCTGCTTAACTAAAACAAATTACTAAAATGATGACTGCTTGCGAGTGTTTAAGACCAAAGAATTTTAATAATTGGTATGCAGTTACGTTATGTTTGACCCATCTCCATTTAGCTAAGCAATAAACTGGTTATTTTAATTAACGCCTTTTTGCATATTTCCTCTTTTCCATAATTTATTGTTATTTACTTGTTAGCTTGTTCAAATTTGTTTAACGGCTACCCTTGATTAATAAAAACTGAAATGAGTTAAAATAATTTACTAATTTGCGCAAACCGCAAAAAGCGCAAACCGTCGAAATGAGTTTTCCATACAAATTGACGTTTGAATTGCTATTTTGGCACAGACCCAACACACCCTGTAATAGGATCATACAATGATCATTGCCCGTGTGGCTCGTGTATAGCCAAAATATAAATTGACGACAGTTATAGAGAGATTTAATTGCCTAGTCAGTTACTTTCTCAATATGGGGTTTCCATGAGATTTTTTGTTCCAGGATTATATGTAGATATTTAGCTTTTTTTGAAAAAAGGAATTTTTGTACCATCGAGAGACCTTTTAAATTTGACTTTCTTCTATTAGTAAATGGTACGATGAGTTTTTTGTGGATTAATACCCGTTATTCAGGATTTCAAGAAGGGGTGTTTTCAATGATGCAAGTGGCTTTTGCAAACTTGCACGAAAGCAAATGACGTTCACCGACAGCTTAAGCAACCTGGGGTCGTAGCACGTAAGTTGTTTCAATCGACCTCTTCATACAAAAATTCAAGTGTTACAAAAATATTTGTATGAAGAGGTCAATTGAAACAGCTTACGTGCTACCACCCCTGCAAAGGCAAATAACATGCATCATTGAACACAACTTACTATATGTCAATATTTTCAGCTGATATTCATAAAATTAGTGCTTCTACTTCAAATTAATCTGTGTTGTGAGAATTGAGTTTAAAATCAAAATGGACAGGAGAAATTTAAAAACTTGTGTTGAAATTTCAGCAAATAATTTTCCAAGAAATCCATTTAATTGTCTTTCTAGGCTGTAATAATATATAAACAATGCTGACAGTTCAATTTCATAACAATAAAAAAGAAATATGGTAGCAATCATATGTGTTCTTCTTTAAAATCTGAAACGCAGGCAAATAAAAATATTTGCAAAGTACGCAATCATTTACTTTTAAGTTTTAAACATTGAACACTTTGGGCTTTTTCATAATTGCCTGATTGAAAGCAATTTTTCCAAAGAGCAACTGATAGGTAAATCAGTTGCGCAACCTAGAAACTTTGCCTAATAAAGTCAAAAAACTGAGAATCCCTGTGAGTGGCATTTACATTTTCACACATTAATTCTTCTTTTTCTTTAATCAGATAAGCATGCATACAAAAGTAATTGCAAGATTTGGGCAGACTTGCCAAGCATGTTGCAATTTTGAACAAATGATGCTTGTAAGTTTGCTTTTTTTGAATAACATGATCGATTTGCGCAATCATGCAATTATGAAAAGGGCCTTTGCTTTTGCAAGTTGCATCATTGGACAACATGCAAAAGCAAATATGGTGCAAGTTTGAATCATTGAAAACAGCCAAGCTCGTCTATTACGATTGATCATGGGTCATGAGAGAGGTGATAGGACGCCTCTTTGAGGGCAACCTGGCTGCAGAAGACCGATTCGCCATTCACCTCGGCAGTTATAAATCCGCCTTTGAAAACCGATGCGATTCATTTCGCGTTTGGGGTTGAATGCCCGTTTTTGCTGCTGTTTCCTTGACCACGTCAATGGTAAGGCTGTCAAACATGATATTTGGAAAAGCGCGGAAAGAGAATTTCCTTGGCTCGGAGGTATGGCACCATATCGCACTAGCACGTGGATTACAATCTTTGTAGATTTACCTGCCCGGTAAGGGATTATGAAGCAGTGGAGTAAATTCGCTGTAAGATTCGAATATGCTTGTCTAAAACCTCCTGCATCGTTTTCAGGAGAAAGGAAGAGAGGCTGATAGGTCGATAGGATTTGGCTTCCTTGTACGATCTCCTCTCCGCTTTTGGTAATAAACAGAAGCCTCTCCAGCATTTTGGGCTACCCCGGAATAGTGGCAGCAGGATTGGTAGGATCTATTCCAAACCCCTGTGAAGGAGAGCCGGGAAGGTTTGGTCTTTCCCAACAGCCTTTCCCATGGCCCATTTGATCTTACCCGCAGTGAAAATCCTGTTTGCCACGCCAGAAACCATCTCCGATCCAGCGTTAGGTTCTGCGGCTTTTCCAGGGACAGTCTGGTATTCTCCGTAAAGACTCCGTGACATTGAGCAAGCTACTAGCCGGCGGGTTTAGAAGCCTGCGAGTCAGCTAGTGCGACACACGACCATAGAAATATAAACTAACATGGAACGGCTGTGTCGTGTAGAAACCCTGTACGTGAGCGACCACTCTAAAGGTAGCTTGTTTAAAAGGACAGCAATAATGTGCACAAGTGGGACACAAATTGCCGAACTGTCTGGGGTAGCTTCTTGAGTGAATGGTGGCGTGCCAAGTCAATATCCGTGGGGCATAGATTTTATACCAGGAATTTTAATCGCTCCGCTTTTAAAACTTCCCTCTTATTATTTCTGCATATTTTGGCCTGCACTGCCTTACCACTACTACCGAGTGAACTCAAACACATCAGGAATTGTGGTACGCTTACTCTGGCTTACAGCCATTCCGTGTTTAGTTTATATTTCTATGCACACGACACACAAAATTTTCCACTCGCTCGGGAGTTGAACCCGTCTTGTTTTGTTTTTCCTTTGTTAAACTTTTCTTTCTTTAACCTTTTTAACTAGTACCTTGTAAATTCGCTCAAAGTTATCGAGCCTTAAAAGGGACCCCTCAGAAATCTTGCGGGAGGCAATGCCATTTGAAACTGAAGACTTCTTAACATTTGTTTTTGAAAACTGTTGCAGTTTTTTATAAAGCTTCAATTATTAACAAGGTCAAGCAATTTGAGAATTATTTCAGTGCCAATCAGATTTCTTTGCATTTGTTTTAATATCGACAGCTTTTAAAATGGCAAAATGTTTATGTTTTTGCATATTTCCGATTATAACGACCAAAAAATATTCAAAATGGGCAAACAAAGCGATCACATTGATACGTTTTTTAATTTCTTGCTATTAAATCCCTTGAGATCAATAAATAAAAAAAAATATTCTCTTACACTAATTTTGAACTTTATTTTTACTTATAATTTATTTACTAATTCTAAACATTTTTGCAGAATTTTCACATCCTTATCAATTATAGTCACAAAAAAAACGGTGAAGAAAAAAAGTTGAAAAAATAATTTAAGCATAATCTGTAAAAAGTCTCCTATTCTACAACAAATTTATCTCAAAAAATTGAATATAAATAATAAAACAATGAAAAGGAAATATGTCGTGTATAATTATAAACTAAAACAAAAATAAATGTGCGTGTTTGATGTTATTTAAAAAAACAAAACAAAACAAGAAAATAAATTAAAAAAAAAGCAAAGAAATTAATAAAAGCTACAATAACACGATTTAAATGTGATAAATTCGTTGTTATTCATGGCTTTATTGATAAAAAAAATAAAATGTTTGAAAACACTTTAAAGAGAAAAAATTTGCTTAAAAAATTATATTTTTTAATTTTTGGACTTTAAAAAAAAAGAAAAGAAAAATATATATATTATTAATTATAATATATTTCACATCACACCAAAAAAAACGAAACAAATTTATCATTCCATCCACAACCTTTTTGCTAGAAAGAAAAACCCTTTTCGAATATTAATAAACAAAAAAAATAAATAAGTAATAAAAATACCTGCAATGAATATTTTCTTTTTTTTGGTTTCTAAATTTATTTTTCATACTAATAATTTTTTTTGGGTTTATTTTTTAAAGTGCTATTGCACTTAGGATAAATTGTGTATGTAAGAATATTTATGCACTGTTATTAAAGAAAAAAGGCTCACACTTTTATGTCTTCCTAGTTATATCTTATGCTACCTTAAAAAATATTTAAAAACAAAGTGAATAAAAAAAATAAAAAACAAGAAATTTTACCACATGTGGGCTATAGAGAAGTAGAGGATCTTGTTTCTGGATTGGTTTGGTAAAACTGTGTAGCTTTTCTTAGCATTGTTTAAAATTTTTAAATTTTTTTCCGTAGAACATAGATCGTTCAAATTTAAAAACAAAAACAAAAGGCATTTTTCAAAAGTCGGGTATTCGCTTTACTAGGCCTCTATAATGTTTAAGTGTATTGTCTAGATATTAAAAATTTATTGTAGCTTATAAGAAAATTATTATTATTATTGAAAAAAAAAATTAAACGACATGTTTGAAATGTGATTTAATCATTTTCTCAATTTCATTCGTTTATTTTTTAAATTGTATAAAAAAACATTTCTTCGCCAAAACAATAGGTTGTATAAAAAAACAAAAGAAAACAGAACAATTATTATAATGTACTTATCTATGGCTTAGTATCATTAAATTTGTCAATAAAAAAAGTTTTCTTAAAACAAATCTTGAAGTGGAAAATATATGTACTATATGCAAGGAAGAATACATTTTTAACTACACAGTTTTATGGGAAAAGATAGTTGCTTTCTCTAGTAAGTTTTTTAAATTTTTTTTCGTGGTTTTAGATCCATTTTTAAAGGGACTGGTACATAAGTTTGTTCATATTTGGTTTTTTGTTTTTTCAGAAGATATGTATAAGGAATTAACACAATATCAACAATTTTTGCAATAAATTTTTAAAACAGGCTTTCGCTGTCATATGAACTCTTTTTCCTGAGAGTCATTCAAATATGATTTTCTTTAGACTCGGATTGCTTGTTTTTACCATTCAAGAAATCTTTTTTCCGTCCATACAAAAACAATCAATTTTTATAAAGGTTTTTTTTAACAATTTGCAAATTTCCTTTTTTGCTCTTTTTGATTTGAGAATCAATTTAGGTGTGCGATGTTGTTCCACGAAACATTTTATTTGAGTCGTTCCCCTCATCCTTGCCGGAGAACTATGTTCTGACTCGTAAGTAAGTTTAGAGTATATATTAAGGGACATATACATACACCTAACTTGTTGCCTACTGCTGCTTGTGATAATGACTTGTTACAACCTTTGGCATGGAATTGAGTTGTGTTGTTTGAGTGACTCATATGTTTCCTAGGATATCAATTCTATAAATTATTGAAGGATAGCCCACATCGGTTGGGCTATGTGCTAACCTCTCCAAGCGCCACCTCTATAATCTTACTGATTGCGTGGAGGAACTTTCCTCATACTAGTACCACCAAGTCGTCTGCATAAGTGACTGCCTTTATTCTGTGGTTTTCTAGTGGCACTTGAGGTTCTTGTTCATCGCCATAAGCCATAGCAGAGGCAACAGGACGACCATGAGATGTGCCGCGTTACGTCTATTTTATCACTCTGGTATTGCTTCAGCTGGTGTAGATGATTCCAGTTCCCAGCATGCGGAGGATCCATTGGTTAAATTTCGATAGACAATCGGTTGGATGTAGATCATATTGAATCAGTCCTGAAGTCTTTTCTTATTGTTCTTTAGTAAGATATTGGAGTCCAAACGTACCTCGTTGGCTATTGTACTACACCCCTGCATATTTGTAGGTCAGATCGCTTGAACAGGTTCAGCAGTCTACCTATTGGCTTGTCGCTAGACTTGGCTGAGCTACCGCGAGGCATTCACAAAGAACATGAAAGTAAACTCATCCTGCTGAAGGTAACAGGTGACCAATTCAACTAGTGTCGTGGATCCGTTTGACATGAGATGGCCCAAGAATAAACCGCATTTATGGTATGTCCTAATTCTCTGGTGATTGATGGCCTTGACCTATATTCCAAGGTTCCACACCCAAGTGAACGTTCTCATGCCCGACCGTCCCAATACCTATTCGCTTGGAGTTCACCAGTACAAATGTAAACGCAAGCAGCTCGACTGGAGCCGATCAAAAAGACTTTCTGATCGGCTCGAGTGCTTGTCATGTAAACCGGACTTGAAAGCTTCATTGCTCTAAGTTGTCCAGTCGTAGTCCATTAGTTGGTCAAGAACTCAAGCTCGTTTCAAGCTAATGGCCTCGATTTCCAGATCCGGGAAATCGGAAGTGAGTGCGGATTTGACACTTTGCGATTCTCAAATCCGCAGTCCCCGATTGAATGCGGATTTGATTACCGAAAAAATTCAGAGTGAAGACTCACGCGATTATGAAATACGCGATGTCGGATTTGCTTAGCCAAATTTGATGTTTCAAATCCGCATAAAAATTGTTTCTGGTGACACTTTTGAGTGCAGAAATATCAAAAGTTGGTTTTTGATGTTTAGTGAGAAGATAAAAAAAGGAAATTAGAGGGTAATTAAATGATTTTAATTAAATAAAAAGCTCAAAAAATGAAACAAAAAAGGAAAAAGAAAAGCACTATAACACTAAAATTTTAATAAAAAATAAGGAAAACTTAAAATTAAACAAAAATCAAACCAAAACACACCAAAAAAGAACTTATGATAAAAAGATAAAAAAAACAAGGTTAAAGGAATTTTATTAATATATCACTATAATCACTAAATAAAACTAACTGTAAACACAAAAAAGAAGGCACTGACTAGACCTTTGAAGAAAAAACGTCCGTAGAGAGAAAATTTAAAACACTTTACAGAACATTCCTAAGTTAGAAACTTCAAAAACCAACTTTGACAATTCACAAATGTCAAAGAATCAGCTAATTAATTTCGGAGTCTTAAATCCGCAGTTTAATATGGCAGTGCTCCCGGAGGATGTAAGAATCGCTCAACAACCGTGAAGTGAGTCTCAACTGCGGAGGGAGTATCCGATATACCGGATCTGGGAATCGAGGCCAATATGCCGCTTCAAGAAGACAGAGATTGAGATTTTGAAGCTTTCGAGCACTCAAGCTGTCATGGAAACGCACTATATGGCTCTTTGCTTCAAACTGGTGGGTGCACCAATACCCGATTTCAAACTGATTAAAGTAGTGCCAGAGCCCTGCTTCGACAAGGCGTCCGATTTCCTTGATGGACCGGAAACCACATAAGGGTTTTTACGAGGGAATGGTGAGAATGTTTCATCAATCGAGCGGTAGGGTATTTCATGCTCGACTGCCTGTAACAGAGCGCACCACTGCAGGGTCCGCATGACGGTAGTGTCAGATTCCTATTGACTAACTTACCAACAAGTTCGAGCCGTAAGAGCATTACTTCAGCCTGGCGTCATCAAGGTGGTCCTTAGAAGGGGTGCACACCAGAGCCAGAACAGTGCGACATACGAATCCGTGACCTGCCGTCTCTGCTTCCTTTGCAGGAAAAGGGATTTCGACGAAGCTAGCTAACCAATTCATTGGTTACATAAGTGCCCGTAGGTGCGTCGGAAGGTGGACAGCATTCGGTTCTGTGGGTCTCGAGCCCATTTTTTTATGGGAAAGGGTAAGCTTAGGTGTCATCCTTTATACTACCGTCATTTCTTTCACATCATCAGCTGCTATCTCTTCTGGAATTTCTTTGCCTCAGTTCTGGTCCAATGTTCTCCGGTGTTAGCTGCACCTCGGCAGCTGTTTCCAACACAGTCCTATAACCTACAGGGTAACCCACATAAGAGTGACCACGTTCACCAACGGCTTACCGCTGGTTGAAAGACAGTAACTAGTGTGCTCAAGCTGAACGCCTTACTATTTTACGATAGTAATTACATTTGCGCAAACTAAAAGATTGCATTATCATCTTTCACTCCTCTTTCTCTCTTGAAATTAAGGCAGCTTCGGGCAATAGCCAGGGGGCTTATCCTGCAATGCGATTCGAAAGTCATGAAATTCGGAAATAAGAAAATGGTATCCCTCAATTCGAACTCGAATTAAATTTGTCCGTCTGTCATCGGATTTCAGTCTGTGGGTAAAGCTATTGACGTATGCGCTGAATATATTTGTTTGTTTTAAAATATTGTTGAAACAATTGTTCGCTTCAAAATGTCAAGCTCAGTTGATAAATGAAGTTGGTTGACTTGACTGGAAATAATTTCATTTCGAATATTTTCAGGCAATAATTTCAAAACGATTGCGATCCCATTCAGCGATACAAAACTTTGCATCGCAACTGACTTCCGTTTGCTTCTACATAACTTTCGTATCGCATTCCAGGATAACCCCCCAGCTCTTGGGTGCCACACGAGCGTCCGGTAGTTCACCTATCCTGCTTGAGAAGTATAGGCAAAAGCTTTGAGTTCGAGTGAGATAAATATAACAAAAGCCTTGGTGGTGATTTGGAAAAGTCAACTGATGCCCAGCACTAACTGCTGTTAGTATAACCATATTTTTGGCCTGATATACCTTTGGTTAAGACGACGTTAATCCAACCTAAAGTATCCTTTACTATTGACTGAATTCCTTTTCAATTATCTGAATAAGTTTGCCTAGTGGAACACTTTTTTTGCACTGAGTCTACAATATTTTAACTTGTTCTAAAAACTAGAAATTTAAACTAATCATTACTTGTTGAAAATTTGCAAGGCAACAAGCACTTATTTCTTCTGGAGTATTTAGATATTGGTTATTTCAAATTCTATTCGTAAGTAACTATTTATAATTTTATTTTTTCTCAAGTTCGTGTAATATTGAATATTTTCACTTTACAAACGTTTACTAAATTTATATTAAGCAATAAAAAATATATTGTAGAATTGTTAATATTGAACAAACTTATGCGGACACGAAGCATTAATAATTAAATTTTAGTAGCAGTAAATATCAAATTAGTATACTGCCTCTCACATTCTAAATTAATTCGAAAGCAACAGCAACACAATGAATGGTTTTTTTACAATTGCAAAAAAATGTGTACCTTACATCCAGATTTTTTATCCTTCTAAAAAAAACAGAATAAAAGACGAAAATGACAAAACAAAATATCATCCTACAACTAAAAAAACAACTCTTTAGAAATCCCTATTTTTTTGTAAAAAAAAAATATAAAAGAAAAAACCCCAACATACCAAACTCAAGTCCAATTTTTAGATTTAAAATAATATATTATTATATAAAAAAAAGAACAAGAAATAATGAAACCAAAAATACCAAATTTAATATTAATTTTACGTGTTATTATACAATGTTGAAAAAATTAAAAAAAACAAAACAAATTCGTTCATTTTTGGATGGCTGTTTATTGAGTAGTGTTACATTATACATACATTTAAAAAAAATTAAAAAAAAAATTCACAGAAAAATAGGTGAGACAATACGTATATATAAAAAAAAAGTATATATATATATATTTCAGATAAGAAAAAAAATTGCATTATTATTAATAATATAGTATCAGAAAAAAATGAAAAAATTATATACAATTTTTTTAGAAATGAAAAATGCAAAAAAAACAGAGGTGTTATTTATAGAAATTAATTATATCAAAATTAAAAAAAAAAACAAAAAAAAAAACTAAAAAAAAAGTATTTACCTTTTAACTAACTTAGGGCACACATTGTAATTTCATTAACTGATTCCATTTAACATTTAAAATGAAAAAAAAAAGAAAAAAAACAATTATTAACGAAAATACCAAGAAAAAGTCTAAAAAAAATTATTTTGAAATTTTAAGCTTTGACAAGAGTTTTCTAAAAAAAAATAAATGTATGTATATATATTCTGCCTTCTATACAAAAAAAAAAGATAAAATCAATTCTACATTATAATGTTTATATAAATTTACTTAATGAGAAAAAATTAAATGGAAAAAAAATTAATTAGAAAAAAAAGACATGTTGATATAAACAAAAAAACTTACTCACATTATGATATATAAGTCTATACAATTACTTGTATTGATAACCACTTTAAAACAAAATATTTATGAAAAAAAAATACATAAAGATACGTGACTCAAATTTTATTATAAACAATTAAATCAGTATACATAACATATAGACACACTAAAAAAACACCATTAACAAAATGTATTTCTAATTAAATAATTTTTAAAAAATGCTTTAATAATGCTGTATTTTATGGGATAAGAAGTTTTTAATATCTTGGGGGGAAATATATTTGCTATTTAGTTTGCTAGTTATTTACTACTGTTATCAGTTCTTTAGTTTTCGTGAAACTCGTGGAATTCTTTAATGTATCAAAAAAACACTATTCTGGCATTTTGAATTTAATATTTAACTTGTCACTAAGCATCAGATCTAATATACGATCGTAACCTAGACCCTTGCTGGACGTGAACCATAAAGTGGTAGTATAAAGGGTGACACCTCCTCTACCTGAATGTTACACCTTAGGAATATTTAACATATATGTTGGTTCTTAAACTTACTTGATCCAATTAGTAAATCTAAGTTGTTTTTTACAATTGTAGTATATTATACAATTGCATTTCATATTAATATTAACCACCCAGAAATGAAGGTTTATTTCTCTTTGATTCATTATCTACTTTTGTCCCTCCTTAACCTATTAACTTACCAAATAAAAATATTATTATTTTTCACTGTTCAAAATTAATTTCTAATTTTGCCTTCAAGCCATGTCCATTTACAAGAAAAATCTTTTTAGATATTTTACAATTAGCATGAGTCTTCCATATTTTGTATAATAAAGGCAAAATATTTTTATTTACAATTAAACGCTATCAAAAACGTTCTATTACTATATTCTATACATAAATATATTTATCCAATCAAACAAAACTTCTTATCACAAAAAAACACTAAAAAAATATACTTTAAAAAAACACATACGTACTTGGCTTCTTATTCTTATACAAAATATATGAAAAAATGAACCAAAAAAAATTATAACAAGGCAAAAAACATATATATTATGATGACTGTACATACATATTATATTACAAAAACAAAAATACATTTAATAAATTGTGTTTATTTTTTGTAAAAATATTTAACAAACAAAAAAATGAAGAATAATAAAGTTAATATACAATTACTTAATTAAACTCCACTAAAAATCTAACAAAACAAAAGAAAAACAATTAAAGAGAAAAAAGCAAATTAATATTATTAACAATGTTTCAACGAATGCGCAATGACAGATACAAAAACAAAAAAATACAACAACAAGAACAAAAGATATATAGAAAATATAAATAAATAAATAAACAGCAATTTAAAAAAAATAAATATATAATAAATAAAAATGTAGAATGAAATTTTAAAAACAAAAAAAAATGAAGCTGAAACTAAAAGTTCTATTTAAGCAAGAAAATGAAGAAAAAATTTAAACAAAAAAGCTTTTTAAAACAAATCACGTATTTTTATAAGAGCATACTACTTGTAATTATTATTGTATGTACTATTCTTAATATTATATCAAAAAACAAAAAAAAATTAAACAAGAAAAAAAAAATAAAAAAAAAATTTAAAATCGTTCGAAATCGTTTTTAAGTAAAAAAGAGCAAAGCAAAAAAGTAAAGCGTTTAAAAAAACAAAAACAAGAAAAAAAATAACATTATTAAATATTAACACAACATGACTAAAAGTTAAAATGACAAAAAGCAATAATATATACATTAAAATGTTTAAAAAAATGGAATACCTAGTATTATTAAATTATTAGAAATAATTGGGTTTTTTATTTATATTTTGCTTCATATTTAGACGAACTTTTATGATTTGAATAATAAAAAAAAGTAATAATTTTTAAAAATGCTTAAAAATAAAAAAATAAAAACAATTTACATTTAATAAAAATAAAAAAATATTACAAAACATAACAATCATTGTAGATTATTCGCGGTTGTGACATTTATATACATACATACACCTTTATATTTACACATAATTTTATTTTTATTTTTTTTTAATTACATAAAAAAATACATTTTTTGTTTCTTTATTTTTTTTTATTTATTTATTTTTATTTTATAAAATTACAATTTTTCCAAAGTCTTTCATATTCAACAACAACAACAAAAAAAATGCAAATATAAAATTTTTATTTTATATTATTTTTACTAATGTTAATTAATTAATAATTAATGCTGTTTAGACCAAATTTAATTATGTTTAGTTTTTAATTTCGAATATTTAGCTTTAATGTTTTTAATTTTATTAATAAAAAACTTGAATATTTAACAATTTAATAAGTAAAATAAATGGTGGTCATTTTAAGTAATTAGTACAAGAAAACAAAAGCAATATTTAGTATACCCACGCTGAATTGTTCATTAATTTTTATATTTTTTGATTGTTTTTTTAATTTTTTAATTAAAATCTATTCCTTGTAGGGCTTTTGATTTAACCTAATATTGATTATATGTGAAGAATTAGTGAAGAGAAGAGAGAAACTACAAAATTTTAAATTCTTATTTTTCCACCAAAAAAAAAATCTAAATAAAAATTTCAAACAATCCAAATAATTTCTAAATAAATATTGTTAAATGTATTCAATTTAAATTCTAGAATTAAATATAGTTGCACACATAAAACTGGGCAGATTACCATTGCTTGGAATCTGTGGAGAGAAATGCCGGTCAGGTTATTACAGGTCTAAAAAGGTCACATTGGGTGAAACGTCTGTAATATGATTCATTTGGTGAATTCTAGCAGCTCTGCTAAAAATCGTAAAAAGGTCGTTTTTATAAATAATAGCTGGAACCCGGTGCGCCTATGCTGCTCCCAAAAGCCAATAGTAGTAATCAGGTGATATGAATTTTAATATACAGTAGGAGAGTTTGAAAATGGCATTTTTCGAGATATGAATTTTCATACACAGATGAAGTGTCCCAATGAACTGCTTATTTTCTGTATTTTGGATAGCTGGGACCCGGTGCGCCTCGCTGCAACCAACGTTTAAACATTTAAAATCAATCCAAACCTTCAAAATTCAACTCTTCTTAAGCATTAACGAAAAGCCAACTATTCCTATAAAAGTTGGAGTCAACGTTGATGGACATTATATGCTTGCACTCACGTACTGAGGGGTGTGACATACAGCTAACCGGGAAATGACACTTATTTGGCAAAATTCTTCCGCCATATTGGCCCCACAATTTTGAATAAGTTTTGATCATAAATTCGTTATTTACTACCTTAAAAACTCCCATATACCGATTTTAATTGGAATCGGAATACAATTCGCAAACTCGCCGGCCATATTGGTGCGGCCATTTTGAATTTAAATTTTGATCATAAAGTCGTTATTTGCTACCTTAAAAAAGCTCAGATACAGATTTTCATTGGAATCGGAACACAATTAGGAAATTCGTCGGCCATTTTGAATTTATAAGTTTTGACCACAAATTCGTTATTTGCGACCTTAAAAACCCCTAGATACCCACTTTCATTGGAATCAGAATAAACAAATTCAACCATATTTCTGCGGCAATTTTGAATTTCGGTCATATTTCGGCGGCCATTTTGAATTTAGAAAATCGGGCTTCGAGGTGTATCATAGGATACCTCCGCGGAACTTCATGCAAAAATTCAAAGCTCTGCGATGATTTTCAACGAAGCTCTCCATGACAGCGCCATCTAGGACTGGCTTTAGAAAGTAATAAATAGCACATGGTTAAAATTTCACTAAGATCGGTTGCACGGTGTAGGAGCCTATAGCGATCATACATACACACATTCATTTTTATATATATAGATTCATATCATCAGCAGAATCATATTTGGCATAGATATTGCCAGACGCAAAAATTTAGTGACGAGTTTTAAGTACATTCAAATAAAATAATTAATAAATCATACGCAGTTTAATACACTGACTTGGTGCATCATGTGGTGACCATTTGCTCCTAAATAGCGTTGGTAGGACCCCGTGCGTAAAACGATAGTGTACTTAGGACCTAAAAATAACAAAAAGTTAGTAGGTACGTAGTAGGAGCGGTCTTCAGTTTGTTTTGTAATGTCATTGAGTGAAGACGACGACACACTGGCATTGATGGACTTCTTAGATAATAAATTCAAATTGAAGCTGAGTAACGATAAAATAATAGCAACAAAATCTGGAATAACGATTTTGGCTGTATTTTGTAGATATTTGAATGAACTGAAATCACATACTTTTATATCCTACTTTACTTTACGAATATAGTTTAATTGTTCGTTTTCCCTAAAAATTTCCCATTCCTCTGACTCTGTCGTTTCAGTTCTCGTGTGTGGCGACCATTATCACGCTGCCGTACGATGCGAGCAACGACCGCGCAGACAGAGACTAGAAAACAACTAGCGCCACCCGCGTAGGCAACCGGAGTACACGCACAGGTACACCGTACGGTGCCTCTGAAAGAATTTATTTTGGAATTTGCTCCGGTCGCCTGCGCAGGTTGAAAAAACTGCACAGGTCTGTTCCCACGCACGCTCCGGTCTACCTGCACAGGCAGACCTCTCCGGTAGACCGTAGCGTGTGTGGGGGGCTTTAGATTGACAATGAGAATACCAATTTAAGGTCGAAGTGACATCTGTCACGTCACTCGACAACCAGAATAAGGCTGAATATATTTATCTCAAACCTGTCGTAAAAACTAGACAATATTCCGCATCTCTTCTATGCCGATGATCTCAAAATTTATAATGTCATAAGCTTCCAGAAAGACGTAACTTTCTTTCAAACAAAGCTAAACGCGTTGCAAGGCTGGTGTACCACCAATAAATTAAAACTCAACATCAGCAGACGTCATGTAATTGCCTTCTCCCGGAAAAGAAATACACAGCTGCAGGAATATTATCTCAACGACAAGGCCTTAGACCGTGTCGATCAAGTTGTATATCTAGGCATTGTTTTAGACAATAAATTAAATTTCAAATTGCACTACGATAAATTGCTGCCAGAGCCAACAAGCTTCTTGTCTTTATAAAGAGAAGAGCCCAAGAATTCAATAACGTTCGGGTCACAAAAACTCTTTTCTGTTCGTTCGTCCGCCCAATTCTGGAATATGCGTGCTCGATCTGGGATCCTATATTCCAGGTAAGTAACAGTAGGTTGGAATCAGTACAGAAGAAATTTCTCCTCTTCGCTCTGAGAAACCTACACGACCCGCGCGATTTTTTCAGCTCACCGCCCTACACGGACAGACTCAAGAAGTTGGAACTCATGCCGCTTTCACATAGAAGGAAAGTGATTATCTCTTGCTTTACTTTGGACGTCCTAAACGATAACGTTAAGGTACAGATCCTGTCCGATATAGAATCAAGTTCAATGCCGAAGTTCGACACAATAGGCATGCAAAAATTCTTAAGGAATACCCTCATTGGACAGAATATGCAAACAACGAACCCGTCAACAGACGTTGTATGACTTTTAACAGTCACAGTGTGTGCTTCTCGGCAGAAAGCTTTCCCACACTTCCCACTTCGCCGAAAGGTGTTTTTTTCTGAAAATCAAGAAAAGTGCCTGTTTTCAAATGCGTTTATGAGGTATTAAGTCGAACCTCACCAACTTTTCATGAAAATGGGTTGGTAGAGTAAAGGAGTATCCACACACATCAGGGCCGTGCCCGGGACGTCACAGGGCCGTGTTCTGTCATGTGTGAACGAGCCCCTGCCCGGACACGGACATGTGTGAACGAGTAAAGGAGTATCCACACATATTAATGTTCCGTCAGGGGTTCAAAAAATATCGGTGCGTCCATTTTATACGAACTCGTTCACACATGTCCGTGTCCCGGCCGGAGCAAAAATCGAACGTCCCGGGCACGTCCCTGATGTGTGTGGATACTCCTTAACTCTTCGAGAATAAATAGGGCTTTTCAAAATAACTCTAGCACCACCGTGGGCCTTGTTCAAATTTTTTTTCCTGAAACAGCTGTTTTTACATTTTTGCGATGTACGCGAAAAGATATAATTATTTTTGCATGAAATTTCAATTGTAGGTAGGCACTAACAGAAGTCACAATTTAAGCCCTGAAAGAAGGTTCTACGATAATTACAGTCCCTATAATTAAATGTCAAAAAATGGCTATATTTCGCGGTTCTTATTTTTTTTTTTTGCAAAAACCTGTTGACCGATTTCAATTATCCAAAACTTATATTTTTCGCCTTTTTAAGCACTATTACGTACTATTTTTTGTTTTCCAAAAACAAAATTGTTTCGCACCTAAAACGTTGAAAATTCTGTTTTCCCTACTATTATTAACTTTTTTCCACCTGTTCGCCTGGACCGATTTTATCCAAAACACATTCATTGAATTCCTACGATTTTTCTTTTAATTATAGCGTCCAAAGGGTAGATTTATTTCAACTTTTGAATACTTTTCCGCTATCTCTCCTGGACTATAATATGAATCATATCTGAATCATATTGTGTGGCGCTTTTGTGATTTATGAAATGAAACATAATAGGGGTATTCTGTATTCATGATCTGTGTAATTTGTTTTACTCATGTTATTTGTGTTAAATCGAGAAACTCTCCTTACTAAATGACTAAGGAAAGTTCCTCGATTTAACACAAATAACACAGATCATGAATACCCCTATTATGATCATATTATGAAACACCCGAAGTGGCCTTTTTAGACTCCCTGATCACCCACTGTACGATTATGAGCAACTATTCTTACATAATTAAATCCTATAGGCAATTCTAAATAAAATAATTATGTGCTAACAAAACAAAAAACCTACAAAGAATACGTTTAAATTTGATTTTATTTAAATCAATTTTTCTAAATGCCATTTGTACCGTTTATTTATGCAATTATGGCAATTAATAAAAACAATTACTTTTTTGTTTATACAAGAAAAAACATGAGAAAAAATCAAAGAATACAAAAAAAATAAGAAAAAAATTTCGAACTTTAACAACTAACAACAAACAAACAAAGAAAATATAAAACAGCAAAAAAAATTTTCCATTTCAAAGAGCAAAAAAAAAGAAAAATCAAAAACAATTTTTTCTCTATTTTCCAAAAAAAAACCAACAACAATATAATAAATTCGCTTCTGACAATAAGCTTTGGCCACGTCTCATTTTAGAACCCCTTTAATAACAAAATAAACAAAAAAAAAACAAAAAAAAACAAGAAAACCAAAAAAAACAACAAAAAAATGTTTTAAAAATTTATGATTAAAAAGCTAGTTGAATAGAGAATTAACAGAAAATGCGTTTTTGTAATTTTTTTTATTAACAAAAAACGCATTTTTAACATATCAATACTATTAATATATTGGCCCATAAGCTAACATAATCTTAAAAAAAAACATCAACAACAATGCTAAAAACATTATATAATTATGTAAGCCCAATTTACATGTAATATATACAGAAATTATATATTGAGTATTTAATTGTAGCTATCAGAGTAAAAAACATAAAAAAAAACAAACAAAAACATGTTCAACTAAAATAAAAACAAAAAAAGAATTATAAAATCCTCAATGGAAAATTCATAAAAAAAAATTCACTAAATTATTTCTAATATTGTAGAGAAAATTGATTGTAATGTTTTAAGAGAAAATTAATTGTAATAATAATTACCAAGAAAAATCTACGTAATTACGTAGGGCAGAAAAAAAAATTATGAAAAGCAGTTTAAAAAAAAAATCCAAAAACCTAAAATAACAATTTTAAACGAATAAAATTTACTGTGTCTTAGTCCATGTTGTAACGAATTTAAAAGAAAAGTAAAGAGAAAAAAAATGAAAAAAAAAACAATTACTAAAATTATATTCCAAAGATTATTAACAAAAAAAAGAAATACTAAAAAAAACTTTATATATTATTAAAAAAATAATACCAAGCACTTGAAAAATGCTCGAATATAGTTTTGCAAATCGCCTATATATACTTGTATATATTTTTCTCCTTAAGTTTTGAGCATGTTTCAAGTGCTACGGTTTTATCAAGAAAGAGTTAATAAACAAGAAAATAAACAAAAAAAATAAAAAATAAAAATAAAACAAAATCAGTTTTATGATAATAAAAAAAAACAACAAAAACTTATTTGTGCGATATTGTTTTAAAATGGTTTCGGTGTTTTTTATATATTTTTTTTCTATTGTAGAGAAAATTCTTTTTTATTTTGTTTTACTGTTTCTGATGTATATTGTTCCCTGAAATAAATTAGTTATAGAAATAATGAGTTTTAATTCTTATTCATTCCTTAAAAGTTTCCCACCATCGTCTTCCCGAATTTATTACATTCCATTATTAGGTCATTCCATAAATAATGTGAGTTGTTAGTAATTCATTTATTTTTCAAATTTCAGATAAACTTTAACTTTTTTTAATTCAAAATATGCTAATGGGAAAACTTGTGATTTAATATCCATAACCCTGTTAGCTTAGTGACCAAAGATCCTCGAGGCTATCCGAAAAAGTAACTCGAATACGTTTCCTAGGGAACATAGGAGCGATGAATACGTTCTTTACTACAGCATTAGAAACAAACGAAACTGTCTCATTTCTGCATCATCCTTGACATGAACCCATGATCTGCGTTTTAATAATCACATATTCCAAATTGTTTCAGTGCCTTGGAGTTCTTAAAAGATGCAAATTTCTCCTTCAGCTGTCAACCTGGGTCATAATCTACAAGTCTCAGCTTGGAATTAATAAAACCTTTTTACAACAATTCCAAATGCAGAGTTCTTCACAATGGAAAATTATCCGACAGCTTTGAAGTGAGCTCAGGAGTACGACAAGGATGCCTACTTTCACCATTACTATTTCTCATACTAGTAATAAATGACATCCTTGTCAGCGCTCTAGATAGTAGAACAGATGGCATTCAATGGGGATTGCTAGACCGCCTTATACCATGTTCGCACTGAGCCGAAACTACGTGATTTTGTAATGTGATTTCGAAATTATGTAGAACCGTTCGTACTGAATTGAAATGATTTCGCTTCGGTGTTTTTTTTCTGGCACCCCGCAAGTCTTCAATTTTTTGAGCCCAAATTTTAACTAGCGCCTCTTCTGGCAAAGCCCATGGCTTCTTTCTTTTATATTTCTTGGTTTTTTGCATTTTGAAGAATGTGAAGTTTAAATTCAAAGTCCAATCAGTTATTAAAACGTCCAACTGACAATTTCAGCATCAATAGTGACGTGCTGAATTGGGCTGAATTCGATTTTCGGGTTTGAGCATTGGCTTTGACATAATTTTGTTCGTAATTTTGCCAAAATTACAAGATTTGAGATGATTTTGAAATCACCAGAATATATGGGAAATCACACGATTTTGAACGTGATTTTGGGCGAAATCACGTCATTTCGGCTCAGTGCGAACATGGTATTAGGGTGAGTGCAGTACGCAGCGTAGATGGTAGAGTAGAGCATAGCTGCGAATACTCGCTTATAGAACTCTCAATGGGTTTTAAATGGGTGTGTGCATAACACAGCTCGCTTTTTCTGCGAGCGGAAAGCGAGCTGCGTTATGCACACACCCATTTAAAACCCATTGAGAGTTCTATAAGCGAGTATGCACAGCTATGCTCTACTCTACCATCTACGCTGCGTACTGCACTCACCCTTAAGGATCTCGACTACGCGGATGATCTCTGTTTGCTGGCCCACAGACACCAGCACCTCAAAAATATGTTAAACAATTTGGCAACAGAAAGTAGTTCAGCAGGCTTAAGGCTAAATCCGACTAAAACCAAAGAAATGCGGATAAATGCAAACACCATTGAACGCACAGCACGTGGAACTGGTAGATAAATTCTGTTACCTCGGTAGTATCATTACCGAAAATGGCGGTGCAGAAAAGACGTCAGTTCCAGAATAAATAAATAACGAAGTGCATGTACATGCCTATCTCACATATGGAGATCAACGGAGATCTCAATTAACACCAAATTCCGGCTGTTCAACTCCAAAGTTAAGGCAGTTCTTTTGTATGGTTGCGAAACATGGAAAGTCACCCAATTCATCACACGGCGCCTACAAGTTTTTATCATCTGCTGGGGCCGTATTTGGTTTCTCGAGTCGATGAATCGAACCGACAAAAAAAGCTTCTCGATTTTCTCTAAGTTTCATATCTGGCATTACAAGCAAATCGACAGATAAATGCTGCCAACCGTCAAATTGTGTGATATTACTTCAAGAGCAGCAAACCACGCATATTTAATTAAAATAGAAACTGTCAAAAGGTTATTGTATGCATAAATTGAGCTTTTTATTAAACGTCAAAAGTCTATCGATACGTAAAGAGACGATAACGTCGATATCGTGTTGTCAAATGTGAATTTTTACTCATCGACAGAAATCGATATCGACTCGAGAAACCAAATACGGCCCCAGATGCCTACGTCGTATCCTAAAAATTCGCTGGCAAGATAGAATTTCAAATGAAGAACTATGGCGCCGTGCCGGCCGAGAAAGGATAGACGACCAAATCAGGCGAAGGAAATGAAATTGGATTGGCCACACCCTGCGACGCGAAAACGAGAATCTAGCCAAACAGGCCCTCGACTGGAATCCGCAAAGAATCCGTCGAGTCGGAAGACCTAGAACAACTTGGAGGAGAACCCTATTAGCAGAGGCCGCAACAACCGGGAGATCCTGGTCAGAGCTGAGAGCTGTCGCGCAAAACAGAGTCCGCTGGAGGGCAACTGTTTCCGCCCTATGTCTCATGAGGGATTAAAGGAGCGTTATGTATCTATATGGTCGATATCAATTTTACCCATGACCCTTAGGTGAAAACTGACTCGGAGGGGTACTGAATTCCTCAGATTATCTCATACCCGCTTCAATAGTCCAGTAGTGAAACAAGACCTTTTCTCTCCATCTCTGCCTGGAGTCTGTTTCGTGTGGTTATCACCTGGATGCTGGATGTCCCATTGAAAGGCTCTGTATCGACAAACGGGCTACAGGCACCTTCTTGCTTAGGCGTTCTGCCTGCTCGAATGCTTTATACCCTGGTATCTACTTCAAAACAACTGTAGCAGTGGGGATGCGAAAGCATTTAAGGAATCGGTGCATCCCTTTATAAGCTTTGATTTCACTGCACTGGTGGCTTTTAGGGCTGCTTGACTGTCGATAGCTGTGCTATTTATCTTTCACTATAGACATTTATAGATGAGTAGAGTACGCCTCCACATTAAATTCGGAAGGAAATTTGCCTCCTAGAGCTACTGCCAGCCTGCAATTGGTAGGTAGTAGAAAGATGCCTCTCCAGTTGCCACATATTGTTAGGTCCCCCTTTTTTGGTATTTTGACTATGATACCTTCCGTCCAATCTTCCGGAAAGGTAGAGGTGTTCCATGCTATTTCCAGGATTGGCTGTAGCGCATCTGCTATGAAGCTTGAGTCGGCTTTCAACAATTCTGGCGGGATGCCATCTTTTCCAGCTGCTTTACCATTGCATGAATTGCGGTTACTATTTCAGTCTTGGATGGGGGACGAGTGGTGATTCTTATTGGCTGTGCATTGTTGTTGTTTTCCTGAGGTTCCTGTGTAAATGAACCATTCAGGGAGGCGAAGAAGTAATCTCTCCATCTTTGGAGTTGCTCCTCGTCGCTGCACAGCAGCCTTCCATCCGCACTCTTTACGGCATGCTTTTTAGTAGAGTGCTTTCCCGAGAGCTGTTTAGTGATTTGGTACATCACCTTACTGTTGCCTGAGTTTGCCGCGTTTTCCGCTTTCTCTGCGAGCTCATTTATCTGCCGTCTTTTATCACGCCGGACACTTCTATTTACCTCCCGGTGCAATTGGGAGTATTTCAGTTCTAGTTGTTGGCGTTTTTCCGGGTCGCTTGTAGAGTTCACATTATTTTTAGGGTTCTATTTTTTGCCAGGTTGTGTCCGAGATCCAGTGTTGCAGGTTTCTTTGGACATAACCGATGCTTGTTTCCGCTGCTGTTATTATAGCGCCCTTTGTTGTGCTCCACAGCTCTTTGATATTTGTGTCGTCAGAAACCCATTGGTGGTTTAAGATTTGTTGTAGATTCCCAACATATTCCCGCCTTTTAATGCTCTCCTGCAGTAGGTCTACGTTAAACCGCCTACGGTTGATGGCATATAGCGTTGGATGTTTCTGATTGCGGCGACTTTTAGGCGAATAGTTGCTACTACCAAATGGTGGTCACTTCCAGTGTCTGCTCCCCTAAAGCTCCTGACATCCTCCAGAATAGTTTTCCATCTGCAGCTGACGGCCACGTGATCTATCTCATTTCTCGTTCTACCATCAGGCGATACCCAAGTCTCCTTGTGTATCTTCTTGTGACAAAAGTAAGTTCCACCTACCATAAGTTGATAACTTGGGTTAGGCCTTGATTTCCAATTGTGTTTTCAAGGCCGGTGTTGTTGGGGCCGATCTGTGCGTTTAAGCCACCCATCAAAACAATGTTGTCTCCCCTTGAAATAGAGCTAAAAACCTCATTCAGTCGCATATAGAACCCGTCTTTGATACTGCCAAGGAGAAATAGAAACCACAGAATACGTGTTCTGTAATTGTACCAGGCAAAGCGCGATCAACGCCTAAAGGCCCAACTATGCATGCATGGCATAAGCGCATATGCTAAAACGTCCAAAAATATCGAAAGTCAGTATTATGTCAATCAAAACATATTATCGCCTATGCATAACATAAGCGACATAAAGTTGATGTAAAATCTGCGCTGTGAAAGTGAAAATTAATTTTGATTTATATATATGTATATATGTAGATATTTTTATTTCTCCATACATGAACAAAAATCACTTGCTCTAACAATAAACAGCAATAAATATAACTTGCTTTTCCTAATGTTGTCATGTCACGTTCGACCCAAGTCGCATTCATTATGTTTAACGAAAGCTTTTATGCCGTGTTATGTCAACCGTAGCCACCTTCATAACAAGTTGTGGTTCCGAACTTGACATATGCACTTGGCATATGCGCTTATGCCATGCATAGTTGGGCCTTAAGGAAGTGGGGAACATAACCCCAAGAGCTATCTTAAGGCTGATTAGTAGTCCATCTATTGAATAAATACGTATTGTGAATAATGCACAAAATATCTATTACAGGTTGAGGTAGGTATACGAAGAGCTTTATTACGAGGGAGTGGTAGGAATCTTACATCGGTCTAGCCGCAGAGATGCGACTTATTTGAAATACATACTTGTATTTAAAATGCAAATCCTATTTTGTATTTTGCATTTAAAGCATTTTGTATTTTATTTGAAATACTTTTCGAGACATATTTTCCATTTTAAATATTTAAAATACTTTGTGATTAAGTAAAGTCAACATTACCAATAAAATTTCATATAAAATGAACGAATGGTGCTTGTATTGGCTACTAGAGGCGCACTCGTAGCCACATCAGACAGACATAAGAAAAAAAGGAGTCTTATTACATGTTCCAGGATTCAGACTCCTCAGCAACCAGTGAGGGTGGTTGTATCTACCAATTAGGGATGTTACGAATGTTCGCAATCGCTTATGCGAATGATTCGCATCATTTTCAACATTCGTATCGACATTCGCATTCGCATCAAGTAATACGAATGTTTTGCGAATGCGAATGTGTGTAGGTCGCGACGTGTCTCATGGAAAACAAAATTGAAATACGACAAATTGACAGATCTAGCCTTAACTATGACCCCTTAAGGCCCACATACATTACTCAGTCTGACTGAGGCATACGTCCGACTGTCCGCCGTGGACTGCAGGTGAGCTCATGATTCCCTACATACACACAGGCGAAGACGATAATATAGCGTAGCTGGTTGTTAATTGAAGTGCAAAAATGTTCATGGTTTCAAGGAAAATTTCAGACTGAATAGAAGAAGTTCAAATCTTCAGGAACGGACTGACGATATATACCCACACACATAAAGATTTTTGTTGGACTTGGACTCTACGGGCCCCATCCAGTTGACGGTGTGGGTGAGTGAGCGTTTGGTTATACTTGGCCTCAAGGCGAGAAACTTTCACGCCATGGCTTGCTGGCGGCTATATGAATGGGGGCCTTTAGAAATCGCCTCATGGAAATATAATATTCCTCTCTTGAACTTTCACTATTAAATACGAGAAGAAAGAATACCATTACTGTATATAACACTGGTCTATTGTTTTAATATTTTTTCATATCCTATTGTAAGTAATAAAAAAATGAAGCCTTAATTTAATTAAACTTTTTTAATGCTATTCCTAAACTAGATCCCTAGTACCAATACCACGGTAGACTTGGAAACCCTTCAATATTTAAAGGATGAGTGCACAAGTCTGGCGATATTAAACACTTATCCTACAATAAAAAAGTGTTTTTAAAATACAACACATGCGTATCAAGCTCAGCACCAGTAGAAAGACTTTTTTCATATGGTGGCATGACAGAAGGAAAATGAGCGATAATGTGTTCGAACAACTTGTATTATTAAAAAGTGTAATAAATAAAGAGAAATAAATTGATAAATTATTTTGCATTTAGTATTTAAAATACAAAACACAAAACTATTTTGTATTTTGCATTTGAAATAGTAAATCAAAAAGGTATTCTTTTAACAGCCACGAAGGCGGGCGATTGCAGTAGCACTAATGAGCAAGTGCAAAACTCAGATCGGGGCTGTATTTGGTTTCTCGAGTCGATGGATCGACTCGACAAAAAAAGCTTCTCGATTTTCTCCTTTTAAATACAGCTATGAATTAAAATAAATTCTAAACAGCTGTTAAGAGTAAAAGAAAAAAAATGACGTGCGATTTTCGATCTCGATCTCGAGTTGTTGAAATAACACGCCTTTTCAGATGTTATTTGTTAAAATCGAAACAAATGTCATTTACTAAGGAACGTTTCTCGATTTGTTAAACTTTTTTCCCGATTTAACACAAATAACACGAATAACACAGATCATGAATACCCCTTAAGTTTCATATTTGGCATTTCGACCAAATCGACAGATAAGCGCTGCCATACAAAACCATCAAATTGTGTGATATTACTCGAAGTGCCCTGATTAATGTTTTAGTAGACTTGAAATCAATTTAAAACCAGGATCCAGATCCTATTAAAACGTAAGCAGACAGTCAAGCCCAGGCATACTTTGAACTCGGGCGCAATAATTAATCTGTAAGAGCTTTGTTAATCTAGAAAACGCTCAATAAATAATTTTTTTAAAATACTAAAAAAAAACTTATAACTTTGTCTTTCATGTTTCTTTGCGCTTCGTAGTGCTTAAGCTTCTGTTGGGTGGCCTTTAAGTTTCCTATTTGACATTACGATCAAATCGACAGATAAACGCTGCCATAGAAAACCATCAAATTGTGTGGTATTACTGCAAGTGCAGCAAATCACGTATATTTAATTAAAAGAGAAACTGTTAAAAGTTGATTTTATGCATAAATTGAGCCTTTTAATAAACTTTAAACGTCTTTGTCGACAAGTAAAGAGATGATACTGTTGCCAAATGCCAATTCTTATTGACAGGAATCGATATCGACCCGAGAAACCAAATACCGCCTCAGAACGGGGAATCGTCCAACCTGAAGCGGTGAAGGTATGCCATGCTCGGTCAGGAACTGAGTAAGGTAGTAACTCACTTCACCATGCTCCCTTACAACCCACATTTGGTATGAGTCTATGGGTCCATCGGCTCTTAGTAGGTTCGGCACATCTCCTCTGTCATGCTGCGATAGACACTCACACTTCCTGGACTTCCCTCCTGCATATTCCGGGTCGTACAACTCCTAGCCCCTTGTTGCAAGAATATCAATGGGGATTATCATGCATCATTTCATAATTCAATTGAAACATTTCGATATTTGATAAAATCTTATTTATAGAAAACTTTTTTGTTAGACAAAATAATCCTTCAAGGATTCACAAATATTGTTCGTTTTTATAAAAACAGTTATAAAAAAGAGAAGGCTTCAATTTATTTATAAGTAAATGCAGGAACATTTTCCGATTTATTTGTGTAGACACACTCTCCAGCAATCCACGTAGACCAAACTTTGAAGTCATCCCCAAGCAACACTAAATCAGCATCTGCACCATACTCCAGAGTACCTTTAGTTTTTTCAAGCTGTAGACATCTAGCAGGATGCAATGAAGCTGTCTCAAGGGCATAAACTCGGCAACATTCTAAGTAAATACTTTATTACATTATGTCGTCCTTGTCAAGGATTATTTTGAACTCATACCAGTCGACTTTTGAAAAATTCTGACACATTCATCCATTGGAGCAATACTGCCACAAAGCGTGTCAGTTCCAGCAATATAAGCTTTACCCGAACGAACTTCCAGATTTAGTTGTCCGACATGATGAAATCCTTCTTCTAATCCCATTGCGGAAATCGCATCAGTAACTAATATTAAACCTTTTGGGTGTGTTCTGTGAGCAATCCGCAGTGCTGCGGGATGTGTGTGTACACCATCCGCGATGATGCCAAAATACATAATACGATCTTTTGGTATTTGATTTGAAGCTAACAGACCAACTAAGCCTGGGTCGCGATGGTGGAACTGCAAAAATGAATTAAGTTATAAGAAAACATTACGATTTTTTAAGATCTTACGGGCAGCATGGCATTGAAAAGATGAGTAATTAAAGATGCGCCACTTCGTACAGCTGCTTCCCCATCGGATAAGTCACTCATAGAGTGTCCTAGCGATACTGTGATTCCTTTTGCGGTCAACGCATAGATAACCTCAGTAGATTTACTTTTTTCAGGTGCTAATGTTATTATTTTCACATTGTCCAGTGGGCCGTATGTTGAGAGAAGAGTTTCTATACCCTAAAATTGTCAAGGTGATGTTATTTAGGAGCTATGAATTTATATGTAAGGTACTAACATTATCGAGGTCCTTAATGCATTCTTTAGGATGTGCACCCTTTTTCTGCGGGTTTATAAATGGTCCTTCAAGATGAACACCTAAAATTGTAGCACCGTGATTGCCACCTTGCCGCTTCTGAATTTTAGGAAGGACTTTATGATACGTATCATCTGGTGACGTTACCAGAGTGGGGCAGAAAGACGTAACTCCATGTCTCAGCAGTTGTTTTCCTACCTTGTCGACTCCTTCTGTGACAGTGTCAATATCATATGAGAAATCAATTCCGTAACCACCTGTAATAAAAACATTTTCAGAAGCTTTTATGCAAACTTATTCCATACAATTTTTGGTAATCTAATCAAACATTATGAATTCCACTAGTATTTTCGGGCAATTTGAACATCTCTCAGACCACTTAAATGATAAGAGACATAAAAGATAAGAACGTCTCCGCAGAGGTTCACGATCGTAGAAAACAACTTTCACACAGCCGTCGGTCGTTTTTCGTTACAAAATTTATAATAAAAATAAATAAAACTCACCATTAATCTGGAGGTCGATGAACCCTGGTGCAATTATTGCATTCTTACAGTCAATCTGGACGTCAGCCTGGCGATTCTCGTCAAAGAAGACTTTTTCTGGATTCACAATTCGCCCGTCCCGTACCCACAGGTAGTCAACAACGAATTTATGATCCCTGAGAAGACGGCAATTCCTGAATTGAATTAATTTTCCTTCAGACATTTTTCACTATCACAAATTTGTTATGAGTTTGGGAATAAAGTCACGACCCCGGCCCCGCGACGCACTCAATTTAGCCATTGACCACAACTTTTATCAGATAATCCCGTCGACCACAGAAATGTCAAAAATCGAATTTTTTGGTTAGATTGATGGTATGTACCAAAAGGTAATGATAACAAACAGCTGATGGGATGCGGCATTTGTAAGGTTTTATCGAAGCTGGTGTTGTGTCACCACCGTGGCCGTTGAGAATTTTTATACTTTACAGGCCCATTCAGAAACGGCAGCAGCAGCGGCAGCAAACAGTTGCTATTGGCTAATGGTGGTAACATGACAGCAAAAGCAGCAGCGATTGCTAGTAAAACTAAACTTGCTGCCGCTGCTGCTGCCGTTCTGAATGGGCCTTACTTCGTGGGACTTTTTTGTAGGTCGTAATCTTATAGAACTAGTGAAAGAATAATTTTTTTTTCATACAAATATAATAAGGTGAGGCTATTTTTTGATTATTGCTGCTTTAAATATCAATTACCTGAACGAAAATGTGGACTTTAACATTGGAGTTTTTGAGTAAGTTTCTTGCTAATTTATTTGAATGTCGACAGCTACAAATAGCAAATATTTTAAGGTGTTTTAAGTGTTTAAAAGTATTTATCCCGCTAGTATTAACTTTCTGACTGATTATTGCGTTTGTCGATGGCTTACTATCCATCTAATGGCGCTACAGTTCAAAACGAGCTTTGGCAGCCCCTAGAGCATTTCACGGTGCTTTGCAGAACGAACAAACGAACGAAAATCTGATAAATGTGCTTCTAAGCCGGTTCAGATCAGGATATTCACAGAAAACATGTATGGAAAGCTCGTCGCCTTCCATTCAGAGTCGACATTCTGTCTCCTGAGACAGTTCTAGGTTGTGAAGTTGGTACCGTTGGCGGGGCCGAGGATCACCTGCAGGTATTGGCGCCATAAGGACTGCTGAATCCCTTTAAGACTGCTGAATCCGTTTAAGCGGGCTGGCCTATAAATTTGAGGTGGAACTCGTAAGAGTACAATAGCAGGTCCAAGTTGTGGTAGCCGATACATTAGTAAAGGAAAGGAAGAAGGAAGTGTATACAGACCAAAGTCAATATGGCATAGCTGAAAAACATTCTTCCTTCCTTCTAGTTACGGGGTGCAAAAATATCGTTAACACGGAAACGATCTCTCGTATCACGGAGTGGTGGCTGCGTCTCTAAGAGTTCGATATGCGGTGGTGCATCACCTGGCTAACAGCACAGTGCGAAGATTCATTGAGTAGAAAAGACGAAAAAATTGAAAGATGGTAGAACGAAGATACTGAAAGGAAAGTCGATCGCTCGGTGCATAATAAGCTAGGATCCATCCATAATCAAATTGACGTTGGAATGGGTAAAGACATATTTATTCCCAAAAATTGCTTGATATCTGGGATTTTTCATTAAAGCTTGGGCGTGGTAACGCGAGTTACGTTCGGGCAATTAGCGACAATTCCACCAAGGTACGCATCCTAAGTTGGGTAAAAATAACAAACTCTAAAGAAGTAATTACGTTTTTACTGGAGTTCTTCAGTTACTTTGGTTTGAAAGACTTGAGACACAGATCTGTGTATGGCATTCACTTTCCAAGTCTTTGAAGACTACCGTAAAGAATGCTTTGCACGATGAAAAGCGGTCAAGATTGGTCCAGTCAACTGCGTTCACTGCAGTGGTGTTTACACAACACAATACTACGCCAGTTCTTTATGTATCCTATCGATACGTACAATTGGTTGAGGTGTTTTGTTGGGCACATAAGAAGGCCATAGGTAAGAACTCGTTTCCACTAACACGGACCGTCTGTTCTTTTCCCGGATTCGTCCAAATGTGAACAGTTTCATATAAATTGTACTGCCACTGGCATATTCGTCTCTTTAGACGAACCGAGAAAACAGGCGGTCCGTGCTAGTGGGCCCCAGTCTCTTGAGAAACATGAGCTAGTTTCAAGTCAGGTCAAAGAGTTTGTCCACAGGTTTTGCCAAGGCGAGGCACATTTTTAAGGACCATAGGGTGTATATAAGGCCCAGTCGATTTATTAATGACCAGTTCGAAACATCCACACGCTTCGTTGGTTCTGAAGGAGATGCTAGTATATCGGCCTTGGGTTTGCTTCTATCCCTTCCACCTTGTAAATGAAAGTAGGTATTCTGGATGAAGTAAAATTCTCCTTAATCGAAGTCACCAAAGGCCAGGAGTTTATAGAAGCAATAGTTGAAATTCTAGCTGCTAATGCATTTTGGCAGAGGATACAATAAGAACTTAATTTTTATTTATTTGTTAGTATATGAAATTTTGCAAACTAATTTTAAATAGCACTCTTCATTATAATCCATATCTTGTTAAGTAAAATCTCAAAGAAATTGTTTTGATTATTTGTTATACTATTTCATTTCTAGTGCGCTTCCTGACGAGCATAAGGACAGGGTTCTGTACCTCTTACTTAATATGTAGAAATGCTTACCGCTATGGCCTATTCAGCTTTTTTACCATTTTCCATTTTAATTAATTTATCATCGCATTGGGCTTTTGTTTAAAATAAAATTTAATTCAATTTCTTATTTGTTCATTTACATTTGCAGCTTGTAGCAATTTTATACTTTCGTAAACATTTCATGCACTCATTAAAATGACAGAGCATATTCCGATATTAATTAATTTTTTTTAATACATGTATGTAAATAAAAAGAAGCCCATTAAATATTATATATATAACAGAATGTGTACGATTTTTGCTTTAAATTTTGTTGATCCTTTTCATCACGTTCTCGTATATTAAACTACCAATTAGTCCGTAATTATAGCGCATAAATTTATTCAGTAACACACATGCCCTCGTGAGACGGAAATGAATCATTTCTTTCGATCTGAAAGGGTTATATAAAATGGGTTACTGACAAGGGAGCACTTTATTCCATTCCCAGCCGGTAAATCCCGATGGATGTTTCGTTTTGTAATTATCTCTCTTTCGTCTCCCTCGATCATCTCGTTTTTGTTCCCATGCTATTTTGTTCTCCCGGTAAGATTTCCGTTTTCGTTTTGTTTTGTTTGCTCTCATCAAACTCGGCGCTCCCATATGCAGATAATAAAGGAGGCACTTGATATAGTTTTATAAGCCTTTCTAGCTCCATTGCATGGGATATCCTTTTATCGTATATGTCATATGTAATCCAACAAAATCGTGACTGCATACAAAAATTTAAATTTGTGATATCTGCAAATGTTTACAGAGCGTGCAAGATTCATTACCATGACTTACGAGTGGGTAAACGTTCTGCTCCTTATCGCTGGGGCGTAGATAGACGAGCGTTGATCCTTCTGCATGCCCCCATAAAACGCTTTTCACATCCATTCACTCTGTATCCTTTTACATACATATGTACATAGTATATTGGATGCAAATCACGAATTGGATACTAATTTTTACATCGGTTGATTCTGTTCAGGCAAGTAACAGGATTCATGGTGGAAAGGCAACAAGAAAAAAAAAGATAGAAAAGAAAGAAAAATACAGGAAACGAAGCTGCTCCACATTTCCGCTGGCAACAGACGCACAGATACTATACAAGCTCACACCAAGCGCTACAACAAAGATAAAGTTTGAGGAGGAACATATTCCAGATACGACGGTATAAAGCAGCGTTTATTATCCAATCTCCATTACTCGTATCTAGCTAGATGACCTTTTTGAATTTATAACACATCTGGGCGCTTGTTCTTATGGACATGAAATGTTCGCTTTAAGCTTCTTGTAAGGATACATCAAGTATTCTTTGTAGACGGGTTCAAACCAAAATATAAATAAGACATTTTAAGAGAATCTGTAAGATTAAATGTTGTGCAGTTTTTATCTAGTTAAAAATTCAATATAATTGTTATTAAATGCAATATTTTTCAGGATGTTTTATAATGAGAAAATCACTATGCAAGGATATCTTTAAGGCACCAGTTGTTTCGTTTAGTTATCTGTATGGTAATAGATAACGTGATACAATTGGGAGCAGCATTATTGATCGATGATCTTTCATCTTCTGTCAAGAAAGACATAATCTTTGATGAAAAACTCCTTGTTTGACACTCTTACACCACTTTAAAAAATTTAAACACGTACATTCGCTATTTTGAAATCAGCCAACCAATCGATTTCGACAAGTAGATGCTCTGTGGATATGATCTTCTTCAAGAACAAAACAACCATTTGCTATACGATCTAACACTGATCCCAAATTCAAGATAGAGGAGCACGAATTTGAAGTATGAGCATGGATTTGAAGTAGTCTGGAATCCTTATTCTATAATAGCAACCGAGAACAGCATATGAACGCAAATTTGTCCACCGTTGCCAAAAGCCAAAAAGGGTATGTATTATTATAGTCTGCCCAGCCTCTTCAAATTCAATCATTTAACCATGGCATTATAGATGAAGACGTATGCGTCTAGATGCAAAAGTTCTTCCGCGCAAGAGTGGGGTGCCGAGGTGATATGTAAATGTGGGGAAGAGAATTTCCATGGACAATTTTTTAGGTCCGCTTTTAACCAGAGTGATCGAAAGTTCGCACTCACACAAGTCGAAAAGCTTTATGGGCATAAAATCGTGTAACTACACAAAAGCTCTTGGAAAAGTTTTTATATCTAGACTGGATGCAGATGTCCTCGTCATATACGATGACCCAGTACTCACATATGGATCAAGACTTGGATGATCAGCAAAAAACTATCTGACCCCGAGTAAAAACTTCCGCAGTTAAAAACTGTTCAAGGTAAAAAATTAATACTTTGATGACTTACAGTTTGCATGAGTTTTTCATTGGTGACTTTTTTCAGCTGGTGCGCATAGTTGTGATCGAGAGGAAAGTAAAGAGAATAATTGACTCCATATGTAAAGATGGACGATTCTAGAGACTTTACAGACACGAGATTTACGAGCACTATCGCTCTGTGTAAAGAATCAATCTCGGTCGATTCCTGTGCGCAGAACACATGGTCGAAGAGGAAACTACAAGGAAAGTCCACAAAGAGGAAATTAATACTTTGTTGGTTATTTGTCGAAAAATTGTTATGCAGTGGCGTGGCGTGCTTTGAATTGTAGGGGATGCAATCTGGCAAAATTTGTGTGGAAAAACTCCGTTCCGCGGATGCACGTTATATGTATATTCAAAAGGAGTATTAAGATTATCTATATTATCATGAATAGAAAAAATAAGTCTTCCATGCAGCGAGTGTGAGCTACTTATGGAAGTTTTTGCTTTAAAAAAAGTCGAGAATAGCGGTTTGTTTAGTTGAGTGACTAAAGAAATTTGAAACACCTGTGATTGACTGAAAGAAGATTGGGCACTCACGAATCTTGCCACATGATTTCGATAAAACAATATTTAAGCGATGGGCAAAGCAGTGTACAAAAAGAGCAATTGGAAGTTTCTTTAACTCCAACTTCACCCGCCTTAACTGAAGCTCCGTCATAGCAATTGTAACTGGGAACCACATGCGAAATTCTGCATAATATGAGCTACATGTTCATGCAAACGAGCTGCTCTTCTATCATCGGAAATATTTTTAAAACTAATGAATGTTTCTTTTGTGTCACCAGAGGAAGAAATGTATCTCAGAGTGGTTGACAACATAGATCGACAGGAAATATCCGTGGTTTCATCACAAATAATTGCAACAAACTCAAAATTTTGGATTTCAGAAGTAATTTTAATTTTTAGTAAGAGTGCAGGAAATAGCCATAAATCATTTTGAATATTGTTTGATAATCCAGAAAATACTGAAGCTGATTTTTAAGTTCTGGATTATGTTTGGCCAAAAGTGAAATTAATTCAACATAATTTTCCCGATTAATAGAATCTTGCCCCTGGCGGTGTCCGCGAAAGGCTTGCTTCTGACATGCCAAGTGGCAAACAACATCTATACAAATTTTAATAATTTTGCGGATCTTTTTAACTAACTCATTGTTCTCATAATTGAGGATTTATAATGAGTGTCTACTAGATTTTCAATCCTTTGGCCTCTACCGAATTTAGAAAGACCTAAACCGAAATTAAATGCTCGAACGGCTTTATGAAAATTATTTAAATCATTAAATCCCGAAGACCGTCAAACGTTCTTTTCATTTGAAAATAAATTGCAAGGCCAACAAAAAATTTTTTGTTTTTTTGGACAACAGGTAAGCCATTCCGCGCTATTGTATAATTTAATAGAAAAATGCCTGTTGCATGCATGTTTTATTTTCACTTAAAATATGTAATATTGGTTTCGGTCTACCATTTTCAATTATGGATTTCTTTTTCATAAATGAACGCGAGCCACAGGATTGCTGCAAAAAATAATCCATTATGTAAAAATGCTAACCATAAACATAAACATCACCCATGATATTTAATAAAGTAAAAACAAACTAAAAAAACTAACATAAATAATATATAAATATTTTTCAATTTATCCAATTTTATTTTCAAACTTACTTTTTAAAACTACTTGCACTACTCACAAAACAAATCGCACCAACTAAATTGCAAGCAAAACAATTTTTTATTTGTGTTAATTAATTAATTAATTACTCTAAAAATACTGCTTTTTACTATTTTCTACAATTAAGTCATTAATTTTAAATCACATTGTACAAAATCATTTCCAATTAGATTGCTCATAGAAATGAATTCCCTCCAATCTTATTAGAAAACTTCTCTCCGCTCTCACCCAACAAAAAATATACTCAAAACTTCGTATAGATGCAAAATCCGGCTCTAGTCACAGGAACAAACGTTCGTTGTGTCTTCCCATCTCCACTTCCCTCTTCATCAACAAGCTCCCAGCGAAGTGCGTTCCAACGGACAGTCAAGGGAAGCAATTCAAATTCTGATTCTCGAAGTCCGCTGGCAAGTTTCTTTGCGTTTTCGTATACGAATTCAGAGAGAAGGAGGAGAGAACTTTCGCTCATGGACATATTTTATGCTTCCATTTAATTGGTCATTTGGAGGCAATGAATTTATATCTAACAGTGGAGGCTAGAAAAAGCTGCAATAATACAAAGTTAATCTCAGAATGATAAAATAAAAAACGAAAGTTTTGTAAAAGAAAAGAATAATTTATTGATAAAATTTGAATTTTTATTTTTATTTCCTAAGAAATTGGAAGGGATGCAATGCATCCCTTGCTTCCAAAGACGCCACGCCACTGGTTATGAACATAAGATCGTGTAGCTACACAAAGCATGCAAAACTTGGTCAGTATTTTTTTAGGAAAGCTTTTGCGCCTGGATTCATACGTCCTCGTCTGTAATGCGGCTACAGGATACGAAATTCGCTGCTTTTTTTGTTTCTCTTTTAAGCCTAGTATGGAGTTCGAACGGAATTCCGTTCCCCATATAAAATACACGTAAAAAGAATTCCGCACGGAATTCCGTTCACCAAATTTTTCCGGGCCTTTTTTGTTTTATGAGTACGCAGTTCGAACGGAAAACTATTGGTAATATTTTGCTTGTGCAATTCTCTAACAGGTGGCTTGCAGGGTATTGGAGACTTTTTTCCGTTCATGTTGGAGCGGAATAAATGTTAGACAATTATTCCGTGTTGTGTGTTAGGTAAGTTTTACAGAACGAATGAAAAACAGCTATTGCCGTCAGTTCGTGGTTTTATATGTGATTTTTAACAGTCAGCTGTTCGCTTTTTCTCAACTTTTCGCTTTTCTCCAGGGTATTCTACGCGCAATTTTTCCGTGTAGAAATATTTACCAAAAATGCTGAACGGAATTCCGTGCGAACTCCATACTAGGCTTTAAACTTTATATAGAAATTGTTGAATTGTTTGTAATTTTTTTAGTTGGTATTTCTGACCTTACCACTACCAAAAATAGTTCTCCCTTTGACTAAAAAACTTTTTTAATACTAATCTCAAACATTTAAAAATATAACTTTTCCACTTAAACATCGTTCATATTCATCACAAAACTCATCAACTAAACAAATATTTTTCCTCCACATATAAAAATTTCCTATTTTATATTTATCAAAAAAAAAATTGCATAACGATGCAAAGTTACATCATAGAAACTTAATTTACTCTTGCAAAGACAATATTGAAACTAAAACTCTTGCTAGCTGATTTTAATTCTTCGCACGTTTACAGCACCAGAACAGGAATAGGAACAAAGTTGCAACACTCAATACAGATACATCCCGCATCCTTTCTGGTGTACAGGATTTTCGTTTTCCTAGCTTGTGTATACGGGTTGTTGGCAGTCCTTGTTTGACTTTGAAAGTAATCTCTGGCAAAATTGTTGTCGCACATTTTGGTCACTATACAGCAGCAGTCAGGAGAGAATACGACTGCATTCTCATTATATTAAAATCACGTAATTTAGGGGATAATTTTGTATTGGATGTTATTTTTTTTTTAAGTTTTACTTTTAATCAATATTACTAGGAAGTTTGGTATAATGCTCTACTAACATGAAGTGCAATTGTTGTAGAGAATTGCGACAAACTTGTAAGTAAATTTCTTCTGTTGAAATTCATTTTGCTTTAATTGTAACTCGCTTAATTTGATGTAATAGATTGTAATAGAGTTACAGTAGATCTAGCAGGTCAAATTTATTTGCATTTCAAATCGCTATCGATTTATCTCGATTGTGATGGCAAACATACTAGCGCCTCGGGCAACAAGCTTAACAGAGTCAATAAACGCTCGACTTTCGATTCATTTGTGCTTCATTAATACTCACTTAATTTCAGTAATCTTTGATTGAGAGTTCCTGCTATATTCGCCTTATCATGCCTGTCGATTGAATTAATGACGAGTTTATAAAGTAATTGTTCAGAATTTCAGTTAGTTCAAACATCATTAGGTCAGCACACTTTGTATCTTACAAAACAAAATGGTTCAAAAATTGGCTTGAACGTGTTGTGTAAGAAAACCAACTACGCCATTTTGTTATGGTTTTCCTGTTTATTATGAAGTTTTAATACTAATAAAATGCAATCACCGGCCGGCTATGTCGATTGTAACAACAATCAGGGGAACGCGCGTCCTGACCAATCCTCAAGGTGCCAAGACACCTGCGCAAATTCCTTACGATGCATTTCTCACACACCTCATTGCATGTTGCGCAAAAATTATTCTTCAGAGTTATTCGAGTGGCTTAGGTTACGTCTAGGGGCTTGGCTGAGGAAAGTTTCTCATAGAATCCTTTTGTGTCTGGGGATTTGTTTTGTACACAACAAACGCCTGGAAAAGACAATCAATTGTAATTGAGAGCATTTTGGAAAACAATAGTCAATTGCGTTTATTATCTACTCCTGAAACTGATCAAGGAGTTCTTGTATACAAAGAAAGTATCACCATAGTTCTAATCTATATAATGGATTAATGTTCGGCCTAGATACCTTCGGCCTAGATACCTTCCGTCCGGTGGTACTGAAATATGTTTAAGAATTCTATAAAAAAATTATAAGTGACTACATATTTTTAATAATTAATAAAGTTGTAATCACGTCTTTAAAAATTAATGATACTGAATTTGTAAGTATTTTCACAGGACAATGAACCCATTAAGATGACTAGGCAAAAATCAACCTTGAACTAAAGAGCCTCAACTTCAACGTTCCTTTAGTTCCTAGGGTTCGAATTTTATTTTTGTTTCTTTCTTTGGCAATTACTTAGGGGTATTTTTCAAGAAGCAATTATAGTGGATGATTTTCAAGATTCTTAAATAATTTTACTTGTTAATTTTTAAATAATACTTGGGTACTGATTGGGCATGCATAGTTCAAGTATTTTTCCCCTTCTCGGATTTTAAAAGGACTTTGTTCAAAAAGAATATTCCAATTAATTTTGGATTTTTTGTAATAATTTTTAGAAGTATTTTTAATGATGATTTTCTTTCTGATCATAGCAATGTAATTAGTAGTGATTTTTGACGGTAATAAGGCGTTTTTCTTTTTATTGATCTACAAAACTTTATAGACTGTATTCTAGATTATAAGAAATGCAATTATTGATTGCTGTTATTATTGTAACCCACTGCCCAATCTTAAAGTATCCTGCTGTCGTTCCAGAAGTATGGGCTCAAGTCGCACTCAGCAACTCTTCGATTTTATATTGATATCACTTCTCCTCTCCGTCTTTATAGAAGTTTCCTTGGGTTTTCTCTTCTGCCACGGCCTATAAGAAATCAGCCCTCCTCAATTATAGAGTAAGCATCTGCTGTGATAGTATTGAATGGGCCCGGTTACGGCTTATGATGACTATGAATATAATTAACATATATGCATCTTCAGCTGATCTTCACTTCTAGGTCTACCATTGATCCAGTGTTTCAAGAACGTCCGTAGGTGCTCTAGAGTCACTCCTCGATATGTTTCTGTACAGAGGCATAGTGGAATCATAATACAAATACAAGCACACTTACTTCATCAACCGAAAGATAAAGGCTGCGGTTAAAGGAAACTTAATTGTCGATTTAGTTAGTTGATTTGCGTTGACCAAGAGTTATGCTGGGTAGGTGTCTAATTGGTGACTACATTATATTATACTGTAGTCCAGTAGTGGGCAATAGTTCCACAGTGATTTTTAGATTCCCTTCTTTTATGGTGCGGCCTCTACCTTTACTTTTGTATGTAAAAAAATGTATTCAAAATCTAATGATAAAGGAATCAAATTACATTTCTAACTCAACTGACCTTTACCACCGGTCACATATCTCAGCAGGCCTCAATGGCTCCCCGATTTTTTTTTGCGATGGCATTCTTTTGTTATATTGAAATACTTCCACGAAATTCTAAAGTATAAATAAAATTTTCATTTATCCCCACAAAAGAAGAGGAATTCTTGAAAGTCTTTCTATCACCCCCACTGAAATGTTATTTATACCAAACATGCGTCTACAGGAATTATTTTACGTAAAAATCTATTTCCTCCTTTTTAGCATTTCCTTCTCTTTAGACATAAGGAATGTAAGTGAATCAATTACCGATGCCAGATTTAAAGTCAAGCATATTTAAATCGACATCAAAAGGTGTTCACCTGAGGTATTACCAGGAATAAGGAGCAGGCAGCTAAGTTACGGGCGAAAGAACGTTAGCATAAGGCATACCGGGATAGGCCCGGGCTACACCCGGCTGTGGATTCGGTAAAATGGCAAAATGGCAAGCAAAATGACGACAGCCTTCTATCCCGAGTCTCTTCCAAATTTAATGGAGTAAAACGATTTGATAAGAAAATTCAATTGAAGCGGCTGTATCGAAATGAAAAATAGGAAAATTTCTGCTTCTATCTCCGGTGAATTGTGTACCGGGCACGGTATACCCATCCATGGCACCGTCGGTGTGGGGAGTGGGGGAAAAGCCTATTTTATTGAATTTAACCTCTTATCAGTAACGGATTATTCAATTTCTATCTGGTATTCAGCGTGTGTGCCGGCGAATACAGCGGGAATATACAGTCGCATTCGCAGAATTTTTATGTGCACAACAATGGGGGCCCCTTATGAGACTTCTTTTCCCTAAATATTCTCCGTGCACGTTAACAAACTTCATTTCAACACTTTTGAGACTCTCTCTCCAGGTAGATTGCAGAGAAAAGGACGAAATTCGATAAATTCTTAAACGCGACGAAAGATCTCATTTTATGGCATCGAATTCAATTCACCCCCATTGTGTGCTCTCGCGCCTGCTGCCGTACCAACTACAATACCTCCATATACAGGTGTTGCCTTCGATAAAGCCGGGAGGGTCGTTATCTAGTTCCATTTTGGATACATTGGGATTCTGCACTCGATGATTTGTCAAGGGCTTTCCTCGCTTTGTTTCCGTAAATTTCCTTTTCTATATTTACACCGGGATTAATCCTTTTTGTGCCATCGAATTTCCAACAGTGCTTCGTGCTCCTTGATGGGAATGTGTAATTGAGTGGCAATTGGTAAATTAATATGGAATAATTTTCATGAATATTTCATTTTGATTAAGTATTCGAATGTGAGAGTTGATGCCAAGGGTATTCTTTTTCGATATCAATTTGAATCTGACATTTTTTTCAAGGGTTTTATTCTTCAAATCGAAATTTCAAATAGAAAATTTATTAGGGTTAAAATTGTGACTGGCCAAAACTATATATTGGTATAATTGTATCTGCCAAACTAATGTACTATGGCATTTCTATTGACGGCTTTCTATATTGCATCAATTTCACTTAATCATTGCTTGAGGTATTAATTTATTTAATGGCTTGGTATACCATTCTATTTAAGGCTGATTAAGCTTTTCCATAACAGACTTGGAAATGTGCAACAAAATACTGGAGGATTTTAAATGTCACAGTTCCAATTGAACAAAAGAAATATATACTTGAAATGACACCCTCAATTATAATGGTAACAAAGCTCGGCACATCCATTCAATTATATTTGAGTGTAGCTTAAAAATTCGGAACAAAACCTAGCTGTGAGTAGTGCACTGTTTTTACTAGTGTGTATGGGGAAATTTTGTATGAGGCAGTTCTAAGCTTAGCCTGGTACCGTTTGTACTTCCAACCCTTTATATCGTTAAGTACTAGTCTAGTAGTAACCTTAGCAATATATTTTTGGTTCTTCTTGTTCGACGGCTCTACAACTGGTATCCGATCCTGGCCTCGCAACTGGTCTCTCCACCGCTCCCAGTTTGGCACCCCTAAGCTCTGAGCATCCTGGTCTAAGTGTCCTTCCAGCGGAGGTTGGGTCTTCTTAGGGATACGATTCTCGCGGTTTAATGTAGGGTGCGGTCAAAAAGTCAGCTAAATTCGCATTCCGTGAATTTAATCCAGGCGCGGATCGAGCTCTCAAAAAAGGTTGTGGTCACAGCCACCCGAAAATCGGCCAAGTGAGAATCGGAGTATGAACTCGCTCATGATCGATATAGTGCGTTCCTACAAAGGAGATGTTTATAAAATCGGCGGTGTTCCACAATTCGAGTGGAATGTAATAGAAATCGGAATTTAATTTCACTCGAATTCAATATCGATGTTCCGAATTTCGAATCACTTTCGAAAACAGAAATCTGGCTGACACTTGAAATTTATGTTTATTTTTATGTTAGTTTGTGTCCGAGTTCAAAAAATTAAAAAAATTTGAGCTCCAAAAAATGGATTTGCTAAAGCTTTGTTCGCATGTTGCTGCTGTAACAGGAATAGTCATCAGTATTCTCAGTGAAATATATAAGTTTGGGAATATTATTTCCATTGATCTAGTTTGTATATATTTCAAGATATCTTTAATGTCTTTCTTCCCAATTACTATTTCATCACATAAATCGTTACCGTTGATATCATCTTCTAGTACAATTTGCAGATCCTTACAGCATTTCAATAAATCTTCTTTGTCAGTTGTATATATATCAAACATAAATCCCCAAATTTCTTCGAACTCCTTTATTTGTGCAAATCGTTCACTCATTGAGGCTAAACATTGATCTATAATAACATGAAAATTGTGGATTTTAAATTTCTGCTGCAGATTGTTTGGGGTAATTTCATCCTCAGCTTCATATTCAAACTGCCTTTTCTTCCTTCTACTTCTAGTTTGGGTAAATTCCGCTATTACGTCAAGCTGTTCTGAATATCTTTAGCACGTTCGATTGCCCTTTCGAACCCAGATATTCTATATCCTTCAAAAACTCGGTGTAAATTCTCAGCTGATCCACGACTTTTTTGATGATAAAATCTGAATTTTGCAACATTAATCATACTTAATATATCAAACCAAATGTTTAACAATACCATAAATAGGAAATCTTCAATGTTTTGTATAAATTAATTGTGTATTAATTTCTACATTTTTTGCTGGCGTGGGCCAGATTTTAAACCACCGTTACCGACTGACTGATGATAAGCTTGATCAAATATTTCCTTTTTTCAACTATTTCTGTATCATGTTGCCTCACAATTCTATCCTGTACGCTTCCTGAAACCATCGAGTGTTTGAAAGAAACGTGTATTTCCGTGGACTGTTTATGTATCAAGGATTTTCGATGCTCTTGTAATGCTTCTCCTATTTTTTTCCAATAATCATAGCCGCTTGTAACAAACTTTTCGTTTTGAGCACGTAAGTTCTTTGTATAGAAGTTTCTGCAAACAAAACAGTAAGCTTTGTCTTCATTGATACTAGTACTAGTGAAGCCGGATTCAAGCCAGCTTGGATCTTAGAAAAATCCATGTATACGGGGATCGAATGCAAATAGGATCAAGCGGAATTCGATGAAAAAGCGAAACAACAGTACAACGATACGAAAACTACAAATTGTATTTTATGTTCATTGCTTTTCCATTACGTTTGAATCCATTTAAACTTCAATTACTCAATCTGACAATGTCAAATACGCAGATTCTCACTTTCAATCTTTCGATCTCGGGATCGTTAGATTTGGTCATGTATACGTGGTAACTATACTCAATCCAAGGACATTCTTCATAATATTTTGAAAAAAAAGCATCTCTATCTGTCGCCGATTTTTTTTCTCGGAAAATCTAAAATTGGCCTCGATGGACCAGTATGCTGCCTTATGCTGCCTGATCTTACCACTAAAACCATACATCGTGTGTTAACACAAATTTTGAGGAAAATCAACTAAGGGTGATTATGTTGGAGCTGCGATAGATGGTAACAGAGCTGTGACAAAAGCTATGACAAAGGCTGTGACAAAAGCTGTGAGTAGCGCGAATAAAGCAGTCTTACCAGTTTCTGACAGAAGTGCAAACAGAACGTTGACAGTAGATATGACTGAGGAATCAACATCCATCTTGATACTAACGATACAGAAAAGTAAAGGAGAAAAGTAACCAAGCTTTATCGCAGCTCTTGTCGTTGGTAGCGACCAAAGCCTGAGTCACCGCGTTGCTCCAATATAAACAAAAGCCGTGTTTTTTTAATGAACTATATAGGTCTTCGATCCAGTTCATTAAAAAAACGACAAGGGAAATTTCACTAAGCGCCATCTTCAGTGCTTTAAATATATTAAAATTAATCCGAAGTTGCGTGTCAGTAAACAACTGTTACACGAATTCCCCTCTAGAAAATAATAAATAAGTTTCTAAAAAATAAATTATTTGTTTCATCCTGCCTTCAAATTTGCTCTCGTCACTTCTAAGTTGTTTTTATTTTAAATGACGTTTTTCCGACAGCCGGTAAGTATGCTACATTCCGAAAAGAAAGGGAAATTTTGAAATTTCCCAAAACCTGGATAAATACCTCGATGAAACCTGGGTTTTCACATTTGTATGGCGAAGAACTATACAGTTCATTAAAAAAACACGGCTATAATCAGACCTCGCAATTTGGTCGCGCGCTGTTCTGTCCTGTCGTGATTTTATTGCTTTTCTCGTTAAGTGACCCAATTTTCCAGGAAAGAGATATTAAAATATTATAATATAGCATTCAAATATTTCTCACTAACACATCCAATGGCTCAATTAGTTTTGATCATCTAATTCATTTCATAGAACGTTTTTTTTGTTTTTTTACTGTTCTCATCTATAGCACGGCATACAGAAACAAGGTAATGTAAAAGACTGTATATAATTTTAGTGCGACGTCACTTGGCGACCTCTTCCCATATAAAATCGAAGTTGTTGTTCTTTCTCCATTAGTGCTGACGTCATTCGGAGACCTTTTTCTACGATAGTCGAAGCTGTCAGTCTCTTTTACTATTGCGGGGTATTCACAGAGGTCGTGGAGAGCAGGCGCAGGGCGCGGTACCCGGTAATCAAGCCAACAAGTCTTCTGACATCATTTCTACTACGCCCCAACAAATATTTGGCCGTATTAGGAAGACGGCCCAGGAAGGAACCGCTTAGAGTTGACCAGTCCAGGCGTGGACCTCCAGCGTTCAGTATGTTTCATCAAAGTCCGATCGGCTAGGGCCCTTTGCAGCAAGCTACTAGGTACTCCGATAGCCGGCTCTGGACAGATGAATGCAATGTCGGAGCCCTGTTTAACTAGGGCATCCGCTTTTTAATTTCCTTTGAGCCCCGATGTCCCAGGACCCAAACAAGGGTAACTTGATTGAGAACTCCCAGCTCATCAAGAGCACGTTGGCAGCCCCAAACTCATTTAGACTTGGTCCTACGGCCCTAATTGCCGCTTGGCTATCAGAGAAGATAAAAATCCGTTCTTTTTGGTAGACCCTTCTTAAGTTCTCATGAGTGCATGCCAGTGGAAGACAGTTGCAGGTGCCTAAGCTTATCGCTCTGCTGAATCTGGGGCGTTCGCTTCAGCCGCCCACACCTGACTCTATTTTGGAGCCATCCGTGTATCATACTATTTTTTTGTAAAATTGTTTTAAGCCTTATGTAACATCACGGGTTTTTAATAAGTGATTCACTTTTATTCTGGGGTGGGCCAGTAGGATTCTGGGGTGGGCCTGGCCCACCTGGCCCCTCCCCTTGCTACGCCCATGCTTTATGCTCAGAAATGTTAAATTCCCAACGTCAGAAGACTGTTCTATAATTTAACTATTGTTAACTATAGGCAGTGTTAGTGAATATGAATAGATTGATTTTCTGATAAAATAATTCTTTAGTATCAGATTTAACTACTAACGCAGAAGTAAAAAATAAATTTTCAACAATATTTTAATATAATTTTTGGTATGTTGGTATGGAGATTTATGCCGTAAATATGCTCAGGGCGACGGCACTCGGCCACGGCGAATGGCCCGACGAAATTAGTTGTGTGCACACTCTATGAGTGACGGCGACACAAATTAAAAACACACACCGCAATAATCATCTTGGACAGACGCATATCCCAGCAGGAAATTTACACATTACGGAATCGATGCAGTAAGTGATAGCTATACTACTTCTTCGATTCCAAACATCAATGAAATTTAACACAGGGATGTCATTGAAAAGCAATGCATTCCAGACTCACTTGCGATATCACCGAAAACTGCAGCGGTTTGATTTTTGGAATGATGTGCTGCCAACACTGCGAAGCGGGCGGAGTTTTCGAATGCAGCCTTAAATTGTAATTTCAATTTCGCAGCGCACGACGCCTAGCTTTTATTTTTACACTTTTTCACTTTTACTGACACTTACCGTGGAAGGTATGAAAGAGGAATACCAATTCTGCATTACATTTTGGTTTCCAAGATTCATAAATTCCCTTTCATTGCATGAATACATCGATGAAAAAAGGAACCTATTCTCTTTTTTCCTGCTGGGGTACTACACACGCCCACAGGAACACACGAGACCCAGTAGGACTTGTAAGCTTACAGAAGTACTGAAATGAGCCCTCACTAGTAAGGGGTAGGCCTTACCATCCCCCTTACAGAAGTACTTATTTTTACACGCGATGTCATAGGAGCTAAGGCCTTAAGCTGGTGACATATCCAAGCGTACATGCTTGCATTCGTTGACAGATAATATAAAAGTGTGTGTATTCAAATGCGACCTGACGAAATATTCCGTGCCTGTTCCGCATGCCACGCAAATGTCGAGCTACTTTCAACTTTTTCTTCATTGCCGCATTCGACATAGGACACACAAGCATACACAACAAACACATGCGACTCGTTACTCAGATTTTTGTGCTATCTGTGAGAGCGGGGACGGAACGCAACCATGCAATTATGTGTCAGTGGAAAATCTCCGCATATCAGGGAGCCGCTGAATGCACTGCATGTACGCTTGTATATGTCACCAGCTTTACTTTTTACTACATCGATGGTAAGGGGTAATCCATAATTCGACCCAACGAAGTTAGAAATTTACCCGATGACTTATTATTTTCGTATTTTTGTAATTTGAGTCATCGGGCAAAATTCTAACTTCTTTGGGTCTAATTCTGGATTACCCCTTACCATCTGCCTTCTCTTGTAATGCGTTATGTAAGGGCTCTTCTAACACCTAAGAAAATATGAGTAGGTACCCCTTACCAGATGACTACTTATATCAGTGCTCCATCGGTGCTCATCTCCATCTATAAAATTCCTACTGGGTAGAAACACAAATCCATGCCACAGCACTCATGCATTTTTGACAGGCGACGGCTACGAAATAGAAATTAGATTGATTCGGTAGCCACGCTCGGCGGCGTCGCCGTCGCAGTCGTCTGCAGATTGTGCGCCTTCATATATAAGCCGTGTGTTCTATTCGTTTTTGACAGTCGCCGAGGAAAATAGTTTCGCCGTCGCCCTTAGCATGTTTACAGCATTAAGTAATTTAGGCGCCCTATGCAAAGGCATTAATTTCGGCGCTCCAGGCATTGGCCTTGCTCGCCTGTAGCTTGAGCCGGGCCTGCATCAGAATGTCACATTTAGACTCTAAACTACTTAACCGATTTTGATGAAATTTTTACAACTTCAAAGGATATCAAAACATAACACCGTTATGAAAATCGTTCCCTATATGTTTTTTGGGTCGCTGATTACGAAAATCGAGGTCGCGCAGTCCTATAATATGGGTATCACCCTTAAAAATACAAAAAAAACACCCACAGCTAAGGGTTTTTCGCGATAATTTAAATTTTTTTTCTTCTTTTTGCTTAAAGTTTGGTTGAATAGGTATTATCAGCCAAAAATTAATTATCCTCAACCCTTATGCCGTATTCATCGTTGCGGATGAGTTGTGCCGCACTTATGCGCGCGCATACTTTTTGTATGAAAAATTGAGCATTTCTCAATTTTGGGATATTTTTGGGGTTTTTTTTCCTCTCTAGAAAAAAGTTGAATCAACTTCAACTTTTGTGCGGCGGTTTTTTTTTAAAATTGTCGAGAAAATCATATGTTTTATGTCAAGGAATGCGATTTAATGAAATATTCATCATCATCAGGAGCTCCACAGCCTATTGTTGGCCTTGGCTTCCTCCAGCATTCGCCTCCATGATTCTCGATCTCTGGCTCGACTTTTCCAGTTTCTTATTCCCAACTGCCTCAAGTCTTCTTCGACGTCATCTATATATCTTTTCTTAGGCCGGCCGGGTCTGCGTTTTCCGGACGGTACTTTCCCCAGCACTATCTTTGTCGGGTTCCGTTCCGCACATCGTTGGACGTGACCAATCCATCGCAGTCTGTTTATTTTGATCACTTTGACAATATTTGGAATCTTGCTGATTTCATACAACTCTGAGTTGTATCTTCTTCTCCAAATGCCATCAACCTGTATTCCTTTGTAGATCGAACGAAGAATTCTCCTTTCAAATCTTCCTACCAATGCTTCGTCTGCGTTTTTCAATGTCCACACTTCCGAACCATATAGTAGGACAGGCCTTATTAGTGTCGTGTAAAGTGCCAGTTTCGTCTTCCTTGATATATTTCTAGACGTCAGGTGCCTGCGTAGACCAAAGTAGCATTTATTAGCCAGTGCTATTCGTCTTCTGATTTCGGCCGATGTATCATTACCTTTTGTTATAATCATGCCGAGGTACACAAACTCATCTACTGCTTCTATATTGTAGGTGTCTATCGTTATGTTCTGTCTGCTACTTCTGGCGTTTTTTGTGTACATATACTTTGTTTTGTGCTCGTTTATTTCCAACCCGATTTTTTTTGCGGCTTGCTCAAGTGCTACAAAGGTCTCCTTCATGCTCTCAAATGATCTTCCAAGGATAGTTATATCGTCGGCAAAGGCTAATATTTGCACTGACCTATCGAAGATGCACCCTGATGTGTTAATCGATGCATCTCTTACTGCTTTTTCTAGGGCCACGTTGAATAACAAGCAGGATAGTGCGTCGCCTTGCCTTAATCCTCTATTTGTTCTGAGGGGTGGGGATAGTTCACCATCTATTCTGACTCTACACCTTGCATCTTTCATCGAAATTTTCGTCAGTTCTACTAGGTGATTAGGTATTCCGAGCTGCTCCATAGCATCAAATAACTCATTACGGTTCACACTATCGTAAGCATATTTGTAGTCGATGAATAACATGTGGATGTTTATGTTAAATGAAATATTGTTTGTATAAAAAATTTGTATAAAATAAAATGGAAAATATATGGGGAAAAGGTAGACAATTTTTGCCAATGAAATATTTTCTAGTATGTATTTATTTGGAAACATTAAAATTTAGATACAAAACTGCAAGCAACATTGATCTTACTAACAAAACTTTTACAACTTATACAAATTATGTCAAATTATCCAAAATCCGCGGCACACTTTATCCGCAATAATGAATCGTAGTTCAGCCGATTCTCTTTTTGGGAAATTTGTGCGGCGCGACTCATCCGCAACGATGAATCCGGCATAAAGGGAGTAAAACTACCCCTAGATCAAAGTTGAATTTAAAAAAAGATTGAAATTTTTTTTGCATATCTTTTTGCTCCCTTTAAATTTTGGGGCTTTAAAAAACTGTATAGGACGAAGAAAACAGGCAATTACAGGCATACTCAGTAGACCGGTTCTCGTTTGATTGCGTAGGTCAAGCAGCATTGGACGCCGTTAGTGCTTAGTTGGGGGACTGCTTGGTAAAACAACACCTGCGTTTGGAATCGTCTAGGCCGATGCGGATGCATTTATAAATGTTCATGCATGTAGCGGGAGCGTGCATGCCATGCCTGTAGCGGGAGCGTTCATACCCGTGTGGCATACCCATTTGTTCGCTGTGCGTCGTAGGTGCGGCGCGTGCATGCTTTTAAGAAAATTAAACAACTAAATTATTTTTACTCGGGTTTGAATAGACTAGGATTATCAATACTTTCGCTAAATTGTCAAAGTATAGGTGCGAACGTACAAAATTTAGATGACGAAGTTGTAAAAAATATGAATGTATTACTTTTATCAGAAACTTGGATGAAAAATGAAGAATATGATGAGGACTCCGCTAACGTTTTAACATCTCATACAGATATACAATAACGCTATCGCTTAGTCACGATAAATCACCATGAAATGTGTGTAGGCAGATCTATGGCAAAAAAGGGACAGATAAATTTAATGATAGTTATTTATGTATCGCCGCATAAAATTTTACGCGAAATAATGGAATTCATACATGACAATCTCCACTATTGAAGGTTCAATTTTACTAGGTCAAAACTTCAACGAAATCCCCATGATTTTTAGTGGCGATTCAATATTATTTTTTCATTAGATAAGGCCGTATCAGAAGCTAAAAATATGCAGCGTTCAGCAGCAGCACCAGAGCAACATGCTGCAGTCAGTGTCAGACGCTAGTTGTTTCCGCTGTGCAGCGCACTTTTTATTTGACAGCTAAATCTCCAATTAAAAATTTAAAAATCGCACTAGTTCTATCAATTATTCCTCCATGTCCTTTTAAATAATTTAAAAAAAAAATTCCGCGTCTCCTTGTTTAAAATCACTTTCCGCATTACGAAGTGTCAAAAATGCTGCATATATATGCAGCAAAATTAGGATTTGAGATGAAAATGCAGCACGCTGGTCTGGTGCTGCTTTGCTTGTCATTTTACCCTCCTCAGCCAATAGAAACACTTGTGATTGCAGCGCTGCAGAGGTTCTGATACGGCCTATACTAGGTCCGAACTTTGTGGATGAAGGGGAAAGTGGGGATGATCAGAGGTACCACCGCACTTCTCCCTTCATCCACAAAGTTCGTGAGGAACGTTCTTGGGAGCGAAGCGTCTAAACAGACCCAATATTGACAAAAGTACCACGACATAACAATGGAACCTCACTTGATGCAGTTTTTACGCGATTTTTAGACCAGTTTCAATCGAAAGTATTTCGGTTATCATAAACCTTTTGCTTCGTTGTTAGGTTTTAATGTACATAGGAATTCGTAAATATTGATATTTTGAAATTGTACTCGTCTCGTCACTATACTTCCTGCATCTGTATCTGTCGTCGGCCTTACCTTTCTGAAAGCGTACTATATATCCGACAGACTTCCACTATATCAATTGCATGTTACAAGCTGGTTAACATTTTAATAATCGCAAAAACCACTGTAAAAAAATTGCACGCGTTTGGTTTAATTTGACAGTTGACTGCAAATCAGCTGTGCATTTTCGGCATTCAACATAAACTGACTGCGTATTTAGCTGACTTTTTGACCGCACTCGTAGTGTTAGTGAACACCTGAGACTTGAAAACCTTCGAAAAGACTCGGTGATTAATATCACACACGTAAGCGAGATCTACAACGGCGTGTGAGCGGAGTCTATACGCACATCGTTCACCAATCCATAATCTTCCAAGTGTAAAAGGGCAGAGACGAAAATTACCAAACACTAGACCAAAAAACAATGGGCGGCAAGACCCGAGATCGCAGATTTCTGAAATGCATGGCATGTGATGCTTCATGCCTCAGCGCGCCGACTCTAGGAAACACTCTCCAAATTTCTGATCAAATTCGGTTTTCAACAAGTGCCGAAGAACCTGCCTAAAAGCAAGAAGAAGTCCGCCAGCGTAAGTCCCGATTTTGAGGATCTTCTTAAAAAGTGCAATATGGCGAGGAAAAATCTGAACACTACAAACAGCAAATGCGAGTCGTTTAAATGGCTGTGTAGTAGAACAGACTCGGTCAAACGAAGGTTTTTCTAAAGCTATGGAAACAGCAGAAATTCATGTTCTTACCAAAAGGACAGGCAATTCGGCTTTTGGAAGGTATAGTCCAGTAAGTGAGGGTTTTTACCTACAAAAACTATTAACAGGCTATAAAAGTATGTAAAAAGTTGGAAATTTTCCGTAGAATTCAATAAACTATTTTTAAAACAAATGACGCGCTTGCGTCCTTTTCAAAATGGCGGCCAAAGTTGGCGAAAAACAGTTTTTTACGTTTAAAAAAGAGACGGCGTTGTACAAAAAGGAGTTAAATGGCAAAGTTGTGTAACTCTTTAAAAGGTCAAAATATTAGTTTTTTGCAAATATCTCCTAACCGGTATGTTTTATCAAAAAAGTATTTACAAAGTTTGTAGATTATGCCTACCACGAATCACCCCTGAAAATATTAGCCATGTAGAAAGGATTTATTGAACGTCTGATGACCTATGCAAGTCGCGAATCTTTAAAACGGCGATATCTCATGAATCGCAATTCGTACAGGAAAATGCATAATATCTTTTTTGTAGATAATCGCAAAATCTACAAACTTTCTAAAAACTTTTTGTGATAAAACTTACCGTTTAGGATATTTGCAAAAAACTAATATTCTGACCTTTTGACCTTGAATAAAAATATTTGGCAGAGGGATTCGACATTTTCTTTATAATGATATTTGTAAGGGCTCAATTTTCAGCAACTTCAGAATTATCAAACAGTTTGAGATTTTTTCGTCTATTTTGACTGGACTATAGCACTAGCTAATGCGCGTCGCATTATCGAGCTGCGAGTTTAATTGATTTTACAATGCTCAGCAACGCCTGATAAAGTTGCGAGAATTTTTTATTGAAAGTAGAAGTATTCAACAATAACCCCTGCAAATTTTAGCGACTTATCTTAAAAGATGGCGCCACATGAAATTTTTCAAAAAAAAATTAACTCGGCTCCAGAAGGTCGGAGAGCAAAATTTTTTTTGTAAATTTGTAGAAAAATGTTAGCTATCGATTGGCAATGATGGCATTACAATATAATTAAAAATCACAAAGATATTCATGCTTTTTTGGGATATAAAAACAAATCGATCTTTTGACTGATTTTGCGCATATTACAGATCTTTTTGTGATATGCGCATTAATTGCACATGTAAGCGCAACTGTTAAAGACAATTCTGGTACCGGTCGGGTATAAAAATACGATGACCTGTATGAGCTATTGGACATTGAAAAAAAAGCGTTTTTTTTTCGAAAAAATCGTTTTTGTTTTGCAAATCTGTAAAAACGTTCTTATTCGAGTTATCTTGGACTACACTTTCACCCTGGTTCGTTAAAAAATATCGTCTTTTCACGGAGCTACAGGTATTTCAAAAAATTGCGGTTTTTTGCAATTACTTATTAAGTTTGCAATTTTTTGAGACTGGACCAGGGTAGCTCGATCCGTTTAAAGAGTTACACAACTTTGTCATTTAACTCTTTTTTGTATAACGGCAAGTTTCTTTTTTAAACGTAAAAAACTGTTTTTCGCCAACTTTGGCCGCCATTTTGAAAAGGACGCAAGCGCGTCATTTATTTTAAAAATAGTTCATTGAATTCTACGGAAAATTTCCAATTTTTTACATACCTTTGTAGCTTAAAAGTTTTTGCAAAAAAACGCGATGTTTTCGACAGATTTACTGGACTAGTAGTCAACATGGCAATTGGCCTGGTAAGGTCAGCTATAGACAAAAATTGCGCATTGATACCCCGCAAAATGCTTTCAACTCGGCGGGATGGAACAAAATATTGGTCGCGTTGATCAAGCTGGATCCACCAAAGTACCTAGTCCGAGTGATCGGGGAGTAGATCGCTTTATAATGAATCGGTCGATGGGTCGAAGGCACACAAGATTACTTGCGCAGCTCTCTACTATGGATCACAATATGTAACGATGTATTGGGAGCGATGATCGATTAGAGGCTAAATTTTACGGCATACTTGGAAGACACAGCGGATAAAGCGTCCGCAGTTTTGCAGCGTTTGCAAGAATGCTGCCTAATCGGGGGGAGGGCTCAGACGGAGTCTCGAAGGAAAGCGTCCGCCTTCACAACCCAAAATATGTTATAGAGGAGACAAAAACCAGCTTGGTTATTAAAAAAGAAGAAGTGTATGATGACATCTCTCTTCGTCACGCAAAGTTGCTGATGCACAGTCTCCACTGGTGTTTCTACAAAATTTGTTTCTAGTCTGACCAATTCATTTACTTTGCGTTGCTCTCTATATTCCGGTGATCTAGTTTCGAGCGTGGAGTAATAGAGTGTTTTCGGAAACGTCCTATGACTTGCAATCATCAGAATCAAGTGTTCGGAAACTAGTTCATGCATTTGCTGACAATTCTAAAACAACTTGACTAATCCTGAGACAGCAAAATTTTGACAAAGATCAAGTGACCTGTGCATGTGATGAAGAAGGAATGCTTTGTTGTGTTTTGCTTTTTTTGATTAAATTTTATTGACGTTTAAATTTAGTTTAAGCTGAAAATAATGTAGTTAATAAATCTCGTTTTCTTTTAGCTGCTCCATTTTGAGAAGATTGATTGTTCGCAGATTCATGAAATATTTCATCATTTACATTTTTTCGCTTTGGTCTAGTTCGATTATATTCACACCTTGCTTTTTAATGATAAAATTATGCAATAATATACAAGATGAAGCTATGTACTTGGCCTCAGTTATGTCATGTATGGGTAAACGTTTCAAAATTGGAAATTTTCCTTTTAAAATTCAGAATGTTTGCTCAATACACTCGTGTTGAACTTAGCACAAAATTAAATTTTCTTTCCGATGCTAAAATATGCCCATTGTCTCGAAACGGAACCATAATAAATGTATCGAGCGGGAATGCGGAGTCTCCTAATATGTGGTTCGTTGGGATACTACTCTTTAATAACATTCATATAGCGTTGAATTTTTGGAATTTTTCAAAGTTCTTTCGTACTTTTTTGATAGTTAAGTTCACAAACGTCCAAGGATTAAAATCACTTGACAGCGAATTGTTTCCAGCAGATGATTGTCAATAGGCCAAAATCAGTCAACAGACAATGCAATTGTCAAGTCATATGATGTTTCCGAAAACACCCATACTGTACTCCCTGGAAGAAAGCTCAATAGGAAAGGGGTCGGTTGCGCCTGGAAAAAACACGTGGACGTTGTAAGTATGTCCAATGATTTCTCTATAAGTCTACTGAGGAATACATAGAAGGCCATAACAACCACTTCGCTGTATATTATTTTAACCCCATGAGCCTTTTAATTATTCTCCGCTGATTGCAAAATATTCCATTGACATAAAATTACTAACTTCAAAAGGCTCCATCCCATAAAGTTGCATTTTTGCTGATTTTCTCAAAATTAAAGGCACTTAAATGAATTATCCATTATCCTGCAGGTCGCTATCCAGTATTCAGGCATGTTTGCAATCCATTTAATTGAGTTTGTTACATGCCGACTTTAAAGGCAGAACAAGAATACTCAATCATTAAGAAATTAGAATTGCGAATTTGAGCTTTTAATTAATTACATTTTGTCCTTTGTAAATAACCTGGCTTCCACGTTCATGTTCCGCTCTGGTGTATGCCGGAAAGATTCGTTACCAATTTAATTTTATAATTAACATATCCAAACCGAAGTCATCCCCACGGATTAGCAAATGATGGAGATGAGTTTATTCAAACGATTCAAAACTTTCCGAGTGCCTCTGCTGACGACTGACGACCGGCAGCGACGACGGCAAACCGGCAGCGACAACAACGACAACGTTGAATTTTAGTAAGCCAGACATGTTCACTCCTTTCGCAAGAAAACTTTGCTCGTTTTAAATTAGAGCTTTTTACAAATACCTTAGAGAAATTTCTTAATTATAACTGATTAACATCAAAAGGATTATCCGGCAATCCCTGGGATGTATGTAAGCTCCTTTGTATGTATAACGTTCCACTTTAAAAACGTGACTACCATAGCAATGTTGGCCACGGCTTAAGTATGCGAGAGGAAGCTTCTGGTGTGCTAACAATGGAAGGACCGGCGAAATTTGATAAATCCTCATTGTGGGGCCGGAGAGTATGCCATGACCCCTCAATTTCGGGCTAGGAAGCAGTTTCTGTGAATGACATCGGTATTTTACCTTTTTACCCTACTATACTTCGATTGACTGTTTCAATTCAATTAGGAGAAGTTTTCTGCATTCTTGGTTAAGAAGGACTCAAGTTGCTCCTTTTCAGCTCCTTGTTTGGTTTGTTTTCCAATTGATTTCTCGGGACAACGAGAGAATTTATGCCATTCCCAGTCTTTGTTATACTAAAATAGTTTGACGTATTGAGCTTGACTAGACCGAACCTGGCCTGCTGCTGCTATTAAATCTCCGTTCCGGCAAGGTGAGAATATGGAATGAGAAATCTTTTGTAGATTCTTTTAAAGCACGTCGCTATAAAATGTCTAGGATCAAAATTTAGCGTTCTAAATGGAATGTGGCAGTGAGTTATGGATAAGGTCTTTTGTTGCAAAACTGTGCTATTTGTAGCTGTGAATTGGTGAATTTTACTCAATTGAATTAGTTGAGTTGGAATTGTCCTTTAGGAGATTTTTTGATACTCAGCAGGTAACCCTTTTCCTACTAATCTGTGTACAATGAATTTGGCTGATCGCTTGGCCTATCTTTTTAAATCCTTCGTTATCTTTATTAACAAGAATATCTAAACTGTCGTACAAGGCCCATACCTGAAATTATAGTCTATTGACTATGTATTTTAATAAGGAATTAATTTGTCAAAGGTATTTTATTGTTTTATATGTTCGATTGTATATTAAAAAAGATAAATCCAAAAATGCTATTAAATCTAGGCTTGGACTTTTGAGAACGGAGAAGATTGGTCCATTGTTTAGTTTTTCAGCAATAACTCAAAAACTATGCATTTTTATAAAAAAAACATAATAAGTTTTTTTGTAGAGAATCGAATTTCCTATCGAATAAGCCCGTTTTGAAGTAAACAACAATTTTTTTTCACCGAAATAAGTCGAAAAAACTCTTTTAAAAAAAACCGAAAAATTTCAATTTTTCGTTTTTTTTGACATTTTTGTGTATAACTTTTTTCTGGGTGAATTTAGGTATAGGAAGTACTCAACAAAAAAGAAAGCTGACGTAATTTCTGTTAAAATGGTGTCCAATTGAAGAATTTTCGATAAAAATTGACTGAGATACAATCGATCAAAGTTACTTTCTTTTTAACGATAGTACTACTTTGCACTTTTATACCATGTTATTTTTAATTTCTTAACGCAAAAATTATTTTTACCTAATTACAAAATTCTTTTCGGTTCATTAATGATAACTAATTGGACCCAGCAATCGAAATAAAAAAAAATTTCGAGAAAAATAAAACAAAATTGAAAAATGAAACAAATTTTTTATAGTTGGAAAAAGCAATGCCAAAAAACCAACTTTTATTATCTCTTAATGTCACATATTACATTTTACCGTTTAATCATATGATTTTAAAGGTATTTGTTCAAAAATATAATATTTACATGGTCTTAGATATACAAAAAGTTGAATGAATTAGAAATTTATTGATGTTTGAAGATTGTTTTTTTGAACGATACATTTCTAATATATATGAAATGATATTTTCAAATTGTCATCACTTCACCAACATCATTTTGGACATCTTCTGCCGTAACTTCTGGAGCATCAGCATTCTCACAATTTATGCCCATACATTCTTTGCAGAACATGGATCAGCTAATTCCTAATTTTCTGCAGCCTCAATCTCTGTGACAACCTTTTAAGCATCCGCAAGCTATTTGCTGCAATAAAGTTTGCGGTGCAGAAGGTTTGATTGTGGTGACTGGCATTAATCTATTCTTAAGCTCCGTGTACACTCGCAAGAAATATTGCGCAAATATTGCTGAAAATAGTCTGTTTTTACACTAGTTTGCTGCAAACGGTTTTCAAATCTAGTGCAACATTACTTGCCGCAATTTCTTGCAGTACTGTTCACACATGTACAAGTAATCTTTCGCAATTTCATTTAGTCACTTCATTACCGCGTTTGTGATTAGGTTGAAAAGTTGAGCCGAGGTTGAATTGAAATTTCGACCATCGTATATGATGTCGAGTTGAGTTCACTTTGGGTTGAAATAGAGTTGAACTGACATCAAAACACAACCTCAAATTTTTGAGTTAAATTCTCATATATACATAGATACGATAGCATCTTTTTGTTAATTCTTTTTCTATATTTTTAAATATTTTTTTGATTTCCTAGAGAGTTTCCACTATAATGATGTAGGGAATTTTGTTCCTACATTATTTCTAGCAAAGTTTTTGTTTCCTGATGCTTCCAAACATTTCTTTTAGCCATTGTCAAAATTAAATTTCCACTGTTATTATTTAGTTTATATAAAAAAATAAACCACGCCGCACCGGCCAGAGTTAGGATTCCACCAACTTTTATTCAAAGAGTTGAAAAGTGAAGATCCTAATTCTTCAAAAAATTTTATGAGGATGTCTCAAGAGATTATCTATTTAGTGCAGTAAAAAAAGGCCAAAAAATGAAAAGATAGGTATAGTCTGGTAACAGCAAAATTATGGTTTTATCCTGTTTGGGATATCACCAGGAGTATATTGGTAAGTTTTGGACCTCGAAAAACTTGTGCTACTTTTGTTATAAACAATTAAAGTTTTTTTACCGCGTTTTTCGAGCTTAAAATGTGAATTACTCCGGTTATATAAGTCGGATCGCGGCAAAATAAATACCAGTCTCTTCGTAATAAAATTTCCAATAAATCCTCGTTGGTTTCAAGTTACATAACCTACAAAACTGAAAAAACGAGAAAAATACAGTATTTTTTTTCAATTTAATGACCAAGACAGTCAACTGCACCAATTTGCATCAAACTTTCAAAAAATATACTTTTTGATGTTACAAAAAGACTCTGAAAAATTGGTATTAAAATACTGAACCCGTTGGCCAAAATTGCATTTGTTATCTAAAATTTTAAATGCCCGCCATTTTATGCCATTAAGTCCTAAATGAAAATTTCTTTTTTCAAAATGTAGGTTTCGATGCCACCTTTCGAATGCAATTAAAAAAATTTTTTTAATGTAATTTTGGTTACTTTTTTTTTATTTGTTTATAACTCAAATATTAACAATTGCATTTTTCGGCCATTTCGAAAAAAAATTTAAAATTTTTTATCAGATCTGGTAGAGCATTTTGGGACCTTTAGTTTAAAAATAAATATAGTTTAAAAAAACTAAAAAATACGCTTTTATTTTAAAATGAACTAAAAAGTAAAAAATAATTTTGAATGTAAAGTTTTTATTGCTCCAGCCAGTATAAGAAAACAACCTACCTTTCGAAATGTAAAAAAGCGTGGGGCTCTCTATATTCTTATTTTATTAACACCGGAACTTTTAGCTAGCGCCCCACGCTTTTTTAGATTTCGAAAGGTAGGTTGTTTTCTTATACTGGCTGGAGCAATAAAAACTTTACATTAAAAATTATTTTTTACTTTTTAGTTCATTTTAAAATAAAAGCGTATTTTTTAGTTTTTTTAAACTATATTTTTTATTTTCTATTTTTTAGTCTATTATATGTATGTGTTCGGCCATTTTGTAGTGACCGCCATATTAGATTTAAAACGACATCACAAAGCTTACTTTACTATACTCGTCATACACTTTCATTTGATACCCATACGGAGTGGGTTGTAAAGAAAAAGGTAAACCGCCATTTTGTGGTGGCCGCCATTTTGAATTTGGAAAGACGCCCCACAGCGAAAAGTATTCTATTATCACATCCTTTTATTTGATACTCATACCGAGTGGGTTGTAAAGAAAAAGATAATCCCCCATTTTGTGTTGGCCGCCATTTTGAATTTGGAATGACGCCACACAGATAATAGTATTCTAATTGTCACACCCTTTCATTTGATACCCATATCGAGTGGGTTGTAAAGAAAAAGCTAGTCCGCCATTTTGTTTGCCGCCATTTTGAATTTGGAATGACATACAGCTAATTGTATTCTACCTGTCATGCCGTTTAATTTGATACCCATGCCGGGGGTCGGGGAACACAATAGCAAAAATCGACCGCCATCTTGGAACCGCCAGTTATAATGCTTGTAAAAAATGTAAATAAAACTTAATTTTTTTTCGAATTGATCACATGAAATTAATAAGTTTTAAAATGATACAGTCCAAACTGTAGCTCAAAATATGGTTTTGTTAATTAACAATTGGCCAAAACGTAAAAAGTTAAATATCTCGGGTTTACGTTAACAAAAATAACCTTTCTTTTTTCTAAATTAAAGGTCCCAAGATTTTCAACCAGATCTGATAAAAAATTTTAATTTTTTTTTCAAAATGGCAGAAAAAATGCAATTGTTATTAATTGAGTTATAAACAAATAAAAAAACAGTTACCAAAATTACATTAAAAAAATTTTTTTTTAATTGCATTCGAAAGGTGGCATGGAGAGCTACATTTTGAAAAAAGAAATTTTCATTTTGGACTTAATGGCATAAAATGGCGTGCATTTCAAATTTTAGATAACAAATGCAATTTTGGCCAACCGGTTCAGTATTTTGATACCAATTTTTCAGAGTCTTTTTGTAACATAAAAAAGTATATTTTTTGAAAGTTTGATGCAAATTGGTGCAGTTGACTGTCTTGGGCATTAAATTGAACAAAATACTGTATTTTTCTCGTTTTTTCAGTTTTGTAGGTTATGTATGTACTTCAGAAACTTGAAACCAACGAGGATTTATTTATTACGAAGAGACTGGTATTTATTTTGCCGCGATCCGACTTATAGAACCGGAGTAATTCACATTTTAAGCTCGAAAAACGTGGTAAAAAAACTTTAATTGTTTATAACAAAAGTAGCACAAGTTTTTCGAGGTCCAAAACTTACCAATATACTCCTGGTGATATCCCAAACAGGATAAAATCATAATTTTGCTGTTACCAGACTGTGCAAATAAAAATGCTTTTTTTACTGCACTAATTAAATTGTGTATCACCTTTAATCGGGAAAAAGGTCACGAAAATGAGAGCAGCTATTTCTGCAAATGAAAGACTATATTGACTCTGAGGATCCTCCCGACCACAGCCTTAACCTATCCTATCCTTTTTATATTTTTCTTTCAGATCAAGCTTGCTGCTAATACTAAACATTGCACCATGACAATTTACGCAAACTTTAAGTCGAGTCGACAATTCTAATTTGTAGAAAAATTTCTATTGTAGTCGACATTCATGATACCAACTATAGACTTTAAGTGTATTCGACTGTAAGTCTATAGGGAATAGACTCTCGCGATAAGCCCCTTACTTGTTTTATTTTAAAAATAAAAAAATTAAAATATGAAATCATAGGTTACTCGTACCACTCGTTGAGCTATGTATTCCGAATCCCACCAAGCACAATTGTTTTTTTCCTTTTATCTTGCGCAAGACCGAAATAGTTTTCAAACTGGTTTGAAGCCTGCAATACTATTGCGCAAGTCGGAATTCTCTTGTCCACACTGGCAAGAAAATTCTCTCGCAAGAACTTTCTGCAATGTTGCAGGAGTTTGCGCAAGCAGCTTGCAAGTATGTTTACACTGGCAATTTAAATTGCCGAAATCAACTTGCGCAATATTTCTTGCAAGTGTACACGCACCTTTAGATTTTTTCCAACCCCACTCTAACGGATTTAAAATATTTCCTTTCCATTGTTGAATCACGTTCTTAAGCCGTGCTGTTTAGTCGCATCAGAAAGTCTTCGATAATACTAGTTTACACGAAAAATGAACCTAATGAAAAAATGTTTTTTAACCTAATTTGAGGTTGCTGAAAACGAAAATGACACTCATTTATTTTTCCAAAGAACCGTTATCGAGAAATTAGCAAAACGCCTTTTTTCCATTTTTTTTCATTTATTGCCAGATTCTCGAGAACCGAGAGCCAGCTTAGCTTAAAAAATGCACTCTTTTACGCAGAATACTCCCACCTATCTAAAAATGTAAAAGTTAAGGTCATTTTCGTTTTCAGCGACCTCAAATTAGGCTAAAAAACACTTTTCCTATTAGGTTCACGCAATTAAGCAAAAATTTGTAAACTAGTGAATCTTTGAATACGTTGTAAGCGACAGTTACTTCAAATATAACTTTTAACGCCATAAACAAAAATCACTATATTTTCAGATGCAAAACTGATATCATCAGGACTTATATTATCATTGAAAAATACTTCAAAATATTTCACCAAAGATAAAATTTTGTTATTGACATGGGTAAAAATAATTTTTGGGTTATAGTGGAGTTCCTGGAGCGTTAAAAACATGAAAACCTCGGATTTCAGTTACGGTGAATGAAATTTAAAAATTCAAAATGGAATGTTTAGGTAATAATATATATAAAAAAGTTTACCTATTAAAAAATTGTGATCTTGATTTGAATGACCGAAATTCAAAATGGCTACTCAAATTCGCCAATTGTGTTCCGATTTCCATGAAAATCAGTATCTGGGGGTTTTTAAGGAAGCAAATAACGAATTTATGTTCAGAACTTATAAATTCAAAATGGTAAGTCTTCCACCTTTTTCAATATATTCAATTGAGTGTTCTTCGGAAGTCGGTACAACATGATAGTACAGTACTGCCCAGCATGTAAAATCTCCTCAACGGTTGCCAGATCATTGTGTGATAGGTGTAAGTATGACTGTGCCTAAAATGAAGGTATAATGTGTATTCATCAATGCTCCAATATACGTGTTCTCATATCTGAAAAATTAAGTGATTGTTTTTTAACCCATAGCTCGCTTAGTTTTTAAGCTATCAAGTCCTTCCAAATGGCATTTTGTAGGTTTTTCCGAGAGCTATAAGCTCATATAAATTAAACTTTCTTTCACGCCTTATTTTTGAAAGGGTTTGAGCTGAAAGGGCTTGAACAAGTTACTATTTACGAACATATGCAAATTGTAAATGGCCATATCTTACTCAATTTTTATCCAAAAAAAGGAACAACCAAAATTTTCAGAAAAGCAAAACCTATGATTCTGTACTCTACAAAATTTTGGGTATCATTAATAGTTTTCGAGTTATTTTGAAGGAAATGCAATACTTGGCAAAATTACAAAAAAGCTCTCTTCACTTCAAGCTCAAATTTTTTCAAAACTAAGCACTGTAAAACGGTCAAACTTCTAGAGCATATATATTACAAGTACATTAATAAAGTGAATTGTGAAGTTGTACCGATTCTTTTCAATGGGGGTGGTAATTAGGGGATGATCTTCACATTTTTTGTCACCGAAAAACTAGGGACCAACTTTATTTTCGTCATAACTCGCTTAGTTTTAATGCTAGGGTGTTTTATAAAAAAACAAAACTAATGGTTTTATCAAGCACTTAAAAAAAGGTCTAATGAGTTTTTCCGAAAAATGCATTGTTTTTTGTTTATTTCAAGTTGAAACTTTCAATTTTGGCGTTTGACAAATAAGAACCACCCTTCAACAAGCTTTTACTATTTTTGTATTGGGTCTACAGACACATTTTTAATAATAATAATTTTTTCGCTAAAATACTTACTTTTTGAGTTATTCGCGAAAAACTGCCTGAAAACGTGGTTTTTTTAGTTGAAAAATTGACATTTTCACTTGCGAATAACTTGAAAAGTATTGACTTTCAGAAAAAACTTTATAGAAGAAAAGTTGCTTAGAGTTAGCCAATCTATCTATTCCCGGACTTATTTTCAATGAAAAAATTTTCACCCCCGAGAAGGGGTGGCATTCACCACCAGAAGCACAAAAAAATTTTTGGTAAACTTTCCAATTTATAGTATAAAAAACAAAATCCCACCTCGACCACGTAAATTCATTCACCGTAACAAAAGTCTGAGGCCAAACCCCCCAGGCACTCCACTATTAAGAAATTAAAAATAACATGGTATAAAAGGGCAAAGTAGTACTATCGTTAAAAAGAAGGTAACTTTGATCGACTGTATCTCAGTCAATTTTTATCGGAAATTCTTCAATTGGACACCATTTTAACGGAAATTACGTCAGCTTTCTTTTTTGTTGAGTACACCTAAATTCACCCAGAAAAAAGTTATACACAAAAATGTCAAAAAAACAAAAAATTGAAATTTTTCGGTTTTTTTAAAAGAGTCGACTTATTTCGGTGAAAAAAAATTGTTGCTTACTTCAAAACGGCCTTATTCGATAGGAAATTCGATTCTCTACAAAAAAACTTATTATGTTTTTTTTATAAAAATGCATAGTTTTTGAGTTATTGTTGAAAAACTAAACAATGGACCAATCTTCTTTGTTCTCAAAAGACCAAGACTAGATTTAATAGCACTTTTGGATTTATCTTTTTGAAGTTATACTTCTTTAGGCGCTTTTGGACAGTGTGCCCAACTCAGGGGGTTTCCCCCTAAATTTAGGGGGAAAAAACGTAATTGGGGGATTTTTTGGGGGGTAAAAATGTTTAGGGGGTTTTTTAGGGGGATTTATTTTATATTTTATAATATAATGTAATGATCTTTTTTTTAATTTTATTATAACGCCGAAGTTGTTTAATTTTTGACTTGAAATAATTTCATAACTGCAAGAAAATATCATGAAATATTATTAATGACGCTACAGCCCAAATCAGCCTTGGCCTCCTCTAGGGCATTTTCCTAGTTTGACGGCAGCATATCACCAGTTCCGGATGTTGAGCATTGCCTCTGCGTCAGTCCTCACAGAGTCTATCCATCTCCTCCTAGGTCTGCCTACTGGTCTATTTTCCGAATATTCTGCTACCATGAGCCGTTTTGGGATACGGTTGTCCTCCATCCTGATTACGTGCCGGCTAGACTAGTTTGCAGAGACCGCGGAAGTGGGGTTGCAAGGGTTGCGGCCGCAGCCCCTGATAATTTCGAGGGGTGGCGCCACAACCCCTGTGTTTTTGAAATCAAAAAAAAAATTATTTTATTTGTAAGAAAAGTATACGTTTTTAAATTCGATTGTTTTTTTTATGTGGAAGACTAGAGCTCAGAGAAAGCCCTTTGTACTGTCGACAATCTATTTTTTTCGTACAAAATGCAATGTCGAACAGCAAGCTCTAGTCGATAGATAGAGAAGGGAAAGAGAGAAGTGAAGAAAGGAACTGCCGCAACCACTTACTCCCAACCATTTCTATCGCGACTCTGTCATCGGGGCAACGAGAAACAACTCGCTGGAGTGTTATGCCTCCTGAAACGAGTTGAATCCCAACAACCAACCGATGACATGCGCTGGTGGAGCGGGGCAGTGATAGCGGAAGGCTATGACAGGAGGGAAGAAGAAAAAAGGTGGGAAAGGCGAAGGGCCGTGGTGCTGCGGGAATTCGAAACCGGCACCTCTGGGATGGTAGCCGGGCGCCTTACTCCCTAGACTACCGAGGCCTACCGAGGTTGTAAACAACATTCAAATTTAACAGAGAAATTTCATTTTACATTTATTCTTATACCGAATTTGAAATTTTGCTATTAAATTACAAATAAATAATTGTTCATAACCATTTTATCAAAGATTATGTGCGATCGCACCGTCGTGCATCTTTTCAAGTGTTTGCAGATCGGCGGGAGATTCGTCAAACGTTATTAAAATAAAAGTTAACAAATGAATATATTTCTATGAATCAGTTTCGATGTAATATTACCCGTCGAACGAACTCTTGAAAAATATATGGTTTCGACGACGTTTCTTCTTCATGATGGTCTCAGTCGTGGGTGTTTTTGTGCGCCTTTGTTTGTGTATCATAAAAAACGCAGAATTTGCAATTGTCTTCAACATAAATCAGCTTTATCGCAAATGGATAAAAGATTATTTTTTTCTCATGAGCAAAAGGAAGAAAGTCTGGAATAAAAAGATTTTCTTCTATCAAAGATTGAAACCTCACATTTAAATGTAAAATATGTAAGTTTCACTCATATCATAAAAAAATTTATAATTTCCTCAAACAAAAAGGTTTTTCTGACCACTCAGCACTATTTGACACGTTTACTTAATGGAAAACAGATGTGATTTTTCCAAAGATCATAAAAACGACTCTTGTCTTGTGACTAACTAACTATTACGGCATGAAAATTCTTGAAAAGATCTCGTTGTCTTTCTCATATACGAGGGTCGTCTCAAAAGTAAGTTCAACTATTTTTTTTAAATCCGTGTGTTTGGCGAGAAAAGAGTGGGAGTCTCAGGGAATTTGCGTCTGGATGTAGTGGCAGCACTGTAAGGCGCCCATTACACGATAGGTTTTGCTGCCAGTTTTTCCACAGTTTTGCCTACGACTGACGGAAAACCTAACGTCTAACGTGTTGACTGACGTAATACTCCGTATATTTTGATTTCCATTAATCATGACTGGTGGAATTGATGGCCGCTTGCATGAACGTGTAATGGCCGCCTAAAATTTCTAAGCGCATGCGTCGATCGATCCGCCAGCCAGGCTTCAGCCACTATGGAAATTCCAGTCGCTCTTACCGCCAAAACACCAAATAAAGCAAAAGTTGTGGAATCCGCGGGAAAATGGCAAACGTTCTTTAGGGATTCCAAGGGGGTGTTGTTGATCAATTACCTGCCCCGTGGGACCACGATCGCCGCTGCACGCTATTGTGAGGTGTTGCAACAACTCAGTAAGGCGATCCAAAACAAAAGGAGAGGAAGTTGACAAAAAAAACTGTTTCGCAACTCCAGTTAAAATAAGGTTCCGCGGTCTCTGCTAGTTTGTTAATTTTTATAAACGTTGGGAGTTATGCTTCATCAAAAATGTCATACAACTCGCTGTTGTATTTCCATGGAGGCTATACAAGGAGACAAAACTCCGTGTTGTCAATTTTCGTTTGATTACACTAGTTTACAAAATCAAACTTTTTTTGTTGCATAAAATATTTTAATGTTTTTTTACTAATTTGTGGTCACTGATTTCAAATCTACACTCAGTTTTATTGTATCAGCTCGAGTTTTATTGGTTTCATTTGGTACAATTTTCACATAAGCTTATGACGAAAAGTACCAAATAAAGCCAACTTTAACATCAAAATTTGCTAATATCTTCAAAAATAAAGGCCGTAACACAAAAATTGTCTGAACATTATTTATAGGAAATTGTCCATGCTTTCCAATTTTGGAAAAAAAAATATTGACTAACTATGTATTTTTGGGGAAAAAGGTAGTTGAAGTTGATATTTTTGTTAAAAAAAGCAAAATTTTGACTTTGATGGCTCATATCTCTGGAAGTTGGTAGGGTAGAACCTTCACTTTCACAGTTTTAGATAGGTGGGAGTATTCTGCGTGCAATGCAGTTTGTAGTTTTTTTAAATAAAATATTTTAGTACGGTGAGAGTATTTTTTCTAAAAAAAAACATCCCTCGTTATAATTCATAAACTAAAGCTGATATAAAAAAACTGATAATATATTTGAAATCAGTGTCAAGAATTAGCTTAGAATGATGTAAAATATTCCATGCAACAAAAATGCTGTTAAACAGTGTTATTGGTGGCGCTGTAGTCAAATGTACCCCAAAAAACATGGCCGATTGTATTTATCCGGTTCATGGCAAAGTTCGTTTATTACTAATATATTCTACGTTTAGCAGCTTACAGCTGTTTACCAGCTTCTAAATTCGATTTTATATCAGTGCGATTATTCGTAATTAATCAATTTTTGATGTTTCCAATGAATTTTTATCAAATTCATGTGGGGTACATCGGACAAAGGTGACATCTGTGGCCAAAAATGAACTAGAAGTTTAGTTTCTTCTACCCATCCGTTTCCTGTCATTTTCCCCATAAGAGTTTTGTCTCCTTGTATATTCTCCATGTGTATTTCCTTCGCCATATTTCATCCTCTCTCGTTGGGGCTATTATGCAACTGAGAACTTTTCCCTCAAACCTATTGGCTTGTTCCTCTATGTTCTAGGTCATAGCCCAAGGCTCCCTACTATAGCACAGTACTGGTGGTACATATTACTGTTTTGTAGAGTGAAAGTTTCGTTTTTCTGTGCACAAATCTTGAGGGCAGTATTTGTTTTTAGGTATAAAAGGCTCTATTAGCCAGTAGTATTCGTCTGTCTAGTTATCTCACCCTTTTCCTCGTTTCCTTTTGTAATTGTAGACTCAAAGGTAGGCTGTGTTATCGACTACTTCGACTACTTCTAGGTTGTGTTCGTCGATAGTTATATTTCTTCCCATTCTAAAGCTTAATTTACATATTCGACATTTTTCGGCCGCGCCGCTCTTTTTTAAGATTTCAGCCAATCAGAAGCAATTTCGGTCACGTCATATTGTTTTTGATTGGTTGAAATCTTAAAAAAGAGCGGCGCGGCAGAAAAACGTCGAATATGTAAATTAAGCTTTAGTCTTCGAGCTCTGGACTATTGCATCACCTTTGTTTTCCCCTCGTTGATGTTCAGGCCTATTTGTCCTTTGCCGTCTCTTTGAATTAGACATAAACTTCTTTTGCTGCCGAAAGGACCTTCCCACGATGCTCACGTCAACACCGCATATCCAAGTAATTGTACAGACTGTGTCGCTATCGATACACTTCTCCGGAGTGACGTTTTCCTCATCACCCATTCTAGGGCCACGTCGTAAAGCATTGGGCCAATCTATCCGCTTGGCTAAGACCTTGTCCGACTTCGAACCCTTCTGCTACTGCATTTTGGATCCTTACTTTCGCCAATGAGGTATTGCTATATGCAATATTATTATATAGATAAAAATGTAACATCCACTGTGTCAGCAATGCCGAATTTTGCATATTGCATACTTACTATAATTTGATAGAAAGAAAATATTTACAGTTCCCACAGTTTAGGGGGTTTAGCGCTGATTTTAGGGGGTTTTTGACTCACTTTTAGGGGGAAATTTTTGTCGGTGTTGGCCACACTGCTTTTGGAAAATATTATGAGAGTGAATTTTTACCGAGACGCGAGACGCAACGCGAGACGGTGCTGGAGAATATAGGCGAAGGGGTATGGAGGGCAAGCATTTCAACTCCCATTCTTTAGCTGATGTCTGTTCACGATGTCGATGGGTGAGGGGGTTTTTATCCAGAGGCTATGGAGGGAAATAAATTTCATATACGATTCATCAGCTAAGCGAAGGTTTGGGCTTTTTGTAGGTATAAGAAGATTGGTAGTTGCTGGGTGAGGGGTCCTGTCGCGAGGCTATGGAGGGAAATCCGATCCGTGTTCTATTGATCACCTAAGCGTGAGTTTCTAAGGGCCAGTTTTACACGGGCCGACTTTTTCAGAAGATTTTTTTTGGTTGTTTGTCGGCCCGTGTGAAACTGGCCAAGATAATAATAAAGCTCTATGGAAACTGTACAATAACAAGCGATAATTATTTAAAACTTAATATAATTATTCAATCAGAAATTAGTTTGAATATATAATACAAAATATTTACTGTTATTATTTGGGAAAATAAAACAATGAACAAGATATTAATGGTTTTATTTAGCTTGACCTCGTATATTTGTTTGGTTCAAATCTTGCGACAGCTTTTTCAACTACTTCTACTAAACCGATTCTTATGAAACTTTGCACACACATTGAGCTAACGTGTCAGTGCAATCTGACAATTTTGTAAAAAAAAATCAAGATTGCTTTTCCAAGATTTTTCAATTGTGCTCCAATTCCATTGAAAATCGGTATCGGGGGCTTTTAGGGCCAAAAATGACGATTCTAAGGTCAAAATTTGAAAATTAAAAATGGCGGCGCCAATATGGCGGATGAGTTTTGGAAATGTGTTCTGAATCCATTAAAAATCGGTATCGGGGGCTTTTTAGGGCCACAAATGACGATTCTGTGGTCAAATTTTTAAAATTCATAATGGCGGCCAATATGGCGGATGAATTTTGCAAATGCGTTCCGAATCCATTGAAAATCCTGTGCAAATCTGTGGGCAAAATTTTAAAAAAATCAAAATGGCGGCGCCAATATGGCGGTACGATTTTGGCAATTACGATTCGATTTCACTGAAAATAGCTATTTGGGGGTGTTTAAAGTCGGAAATAATGAATTTGTTGTCAAAATTAGAAAATTCAAAATGGCGCTGGAAATATGGTATGCATAACAAATCACTCCACCAGAATTTTGAAAAAGGTAAAATCCAAAAATGACTAAAATAATATAATAAAAATAGTTAAAAAACACTTAAGTTAAATGGTTTTATTTTAAAACTACTGTACCAAAAACTAGAAAATAATTAGAACACAAACATGGACCTTCTGGAATAGTAGGAGTGCTGACTTCTAATGTCGTTTGCCAAGGGGCACATTGTGTCGCTGTGTCAGCGAATTAAGTAATATTCTGGGACTTTTAACAGACTAAAATAAAAACATGGGGCGCATAAAAACCTGTACACCTGTATAAATAAGAACAACTTGTCTAGAAAAATGTGTTGCCTCTCTGCCGGAGAATGGGTTGACTAGTAGGTGATTTTAGTTAGGATTAGAATCCGGTATAACCGACGGGCTGGAACGTGTCGGCATCATGCTGCTTCCACCTGCCCACGCACGCAAATAACAAAAAATCCAATAAATAATTTGCATGCAAATTAAAAATTAGTCTTAAATCACGCCAAAGAAGTATAACTTCTAATGCGCGTACATAAGTACACACACCCGCTTTTTTTTAATGTACAATCGAACATATAAAACAATAAAATACCTTTAACGAATTAGTTCCTTTTACCCCTGTTTTTTCGACATAGTCAATAGCCTATTAATGGAGAAATATGAACGTTAAAGTTTTTAGCAGCAAGCAAGCAATACAGCAAAAACTTAACTTAAAATTTATGTCGTTGTATTCTTGTCTTGTCTTGTCGTCTTTAGTCAATTACATCTTGGTTTGAATCGCATCAACTCCTTTACACCATTACAAACCTCCTTCCTAGCCAAACATTGGCAATTTGTTGTTCATGAGTGCATCTATTTACAACTTACAGAATCACAAAAGTCGCATCCAGCAGCAAATTTAACACTTTCCTATTAATTATTACCGAAGCGCTATGCAGAACAGAAACGAATGCGGATCTCTTCTCTGGCAAGATTCACAATTTGTCGTTTCTTCCTGCTTGCTTCAAGTCGAGCTTCAAAATTGTTGATTTCCCATTTGATAGTCAAGTCTCAGTGCAAATTTGTTTATGACTTTTCATTTGAAGAGGAAACTATCCATTCTTACGGATGGATCCATGGTCCACAGAGCAGTAGATGCGGGAGGGGTGGTAAATAGCTTAGAACTAACTTTTGTTTCCGTGTATGGTTCATCTATGATGGGGAAGCTGTCTTAAGGATGCTCGAATTGCACCAAGTTGATTTGTCTGGAAAGTCTTGAAAAGGAGGAAATCTTGAATTGTTCCGTTTCTTTGTAAAATTTTGTTTGGCAGACTTTCTTGTTTGGAATGGAAAGTGCACGAAACATTTTGTTGCTTAACAAAGACAAGTAGTAATATAGTTTTCAACAAACGTCAACTTTGCCCTGGCACATTTCACATTGTTTTGTAATTTTTGCGCAATCTTTGCATCTGGTGAATTTAAATATATTCTGAAATTTTCATTATGCTTCTGTAATGAATGCAACAGATTTGAGTATGATGGATATGATAAATTTCTTTGCCCTTTTAGTTATGAGTTCTTCCGCTGGGTGCCGCTACTACGCAGTTGAATCAGTATACAAAACATAATTCTTGAGGAAGCATATGTAACACCGCTGTGTCACGTGTTTGGTGATTTTGTAGTGGAGGACAATGTTTACATATAGTATTGTGTCTTATTAGTCCCAGTGGGAAAAATTTGGAGCGCTGTTCAGGGGAGCTTACTTTGAGCGCTGTTAAATATGCTCCCGAGGGAGCATTACCGGAGCTTTCATAAATTTTATAGAACGAAGAAAATGAGCGATTATCTTGATGACCATGAAGGGTGGCATTAGCATACTCAATGGACCGGCTGTCGTTCGATACGAAAGACAAGCAGCTTTAAAAGTGGTTAGAACTTAGTTGGGGGCCTGCTTTGGTAAAGTCACACTCGCGCTTGGAAAGGAAAAGGCAATTTTAAAAGATAAACAAAATAAAAGCTTTTCGATACCCGGAACACATATCCACAGGCGTCCATGAAAATTCTTTATTAAAAAGCTTTTTTATAATGCTCCTAGAACGCTTTTGAAGGAGCATAAAAAACGTATGCTCCCTTGCAATGACATGCAATGTTAAAAAGTATATGGAACTGGAGCGTAACGGGAGCGCTGTAAGCTTTTTAAGGAGTGTTCAAACAGCGCTATTGGAGCCCTCCATTTCCCGCTGGGGTATAACAGACCTCCCAAAAGTTCTAGGACAAATCAAAATTCTCATCATCATTAATTTCTTACTTGTGTGAATGCGAAGCTTGAAAAAGAACATGCAAAATTTTCAACGGACGCTCGGCACTCCACCGCCATACGCTTTCCCTTGCCGGAAAGAGCTTTTGCGTCTAGACCCAAGTGTCCTCGTATATAATGGCCTAATGCTATTACTTATCTATCTCTTTATGGAGTACGACTTATCTATATAAATTTATCATAGAAAAGGTTAAATTTTATACAACTCTTTTCAAGTCCCAACTTATTTCACAGAAAATTCAATTTCCCCTCTAGAAACAAAATTATAATTTTCAAGGTAAAAAGTTCACCTTCCTCACACAAATTTAAAATTGAATCGGGTTTATAAAAAGGAGTTGCTGCTAATAAAATTAAAATTAAATTTATAGAACAAATTGCCTTAAAAAATATTTCGTGCAAATTGTCATAAAATCATAGTAGATTTATAGAATTTAAAAGGTGTTGTCTAGACCAACATAGATTTCAATCAAATTACCAAATCATAAGATACTGGACTTCAGATTCTCTAGGATTAGACCTAGAGGGTGAAAATTAAATTAGGGATTCCAGGAACTCAGGTTCGTAATCCTTAGAATTTTTTTTTGCTTTTAAAAAATGAAACTCAACAAATTCAGGAAATATTTTTTTTTAGAGTAAATTAATTTCTCAGAATTTTTTTTACCAATAATTTCTGAAAGTATGTATGTACGTAACTGACTAAGCTTGAGAGTCCTGAACATTTCCTGTGAAAAATTAATTAAAGCTATATTTTTGGGTGTACAACTTAAGCCTGCCTGTTACACGATAATACTTGGCTTTTTGAGTCCATATTTTGCTGGGTACAAGGTGGACAAATTTTGCCGGATCTTATATTTCAGTAATACGACATGTCGTAATTTTCGGGCCTCTTTCTCTGGTATTTTAACTATGATAAGTTCAATGAGGGAAGGCAGATTCTTTAATTTAGTGAGATAAGAGTTACAAGATTCAAGGTATTTCCGACTAAAGCTTGGTGTTTGATATTGCACTCTACATAGGATAGTCGACAGTGTTTACCTGGAAGATTTTTATAAAAAAAAATGTCGAGCATAAACTCTCTATGACTTTTTGCAAGCTGTAAGACTTACATACTTATTGACTGGACCTGGATTAATGCACCAATTTAAATTGTGTAAAGACCACATCACCAATTTCGTATCATTGTATTGTCGTTGAACAAATCACCTTTCCCACTGAATGTGTACTATCATTATATTCTGAGTAGGGATGCAACATCGTTCTTAAAAACATAGATGTATGAAAACATCGATGTTGCCATGACAAACATCGATGTTAAAAAACTTCGGTTATAGAAGCGATACATCGATGTCTTCCCAATATTTTAATTATCTCATCTATCAGACGACTTAAAACCTGGTTAGAGACATTTTAATGAACATAAAGGAACTAGATTCACATATTCAATTATTATCTAAGTATGTAACTATAATTATTACGTATCTAAGCAACAAAATATACATACTAATCATTTTTTTAACAGTGTTTAACCCAAAACCTTAGCTTAGAGTGTGGGACAGGGTAAATGAGAAGTGCTGACAATCCAATAATTTGAATTATTTACAGTGTTTTTGGTAATGTCAACCCCCTTCCTTTACTAGGTACTAGTCCGGGGAAATTAGAAAAAAAACGCACGAAAGGAGACAAAATTCAGAAATGGCTGAAAATTGGTCCACAGCTTCCTTGGGACTTTTTAAGAAAACAATTTCTTAATCACAAAAAAAAATGGCCGCCGGAAATATAGCATAGGAAATATATTTTTGGACCAAAAACTAATTTTTTGAAACTTTGACCTTGAATAACTTCGAAAGGGTTAAGTTTTCGAAAAAATGACACAAGGCTTTTTTGTAGGCAATAACGTTTCGTATTGACTGATTAAAATTTGTTATCGAAAAAAACAGTTTTTGAGTGATGTTTTGGCCAAAAAGTGATTTTTGGAAATTTTGACCTTGAATAACTTTGAAAGGGTTAATCGGGTCAACATCTTTGTAAGAACTAAAGTTGTAGAGAATTTTATTGTCAACATTTAGGGCCTTTGTACGGGATTGTACGACCTATAGAAACCGAGATACGAGGAAAAATAACGGAAAACCGCTATATTTCCGGCGGCCATGTTTTTAAGGTATGATGCTCTATTTCTCCTAAATGTATACCGTCTTTTATCGAAATTTATCCTCTGCGGTGTGGTTAATCGCTTTCGCGGTTAAATTCTAATATTTTTCTTCTATTTCCAACTGGTGTGATTCTTTCTGAGTTTAAAAGATTGATTGGGGACAGGTAGTAAATTTCTTCCATAATATCGATGTTTAACAGTTTTGCCGTCGATGTATCGTTCATCAAAACATCAATGTTAACATCGATGTTCGTGAACGAAACATCGATGTTTTGCAAACATCGATGTATCGTTTGCATCCCTAATTCTGAGACACTATTACAAAACATAGCGTAGTGTTATTAGTATATCACTTACACTTTGTCCGTACTTTTTCCTGAAAAAAAAACTTAAAAAGAATTCGATTGGCTAACAAATATACAGTACAGGTTGTATCCGTTAAGTTTACAAAGCGGCAGCCTGTGGATAGGTTTTGGATAGGCGAACAAAAAATGGTATGGGTGGGGGGGGGGGAATCGTATCGGTTTGGTCGCTAGGGCGTTATGAATTTTTTTTGGTAAAGGTTTACGTATCACCCTGTATTTTTGTAACCCTATGACCTATCTTCATGAATAAGGTAGCACGGTACGCATAATACTCCTACCTATCTAAAACAGTAAAAGCGAAGGTTTCGGGTTTTCTTAACTAAAATTTCAACTAAAACCTCCATTTCGTACTTTTTTAGTACTTTTTCACCTAAGCTTATGTCGAATAGTACCAAAAAAGGCCAATTTTAAACATTAAAATTGCTTATAACTCTAAAAATAAAGACTGTAGCATAAAAATTGTGCAGACATTGTCCATAGGAAATTGTCCAAGCTTTCCAATTTTGAAAAAAAAATATTAGTTAATTACGTAATTTTGGAGAAAAATGTGGTTTTAGTTGAAATTTTAATTAAAAAAAAACCGAAATTTTGACTTTGATGACTCATGACTCTGGAAGTTGGTAAGGTAGAACCTTCGCTTTTACTGTTTTAGATAAATGGGGTATTCTGCGTATAATGTTACATTATTCATGAAAATAGGTCATAGGGTTACAAAAATACAGGGTGATACGTAAACCTTTACCAAAAAAATTTCAAAACGCCCTAGCGACCAAACCGTTACGATTCCCCCCACCCATACGATTTTTTTTTCGCCTATCCAAAACCTATACACAGCCGGCCGCTTTGTAAACTAAACGGATACACCCGGTACTGTATATTTGTTAGCCAATCGAATTCTTTTTAACTTTAAAACGCCTTAGCGACTAAACCGTTACGATTCGATTTTTGTTGTGCGCGAGGGGGGGGGGGCTGTAGGGTATGGGGGTGAGCCGAGCGGGCTAGTCTTTTGTTGCGGGAGAAATATATATTGCCGTACATGCAGGAGGTCCTAAATTTCTGTGGAACAGTCACTATGGTAATAGAGATAGAGTATAGAGAGTGCTGCTACATTCCTACGGTGGCTTAAACGGTCTATAGAGGCGCGGGTGCCAAGGGCCATCACCAATGAGTTTTATGGCACGATTTTGTACCTTGTCGAGGCAAGCCAAGGTGGTTTTTGGGGCGCCTGCCCATATATACGAATTGTATTCAAGGCGGGGCCGAATTAGCCCAGTCACTTTATACATGAACCTCTAAAAAAATCCAACTGGAAATTTTCCAGCGGGATTCTCTTTATTTTGGGGTCGCAAATAATTTCCCAAAAGTTCATAAAGCCAACTGACCGACCACTCAAGTTAGGGAGGGTCAAAGGTCACGAAAATCAGTTGGTTCTACGTAAATTTTGTGCAGGACATTTTTATGCAGATTTTTCTCACGAAAAAATTTTACTTAGCCAAGATTTACGTAAAACCGGCAATTTACGAGATATTTGAGAAAAACTGAGCTGTCTAGTTTGTGGTCCGAGTTGCCAAGGGGTGAGCTAACCAAGACGGAGGACCGCGTCGGATGAGAGGTAAGAAATAGATCAAGGATATGGGCTCCTTCACCTGGAATGTCAGGGACTCTCGTTGGACATTTCACAATTTGATGTAAATTGTTTAGGTTTGCAAAGAGCTCGGCGTCTTTGCCAGAAACACTGGTGCCATTTGAGTAATTCAGCCAATGTGCATTGTAAACGTTGAAATCACCCGCAACAATGATTTCACTCTCGGGTGGGAAAATAAAAATCAGGAAATCCGTTTGGTAATAGCATCGAAGGCTGAAGTGGTGGCTTCATTACTAATATTAAGGCCTCTGTATAGAAAGCAGAAGAATATGACGTGGTTATGGATAATTATTTTAATACAAAGATTATTAAAATCAGAGGATGTACTACTGTACACCTTCTGGAACGCCACGTCATTCCTAATATAAATGGCTACTCCCCTATGGGCGGAAAAATTGTGAGCTAAGTTATACCCTGCACTGTAAAAAAAATGTAAATTCACAGTGCAAATGTACAGTAAAATTACAAATCGTGATATGAAATACTAATTTACTACACAATTATTGTAATTTTACTATAAATTTTGTAATTTCACATAAAGAAATTGAGAATCTCCAATACTGCATGACGTAAATGTTGATTACATGAATGTGACCTATTTTTACACAATGTTGTGTATTTTTCTAAATCGTTTATGTAGGAAAATTACAATATTTCTTAGTATTCTTTATCAATGTTATGTACTGAACTTTGTACTGTAATTTTACAGTAAGAGGCGTAATTTTAGAACTTATATTATCAGTAAAATTACAAATTGTTCATTGGAATGTAAGGTTTAAATTTTCCCTCTCATAGATATAATTCACAGGTTACAATGGAATACTAAGCATATATACCCGATTGTTCTTAAGTTAAGGTCAGACCTTTGATTTTGGTCAAGGTCTGGGCAGTTCTTGTAACAGCCAAGAAATTTTTGATAATTTTTTAAGCTTAGGTCTGATGCACAATTAAAGCTTCAAGCTGCAAGCTTCAAGCTTCAAAAATTAAGATAAAAGGGTTTGTACAATGATTCACATTCACAGCTTCAAGCTGCAGTGCTCAAATAAAGCAAAACTCAGATGAAGCTTGTAGTTTGAAGCTTGCAGCTTGAGGCTTGAAGCTTTTAAAGCTTGAAGCATCGTAAACAAAATGCTATTTTTATGTATAGGGAGAGGGCATACACAAAAGTTTTGGAAATTTACAAAACTATGAAGTGAAAGCTCCAATACTGATTGTATTTTTACATCCCACAAATAATGTATATTTAATACACAGTTGGTAAAAATACGTAAAGTAGAATTGGAATATTCCAAATAATATATATTGCAAATTTGCAAAACTGCTTGTGAATAAAACTTTCAGTATTTTTTTTGTAAAATTACCACAGAAATATTTTACAGTGTGTCACCTGAAATCGATCTAAATCAAGATGTAAAATTCTTGTCGCATTGAGGACTGCTTTACGTAAGGTTTATGACCTCGTTTGTAGCTGGCTGCGCTGGCGATGCATCCATCGGGCTAACGGGAACGACCTTGTTGCAGTTTTCTGCCTTCTAATGCAAGGCGACTCCCGTCAACCGACCGGTTAAAGGAAGGGCTTAAGGCTGCAGCGTCGGAGCAGCCAGGCAGGAGGGGGGTGGAGGAAACTTACTGTTGTCCGCCAGTCCTTCGGTGTTTGAATTTTGCTGTTGGTGGCCTTCACTTGTTTTTTATTATTATTTAATTTTTTCTAATTATTGTTTGTTTAGATTATTGTTTTGTGATTTTAATTTTTTATGTTGGTTTGTTATTTTTGGGTAGTTTTTAATTTTGGTATATTTTATTGGTTGGATCGACTTGGTTCAGTCCAGACTTGTAAACTTAACGGCTACACCCTGTATATTGAAATTATCTTCGTTATTGCTTTAATTTTTTTGAAGGATCGCCGCTTCATCGGATCTTGCCACAATAAAGTACATAGCGTCGCCTCTTCGAAACTGATTCCTTGGATTAAGAGCCATTTGAGTCTTTTTCTGGCAACACCACTCATCCTTGGTGATTTCTCTATTAATATATTACATACGCTCATCGTTGTGTATGCGAAACAGCCAGAATAAGATACATAAAAGATTGTTAAATTGTATTGCTCCAAACGCTCAAGGTTGTCCAAAATCTTGATTCATATTCCTTTCCCCTTCCATCAAACGATTAAGATGCAATATGTATCATCGAAAAGTAATTTTTGTCCTTGAATCCATGAAATAAATTTGCCAGAAAAGCAATAAGATCACAACTCCTGTCAACTCTCGACCCGACATTCAAGTCATCATTTGCGATTATTATCTAAAAAGTGTTATCAATAAGAAGTTATCCTTTTCCCCTCTCGATATCAGTAAATAGGTGGCGGCATTTGTATAAAATCGCCTTAACGCCAAAGCGGCCTTCTTTATAGCAAAGCGTACACAAACACACATACTTATATTTAAAAAGGAAAATTGTAGTGCTCCATTTATTCTGCAGCTGAAAACTCATAAAAAAACCTTTATATGAAAATATAAAAGCGTTTATTGTTTTCCAGACTGCAGAGATGACCATGGCAGAGCTTTTCGAGGGGATCTTGTGGCCATTTTGGGCGATGCTGGTCATCTAGACCATCTCGACTCAACCCTTACGTCATTAATCTAAACGATGCCAGGGGAAAAAGGCAAGGAAAAACTAAATGGACCGTTTTATACCAGCGCTAACAATATTGTTGTTGGTCGCCTCATCTTGCGTTTATTTTTTTTTGTTTTTGTTTTTTTTCCTACTTTCGTCCTTGTTAGCCGGCTGGGCGTGTCCCCACCCCGACTGTGTTCTGCATTTGTTATGAAAGTTGACCATAGGCCGAAGCCATTTGGAAATGAATGAAATCGGCTGTTTGAAGATGATGACTAGAAATTTGCTGCCGATACCCTTAAGTCTGGCAGCATTTGGCATTGAGCTGAAAATGATTCTGGGACTAAATGACAAAACCCTCGACCATCACCAGCCAGCCCAGCCCCACTGGGCCCAGCCGACTCCATATCGGGAAAGATGAGCATGATGCGTCCAAAAGACCAAAAATTTTCCATGGCAAAGGACAAAAGAAGTAAAATATCGTAATAGGGTATTACGGGTAGCATTTTTCTTTCATGGGCTGCAAATGGTCATGCGAAGGCGTCGGAATACATACGAATGGATACACACAGAGATGAAATCATTGAAAAGGAAGCACTTCAGGATCTCATTATGTCCACATGATGCACTAAAAAGGATTTCCCTTCTGGGTAAGGGTTGTACTTAAATTACCAGATGTGAAATTTTACTATGCAAAAATACTGAGGCAATTTACTCAAAATTTATGACTAATCCCCGTTTATGTGTATTACATAACATTAACTTATACAACTGACGAAGGACATTTGTGCAACTATAAAATTATTAACAAGCACCGAGTGTCTTCGCTATTCTAATCCTGCACGGAGATGGTGGTTACACTATTAAGTGCCAATTAGTGGTGTGCTATGGCTGTCGGGAATTTTTTTAAATGAATTTTTCTTATGGCAACCGACCAAAGACAAAAAAATTTTGTCCCAGGAAATATGATGCAGTTTTCAGGAGTTCTATTGAAAAATTTGTTGCTGTTCTTGTATACTATCACAGAAATGAAATCTTTAAATTGATGTGGTAATTTTAAGAAAAATGAAATTTAAGTGGCAGATAATTAGTGGGGGACAGGCATTAGGCGCTAATTAGATACTCCAATTAAAGTAATGATGCTAGATGCATTTAAACAGAAAACTCAGGTCTGTAATGATAAGTGCCTTTTGACTTTTTTGACCGGATCGTATGACATCTTCCGATATCCGAACATAATTAACTGTGAATATCGCCCATTTATTGTTTGTTTCTATCAAACTTGTGTTTTATACTTTTACTATCATAGAATGGAATGTTGGACAGCAAGCTCTAGTTAGAATAGTATGATAGCGGAATAGATAGCAGTAGAAGACTATATGAACGGATAGTCCCCTGGACATTGCAACCCACAAGATTTTTCTAGTGCTGTCAGGTCACATTAAGACTTTGGAAGAGCCTGGGATCGAGTTTCGTTTAGACCTAAGTTGTTAAGACGATTTTTAACAGAATAATGACCAGAGAAGAGTCGTAGATTTTGCCTTGCCGCTATTGATTAAAATGAATCTTTTTGTTTGGGATAGTCCCTATATGTTATTGCAATGTTTGGGGACAAGTTCTTCCTACCAATGACAGTGTCCATCTTAACTGGCATATTGATATGTAAAAAATTCATTCTGGTACAATAAATACAGCATCTGTAAAGATATCTCGTTGCCTTAATGCTTGTCCTGGTCCTGGATCCAATTCAAAATAGCAGAGTTCTTATTGGTGAGGACTTTGAGCCCATCCACATAAGTCCAGTTTTTGAATCAAATCCTCCAAGCCTCCAAGTGCTTTTAGAGAGAACTGTCTGAATGGATACTGATGTTGGCGCCATTAAAGGCTCTGGAGGTGCATACTTCGATGCATTCTTGAATGACAATCGCCTTAGTTTCCAAGACTTTAATTGATTAACGCAGTGTTTTAGAAATACGCAACTGGAGCCAAATACCTTTTCGAGTCATATGTATTCCAGGCCGTAGTTCAATAAGGGCCTTTACCGTTAGACCTAATGCCCGGTCGACGCCATGCTCCTAGCCTTTTTTATCAGTAATCGAAGCTATCCTCTTGTGTGCAGGCGGGCTTGATAACCCTGGTCTGATCTTCTGGGCTTCTCTGGGGGACAAAGAAGCAGATTTCGAGCTTGTGGCTGTTGATGCGGGGGATTTTCATTTTCATATGGCATTATTGGCACTATTGAATCCTGATATTTTCTAATGGCCTTCATTTGATCCTTGACCAAAGTCACCATGGAGCAGTTGCTAGGTATGACTATTAGACGACTCCCAGCAATCTTCTTGGATGTCGACTTTGACTATACGTTTTTTCTTTACTTTTTTTCAGTATACTTAACTGTGGTAGTTAACAAACAAAACTTTTCCTCAAATAAAAAAACTTCGAATTCGATTGGCTAACAAATATATTGAAATATATTCGATATTGCTTTGATTTTTTTGAGATATCGTCGCCTCATAGTCGCTACAATAGACTTCATAGTCTCGCCTATTCTAAACTGAACTTTTTTCTGGCTGGTTTATGATCAGGGAGGAAAAGATCGACAAGCTCCACCGTTTTTTCTAGCAGGCTTAGTTCGTCATCGAAGACCATAGGGGTAATGTTGTATCCAGTATTTGGTGCGTTAAGAGAGATACCATCTACTTGGCTTTGAATTTGGTACACTGTTTCTTCCTTCGAGTTAATACTTATCGTTTAATAACACTCTCCAGCAACAACGCCTAGAGATTCAACCCAGAAAACGACCATCACAGCTGCAATAATTCCTTAAAATATAATAAAAACAAAAATCACAAAGAACTAAATTCTGCAAACTAAATACTTATAAATGATCATACTACAAGAAAAAACTGTCAAATAAGAATTATTCATTATCTAAATAAATAGCCCAGTTGTCAGAGACTTTGACCTCGCACAAAATGTGATCTCTCGCACACAAAATATGATGAAGAAGAAACCCCCGGGACACGATGAGACCGACAACGACAATTCTCATATAAATTGTTGTTGTTTTCCCGTAGAAGTTGACGTTGTCGGCCTCATTGTATTCTGGGCGAAAGACGCGCCCGGGTCGCCGCCAGTCTTTCGCTTCTATCCTCTGGTGCCGGCTGTTTTTGAAAATAAAAATGGCATCGAATGAATGCTGTAAGAAAAAGTGAATATTTTAAAACATAAATTTTATTAAACAGAGACAATGTTTATCATTTTAATTTTTTTTACATCAAAAGTAAATTTCTAATGATGATAAATGTACCAGGATTTTTTTTTCGTACGCCGCTATTAATATATATCTTCAATTGTATAAACATCAGTGAGAATTTTACAACTTATAACTTCCGTTCAAGTTCTCTATGAGAAAAAAAACAAAAAATTAAAAACTAATGGCTTTCTAAGCCAAGGCGCGCACTGAAGTGGGGTGGCTGTGAAGTGGCTTTGGCATGGTGATTAAGTTGCAAGAGGTGGGCTAGAGAAATTGCGGCGGAATGGCATCGAAGTGGTTTAATGCGCACCGAAGTGGCAAGCACCACTTCGCGGCATCGATTTACTACATGATATTTTCAATCAAAATGTGGTCGTCGGGCGATGAAGATGCTGTTGCATGTGTGCAAATTATTAATCTTAAAAATAAAAAAACAATAAAGAAAAAAGCCCATTGGGTCCACCCACTGTGGCAAAAAAATGCAAAATACGGCATTTAGAATGTTTATAAAGGTGATTTACACCTGGAGGAAAATAAGTTTAAACTTGTTTATAGAATGAACAAACATTTTGTAAATTACTAGACAAATTGCGACCTATGCCCTCGTACTTGTTTTCCCAAAAAAAAACCCCCCAGTTGGCCGTGAAATGGCAAGCCACTTCAAATTTAAACTTGTCGGAGACTAGTGGCAACCAAATTATGCCAGTCCACTTGCAAAACACCACACAGCTGCCACTCCATCTCAATGCGCGCTGCGCCCTTTGATTCCGTGTGATTAAAATATTTCACTAGCCACACCACCGCCACGCCAATTTCTCATCACCTCAGTGCGCGCCTTGCCTTAGAAAGCTTAGAGTGTCCTCTTTAAAATGTTTTTTTTATTTTTATTTTTGCGTACATTTTAGGCAAGGATACTTTAGTTTTTCCCCGAACGCCTCGCTAGAAAATTTGAATTCAGCCTTTTGGCGCGCTTAGATTTTTCGAATTTTCTTCTTATTTTTAATAATTTTTTATAATAATAAAACAATTTTTTTTTAAAATAAGTTATATAAACTTTAGTGAAATTTTCCGCTTTTTCACGTGGCGCTATTAGTTTTTCGAATTTTCTTTTATTTTTCGATATATAAAGCAAAAACCAAAATTTCGAGTTTGTTTTCGAAATTGTGAACTTAGCATACACTTTAGCGCAGCAAAGACTTTTCTATCGTTTTCTACACCCAAAAAAGTACCTAAGTTCCAATTTTCAGCGAGATCACATTTTGTGCGAGCTTTCGGTCTAAATTTGGCTCTGACGACTGGGCTAAAAATAAATAAGTGTATTCGATGACTGCTTAAAAAGTTCAGAGCAGAGCAGACCACCTCATTTGGGAGCAGCTGTCAAATTGATATCAGAGCAGAAAAAATCAGAAAATAGCAACATTCTCAAAAAACCTAAATTCTGTTTTTAGAGGTTAGATACGAATGTTAATTTTAGAAGAAGAAATAAATGCCAATAAAAACAATTGAATAGTATCGAAATATTATTTCTTTTTGAAGTTATACTTCTTTAGGCGCGTTTGGAAAATATTATGAGAGTGAATTTTTATCGAGTCGCAACGCGAGACGGTGACGGAGAATATAGGCGAAGGGGTATGGAGGCCAAGCATTTCAACTCCCATTCTTTAGCTGATGTCTGTTCACGATGTCAATTGGTGAGGGGGTTTTTATGGGGTATGGAGGGAAATAAATTTCATGTACGATTCATCAGCCAAGCGAAGGTTTGGGCTTTTTGTAGGTATAAGATTGGTTGGTAGTTGCTGGGTGAGGGGTTCTGTCGCGAGGCTATGGAGGGAAATCCGATCCGTGTTCTATCCATCACCTAAGCGCGAGTTTCTAAGGGCCAGTTTTACACGGGCCGACTTTTTCAGAAGTTTTTTCTTGGTTGTTTGTCTCCCCTTGTAAAACTGGCCAAGATAATAATAAAGCTATATGGCAACTGTACAATAACAAGCGATAATTATTTACTGTTTTACTAATGATTTTGAATGGTTAAAACTTAATATAATTATTCAATCAGAAATTAGTTTGAATATATAATACTGTTATTATTTGGGAAAATAAAACAATGAACTGATATTAATGGTTTTATTTAGCTTGACCTCGTATATTTGTTTGGTTCAAATCTTGCGACAGCTTTTTCAACTATTTCTACTAAACCGATTCTTATGAAACTTTGCACACACATTGAGCTAACGTGTCAGTGCAATCTGACAATTTTGTAAAAAAATCAAGATGGCGGTTCCAAGATGGCGGACGAATTTTTCAATTGTGTTCCAATTGCATTGAAAATCGGTATCGGGGGGTTTTTAGGGCCACAAATGACGATTCTCTGGTCAAATTTTGAAAATTCGAAATGGCGGGCCAATATGGCGGATGAATTTTGGAAATGTATTCTGAATCCATTGAAAATCAATATCGGGAGGTTTTTAGGGCCACAAATGACGATTATGTGGTCAAAATTTGAAAATTCAAAATGGCGGATGAATTTTGGAAATGTTTTCTGAATCCATTTAAATTCGGTATCGGGGGGTTATTAGGGCCACAAATGACGATTCTGTGGTCAAAATTTAAAAATTCAAAATGGCGGATGAAATTTGCAAATGTGTTCCGAATCCATTGAAAATCGGTATCGGGGAGTTGTTAAGATCACAAATGACGAATCTGTGGGCAAAATTTTAAAAAAATCAAAATCTCGGCGCCAATATGGCGATACGATTTTGGCAATTACGATTCGATTTCACTGAAAATAGCTATTTTGGGGGTGTTTAAGGTCGGAAATAATAAATTTGTTGTCAAAATTAGAAAATTCAAAATGGCGCTGGAAATATGGTATGCATAACAAAGCACTTCACCAGAATTTTGTAAAAAGTAAAATACTGAATTAAGACTAAAAAGAATGTAATAAAAATAGGTAAAAAAACTTTTAAGTTAAATTTTTTTTTTTTTAATTGAATTGAATTAAATTAAATTGAATTGAAAATGAGGATAAAATCAGAAGCGCACTGAACGAGAATTCAGATCACATTCGATCTTCAAAGTGTATTGAGCTTTGGAAGAAACCCGTCATATGGACGCTACAAAGTGATCTCAACTGATTTCCACCCTTATCCTACTAACGTACTGAGTTAGTATCCAGACCGAAGGCTATATTGAGGCCTTTTTCCAGATATCTTCCAGATACGATGAAGTATTGGTTCAGGATTCGTTGATATTGAATAGGCAATCGGAGCCAAGGCCATAATCTTCAAAATGTTTATTTTCCGACCCCGCCTTGAATTCAGCTAGATCGTTTTTTTCTTAATGTGGTAGTTGTAAATTCAGGAATCATCTTGTACTACCATCCCAGTACCTTATGTCGATAGTCACGTCATGGTGCAATGTCTAGTAGTAAACTTAGATCGAAGGGTAGAATGGGTTTTGGGTTATGCTGAGTCAGGAGGGCGGTGAAGGAGGTGGCGATGAACACTTGCGTGCGAGCTTTTAGATATTTTTGGAGTTCGGAAATACAGACTGTATAACGTTGTTCCACAGTCAAGTTGTTCTATTTATGAACGAGTTTATAGAGTGCGCGAAAAGGGAGCTTGTTGGCAGAGGGAATGAGTCGGTTGAGCCAATCTGGTCTTACGGTTTAAGGCTGCCATGGAGCCAGGACAGCTGCATTCCAAAGGTGGCTCAAAGGATCGATCGTGGAGCAAACGGTGTTTGGACCGGATCTTTAAAACTGCCTTGTGGTGATCGGAAAAATTCAAAATTTTAAATTTCAGAAATTCGTTTTCAAACACCGACGGAATGTAGTAGCTTTGATAAGATTTTAGTGCTATTACAAGAATGACTGCTCTATCGGTTTAAATAAACTTCTGTCTCCACAGCTATGTTTTTCTCGCAGTACCCCGCTCGGTTCACTCGCACAGTCTGCAGAGTTACTTTTCGCACACATTGCACGACTAATACTCTCATGCTTCTGTATTAATTAAACTTAAAGAAGCCAGCCAGGAAGAAAACAGTACATCTAGTGATGGGACACGCGAAAACCTACACAAAACTGCAGTTTTGTCACATTTTTACAACTATTCCCCTATAAAACATTTTCAAGAGCTAATTGTTATTAATTACACGTTTCTACACCTCTATTTGAAATCTCTGCGGACCCTTCATAATCATGCATAAAGTTGATGATGAAGAGGTTTATTCCAAAAACTACCCCCAGACTCTTTCTTAAAAGTCAACCCAAGTATCATCCAAAAATACTCGAAAAAAATACTGATATCAAAACAGAGTGACGCCATATCCAGGACTTAAGTTAATCTTAGAAGGAAATGTCTGTATTTGGTAGGATCCTCCCATCGAAGCAGTGTCACTGCCTGTCTGATTGAGTCCTGATGGGCCTCTGAGGAAGGAATAGCTACTGCAGACCTGGGGTTGTGCCGAAGAGCTTTCCCTCAAAAAGCTCTGATTCCTTATCTTCCAGGGGATGAACTTCCAATCGTCGATTTACCCAATTTAGGTGTGATTTAAATCTGCCAGACATTTACCTTTGAATTATTTAACATCGAAACCGAACAAAAACTTTAATTATACGAGAGATAAAAGTTTTCGGCCGCAATATTTTACTGACAGCTCCACCATGGGCCGATGTGGCCCGATACGCACAAGAATCGAGCTGGCAAAATTTATGTGTCTGTTAAAAGTCTGGTGCCGTGTTCATTAACCCTAACATAATTAATATTACTACAGTTTATAGCTGCATATATGTATTTATATAAAACAGGGTGTATGCGTCGAGCAGCTCAATACTTTATGAACTATAGTGATTCATTAACACACCATCAAGTAAATGGAACTCGATTAAGTTAAAAAAAAAACTCTCTCTCTCTCGACGCAGAGCACCAAAAACTGCACTTTATGCCTTTTAATACGCCGCTGGAATAAAACAAAGCGACTCCCACACTAAATCCACCTGAAATGAAAATCATTTTCTTTTTTTTAGTTTTTTGGAAAAATGATTAAGAAGAAAACAAAAAAATAGGAGCACTCAGCATGTGTGTGCTGCGGGGCTGCACAGGAGCGCTCTCAGCAGCTCAGGAGCTAAAATGAAATTAGTTCGTCGAAAGCACGCCATTCAGAATTAAAGGATTTTTATGTCGGCATGGAGCGAATTTAGAACCCAGCACACATCGTGATATCCCGAAATAACCGGGCTTGAACCATTTTATAGCGAAAGGTAATATTATATACAGGGTGGCGAACGAAAAAAAAAATCGTCCTGCAACCGGTACTACGTAGCTGGTCCCCATTCCATTGAAGCATGTGTGCGTGTGTATCTAAAAAGTTTTATCAGGACGTGATTTTTCAGGGCTTTTAATTCTGAATATTTCGAGTTAAATAAAATGCTTTGCAAAAAAGTCCTTTCCTGCAGTGGAATCCTATCGACAGTATACATAACATACCTGCATGAGGAATGTATAATCTTGTTGCTATTGGGTTTATAACGAGTTAAGTATAGCGAAGCCTCGTATGGCTATGTGCATTGGGAATAGAAAAACAGATTAGAGAGAGAAAAAGAGGTTCGTGTATGGCACTTGCGAGTTCGACAATTGAATTTGTTCTCCGAAACAGGGTTACTTTATTCTATTCGACAACGTACACGAAGGTGGTCCCAGTGAAGCAGGGTTGTTCTGTAGCAATATTATGAAACAGCAAAGACTTCGATTGGTGTTCATTCTTCACACTCGTATTTATGATTGTTGCTAGTTAAAATGGTTTACACAGCAATCAGCGAAATATGAGAAATAACATTTAGTATAAGAAAATATGGAACACGGTAACCATTCCGGACTGATTGAGGTCCGATCAAAATCTTCAAAGTCTGTTGCTATCCAATTGGATTAAACGACGAAGATTTTGGCAACAAAAACGGGTTTTTGATTAGAAAAATTCATTCATGGAACGTGTGCAGTGTGCACTCTATACAGAACTTGAGCTGCAGAGGGGCTAGCCGATACACTGTCTATAATATAACACTGACACAATGACAAGCCATATATAGGGAATGGTGTCTTGCTTAACCCTAATTATAACGCTTGCCACCCGAAACAGGCATGATGCCAGAGGTACGCCTAAGTAAAAATTCTACGTTTTCAGATGCAGACCGCTACAGGCACGCACCAATTAAAGACGCACGGAACAGTCCATCACAATGGAAAACTCTCCGACAGCTTTGAAGTGAGCTCAGGAGTACGGCAAGGATGCCTACTTTCGCCATTACTATTTCTTATAGTAATAAACGACATCCTTGTCAGCGCTCTAGATACTAGAACAGGTGGCATACAATGGGGATTGTTAGACCGCCTTAAGGACCTCGACTACGCGGATGATATCTGTTTGCTGGCCCACAGACACCAGGACCTCAGAAACATGTTGAACAATTTGGCAACAGAAAGTAGTTCAGCAGGCTTAAGGTTAAATCCGACTAAAACCAAAAAAATGCGGATAAATGCAAACACCCTTGAACCAACAGCGCTAAATAACCGTGACGTGGAACTGGTAGACAAATTCTGTTACCTCGGTAGTATTATTACCGAAAACGGCGGTACAGAAGAAGACGTCAGTTCCAGAATAAATAAAGCAAGAAGCGCATATGCATGCCTGTTTCACATATGGAGATCGACGGAGATCTCAATTAACACCAAATTGCGGCTGTTCAACTCCAACGTTAAGGCAGTTCTTTTGTACGGTTGCGAAACATGGAAAGTCACCCAATTCATCACAGGGCGCCTACAAGTTTTCATCAACAGATGCCTACGTCGTATCCTAAAAATCCGCTGGCAAGATAGAATTTCAAATGAAGAACTATGGCGCCGTGCCGGCCAAGAAAGGATAGACGACCAAATCAGGCGAAGGAAATGGAATTGGATTGGCCACACCTTGCGACGCGAAAACGAGAATCTAGCCAAACAGGCCCTCGACTGGAATCCGCAAGGAACCCGTCGAGTCGGAAGACCTAGAACAACGTGGAGGAGAACCCTATTAGCAGAGGCCGCAACAACCGGGAGATCCTGGTCAGAGCTGAGAGCTGTCGCGCAAAACAGAGTCCGCTGGAGGGCAACTGTTTCCGCCCTATGTCCCATGAGGGATTAAAGGAGCAATTAGATTAGATTAGATAGGAACAGTCCATACGTAGCACTGTACGTTCACACCTTTTTAGACTGTAGAAACCAAAATTTAAAAAATTGTATAGGACCGGTTCTCGTTCGATTATGTCAGTCAAGCAGCATTGGACGAGGTTAGTACTTAGTTGGCGGACCGCTTGGTAGAACGACACTTGAATGGTCTATGCCGATGCCGGTGCATTTATAGATATTTATGCTTGTACCGGGAGCGTACATACATCTGACCGGCGCATTTTTAGATTTTCATACCTCTGGCGGGAGCGTGCACATCCGTGTGGCAGGCGCATTTTTACGCTATTCGTGCTACTTGCGGGCGTGTATATGCTTTTAAGAAAATTAACCAACTAAGTTATTTGTACGCGGGAGAAGACTAACAGAGTGCTCCAATCAAGGTATATATCGTTTTGGTAAGTCTGGATTTGCTTGCTTTAGGTAACTCCAAGACCACCATATTAAGAGGAACTTCGAACTCTTCTTATCTAGAGCTGCAGAAATCGTGTCCCAACCCCTCCAGAACGAATCTGCACCTACCTTACTTTTACCCGACTAGAATTTGGAGGGGGCATGCCTCATGTAGCGTATGGACCCTATGTGGCAAATGAGGGGCATGCCGCAAGAGGGATTTCCCCTTAGATTTCTCATAAGCACTGCACCTGGAAAAATCAGCGATACTGAAGTGAGAAGGTATGCTCTTTCAGCTTCTCATAGAGTAAAAACCATAAAAGAAGACAACGAGTGTCCCATTCGCACTGGTTGTTTGAAAGCGCAGCTTTTTCACTCAAACAACCAGCGCTAATGGAAAGCTCGTTGTCTTCTTTTATGGTTTTTTCTCCAAGGGCCGTTATAAATGAAATGGGGCAATCCCAAAATCTGCCTTACGTGTTCAGAAAGCTTTTTACCCTTAAGCTTTAGCTTTATTTTTGTTCTTGCTTGCTTCATATTACAGGCAATTCTGTTGGTGACCATGAAGGGTGTCATTTAGCATACTAAATAGACCAGTTCTCATTCAATAGCGGAGGTAAAGCAGCATTGCAGCAGCTAAAATGACCCTCACGTTTAAAATATAAAGCTTTCGACACCGAAAGTTACTCTTAATTAAATTAATTTTTCAGCCTCTTTTTTCCACTCGGTATCGGGTAGCAATCATTTTTCCTCACGGGGCCATGGGTTCTTTGATGCAAGGTGTTCGATTCCCCTTGTAGTCCCTATAGGGAATTTCACATGAGGCTCACATGAGGCAGTGGGGTTAGCCTCATAGGAGCCCCATCTGCACCCCCTCAAAATGCTAGGCGGGTGTCTTAGTGGGCAAAGTAAATCTAACGGCTGATCCATTTTGTAACTTCAAATGAAAAATTTTAACAACGATCTGCAATGGACCACATATTCCAAATCGCAAAACAAGCACTACAATTCCCGGGATTTGTTAAAGAATGCAAGTTCCTCGTTGGGTCAGCAACCCGAACCACAATATAGAAGTTCTATACTGGTTTTACATTTGAAGCGAAACCTCGAAAACCGCTATAGCGTCGCTTGACAAGGTGCAAAACCCATTTCCTTGACCTCTATTTCTTATTTCTCATCCAAAGCGATACTTCGTCGAAGTTGATTAGCCTCACCGTCATTTGGACCACTGCCTAAGCAGCACTAACTTCTCATGTAAATTTCCTATTCCAAATCAAACCAGCTAAGAGAATTGTCCGGCATTATGGAACGGCCATTTGGCTGGGGCTTACTCGTTTTTTTCCAATCCGGTGACTGGGGCTTGTGTTTTCGAAGCAAAAACGTCAAGTCTACCACTATCCGTGCCACCAATGCATTTGTTCATACTCCATTCTTCCAAATCCGTAGAGTGGTAAATATAACAGATGGTTTGATTGGGAATGCATGTAGTTAAACTACAGGATTGGCCTTGAGATCGTTCAAGAGTTCTCCGAGTGAATCGCTTCGTTGAGAGTACATCTAACTAAGAAATTCCTGTAAATCAGCAAAGTCAAATTATGATTTGATATCAAGTTCAGAAGTTAATTCTTTGATGCAGCAGCTGGCAACAAAAATGATGGGTGCACATCAGGAAGAATTTTACTAAATTCACTACGGCTTTCTTTATCTACAAGGAGAAAGTGATATGAGAGAGCAAATCCACGGCCGACTTACTATTTTCTTATCTTGTTCTTATCTTGTCGACGCTTCTATGTTTTCCCTAAATCAAGTGTTCCACACAGTGGCGTAGCGTGCCTTAGACGGGCCCTGTATCAAAATTTGTTGTGGGCCCAAATGAAGGGTAAAGATTTTTCACAAAAGGAACAAAAACGCTAGTTTTTAATATTAAGTTAATATTATTAAAAATCAAATAAACTACTTGTAGACCAAATGTTACAATTTATAAAACAGTTTCATCAACTAAATTTTTGTGTTTGACGCGCTGCTGACGCGCTGCCGACGCGCCGCTGACGCGTCCCGTTACAAATTTTGAAGACCATACCCACGTCGTTTTTCAGTTATTTTAGTATTCACAAAACAATTTTCTGATATTATAAAGCATTCTTGCTTCTTTGACAACTTTGAAGCCACGCCCACGCCAAATGTAGGGAAACCAGCTGACTGACGGCGGGCTATTGCTCTACACCCTTATTACTACATAATACCAAAATTTCAGCTTTTCTAAAACAGTTGCATTTTTGGACCGCTCAGCTCCCCGACTATTATTTATTAAATCATTCATAGCTGTAGATGATATCAGTTATTCTAAATTGCCTGCCTCTATAGACAATAGTGGGTGCCTTCCATTTAGACACAGGGAGACACAGGGTTACACTGTGTCCGACACAGAAGTGTTCCATCAACGACACAGCTAGACACAGTCGGGCACAATTAAGACAATGCCACCACCCCTGGCCAATTGAAACATGATCGTAAATTTATAATCTACAACAATATTGTGTCATTTTTAAGATTCCCAGCAATTATAAGATGTTGGACAATTAATTTAAAGAAATGATCAACATAAAATTTTCGGTTTACTTGTCAAACGAAAATAAAAACGAAGAAAGTGCGCTGTGGCGGATTTTTCATGAACTTAAGTGTTCCATTTGGGCTTACACAGAACGACACAGAGCGACATGCTATGTCGGACACAGTTGTCTTTCTGTGTCTAAATGGAAGGCACCCAGTGACAAGTGTGATAGCTTTTCCTTTCGAATTTTGTGAGCGAAATTGTTTTTTCAGCCATCTTTTCGCAAGTCTCCAATGAAGTAGCAATATGTGCACAAAAAAGAACTATTAGCACAACTCTTCCAGAACATTTTGAGCCCAAAAACGTTTCTGTAGATGTTAATGACTATGAGCTAATCGAATTCGACAGCAAAGGTCCTTTTTTCGAAAAAAACCGTGTTTTTGCAAAAAATATTTATTATTTTGCAAATTTTCAAAAACGTTTTTATTGCTACACTTTCCCGAGTTTCATTACAAAATCGTTTTTTTGGTAAAAGATTAAAAAAAAAAGATAAAAGGTTAAAAAAACCTGATTTTTAGCGGTTTTTTTGCAATTACTCCTATATTTGTTTATGTATTGACATCAAACTGGCGTCATTTTATTAGTATGAAAAAGCTCTACAAACTTTATATAACCCTTTTTTTGTACAATGTGTAGTTTTTTTTAAAACCCGAAAATCTGGCCCTCTTTTGACGCCATTTTGGAAACTTTCCCAAAGGTCTACGAGCGCCGAAAGCAGTTTATCAAATTCATCGGAATTTTTCCTATTTTTTCCATATTTGACCTTGCGGATGGTTCGGTTGGCAAAAAACGATATATGATATGATTTTTTTCTCGGCAAATACGGCCTAGGCTGCGGTTACTGAACACGCTAGTAATGCTAGCACTAGCTAGTACTAGCTAGCGCTAGCAAATATGATGCATGTAAACAGTGCGTGCTGGTTATGAACGCACTCGGAAGCTAGCGCTAGCTACCACTTAGTCGCGCTAGTCATATTCTGCAATGAATTGAAACATTAATACTAGCGCGAGTGTTTGAGAAGTAGCTTGCAGTTGTAATTTTTAATATTGTTTAATATATAATTAAAAGTATCCGAAGACATCCTGTAATACTCAAAGAAACGCTGTTCATCTTAAGCATTTTATGCAAATTATGGAACTTTCCGAATTTTTCTCGCACTGTATTTATTGCTTGTGTTTTCATTTTTCGTTTAAAAAGATGTCTATATTTTACTTTTCAGATGCCATCATTTCCTGTGTAAAAAATCAAGCCATGGTGATATTCACAATCACATAACATACAACTACTGAACAACGAGTTTGCTTCAGCTCGCTTTAACAATAACCACCCAACTAGAGCGAGCTCGCACCTGCGATACTAACGCTTGCTAACGCTAGCATTACTAGCGTGTCCAGTAACCGCAGCCTAGAGTTTAAATGAGATTGTGGATACCATTTTACGAATTTTTTCTTACACACGTTCGGGGCCCTTGTAGCCCGGGGGCCGCGTATCATTGATACGGCTGATACGGCGGTAGCTACGCCCCTGGTTCCACACACAATGAATTGGCAGGGCCGTCTTCAGGACTCACAAGCTATATAGGTTCCTCGAAGAGTACAATGACGAAAATCCACTGGACATTGTCTCTACTTTTAACTTTAACCATGTTATATCCCATAAACTCAGCCTAGCCAAAGTCTAGTCAAATTAATATAACTTGAAAATCGAATTCTGGCGATTACATGCTTTGGCTATCATAAAAGAAATGAATGCTTAATAAACAATATTATCGCATTATGAGGCATTTTCAAGAGAAAGTGTTGAAGGGTTGGAATTTTTTGAAAGAATAATGCCTCATATTTCACAGGACGGTAATGCGTCCTCCCGCACTTCTACCCTTGAACGTGAATTTTTTAATTGAAAACCCAATCACTATCATGGGGCAAGCAACGAATGTCATATGGTGAATGGACTACAAATTCATATCAGCACCTTATGGAAGATGTTTTGCATTCATGCGACCCATAAAATTCGCGATAGAAGCTGCACGTCATATACCGGAAAGTGTTTATTAAAAAACCGACTTCAGAAAAACCAAAAATAATGCACAAAAAACCAAAAATATGCCCTTAATACATCACCCCGAAAACAGGTGTTGGCACCGTCTTCAAAAGTGATTCTTCTTATTAAATCCATTCTGATTGGATTAATGTTGTAAAAAATTTCAAACAATTATTTTATCCTTTTTTGTGCATTATTTTTGGTTTTTCTGAAGTCGGTTTTTAAAAATTTATTTTATTTCGTACTTTTTAGTCCGTTAATTTTTTTCGGGGGCAATATAAAAAAAAATTATTTATTACGAGAAGTATGACACTCAGCCGCGCGCCGTCGAAAAGAATTGAGGCAGTAGCTAAATAGTTTTTGCAGTAATGAATTTGCGTATTTTCGGAGCAATTTAAAAAAAAACTTATTTAATATGAAACAAAATTCCCCAAAGGAAATTAAAAAGAAATATTTATTGTGTCGATTGAAAAAAAAAATTGCTCCAGGTCAAAGAATCGAACTCGCAACCTCCAGGACGAGAGGCAAGCCTCTCAGTCGTTGTGCTACGGGAGATTGTTACAACAAGATGGCTAAATACGTAAATAAAGCTTTTCAGAAACTGCTTTAAATAGAATTTCATTCCAAAGGAATACTCTCTTACAGTCTGCATGAGTAGAGTATGCATGAAATTTCTCACCGAAGAGTTTGTAATTCTTTACAACATTAATCCAATTAGAATGGATTTTAGAAAGAGAAAAAAAGAAAAAAAGTCGAACTACCCTCCGGGGTTTGAACCCGCAATTTTTATTTGCAGGTCAACGTCTTTGCCGATTCATCCAGCGGCCTCTTCTCGAGCACGTGACAATAAAGTAATTTGTTCGCTGCCTTTGAAAATACTTCTATCCGTTCAAGGTGTACTAATTTTACCAGTTTTTTACGCCTACCTTCGAACCCCTTTATCAGAATTTAAAAAAAATTGTACGGGACCACCGTGGGAAACTACCCTTTCAAACAAAAAAGAAAAAAAGCAGAAAAGTCATTGCGTTACAAAGTTATGCGTGAACAGGACCAAAAAATACCTACGCGTCGAATTGATAACCTCCTCCTTTTTTGAAGTCGGTTAAAAAGGGTTTCTGCAAACTGGGTTTTTTTTTGTTGGCACGAGTGTATCACACTGCATGGTGTTTGAAGGTGGCAGAATACCTTTTGGGTGGTAAAAGCAATATTCCGTGTTTTTATTAAACGATTCCTAGTATAATATTGAACAGAACGAAATAAATAAATTCCAACTTTACTTCATAATATTGATAGCAAAATCAGGGACAATTCTGATGAAAAAGCCTCGACCTGAAAATCATGACATCAGTGAAGCAAGGGAACAGATTTTTGTTGCATTAAAATTCAAGGTTTCAGTAAAGAGGTCCTTAATAAGTCACATAGTTCCAAATAGTAGAAGCAGCGAGAACATTTCATAAATACTGAAACTGAAACTATAAGTAACTCCTTCTGCCCCCCAAAAAGCGAACTTATTTATCCTCCACACCTGCTATGTACTTACACTTGCATATTGTAATTTTTAATATAGATAAAAGACCGCCAATACACTTTAAACTGATAAAACTTATTGCTAGCGATAAGCAGCAATTCCTCTCTGTAAGCTTCCGATTGGTATCGAAGAAAATTAGTTCGTTACCCCTTTAATGGCTATAAAGTCCACAGCGCCGAATGGGGAAACTTGAACAAATGAAAATTGAATTTCCTCTCAGGAGCCGTGTATTAATTTGGATTACAGAAAATTATGCAAAATTAATCAGTGAATTTAATCTCTTATTTTCGGAAATGCCGCCATGGATACAACTACATTTGCGATAATTAAATAAACGCTCGCAAATTGTGTTTCATTTTAAGATAATCTCTTGTAGTAAGCAGTTTTTATATCATCTGCATTCGCGTATCTGCCGATTGTGAATATTTATTTTTTTACATTGTTTAGGGGGGATATTAAAGACGGGCATTTGGTATACAAATATAGAAGGAAAGAGATGATGCATCACATAGATCGATGGAGACGTTGACTTCTTCCGTTCTGCAGCATCATCGTCTATGAGATCTATTCTCCTTTAAGCCAGGAGTCCATGTGGATGACTTATCGATTCTCAAAGAAACTAAACCTGGAGCCAATGCCAATGGTATACAGACGGTTCCAAAACTGCTAATAGAGTAGGGCTGGGCGTATAGGGCCCAAGTTTCAAAATATACATGGCCTGTGGCATCCCCCCCGAACTTGTTAATAGAGCTCCAAAGAGTTGTAACACCGATATTTATTAAATAGCACAAGGCGTCATCAAATACTGTCCTGGATTGTCTCCTATCCCTCAGCAGGAACAACAATGTTACGTTGTTTTGGATACTATGCCACGAAGGCCACATGGCCTGGCTAGAGTTGGGGAAAACTTACTGTGTGATTGTGAGGCTACAGCTGAGGCTCTAGCTAGGAGGAGATGGAGTCTAGATATTTGGATATGAATTCCAAATCAATTTTAAGATATATTAAAAGCCTTAGTCATGCCGTATTTGACCAGTTGGTAGAGAAGACTCTCGACCCAAACTGTATCAAACGCCATAGTGGACATGCTCCGGCACACTGGCCCTTCATAAAGTTCCAGTGTATGTCTAACGCCAGTTCAGACGCGTCATGAATGCTGCCATGCACCGCTTGAATTCTAATCTCGTTATCTCGGAAATATCATATGCTGTCAATCAGTCAGTCCTGGCAGTCTGGTAGTCTTCACTGCACTCGATGATTGCTCCGATTCTCAGCTTTCTAATCTTTGAGTTCATTGGATAGTCTAAAGTGGTTTAGCAAGGCCCTATACTTAGGTTAAAATTCGTACGAACACTAGTATTTACCGAAAAAATTCCCTGCCTACTAGCCACCATAAAATCCATTTTCTGCTGCTCATCGTCTGTAAAATAATTGTTGTCTACACGACTCATTTATTCCGGATCTATGTTCGTAGACCTCAGCAATTCTTGCCCGAGTTAAAATAATTTACACATAAATCATTCCAAACGCGAGTCTCGTTTTACCAAGCGGTCCCCCAACTAAGTACTAACCAGGTCTGATGCTGCTTGACCTACAGAATCGAACGAGAACCTTTATGGTTACCAAGATAATTGCCCGTTTTCTTCATCCTACACAATTTTTTAAGCCCCAAGCTTTCCCACTTTAGTTTAAAAAAGTGTGACTATTCCGTTCGACTTTTATTGGTATGTGCCTGTAGCGGGTTACATTTCGATAAGTAGAATTTTTAATTTGGCGTATCGTGCATTATTCATGCTAATTGCGGGCGAGTCTTAGTTTTACTCAGGCGTACCGCACCTTCTTAAGGGTATTTCGACGAAGAAGTCCTCCCTGAAGGTCAATCTAGGCGGAACGTAGTCTCTCGTTGTAGTGACCATACCCTCGTGTAGCAAATTCAAGATGTTGGTATGATGGTTTTTATGTCCAGGCACCGGATTCCTTCAGTTTAAGGTCAGGTGTTTGATGTGAAGGTACGGAGCAATTTTCGAATCGATTCAGTACGCACATTGTTAAGGGCGCCATCTATGTCTAGGGTGCCAGGGTATATTGTTTGTAATGTAGGGTCCTTTCGATAACTCTCACCACCTTGGGCTCAGTGGATTTACCTCTTGAGTCGGGGACAGTAAAGTCACATCTAGATTGGTGGAAGTGGGAATCGATGACCCTTTCCAGTGCTTTGAGGACGAAGGATATTAGGCTAATCGACCTTCCTCTATTTGGGATGAAGAGGATTCTTGACCGTCTCCAGCTCACAAGGACCTAACTTAGAACCTAACATGACTGGTAGTATCCTGGGTGTAGGGCTTTAAAGGGGAGAAGCTGTTAATCACCCAGAAACCTTCTCTTTTGTAATAATAGAAAAAATCTCCCAGGAGTGCCTCCGCCCATGCCCATGCTTCTGCTAACGATTAGACTTCATTTTCCTTCTTGCATCCGGGAAAGTGTGTTTCTTAGTTCCTTCCGTTAAAGGTCCATTCCCCTTTTTTTTTATAAAGGACGGACAGGAATCTTGTTTTGGACAGAATCCTACATAGTCTGGCAAAGTCTTCTAGGTTTCCGATAGATTGGCAATTGAGTTTCGAGATACATACCTTATACGCCGCACAGTGGGCCAAAACGACTTATTGGCTATCAAAAATCTGTAACTTTTGTTGTGTTAAATATATCATAATGAAACTTTGGCAAATAAATATTGACATTATTACCTTTTAATTGATAAAAAAAGGTTCAAGTGGTTTACAGGGTGCCTCAAAATAAATCAACAAAATTTGAAGTAGTCAATAAATGAATTATAAATGTTTTTTGAAAAGTTTTAACGACATTTTTAACTTAATCTTTAATTATTTTATTATCTCCATAACAATATTTAATTAAAAAAATGTTTATAAATATATACAAAAAAATAAAAATTATATTATACTCAAATACTAATCAGTTTGCACACTTTCAAACATACTATCTATATTTTCATCTGTGTCTAGTAAATAGGCTATTTCCTCTGGAGTTTCCCTGCTTCTAAAACTTTTGTCCCGTATTCTCCGAAATGATGAGATGTATGGAGCATATTCATGAGATCAACTTTTTTCTCTTGCCTTGAAGGTTTTCTGGTGTTGTGGTATCTGTAGCGCTTGTATTCCTTATTTTAGGCTTCCTAGGCTTCTCCCGACAGTTCGCCAATTGGCAAAAGACAGTGAAGTATTATATTTTTTCCATGCATTAAAAGTTTGTGAACTTTTGCTGTTAATTTTTGCCATGCATATTTCTCATTTAGTAATACATATTTCTGCTTGTTCTGCATACATTCGGAATTTTTCGCCATTTATAGGAAGACCACAAGAAAGAAGATTTAATATGGTCTTAAATCTCTTTATAATTCCCACGGCCATTTTGGTGAGATCCGCTGTTATACCCGGGTATTCAAAAAATCTCGTCGCTGTGTTGCTGTCATATGTGCTTCCAAATCCTTGCTTTAAGCGTAGTTTACATTATGCTAATTCATTAGCGCTAATAAATTAGTTGCTAATAAATTAGCAGACAATGTCTGTTTACATCATTAGCACATTTCAGTTGACTAATAGTGAAGTTGTTGTTGTTGTGAAGTTGTCCCCGCCATCTTAAAATTTGAGTTAGCAAACTGTATTAGCACAAAAGTTGGAGGGCAACCAACATTACTAGCGCTAATGGCGTTAGCGCTAACGCAATAAGCAGATATGTTTACATTATACTTTTTGTGTGCTAATGATGACGTTTTCTCTATTAGCGCTAATGTATTAGCATAATGTAAACTACGCTTAAGTGTATTAATAATTAAACCAAGTTGTCGTCTCTTTTGCTTATTAACAGGGCTGTTTCGTACACCCTCATCAGTGAAACTCAAGTCGTAACTCTTGTGCAATATAAATTCCATAAATCGAATCCTTGCATGAAGAGGCGAAACCCCGTATTGATAGTTTTCTTCAACATCGCACTCTTCTTCCGTATTTCGAAAATCTTTTGGATTTTTTTGGCAAATAGTACAAGTTGCTGATGATTTGGTGTCTGTTACGAATTGGGTTACTCTGCCATCACACATTGTTAAGTGAAGCCTATGAATTACTTCTATTTCTTTGTAGTAAACGGGCACTAAAGCATTTATTTCTTGTTTCACGAGGTTAACTTCACTTTGAACCAATTCTTTTGTTTCCTTTACATATTTAAATTTAATAGGTCTACAAAATTGTGCAGATGATGGACGAGGACTTCTCCAGTTTTCGGAAGTACTGCATTTTAAACGAAGAGGAACCAATGACATTACGAATAAATTGGCGTCTGTTATATTTTCGTCATTATTTCCAAAAAATTTTTGCTTGTATTCGCTTTGCCTAATTAAAGCTACATTTTACTAATTGCTTCTGAGAACTTATCCTGATAGTTGCTTTGACTCACCGACCGCGAGAAGACGATTGGCTTAATACCTCTACCAGTGACTTCAAGGTGGGCTTTTCCCTGAATTTGTTCACTATAGCAACACAAGCACAAATCAAATAAGTCATAAAGTTTATAAAAATCCTGCATTTTGTCCAATTCCTGGGAACATCCGACTTCTTTAATCCCTCGTATGACATAGGGCATAGGGAACATTGTCTGGAAATACACACGCGACAACAAGGTAGACTTTACTTCAAATACCATTTTCTCCGTAGATCGCAGGTAATCGCAGCCAACCTTTTTTATATCGATGCAGGACGGTTTCTACTTTAATTTGATGCCAATTAGAACGTGGCCATCGCTGGCCATTTTTTTAAAATTTAAAAATACATACAAATTTGAGCGAAAAATCGCCCTTTTTAATTAAAATGCTATCATTAAAAAGCTATTTGACTTTTACCATAAATTCTTCGCCTAATAATACCTCCTCAACAATTCCACCTTCGCCGTGTAATTCAACCTCCCCATACAAACATTTTCACAATTGAACTTTGAAAACCTAGAAAATTCGAACATTTTTTAAAAAAAAATGAACTGTTCAAATTTTTCTCTGACTTTAGCCATTCCAAAATGGAAATAAAGTTGGCACCCCCCCTTTCGAAAAATGAAAATCCAAAACGGTGAAAATTTCGAGCTGGTTTAGGACAATTTTGGACTGCAAGAAAAAAATTTCGGACCAGCCTACCCCCCCCCCCCCTAGATTTGTCTGAGGCACTTATAATTTTAGACTAATTAAAGACTCCATATCGATAGCAACGAAAATTTTTTTGAGAATTTCAGAAGAATCATTTAAGCCTGATAATTATGTTTGCATACATATTTAATGTAAAATAATATTAATTACTGTTCAAATAAATAAACCTGTTCAAATGAAAGACTACATTTAAAATGCGAAAAATGTTATTCCCAGCTTTCAGAATTTTGTTTTCTGATAGAATATTTTTTATTATATTTATTATATTTATTATATTTATTATATTTATTATATTTATTATATTTATTATATTTAAATTAAATGCCTTTGCTATCATTGATAATTTTGGACTAAATAGAGGCTACATTTTTAATGCAAAAAAATTCCGTCTGCTTAAAATTTCATAAAAAATTAATTGAAAACCACTGATCTTAGTAAAAAATAGTTTTCAATAATTAGACTTTTAGACTAATTAAAGACTACTGAACTTTGATAAAAAAAGTTTTTGAGTGTTGAGAATTTCAGACTAATTAACGACTACCGACCGTTGATAACAAAAAATGATGTAGTCTGAAATTAGTCTGAAACTTTAAACAATAGAAAAATCTTAATCATGCAGTAGACATGTAGTCTTTAATTAGTATGAATTTTAAATGCACTAAAAAACATTTTCATACAATAAACAAGTAGTCTGAAATTGATCTGCAATTTTAAACTAATGAAAAACTTTTTCATGCAATAAACGTATTCTTTAATAAGTCCAAAATGTTGAACGTACTAAAAAACATTTGTTTTTATGGATTAGGGGGTGGGGGGTTGTATTTGGGGGTGGGTTGCTGCTGCATTTGTTGTCCTTAATGAGCTCGAAATTTTGACCTATATAAAACTTTTTTTGTGAACATTTAAATGCTGTTGGGGTGCTATCTTGATTAACAGTTAGCACCCCCATTTAAAATTTTGAATATCTCAGGGGGGGGGGGGGTGGGGGTGGTCCGAAATTTTTTTCTTGCAGTCCAAAATTGTCTTAAACTAGCTCGAAATTTTCACCGTTTTGGATTTTCATTTTTCGAAAGTGGGGGTGTTTTTTCATGTTTTTACGGATTAGGGGGTGGGGGGTTGTACTTGGGGGGTGGGTTGCTGCTGCATTTGTTGTCCTTAATGAGCTCGAAATTTTGACCTATATAAAACTTTTTGTGTGAACATTTAAATGCTGTGGGGGTGCTATCTTGATTAACAGTTAGCACCCCCATTTAAAATTTTGAATATCTCCAAGGGGGGTGGTCCGAAATTTTTTTCTTGCAGTCCAAAATTGTCCTTAACTAGCTCGAAATTTTCACCGTTTTGGATTTTCATTTTTCGAAAGGGGGGTGCCAACTTTATTTCCATCATTCCAAACACAAAGAGCGGGTTAAATATTAAAAAAATTGTTGCCATAAGGTAATATATTTAGTTTACTATCGAATGGCATTAACATTTTTAAAATCTATGACATGACGAAAAACGATTTTTGATCACCCAAGAATCGTTTTGATCCACTGTGCGCCGTGTGGATAGAGTTTTCGAAAGTGTTCTTTGATTGTCGTTATGTTTAGTAGTAAACTTAGTTCTTAAAAAGCCATTGTGAAATTTTCTTAAGAGAATCAGTACATCATAACGAAAGAACAATTAGGAATACAAGAAGCTCCCGCCGGTTTCGGTAGCCTAGTGGTAAAGGCTTCCGACTGCCATTCCAGAGGTCCGTAGGTCGAATCCTCTCCGCGGCATGGTCCTTTGCCTTTTTATTTTTGTTGTTGGCTTGTTGGCGTTGTCAGTTTTTTCACTCTTCTCTCTATTATTTTCTTTCCCACTAGAGCATGGGTGGCCAGCCCAAATGTTATCGCGGGCCATTTTAAAAATGCATTATGATCCCGCGGGCCGGAGTGATATACAGGGTGCATACACTTAGTTTACAAAGCGGCCGGCTTTCGATAGGTCTTGGTCAGACAAACAATAAATTGTATGAGTGGTGGGTATGGGGAAAAACGTAAAGGTGTAGCCAGTAGGGCCCTTTGAAATTTTTTTGATAGAGTTTTACATATCATCCTGTATTTTTGTAACCCTATAACCTATTTCCATGAATAAGGTACCAGTGTACGCAGAATACTCCCACCTATATCTATTATTGTGAAAGTGACGGTTCCACCTTGCCAAAGTCAAAATTTTGTTTTTTAACTAAAATTTCAACTAAAACCACCTTTTTCTCCACAAAATACGTAGTTAACCTGTAATTTTTTTCCCAAAATTAGAAATCTTGCAATGTTTCCTATGAATAATGTCGAAACAATTTTTATGTTACTAGTCCAGTCAAATTAGTAAATCAAATTGCATTTTAAGAGGTACGGAATTTTTTTTGGCATTTGTTCGGTTACATCTGACAATGATAAAACCAATTTTGTGGGGTCGCAGTGGCTTGGGAAAAGCCGCCATCTTGAAAAAGAGGGAGAGCTTGTTTATATTAAATAGCTCGTTTACATGCAATAATAGCTGATAATGAACAATGGCAAAGTTGTGGAGAATAAAATTATCTAAAAAATTAGCCCTTAACGAGCTCTGTAAGTTGATTTGACTCAAAGTAATGGCCGGTCAAAGTCGGCAAAAAATTTAAAAATTGAAATTTTTTACTTTTTTCAAAGTCCTAAAATGGGCATTTTAAATAAAGTAACGAAGTATTGCGTATGCTCACAAGAAAGTACATAAAAAACCTGCAATTTAAAAAAAATATTTTACCGTACGATTTGGCATAAAATGGCGGCAATTTTAAAATTTTTCGAAAACCGCCAATTGACGTATTTATAGCATCAAAATACATCTTTTCTCCAATTTTTATCAAAATCCGACTATTTTCCCGTTATTTATTGCATTTTTAGTAAAATAAAACAAAATTTCATACATTTTGGTTTTTTGAGGTTAGGATTCATTTTTAAAGTATTTATACCGAATCAGTTCGATAGCCTATTCATTCAGGAGTATTTTTCAATTTGTTTATTTTTCTACGACCAACAGAACTGGAGAAATTAAAAAATAGCACTCAAAATGCATCAACAATGAACATTTATGCAATTTTCTCGTACATCACAGGACCGATTTTGCAGAAATTTTTTTTTACGCCTTATCTTAACATATGTAAAGAAAAAAAACAAAATAATCCAACTTCCCAACTACATCATAACTTCGCTTTTTTTTGTTTAATTTCCCTCTACTACAGTCTAGAAAAGGACTATTCCGTACGTCTTTTATTGGCAGCAGTCGTAGGTCCACCGTGGCCCTCGGCCGTGAGTTATAATCCGCGAAATCGCGCACCGTGGGAAGCCAGCTTAGGGCGCGCGCACACAGAAAGCGGAGCGGAGCTGAGCTTATCAGCTCTGCGCTTACTTTACATTAAATCCCACCAGCAGCACCGGGGATTTTAATGTAAAGTTAGCGCAGAGCTGATAAGCTCAGCTCCGCTCCGCTTTCTGTGTGCGCGCGCCCTAATAAGAACGGACGAGTCTTATTTTTACTCGGGAAAAGCGCTCACAACTTTTTGTGCCAGACATCTCAAATTACAAAACTTTTCTTTTGTAACATATTTCTTATAAAAACCAATTTTTAAATCTGAGGCCTGAAAATGGTTTTTAATCATTATAACCCTGTAAATCAATTAGTAGTTCCATTTGCAGATTTTCTGGAACTGTTTCAATAGCAATGTTAAAGAGAGCTAGCTACATTTTTTCTTTTTCGTGTGTTGGAACCTTCTAGTACAAAATATTTTGTTAAATCGTGTTGAATCTCGCGGGCCACAAAAATTCCTATGAAGGGCCGCATGGGTGGCCGCCCCTGCACTAGAGCTTACTGTCGCGACATTCCACTCGTTAATAGCCGTGTTCCTTTTCTACTTTTAAGTAATCCGGAGTAAAAAATTAAAGGAACGCAAAATTTGTCGATTTGAGTAAAACCTATGAATTCTCTGTGAGAGCAGGAGTAGTTCCAAGTAAATAGAAAAGGAACACGGCTAACAAAAATAACCGTCGACAGTACAAAGCGGAATTATCACCGAGCGTTGGTCTTTCACATAAAAAAAGTACTTTTGCGCTCATACAGTAATCCTTCATAAATGAGAAAGTTAATTAATAGCATATTTTCATTTTAATCTCTCATATTCCTCGGTAGTCGTTAATTTAACTATACTTTCGTAAGGCACAAAAACACATAACATTCTACCGCAACTCTTTTTAAAGCCATGCAAAGTCAAACTGTGCCAGGATTAAGACATATGCTGGAGAAAGTTAGTCTATAAAAATAATAAAAGGCTTTAATATGAGATTTTAATTTATCCTTGCTTCCCGTTTCGCGTTACAAAGTACAAACATCGTTAATTGACATATTATCAAGACATTAACCAGAGAGCTCCTCTGAAGAGCCGCAAAATCTCAGATAAATCTCACCCTTGTTTTTTTCCATCTACAAACAGCAAACAAGCATCCTTCGGCTCCTTGTTAGTAAGTCGCGTGTCTCCTTTGTACAGTTTAGTCGTGGGTTGGGCTGGGTAGGCGGGGGGGGGTGTATTGGTAAAAAATAGCTCCCGAAGGAGATACAAGGCACCGAACAAATGCCGCTTATTACTCATAAAACAATTACCTATCACTCCGTCGCTGAGCCATCAATCAGCGCTTCTGAAACCTTTCAGCAGCGTATCCCCTCCATCTTGGCTGCTGCCTTACCGCAATCCTAGACGTGTCGGAGAGCCGTCTCTGCTCCCCAGCGTGCAAGGAGCGCAAGGAGTCTCAGTTTAATTAAAATTCATTTTTATGTAGAATACGGTGGTGCCGTCTTCGGTGTCTTCGCCCGTCTCTCTCATCCCATCGGGATTCCCAGGTAGATGCTCCCAAAGACTAGCAAGCTTCACTCACGGTCATGCCCCAGCCCCATTGGCACGCACACCCCTTCCGCTGCTAATTGAACCCCGTAAACTTTATCTCGAGAAAAGCGCTAATCCTGGAATATCCGTGGATAACCCACTCGTGCCGCGTGCACTAGCTTAAGTCACACATAAACGGAATGCGAAGGCAGGTAGATATATAATTAACATATCAAAGAAATTACCTTAATTAAATATAAAACCAACTTTTGTGCCAGCATAAATTGGAATTACTCAAAGAAATGAGTGGCGCCAAAGCACGGGAGCGGGAAAGGTGCCAAACTGCTAAGGGGCAAAATTACGAGCAATTCATAAATGTGTGAGACACGTTCATTAAATTAGGAGAGAGCAGCTCCCCGGCGGCGGGGGCTGGTGCTGCAAAGGGGTGTCCTTGCCCTCCCCCTCACTGCTGCTGGGCGCAAAGCTCCAGCGCCCACCCGTTCGGGGCAAAGCTCCCTTTGTGTTGACAATACGCTAAGGATAAATAATTGGCACAGCTTTATTACTAATGTCGTCTCTTTACCTTCAGACGTTTCATTCCTCGTCTGTGGCGCTCTGGCGCAAGTTTGTTTTTGTAGTTTCGCCGACTGGCGGCTGCTGTTGACATTAATTCGAATTAAGTTTTCGCAAAATGTAATTAAAATGAAAAGAAAAAGCGCCCCAGCCCCTGGCCGGTGGGGCTGATCCCCGGAATCAGGAAGCGAATCCATGATTAATGGATAGTTATGGGGCTAAGGAAGGATTAGGGCTGCGGATAGACTGTGGTGATTTCTGACATATTTCTGTGACATTTATGGCATTCAGTTCGTTATTAATGGATTTCAAATAAAGATTGCGACTTTTTTATATGTAGTTTTGGGCTTTAGTATGATTAGGGAAATTGAGTTGACGGGGTGAGGAACAACAAAAAGATTCTGCCACTTTCTCCACTTATAATATTAGAACTAATGGAGTGGAAAATCATTAATCAAAATTGTTGTGCTTCAAGTCAACGCTTTTCACAGGTTTTTCATAAGCAGCAAAAAACTGAAATCTTGTGGTAAGTTTAAGACGTTGTCGCTACGTGAGGAAAAATACTGACATTGACGGTTTTATTTGCAATGATTTCTGAATATAAGCGGAGATTCCTGGGTATATTCGGAGAAAAAAAGGTTCTGGAGAAGGGGGCTATTGGCATTATTCACAAAGATTCAGAATGTTCACTTAAAACAGCAGGCGGCCAAGATAGCACCTAACAGGTTCGATGAAGTCTTCACAGCATGCCTGAGAAACGGGTTTTCCTAGACCGACGGAAATAGCAGAAACTCATATTTTTACTAAAGCCGAACACGACTTCATGGGTTCAACCGTCCCATAGACCGATATATCTCGCTAGGCGCGTACCATAGTGCATAGGGAAACTTTTCAAGCGAGTGATATGTAACAGAATACTCCCTAGCGTCGAAAAGGAACCAGGCCTGTCGGACAAGCAATTCGGCTTTAGAAAGGCGAGCTCAACAACTGACGCAGTCAGTGGGCATGGCAATATCTGCCAAAATCTACACTTTGTTAATCGTCAAAAATGCTTTCAACTTGGCGAGATGGAGAATAATAGTCGAGGCGTTGATCGAAGCTGAATGTGATCATATGATCAATGGGCCGAATGTGTACAGGGCAGCGCTCAGCAGGGATCCATCCTGGGCCCTCCCGGGGATCACAATGTGTTAAGGCTACGCTTCCCAAAAGGAGGAATTGCGATCTGATTCGCGGATGATATTGGGGTAACGATCGTACGGTACCGCCTCGATGAGATCGAATTGTACGCATACGAAGCGATCTGGGAGATTAAAGCATCGCTAGAAACTCCTGGTCTGTCGCTTGCTAAGCACAAAACAGAAGCTATGCTAATCAGTAAACGGAGAGAGCCAATGTCCGTAAAAATCAAGGTAGGGAACAGTTCATTCCCTCACAGCCTGCAAGCTCCATCGCCTCCTCCTTCAGCGCCCTCCAGACTCTTCTTATCTCATCCAGTCGTCTATTCCTTCCTTTGAACTAAGCTTATTACTAGACATCGCACCATGACGAGTACGACATGACGGATTGGTACCACAAAGCGTGACTCTTAAGCTTCAACTTGCACATAAAAAAGGGTACCTAGGAATTATGATCGACCAGAGGTTAAATTTTAAAGCACACTTGGACGGCGTTTAGGATAAAACGTCCGCTATTGGTGCAGCACTCTTAATATTGCTGCCCAACGAGCGGGCCTTAGACCAAGTTATCGCCTCGGTGTAGCGAGGGTGGTTAGCTCAGTCCTACTATACGAAGCGCCAGTATGAAGCTTCGAATACAGACTAAGCGCTCTTGGCGTGTGCTACGCATACAGGACCAAATCCGACGGTGCGTAAGTGACCAAGCTGAGTCAAAAGTTTCCTTGTCAACTTTCGGAGTCTAATCGCGCGCAGAGAGTGAATGTATGTTCTTCCTTGCTCTCACCTCTCAGGAATAACTGGCGATGAAAAGTAGATCCTGTACAAAAATGTTGAGCGGGTAGACAAAGAAATCAAACCTGCAACCTCGGGCGAAGTTGTCATTCAAAAGTGGCATAATTAACCTGTCAATCAAAAGTGACAGAAGTAGGTCATGCCTATCAATCAAAAATGACGCTAACTCCCACAGTTAATCGCCCTAACACCTACTCAGGTCGTCATCAATGTAAGGTGATTCTATGTGGGGTGTTCTAGCTACCGTTAGAACTGCACTTTAGCAGCCCAGAAGAAAGAAGACAAAAACTGTAGATCAAAAATTCGAAGGATAAAGAGTATAGTATAGTATAGTGTCATGCGGAGGTTCCACACTAGAAGCAAGTGGTGCTCGAACGAGACGCATGAAGGCTGGTCGTACCGAGGGCTAAATCCCTCTTATAGATGACTAGCAAAAACCCGCGTGCGTTGCAACGCCTTTCAATAAAAAAAGATTATGTGTGCACAGTAGGTGGGTCCAAGATTTTATCAAGCAATTAAATACGTCAATGACGATGTGGCGCGGTGCTAGTTACTACTCGTATTTCGAGTTTCACAAATTTTGAACCCCCATTTCACACTCTTAGGGGTTGATTTTATTAAAAAATAATTTAAATGGAAATAAAACTAATTTTGGAACTCCTGTTTTAATTCAACAATTGCTAGATGTAAAATTGCAAAATATGTGACGTCACACTAGGGAGGGGGGAGTCTCACAAATGTGACCACCTGTGACAAGGACGGGGGAGGGGTCAACAAATGAAGAAATTCGTGACATAATTTATGGATGGCCCCTGTGGAGTATTTTTTATTTATAAAGAAAAAAAAATTTCGCATACAGCATATTCAACCCCATTTCACCACCTTATGGAACGAATTTCGAAAAATCGCTTCGTGCTGGTCATTATAGGGATGCACTGTAAAAATTGCAGCCCTTTAGATCCAGCGGTTTGGGCTGTGCGTTGTCTGTCAGTCAGCTACTGTTTATATAGAGATAGATATGTCTTCAGCCATTTTGTGGGGACCGCCATATTAGATTTAAAATGACGTCACACAGCTTCCTGTGCTATACTCGTCATACACTTTCATTTGATATCTATACCGAGGGCGTCGTAAAGAAAATTGTAAACCGCAATTTTGGGTTGGCCGCCATTTTGAATAATAATATTCTACTTGTCACACCCTTTCATTCGATACCTATACCGAACGCGTTGTAAAGAAAAAGGTAATCACCCGTTTGTGTTGGCCGCCATTTTGTGTTTGCCGCCATTTTGAATAATAATATTCTACTTGTCACACCCTTTCATTCGATACCTATACCGAGCGCGTTGTAAAGAAAAAGGTAATCACCCGTTTGTGTTGGCCGCCATTTTGTGTTTGCCGCCATTTTGAATTTAGAATGACGCCACAGCTGTAGGTATTCAACTAGTCATACCCTTTCATTTGATACCCGTTCCGAGTAGCTTGTAAAGAAAAAGCTAATCCTCCATTTTGTGTTGGCCGCCATTTTGAATTTGGAATGACGCCACACGTAACGTAACGCAAAAATCCGCCATTTTGAATCCCCCTACCCCTTGTAACGCTCCGTAACGCTTTGCTAGACCCCCCTTATAAATTACGTAACAAATTCATACACCCCCCCCCTATATATTTAAGCAATTCAAAATAAGACGTATTTTATATATTTTCGATTTATAAAATTTTATTGAACGATCGTGATTTTTTTGAACGAAAATTTTAAGTATCTTTTTAAACATAGGTACATAAAAATTTTATTCCTGAAGTACTAAATTTATTTCAGAAAAGCGTTACGTAACGTCGTGAATTTATCCCTCCCCCCGTATGTCACACTTCATAATGCTAGAACGGACCCCCCCACCTAAGTGCGTTACGTAATTTATTCATGGCCCCTTAAGGCCCAAACATATAGCAGAAACGAAAACGAACCGAAACGAAAAGAATGAAATAAATCGTATGAAAATGTATGAACTCAGTTATATAAACGAACAGAACCGAATGGGAACGAATGATATAAATTTATTTCATTTCGGTATTCGTTTCAGCTATTCAGCCCGTTACGTTGACAGTTCGACAAACGGTTTGTTTTTGAATTTAAAGTAATTGAAAGAACGAAAAAGAAGTTATTTAAAAAGAATGCAGTCAATACGAGGTGAAAAAATTTAAATTATGATTTCTCTTGTGATTTCTCGACATCCGCCATAAATTATATAAATTGTCTAATACATGTATTTATCGAAAATAAAAAACTCTTCTACTCAATGCAAAAGTTGTCAACAAATGTCAAGAACCGATTCGCTCAGGCACCTATATAATCGCTATCATTTTCAAGTTCATTTCGTTTTCGTTTCGGTTTCTTTTCATTTCTGATATATGTTTGGGCCTTTATAGTATTTCACTTGTCAAACCCTTTCATTTGATACCCATACCGAGCGCGTTGTAAAAAAAGGTAATCCGCCATTTTGTGTTGTCCGCTATTTTAAATTTGGAATGACGCCATATGTCGAGGTTTGGGAAACGTAATTGCCAAATTCGGCCACCATCTTGATTTTTTTTTACAAAAATGTCATATCGCATTGGTCAAAATTTGGGGTGGATGGGTTACATGAAAGTGGGTTAAAATCAAGTTGTAAGAGGCGTAAATCGTAACAAATGGTGACGTATCTTCTAATTAATTAATTAAAAAAAATAATTAAAATTTCGAAAAACGGAAACTTTTAGTTACCTGTTTGGGTATCCATGCATTTACAAAAAAAAATAAGTTTTCTATCTCTTCTAGTTTAGTTCCAACGCGCGACGGTACGCACAAGCAGACAGACAGACAGACAGACAGAAAGATAGACAGACAGACACTTCCTTTTATTAATATAGAAAACTGCCAAAAGAAGGGAGAAGAAGTTTGCGTGTAAATAATCATTTAAAACATAATACAACACTTCTTGGTATGGCTTTGACTTAACTAGAAATACCCCCCCCCCCCCCACATGACATGACAAAGATTTGTCCCAAGTCTACGATTAAAAATATTCCGTTATTTTTCTATCAAAAACACATAAAACGAATGAATTTCCCGTAAATATTTCAATTCGCATTTCCATTTTTGTATCCTTAAAAAACAATGACGTCACATTAAACACCCCTAGTAAATTGCTAACACCACCCCCAACACATTTTAAGCATTTTATCTTCGCATTTAATAGCTACGGTATAACTCAGCCTACACCGCGCCGCAATGATTCTCAAATTTTATTTACAGGAAAGGAAATCGACAAACTTAAGAGACGAAATCAACCCCTCTTCACCATCAATTTAAGGCCGCATAAAAAAATCACCGAAACACAAATGTAAACCAATCAAAACGCAAATTGCCATAGTTACAACCTCGGAAAATGTGGAGTTTTAAGGTTACGCAAAAGATTTTATTGTGTCACGACTCACGACCTCTCTCCGGCCACAAAACACGCGGCGGCACCTACCTGGGAGTTGTTGCCTTAGACACGATTATTTTCAGGCTTCAATATTCGACCTTGTTGTAGCCGCACATCGCCCTTGTCCGTGCACCCCTTGTCTATTTCGTGCACCTTTAAATTAATAAATTCAAACATCCCGTCCCACCCCACCCCCGCGCGCAAAATAATAAAATTCCCATAAAGTAATGTCGGCAATTTGAAGTTTTAACAGGGCAATTTCTTTACTTTTATTGCACGGTTAAAAAATCCATTCGCAAAAATTGAGGCGCTCTCCACCCCCGTCCAATTCTGGATAAATAAAACGGGATAAGGCTTACACCCCGATGTGTTCAGTATGTGGTTGAGTGTACGAAGCAAGGATGGGGGCGGACTTGGCGGTTTTAAAATCTTCATATATGTCGATCCTTTTGCAGCTTGAGGCAATACAGGGGACATGGGCTTCCTATCAATTTAATCGGTTCTGCAGCTTCAGCACCACCCCACTCTAAGAGGACGGGGCGAGAGGGGCTGCTGCACCTCCATTGCTTATGGTGTAAGACGACAACGACGACGAGGACGACGACACGAACTACAGGGACATGTTCTTAAATTGTCGTGAACCAGTTTGCCCGAGGAATACTCCCCAGTATCCTCTATCCTTGGTGCAATAATAAAAACGTGTCAAAGAGCTCAATGGCTACTTTTCAACAGTTTGTGGTGCCGCCCTCGCACCACTCCCGACGCCCTTGTGACGACCTCCTAAACTTAGACCGAACACCCGTATTCTGGAGCAAGCCAAACTTTCTATAATATGCTCAACGAAATTAGCCAAGTCATGAAAGAATAATTTCCCCCATGGAATTGGGCCGGGTGCACGGCGGGGGGTGTATGGGGCGCCCCAGGAGCCAGGAACAAGGGCCAGCAAGGGGCGCCCCGTTTTGTTTCTATAATTGTTGAAAATTGCTGTATTGGAGCTAGGCGCTGACGGTGGCCCATTCTTGTGCTTTTCGCGTGAAACTCGATTATTGCCAGTTGGTCGGGCACGGGCGTCAATTCGCTGCTCACTTTCGGTAGCCGTTCATAGCTTGCCTGTGCCTGAAATTGATTATTCGCGGATCCTAGGAAAAATGCCGCCGGCAACCCAAAGTGGTGAGTAATTGCACCATCATTACACGTAATTAGCTATCAAGAAAATTGAAATTCAATCCCTAATTGCAGATTAATGCTCAGTTAATTTGCCGTTAAGTCAATGTCTGTAAGGAAACAGTTGTTCTTTTCTGTTTGTTGTGTTGTAATGATTTTTGTTTTCGTAATAATATTCACACAGGTACACAATTTCAGCTGACGAAAAGATGGGGGAGGGGTGCTATTAGTGTGGGTAGGTCTACATACGCGTTGGGAGAAAGTTGGGCTTTGTTGATCCTCTTTTTGATGCTTGCGACATGCATTCATTTGTGTTTGGGTTTTCGTACAAGATTAGTTTGTTCCAATTATTTTTTATTTCAATATTCTAGAGGTGAACCATTTCCACACTTCTTCTTAAATGCTGCTACAGTCCTTATAGGGCTCGGGCCTTTTGAAGTATCTTCTTCCAGGGTCTATACCTCCTATAAGTTCCCTCCATTCGATTATTGTTATTTGTCTTCCTACGCATATTCCTCTTTGTTTCACATGAAAACCTAAGCTCAGGAATGACCCTTTGTAAGTTGCAGTACAAATTGATCAAGTCACCCTTCGTTCACGCCATGGTGCAATGTCTACGTACAAAGCTTAATTCGAATGACAGATAGAGGAGACAATATGTTAAGAGGAGTCTGGAGAGGCCTGAAGGAGGAAGAGGCAATGAATCTTTCGTTTAAACTTTTGGGTGTTGCGGGTCTCTGGGAATACCTTCTGTGGAAAATTGTTCCGCCCCAGCAGGCAAAATGAGCTCACAAAATCAGAAATTTATCGTACAACTCACAATGAGCTGAATATGATGAAAATATGACATTCAAATTGCAAAAAAAAATTAAAACAGTTGTGAGTAAATAATGAGATCATAATGAGAAGAACTGAAAAAGAAACCGAGATTGAATGTTCCACTTATTGTTCATTGATTGGAAGGTTGTTATGAGCTCATTATGAGAAATTCGTTTGGTAACATAACAGACGTTACATTCTTTGTGTCATTTGCAGCTTGAGTTCGTAAACAAAAGACGGAATTTTTTAGTAGTGAATATTTTCAATCAATATAATAATATCAATAAATAAATCCAAAGAGAAAATACAATAAATTGAAAAGAGAAATGTCGCAGAATGTAAGTAAACGTTTTTTCTCAGAATTTGATTGCTTTATTTTGCGAAAAATAAATTAATTTCTTTGGTTTTAACAGCGGCGTCCTATTCTATACAAAAAATTGCAACAAAAATACAAAAGAAGTGGAACGTTCACCAGAGACAAACGGAAATATTTAAGAATGGCATTCGAAACTTCTCAAGCTAGTCAAGCCTCTTCTAGTAGTACTGCTTCAAGTTTATTAGATGGGAACAGCGGATTCATCGAATTTTCGGATGAGAAAGGATCAAATCGAATGAGAAATGAAGTTGATAATTTGAACGATTTATCTGGATCATTTGATGATAATGCTGATATCGATATTAGAGTAGGAGATGCAATCGCTGGTATTCGAAGTTGGGCTAACAAGAATGGTGTCGGTAGAAATGGAATAACTGATTTGCTTTGTGTTCTGAATAAACTACTTCCCGGTAAATTTCCAACTGATGGAAGAACTGTTCTGATGACACCAAAATCAGTAGAAGTGACGAACATAGATGAAGGATGCAAATATTGGCACCAAGGTGTTGCAGTTTGTCTTAAGAAGGCATTTCGGAATTTGCAAAAAGATAATGGCATTTTGTTAAACATTAATGTCGATGGCTTGCCAATTTTTAATAGCACAACTGAGCAATTTTGGCCAATACTTGCGAATGTCGAAGGGATTATAAAGGAACCTTTCGTAATTGGAATTTACAGCGGTAATAAAAAACCTCCATCGTTAGGTATTTATTTGGACAAATTTGTAAAAGAAATGACCGATATTATGGAAAATGGAATAATGATTAATGGTTTTCGTTTAACTGTTGGAATACGTTGCTTCATATGTGACTCACCTGCTCGTGCTTTTGTTAAAGGTTAATTTTAAAAACGAAAGTAATGACTTTTTGGTTATTTGAATTTTTGTCTTTCTTTAAATTAGGTGTTAAAAATTTCAATGCCTCACATGGATGCACCAAGTGTGACATTGAGGGATTTTATTCGATGCAAAGTCGCAGAATTTATTTTCCAGTAATACTTAATGGTGTCAAAAGAACGGATTCGTCGTTTAGAAATAGAACCGATCCAGAAGACCATAAAGAAATGTCGCCACTGGAAGATTTGCCAATAAATATGGTTGAGGATTTCATTGTATCTGATCCGCTTCACTTGATACATCTCGGTATAATGAGGAGATATTTACAAGCATGGTGTACCCCAAAATGTTTTCTGAAAACTAAATGGAGTGCTTCGCAAAAAATGTGTATCAACAGTTATTTGGAAAAGAAATTCATAGAGAAGTTCGAGGATTGAATCAACTTGCACAATGGAAAGGCACTGAGTACAGAAGTTTTTTCTTTTACTTATCTATTGTTGTATTCAAGCAGTATATGGAAAAAAAGATATTTCTCAACTTTTTGTTTCTATATGTTGCAGTAACTATATGCTCTAATAATATTTTTAAAAGTAAATTAAATGCAGCAGACCAATTTTTTTATCAATATGTAAAAGATTTTGCTGAAATATTCGGTGCTGATACAATAGGCAGTAACATGCATCAATTACTGCATGTAGTCGATGAAGTTATTAAGTTCGGTTGTTTAGACTCAATTTCCGCTTATCCATTTGAAAGTAAACTATATCGAATTAAAAAGTTATTGAAACCAGGTCATTCTGCCATTGTACAAGCGGCAAAGCGTATAACAGAAGCGAATTTTTTACCAAATATTGACAGCACTAATATGAATAAATTAAAATACCCATCAATGTTGAGACCATTTAAACTAGAAAATAGAACATTTTTCCATGAATTACAAATTACTGAAAATTTAATGTTCTCTAACGTAAGTGGAAATCAATGGTTTCTAACACAAAAAAATGAAATCGTGATGTTCGAGAAAACAGGAATGTTTGAAAATAATATATTAATTCATGGGTACAAATTGTCTAAATTACTTGATTATTTCATCGAACCATTGCCATCTTCCACTTTAAATATTTTTTCAACTCAGTGGGGTGCCATACCGAAACTAAAAACAACAGATATATATATGTTTTCAATTTAAATGATGTTAAATGTAAATTGGTTGGCTTAGATGTGAAGCATGATGACAAATATGTTTTCATTCCATTGATGCATACGTACAGGAAATGAAGAAAATAATATGAGCAGGAAATCAATTTGAAAAATATATGAAAAATTACACAGGCACACAAAAAAAAAATGTCAAGACCCAGAGGGTACATCCCCCTACCCCCCCGTTTTTGGGGTCGCTGAAACCGAATATGACCATAAAAAATTTTTTTAACTAGCCATTTCCCCGCAACCACCCCCATACACCCCCTTCTGGTAGTTGAAATGTCAATTCTCATACAAAGTCGAGTAGGGTGTGTATTCCTATGTTTTCTGGGCCTCTAAGAACGAGGAAGACTACCAAAAATGAATTAGACCCCCTCTTTAGCCCCTAGAGTCACTTTACCACCGCCATACACACACCCCTTTGTGGGGGTTGAAATGTCAATTCTCATACAAAGTCGAGTAGGGTATGTATTCCTATGTTTTTGGGCCTCTGTGAACGAAGAAGACTACCAAAAATGAATTAGACCCCCTCGTTACCCCCTACCCCCTTTCTCATACAAAATCGAGTAGGGTGTGTATTCCTATGTTTTCTGGGCCTCTAAGAACGAGGAAGACTACCAAAAATGAATGACCTCTGGGTCTTGACATTTTTTTTTGTGTGCCTGTGTTATTAATTTCATTTTTTTTTAATAAAAATTCTTATTGAAATAAAAAAGTAAAGAAATATAATGACTTTATTATTTTTTTGAAACTCATTCACTCTCATTATCAATATTCGTTATTTCATAGAAAGTGGTTTCTATTGCTTGCTCATCAGCATCAAAATGTACATCATCTTCATATTCATCAAGATATTCGCCATCTTTACGTTATCAGCCGCTGCTTCCTTATATCGTTGGATGGCTGTATCGCAGAGCCTCCACAATGTTCTCTTAGTACCTTCGTAACCAAAATTTGGAACACCGACTCGGACACATTTGTGAAATGTTTGCAAAATGTTTTCAAACCTTTCTAATTGTATCTTCGGTGGACCAGCACTTCGTCGGATACCCGTGCGATTTACATCTAACATAAACTTTCTAGTAAAAAAATGGTCGACGAAATTCCGAACCAGCTTTTTCCCATCACTGATACCCGAATCCTTAACGTGCAAATCAGACATATGCTTAACCTGAAAAAATCGTAGAGAAAAAGATATTATTTTAGACTTTTATTCTTATGGTGTAATGTGTATAAAAATGTATTATGCGCTTACAAAAATCAATACATTTTTAGGATCACTTAATACTGTATTAAATCGTTCGAGCGTTTGTCGATTTTCAATCGGAAATGAATCTTCAATGTCTTTGATTAAATCGTCGTCTATTTCAATCTCCGCATCATTCAGGAGAACCGGCCGTGTACTAAGAACATCAGTCATCCGTTTTTGTTCTGCTTGTATCGCTACTACAGCCGCCGTACATGCATCCACTTTATTTTCAACGATATCTATACGAGATTTTATTTCATTAATGCCTTTCAGTATATCGTGCAATAATTTTTGTGGTAATGTTGGTGGTTGCTTCGGTGTTTGCGGTGTTGCATTCTTACTAGCTAATGGAGAAGCCAATATTTTCGCTGGTACATCATTTGAAACTTGAATAATCCTTTTAGCGGAAAGTAATTCACTATTGGACTTGGAACTCGTTTTTATCACTTTCGCCTTAGGACCAATAATATCTTTAGACGATGATGGCAATTGCCCCGAAAGTTCTAATTTTTCTGAGGAATCTTCCAACCTTTTCTTTGCCGTTCTTACTGGTGAAGGCTTCGTTGCATTGATGCCACTTAATTTTATAACTGTATAATAATAAAATGAAACAAAATAACAATAGAAGGAATGAAAATGAATAGTGGAAAATGAATTATATTTACACTTTTCAACATCCGCTGCTTCATCGCTTGTACACGTTTTCAAATAAACATTTAACAATTTTTGCGCTTCCCTCTCTGTTTCTAACCATAGTTGGATTTGACAGTGGAATAAATCCCATGTATTTTCTGGCTTCACATTTTCATTGGTCATGTGGTTTTTTCCAACTATTTTTTCGTTTTTTGGCCAGTACATCTCGGTCCGAGATTTGAAATATCGCTTAGGAGCAATAAAAAATTCATGCAAACCACCCGTTGTTGTCCGTTTTACAATCGCAAAATTTTGCCGAACGCTAAAAGAACAACAACAGTACTTTATGCAGAAACATATTTTTCTAATTTAATAACCAAATTGAAACTCTGTCACACACAATGACCGTGAATTTGATACATTCAAATATATCTGTTATGTTTCACTCACCTGTCCATATTTCTATTCTTCACTTTTGTTTTTTTTTCACTTCTTTTTCATATGTATATTACGTTTACGTCCGCTCAAACTGAAATAAAAACTTGAAATGCCGAGGCAAATGTATTTTTTAATTCTACGAAAAGTCGCAAACCTAAAACTGGCGTTTATATATCCCATTCTATATAAAATATAAAACGTTACACAAACTTTTTCGTGTTTGCATGATATTTCAATATACACGCGATTTACACAGTAGTCCCAGTAGCACATGCAAAGAAAATATACAAAAATGAGCTCCTATTTAGCTCACGCTGGTTTCTCATTTATATACACTCTTGCTGGAACATATAGGCAGCAGTCTCAGTAGCTCAGTTGGTAGAATGTTGGCTTCATGTTGCAGTGATCGCAGGTTCGAATCTCGCAAAAGGTAATCGAAAAAAAATACATATTCTCATCTCAACTAATGAATATAAATATGAAAATATATAATAATAAAAAATAAAATAATATGAATATAAATAATAGCAAAAACAGACAACAAAAAAAAAAAAGAAAAAAAATTAACGTGAAAATAATAATTTTGTTTTTTAACAATTCTCAGTACTTTTTTTTCCTTCTCAGTACAATTTTTCAAATATTCTCCTATGCGTAACGTCAGTGAGCTCAATATGAGAAAATTTAGAGAAAATATTTAGTTCTAGATTTACTCCATATTGACCTCATACTTAGCTCAGAAACATGCGCCAATTAACTCACTACTTCCTCATATTTATCTCATAAATTACTATTTGTGACTTTAAACGAAAAAATTGCCAATCGCAAATAGATCATATTTAGCTCAATATGAACTAGAATGCCTGCTGGGGCAGTCGAGTTTTTTGAAGTTATACTTCTTTAGGTGCGTTTGGAAAATATTATGAGAGTGAATTTTTATAGAGACGCGAGACGCAACGCGAGACGGTGATGGAGAATATAGGCGAAGGGGTTATGGAGGGCAAGCATTTCAACTCCTATTCTTTAGCTGATGTCTGCTCACGATGTCGATGGGTGAGGGGGTTTTTATCCTGAGGCTATGGAGGGAAATAAATTTCATGTACGATTCATCGGCCAAGTGAAGGTTTGGGCTTTTTGTAGGTATAAGAAGATTCGTAGGTGTTGGGTGAGGGGTTCTGTCGCAAGGCTATGGAGGGAAATCCGATCCGTGTTGTATTCATCACCTAAGCGCAGTTTCTAAGGGCCAGTTTTACACGGGCCGACTTTTCCAGAAGAATTTTCTTGGTTGTTTGTCTGCCCGTGTGAAACTGGCCAAGATAATAATAAAGCTATATGGCAACTGTACAATAACAAGCGATAATTATTTACTGTTTTACTAATGATTTTGAATGGTTAAAACTTAATATAATTATTCAATCAGAAATTAGTTTGAATATATAATACAAAATATTTACTGTTATTATTTGGGAAAATAAAACAATGAACAAGACATTAATGATTTTATTTAGCTTGACTCGTATATTTGTTTGGTTCAAATCTTGCGACAACTTTTTCAACTACTTCTACTAAACCGATTCTTATGAAACTTTGCACACACATTGAGCTAACGTGTCAGTGCAATCTGACAATTTTGTAAAATATCAAGATGGTGGTTCTAAGATGGCGGACGAATTTTTCAATTATGTTCCAATTCCATTGAAAATCGGTATCGGGGGCGTTTTAGTGCCACAAATGACGAGTTTAAGGTCAAAATTTGAAAATTAAAAATGGCGGCGCCAATATGACGGATGAATTTTGGAAATGGGTTCTGAATCCATTTAAAATCGGTATCGGGGGTTTTTAGGGCCACAAATGACGATTCTGTGGTTAAATTTTGAAAATTCAAAATGGCGGGCCAAATCGGGAGGTTTTTAAGGCCACAAATGACGATTATGTTTTCTATAAGTCTTACGAAGGATTTTTTCATGTAGAATTGAAATATAGTGCAAAGAAAGTGATATGTGAAGTTTAAAGCCCTATTTCTCCGTTGATATTGACTTTACACAAAAAAGTTCTAAACAAGAAAGTTAAATCACTTATTTATCTACAAAAAAGATACTATACATTTTTGTCGTAAATGCATAGTTTTTGAGATATAGAATTAAACGAGTTTTCCTTCACTGTAAGTTTAGCAAGAGGGTGGGGATGACGCCATTTTGAATTTAACCTTATAAAAATATATAAAATCATTTATTAAAAAAAAATCGCGTGCGTGTTTTTCGCAAAGAAAAAGTACCTATTTATTGGACTACCTCGTTTTGAAGGTATTCGTGATATGAGAAACGCCGTCATCAGTAAAGCAGTAAAGTCGGTTGAAGATAATTGAGGGCAGATGATTAGTAAAAATTAGGAAAAGAGTTGGTGATAGAATTGAGCCCTGGGTGACATCGGCAGATATGGTCTGACGTTTAGATTTGGCGCCATCTAACACTGCTCGCTTGAGGGTGGCGGTGTTACAGTAGTTAAGAGTAAAGAAGTCGCTTGAAGTCCACAAATATTGCAGAAATCAAAACAAGAATTTTTATATTGGGGTTTGGGTATTACTTCCGTAAGGTTGATAACCCCAGCAGAAGTCAGTTGACCCACACTGTAAAAAATTTCTGTGGGAATTTTACAAAAAAAATACTGGAAGTTTTATTCACAAGCAGTTTTGTAAATTTGGAATATATATTATTAGGGATATTCCTAATCTACTTTACGTATTTTTACCAACTGTGTAGTAAGTATAAATTATTTGTGGGTTGTAAAAATACAATCAGTATTGGAGCTTTCTCTTCATAGTTTTGTAAATTTCCAAAACTCTTGTTGCAACTTTTTACCAGAGAGAGACGAAAAGGGAAAAACCCAAAGCTGAAGATTACCGCCCTGTGCCAATGTGCTTGCCCCTGCCTGAAATATTTCCAAGCGCCAAATTTTATTCTTAGTTAATGCCCACTCCCTATACATAAAAAATTAGCATTTTTCTCACAATGCCTATCAAAATTTCTTGGCTGTTATAAGAACTGCCCAGACCCTGGGCAAAGTCAAAGGTCTGGCCTTAACTTAAAAGCAATTGGGTTTATATGCTTAGTATTCCATTGTTACGTGTGAATTATATCCACGAGATTAAAAATTTAAACTTTACATTCCAATAAACGATTTGTAATTTTACTGAACATTTATGTTCTAAAATTACGCCTCTTTAGTAAAATTACAGAACAAAGTTTTAGGATTTTTTCTGTACATAAAATTGATAATTATATAAGAAATATTGTAATTTTCGTACATAAACGATTTAGAAAAATACACAACAACCTCACATTCATGTAATCAACATTTACGTTATGCAGTATTGGAGATTTCCAATTTCATTTTGTGAAGTTACAAAATTTATAGTAAAATTACAATAATTGTGTAGTAAATTAGTATTTCATATCGCGATTCGTAATTTTACTGTACATTTGCACTGTGAATTTACATATTTTTTTACAGTGCAGTCGGAATTAAAGGGAAGCACTCTCTTTGGAGTGTTATACCTCGTGAAAAGAGGTAAATCCCGTCAACCGAACGATAACGAACATTTCAATACCAAACGTATTTTTAAACTTAAATCCTTGAAAAAAGTCGCCATGAATTTATTATAACTTATCACAAAATAATGTTGAAATTTTCGTAAATAACTTCAAAAATCCTACAAAAAACCATGACACTGCGTTCTATATCAAATCACAGCGACTAGTGTTTCGCCTATTTTTGTTACATTTGTCAATTTTAAAGCAATTTGTCAACATTCACGGTTATCGGGCAGACAGGCGACCTAATCGTGTAGCCCCTCTATGCTTGTCTATCATTGTTTGCACAAAGGAGAAATGTATACTCCATATCCTGTGACAGAATTCTCAAGGACGATAGATAAAATCTTTGGAGAAGACCTTTTAGAGAAAGGGTAAGCGGCAGCCTAAACAAGTCAATATCTGAAGGTTTTCACTTTGTTTTGTTTTTGAAAATAGCCGCTTTGACAGTTTGAGGACGAATTTGCATCATTCATATGTACAATGGTGTTCTTTCGTATCTATTGAGCATTTTCAGACGTCTAGATGTATTTATTGGTGTAATATGCCCTTAGTACCTTGGTAAGTGTATTTGATTTAAGGAAAGGGTGTGTTTGATTATGGATTATAGAGATAAAATATTGTCAGCCTGCTCAGTCGTCAGGTGCCTTCGCCGATGAGTGTGATGGGACGATTTTGCAGCTTGTCGAAAGACTCTAAGACAGTTATTGAAGCCAGACCTTGGGATGCCTATTGGGCGGTTTGAAATATATGGTTATTCTATCGCAGCTATTCCTGGGTATTGACAGAACTTGATAATGTATTCAACAGTCCAGAACTGGTCATTAGGAGTAGCTTCCAGCTTGATGAGGAGGGCTCTTGACGATTGGCCTTTGATGAAATAAAAAGAACGCTTGTGGCCGGCCTACCAATAGTTTGGCTAACTCTCCACGAGAGCGATTTCTACTTCTGTTGTCTCACAACGCGGCCAGAGAATTATTGAGGTGCAGGATAAACCATAACGAAAATGCTATGTTGACAGGTAGTTTGGTTCCCACGCCCAACCGACGGAATACCTACTAATGGTTCCACATTCATCTGAAGACGTATGCACATATCAATATACTGGGCTTTCTACCGCTGGGAATGGTAGAATGAGCATCTGCACTACATGACATCTAACTCAATTTCAACCCATCTTTCAATATCCAGATCAACAACAGAGCGGAATGGGAAGTCTTCCAGCCTGACAAGGACTGGACACTGGAATATTTTCCGCGCATTAAACCTACACAGCAAACAGATATCATTCGATCCCTTGATGACGCCGCGGAAGGACATGGCCAGAACTGTGTCTATAATCAGAAGAGTTCATTCGAGTACCGTGTCGTAGATGAGATAGCGAACAGTGGCACTAACAAATTATGCAACATTGCTTAAAATTATTGTTCTTTGCACTATGATTGATACAATTGGAAATGCACTAGTCACACTATTCAAATTGAAGGTTGCATGGTCCTTTATGCAGCATCAAAACAATTACAAAAAATCCTTGCTTAAACACGGATAAATGTGAGCAAAGATAAGGAGATCCAATTTATGATTCAGAGACGCAACTTAGAAAATAATCTAATATCGCCACTGAAAATGTGTTGTTTACGAATTTTGTTACAGTTTAGTCTGCTTATATGGAAAGGTCAGACCCTATAAATTTTTACTTTCTATAAATTAGAAACTACGGGTTAGAGGCTGTTGGTTTTCTTATTTTACCTTTTTCTTAAATGATTTTCATGTTTGCGTGTTAGAACTACATAAGTTCGAATCAGATGGTCCTTTCTATGGTAGAAACTCTTTATTTTGAGCATCTAATAGCATCATCTAAGCAGGACATCTAGCTCATATGAGTGAAGATGAGCCTGCTCGGAAAGTTTTCTGCGGTAAGACTTATGGGGTGCGACAGCGAGGGAGACCCAACCTCCGCTGGAAGGATGGCGTAGACCAGGACGCTCATAGCATAGGGATGCCAAACTGGATGACATCGGCTCAGAATCAGTGGAGAGCACAGTTGCGAGAGGCCAGGACCGGATCCCGGTTGTAGAGCCGTTAAAGAAGAAGAAGAATAACTTTGGATAAACTTAAACAAATCTTCATCGCCATCAATGTAATAAAACAGATGGGTAATAAAACAGATGGCTAAATGGGTCCTGGGAGGGGACATTCTATAATTGTCAACATTATGCATAGAAGAGATTTTGAAAACGGGAATGCTATCGCTGTGCATGCCTGTTAAGATCTCAAAATTTAAGCTACCTGCCTTGCAGACAGAAGATAGGCTATAATGGACTTTTCCTAAGGTACCATAGAGTGAATTAGACGGATGGCTCCAAAACAGAAACAAATGTGGGAATCGGAATCTGGGGCCCGATTCCGCAACGGTGAGTTTTACGGTGTTCACCGATTTCAGTGTACACTGCTTATTTCCGCGTCCGCAAGAGTGAGAATGATTTTTTTTGGCATCTGCGCCGCACAGTGGGACAGAATCCCAAAAAGCTGGCCAAAACCCCTAAAATGAAGATTCTATTTCGGGACTTTCTCTTTACGGAATTTTAAGTAGGAGCCCCGAGGGTCACAGAACATCAGATTCTGTCCTCGGGGTACAGGTACGTTTTCTCCCTTTGTAGGATCAGTTCGAAAGTGTCCGTTACACGAGACGCAGCTATCGAAGTTTCTAACACATATTGTGCATTGAAAATAACTATTTGTTAAATAGTGCCAATTAGTGCTTTTGAAAAGTTTAAAAATAGATTCTGTTCATGAAGGTGAGTGGAATTAAATCGAATATGTATAATCGTAAAATATTCATGGCGGAATTATTGATATGAATTTAAATAAATCAACTTTTTTGCAAAACGCAGAGAAAAACTAATTTTTCAAATAACTTAAAGTTTATTAGTCGTCCTCGCTCGTTTTCTAAATTTTTTTTTTCACTTGTCATAGTCTAAAGAAAAAAACAAGAAGTAAATTAAAGTGCGAATTTGTGCGAATTTGGTGATACAATTTTTTTTCTGAAATCGCGCAAAAATCGTTGCACAGCAGGGCGTAATGAAACCGACAAAAGGTTCCGAAATGGCAAGGAATCTCTTGAAAACTATATAACAGGGGGTTTTCGAGGTCGCTGATTACGAATTTGACATTATTTTCTCAAAAAACAAAATGGCGGATCCAATATGGCGGACGACCACATGAAAAAATGCATATTCGCGGATAAAATTCAGTACCCGGGGGTTTTCGAGGTCGCTGATCACGAATTTGATATTATTTTTGAAATAAACAAAATGGCGGATCCAATATGGCGGACTATGGATTCGTAGATACGCTGCTTCGAGTGCTGTTTGCATTTATCTTATAAATTAGACATTAAAAAATGGCAAGCACGATCAGAGAAAGAAAAACAAAATGTAAAAGAACGAAAAACAGCCACTCAAGAGTCTTTTAGAAAAAACCTTGGTCTAATTGTTGACAAGCCAAAGCCAGGATTCGGGAGCACGAATGATGGTAACACTGCTCGTCGCTTTTTTGAAAATGCCAAAATTTCATCCGAAATAACTGGAGTAGACCTTCGTTTGATTACCAGATTTCATTCCATTTTACAAGTTGTTTCATCAGGACGCGAAATTAATATTCAAAAATTTAGAGATTACGCTTGGGAAACTGCGAAACTATTTGTTGAATTGTGGTTCTTCATGCCACCATCAGTTCATAAACTGCTTATTCATGGCCCAGAAATCATTGCTTCGGCTTTGCTTCCAATCGGTCAGATGTTTGAAGAAGCCCAGGAAAGTTGCAATAAATATATTAAAAAAATTCGTCAGGACTTCTCGCGCAAAAGCAGCCGTTCTTTGACAATGAGAGATGTATTTTGCCGCCTTTTAATTCGTTCTGATCCTTACATTTCGAGCGCAAGAAAACTTCCAAAAAGTAAAAGAAAACAAATGTCGTCTGATGCTAAAGATTTAGTTGTACCCGATGACAGTGACACTGAAGATGAAACTGATGTGTCTACTTTAGATTCCGACATCGATTTATGTGATAGCGATAGCGAATAGATAGAGCGCATGTGTTAAAACTAAAAATGTAAATTATAAACTGAATTGTTATTTTGTATTTATTTGTACCTATTCCTTGTGTACGATACTATTTTTATGCTTTTGAAATTTTTTTAATACGATGAAATTGTATTAAAACTAAAAATATCAATATTTTATATGACTGTCCGCCATATTGGATCCGCCATTTTGTTTTTTGAAAAAATAATGTCAAATTCGTAATCAGCGACCTCGAAAACCCCCGGGTTCATCCGCGAATATGCATTTTTTCATGTGGTCGTCCGCCATATTGAATCCGCCATCTTGTTTTTTGAAAAAATAATGTCAAATTCGTAATCAGCGACCTCGAAAACCCCCGGGTACAGAATTTCATCCGCGAATATGCATTTTTTCATGTGGTCGTCCGCCATATTGGATCCGCCATCTTGTTTTTTGAAAAAATAATGTCAAATTCGTTATCAGCGACCTCGAAAATCCGCAAGTAAGAAATTTCAAAACGATTATTGCACGTTTTGAGGTTTTGGCCAGCTTTTTGGGATTCTGTCTCACTGTGCGCCGTGATAAATTTCTCATTGAGCAGAAGGCTGTGAATTTACGGTGAGTTTGATTTTTGACGAGTAAATGTGTTAATGTGTTTTAATTCGACCGTTTGTTTTTGAAAAAGTTCTCTAATTTTTTTTTAAAAATAATTTTTTTGGTATGTAAAAATAAAATGTTGTTTTAGTTTATTGTTTTAAAAGTTTTTTTTTTAATTAGAATTTTTAAAATGGAACGGGCAAGAAAGCTAAGCGAGCAGCAAGGGGATTATAGATTATATGGAGCAACACGTGGCTTTTGCTTGTGATAGGTTAGATATATATTGAAAGTTCTAAAGGAAATTTTTAATAATGAAATATGACATTGTTTTTTCTAAAGGTTTGAGTCAGCGGATAGGGCAAACCTAAGAAACGAGCGATGGAAAGAATTAAGCAACACTCTTAACAGCATAGGAGGAGCGGTGAAAGATCCTCAAAAATGGAGGAAATATTGGAATGACCAAAAGTAAGTTACCATTTTTGTAAAGCTTGTATATTTTATTATAGAAAATATAAAACGAACTTGGTGGTTAAATATTATTACAAAACAATTAATTATTTTTTATATTTTCATTTTTATAGGCTCAATGTGAAGGAAAGCAAGGCGCTGATTATTGCGGCCACAGAAAAAAGCGGCGTCAACGGAATGAAGACACATAAGCCGCTTAGAGGGTTTGAAAAACGGGTAGAAGCGTTAATTGCCCCGGAATCCGTTAGCGGCCGAACGAATGTTCTGGAAGTCTTCATAAGCAAAACCGTATGTAAAAACAGAACAATTAAGAAATTAAATTTATAGGTACTTATTAAATTTTTTTTATAGCAACCGGCTGATGTATTGGAGGAAGAGTTCCTGATAGAAGAAATAGATTTAATTGAAGGTCAAGAGACTTCTCGTCCGGCACCACCGGCAGCGCCCAGAAAGAGAAAAGGAAGGGCATCCGGGCAGGCGCGAAAGCACTCACTGTTTAAAAAACAAAATTGACCCAACTAAAAAAACAAAAACAAAACATAACCAAACGACCAAAACCGAACCAACTTTTTGGCAAATTTAAAAAAGTCCCTTTTTTTATCTGATAGTGTAAGCTCAGGTGTCAGCCTTTGGGCCTTACCATGGTTAGCGAGTTGAAAAAATGACAGCGCCGTTTATCGTTCTCATTTTTCGTACCGTAATTGACGAATGCAGCGACATGACAGTTTTCGGCAAAACCTTATCATTGCTGTCGCTTGAAAGTTTTTAGACATTTCTGATAATTAAAAAATTTATAAAATTACATTATTTATTCAATCTATTTAAAAAATATTTATTCAATCTAGTCACTTGACAGTGAAAAACGCAGCTTTGTCTTTTCAAACGTCAACTGTGATACGCCTGAAGGCGTTTTTCCCGACAAATGTCAGTTTTTTCGAAAACTATGATTCCGTTTTACAGTCGCCGCGCCATTTCTCACTTCAAGCGCCAACCATGATCAGGCCCTTTGTACTACTAGTCCGTCATGTCATGTCGCACACGTCATAGTGCAATGTCTACTTGTAAGCTTAGCTCGAAGGATAGAGAGAGATAGGATAGATTAGGGGGAGTCGGGTGCAGTGTCTCCATATGTAAATCGAGAGTTACCGTGTTGCAAGGGTAAAAATACGGTGTTTCTAGCAGGTCTTTAAATTTTAAATCCGACTCCGACTCCGAGTGCGACTCCTATATATAGTATAACGGAAAATATTTAAAATTTGTAACGAAGAACAAAGAAGAACTAGTTTTATTTTGTAGCGTATTCTTTTAATACTTTCATCTTTCTTTATTCCGGAATTTCCATAATTTTTTAAAATAAATTTTTTAGTTGATCCGCATTTAGTCCTAACCACAATGAGTTATGGCGCGTCCACACGACACGAACATGCCTAGAACGTGCTTTTTCCCCATATGAAATTTATGTAATTTTGCACGGGCAAGCATAATGACTTAATCAAACGCATGTCCTAGAAAGGCACGCGTGACGTATGAAATACGTCCACACGACACGGCTAAAAATTCCCGACTCTGAAAAAGAACGCCCGTACTTTTTGAGGTCGTAAAAAAACCATATAAAAGCAAGTTGAAGGCGCAAACATGCTTATAAATGTCGTGTGGACGGGCCATTACCCAAATTATGTGTAGTTCATTTTGAAATATGTACTTCAATCAATAATTAATAATTTTTATAATTTGTAGTTGTGTTATTTTACGCAAATAAAAATTTGAAAATTGTTATATGTAAGAAAAATGTATGGCTTTTTTCCTTGTAGAAAACAAAAGCAAAAAATTACAATATGTAATTTGTAAAAGGAGTCGGAGATCGGAGTCGACAAATTTTTTGATTGTTTTTTCGACTCCGACTGCGAGTCCGCAGCCCTGGTTTCTAGACACAGTGAATCTGCTAAAAGTGTACCGTGTAATTTTTTGTCAATTTTCTTCAAAAATTACACTTTTTTTGATAAAACGAAATTTTTTTGTCAATACAAACAAAAAGAGTTTTATCAAAAAAAAGTAGAATTTTTGAAGAAAATTGACGAAAAAATACAAAAATTCACGATTTTCGATTCGATTTTTTCCACTTTTTTCAAGTTTAAACACTTTTTCTTGTTCACCATCATAAAGTGCATAAAAAACCTACACTTAAATTAAAAAGGAATCTCATACTATGCAATGCACAAAAGTTATTGGCCAATCAATTTTCAGATTTGATGTTAATTTTTGAAACTTGTGTTAGATATTTTGACTTAAAATTTTTACCAGTTATTGTCCACATTATAAAGTATAATTTCTGAAAATTTCTTCAATTTTTACTTAAAACATCCGAAGTTTCAAAAAACCAAAATTTAGCAGTTTCTTCAGTTTTCAATTATCTTTGAGGTTATGTGTGCAGATTAAAATTTCATTTTGTAACCGCTGATAGGTAATATCATAATGAACAGCCTCAATTTTTTTCGTGTTCTTTGGACCTACACATACCGATAAATTCCCATCTATATTTAGAAAGAACGACCAAAATGGTAGATTTTTCACAAAACGGCTTATAATTTACGTAGCGGCGGTTTCAAGAGAAAATGTCCATTTCGTATAGTATTCGATGTGACTAACATATTGAAAAAAAAATTGAGACTGGAAACAATTCCTTTTTCACTAAAATTTGATGCTTATCTGACTCCACTATAGTAAAATCCGTAAATAATTTTCGATTTTTTGAAAATTTGTAACCCTTTAATCCACCAGAAAATTCGGTTAGTTTTGTTCGTTTTGTTAATTTTGTTTTTTAGGAGTAGAAATTTTTTCCGCCATTTTTAATTCCGTGACCCCCCCCCAAAACAAAATTCTAGATCCGCGCCTGTATCTGGGAGAACGGACAGCGATTTCGATTCCAAATTATTAGAAGTTGAAGAGACGAGATTAAGTTTGGAAGAAAAAAAATTAAATCTCGAAAATGAAAAATTCGAGTGGCAGAAGTCCAAGGAACAGCAAGAACTTAAGTTAAAACAACTTGAAGTAAATAATAAAATGGAAATGGACCACAAATATATTCAGTTAAAGCAATTGGAATTAAATTTCAAATTAATAAACCATGAATAGGAAAAAAGTCTTAAATTTAAAATGAATATAACATTTTTATAAAAAATAAGTTAATTAAAAACAATTTGATATTTATGAACGTTCACTTAACATAAACAATTCTAAAATTATAGTCCGGGGAAATTAGCATTTAAAGGAGACAAAATTCGGAAATGGCTGAAAATTGGTCCACAGCTTCCTTGGGAGCTTTTAAGAAAACAATTTCGGAATCACAAAAAAACAAACATGGCCGCCGGAAATATAGCGGTTTCCCGGTGTTTTCCTTGTATCTCGGTGTATATAGGTCGTACAACCTTGTACGAGGGCCCAAAATGTTTACAATGAAATTCTCTACAACTTTAGTTCTTACAATGATGTTGACCCGATTAACCCTTTCAAAGTTATACAAGGTCAAAGTTATCAAAAATCACTTTTTGGTCAAAAAATCACTGAAAAACGGCTTTTGTGATTCCGAAATTGTTTTCTTAAAAAGTCCCAAGGAAGCTGTGGACCAATTTTCAGCCATTTCTGAATTTTGTCTCCTTTCGTGCTTTTTTTTGCTAATTTCCCCGGACTATTAGATTTTATATTGAACTAGCTGGGACCCGGCGCGCCTATGCTGCACCCATAAACCAATAGTAGTAATCAGGTGATATTACTTGTCATACCCTTTCATTTGATACCCATACCGAATGGCTTGCAAAGAAAAAGGTAATCCACCATTTTGTGTTGGCCGCCATTTTAAATTTGGACCGATCGATCTGAAACTTTGGGAATCGTATTTTTTTCGGAAAAAACCAAAATAATATAGATCTGAGCTCTTTAGCAGTAATTCGAAGAGTACCTCCCATACAAAAGTTCGAATTTTACGGATATCGGTACACTACAGCCACCCGAAGTGTTCGAGATAGAGCAAAATAGAACGCGTAGGAACACCCGCCGTACCCGAAAACCCCTATATACAAAAATTCAGGCCAATCGGATGAGCGGTTTCGGAGTCTATTGAACATTTACAGACATGCTTTCACTTTTATATATATAGATTATTTAAGCAAAATGAAGTCGCACAATTTCATTTGTATTACCACTATTAACAAATTGTTGAAAACTCTCATCTTCAGCAACCTCTAATTCTGCTTCTACAATATCAGCTTCATTGTATACATTTAGTTTTTGAAGAATATTATGCAAAACCACACATGCGTTTATAATGCGCCCAGCTTTTGTTGGACAATAATTAAGCGTACCTACTGCTGGAAGAAATACATCGAAATCGGATTTTTAAGATGCCAATGCATCTTTCTACCATACATCGAGCCTTTTTATGTGCAACATTATAATTTTGTTGTGATTCATTCAATGGTGCGCTGTATGCTGTCATCAACCATGGCTGGAGCGGAAATCCACTATCTCCCAAAAGCCAACAATTTCGTTTTCCATTCGAATAAGCTGTCTTCAAGAATTCTTGTATCGTAGAGCGACGCCAAATGTAAGCATCACGAGAAGTTCCTGGAAATTTCTCATTCGCATAAGTTATAATATAATTATGGTCGCAAACAATTAACAAATTAATCGAGTGTCCTTCTTTGCTACAAAAATAAACATGCTCTAGATCAGTGATTCCCAAAGTGGTCCATATGGACCCCCGGGGGTCTATGGGATGATCCAGGGGGTCCGTGATAATTAAAAAGTATTTTGGGGGTGCGCGAAAAACTACCGGGGGTCCGCGAAAAAGATCGAAGGTTTCATATAAAAAATTACACAAATTTAAAAACCGATGTTTCCCGCGTGATCACGCGGAGCGAACGAAATCGAAAAGCAAACAGCTTATTTCACTGACGTATTCGCCAAATTTGATGAAATAAATTTAAAGTTACAAGGTGATCAATTAAATTTTCTCAAAACTAAAAGTATTATATTTGTTAAAAACACTTTTGTTATGCAAACAGAAGTTGGGCAGAGGAGAATGCTCTCAGACCATCGCAGGTGGAACGCTCTTTACCTGTATTCCTATTTTATTAATACTGTAACTTTTCGTTAACGCCCCACGCTTTTTATATTTAAGTAAGTTATATTTATAAATTTTACCAATAACTTCATTAATTTCATTCTGAGCTTGATTTTTAAAGGAACAACCTCCATATACTGACTGGAGCAATAAAAACTTTACATTCAAAATTATTTTTTACTTTTTAGTTCATTATAAAATAACAGCTTATTTTTTAGTTTTTTTAAACTATTTATTTTTATTTTCTACTTTTTAGTCTATTATATGTATTCCGTAATTTGGTGGCAGCCGCCACTATATTCTACTCGTCATACCGTTTCATTTGATACCAGTGTTGGCAAAAAATTAATCCGATTAGTGATTAAAAATTAACGATTAAAAAGTTAATCGCGATTAACGATTAAAGATTAATATTTTCAATCGTTAATCGCCGATTGACGATTAATTTAATCTAATCGCCAATCGCTAATCAATATTACGATTAATTGTTTCCCGTTCGTATCAAAAAAACTACAAAATTTCGGAATTTTTATCTTGTTAAAGGAAGTGTTACTGTCCATATCCTTTAATTACTGTTTCCTTTTGTGATGAACACTTGATACATATTGCAAGAATATTGTCAGTAGATTTCTCAGGATCAAATTTGAAGAAGGTGCCGTCAAATAAAACAGAAGATGACGAACAAGATTCACTTGGCAGATTTTTCCTAGTGTTTTGGGTCAAGATGTTGTTTGATTCCCATTGCCAATTTCGTTCTGTCTACTAGAACTTGAAGTACTAAGAATGCTATGTACGGTGACTACATCGACTATATCCATTGTTAATAACATAGTAACTTTAACTTTACGTGGAATGAGAAAAATACCAGCATAGTAATTACGACATGTGTACGCAAAAATTAATTTACTAACCGCCAAACGCACGAAATAATACGCAAATGAAAAGACGTATAGATCGAACATCGACCGGAACTCACGGAAGTTAACGATTCTTTCTTGTTTACGTAAAGTACAATACGTTCAAGTAAGAGATAAGCATATTTAGAGTAGTGCGTCCTCACACAGTGTGAGTGAATGAGACAACACAGTATGCTGTCATTGTTACGTCGTCTCATTATTCTACTCTGATTTTATCTTGGTTATTGTTTTGCTAATACCACTTGTTGCAGTATGCCTCTGTCTTACTAAAACTTCTGTGCAAGACTAATGGCCAAACCTAAATGGGAAGTGAAGTGAAGTGGAGTGAAGCTAGGTACCATTGCATATGAATGTATGAGAGTGACCAAAATTGAAGTGAAGTGGAAGTTACATCTACTTGTTGAAGTAAGTCTGCTTCACTTCTACTTCACTTCTGCGTTACTTTTCATTTAGGTTTGGCCTTAAATGGGACCGCAGTTATGCTGCCCAACATCAGTGCCATGCCAAGGGTATACGGCGCCTAGTGCATGCTTTTTCTATTTACCTTTGCTTACGCGCCCTTTAGAACGCACAGTACTGCACAACATAATAACAAATATATATAGTTAAAAATAAATGTATGGTAAATAGATATACTTATTTTTTTGGCATTATTTTTTTGGTTTTTGCATTTTGTTATTTTTCAACCTAACTCAATTTAATCGGCTTTTTAATGGATTCATACTAGTCGAAACTAGCACGATATGTCCTAGTCATACATATATCAATCAAATTAACGATTGACGATTAACGATTAATTAAATTAAAAGCGATTAGAATTAATATTTTAATCTCGATTAATTTTGTCGCGATTAACTTAATCGATTAAAATTTTAACCGATTAATTAATTGATTGATGAAATTAATCGATTGATGCCAACACTGTTTGATACCCAGTTTGAATTTAGAATGGAGGAACACAGCTAATTCTATACAACTGGTCATACCCTTTCATTTGATACCCATGTCGCGGGGTCGGGAAACACCGTTGCAAAATTTTCCCGCCATCTTGTAACCGCCATATTTATTTTTTTTATAAAAAAAATCAGAGTTCATTATCACGCGAACTATGCATATGTGCAAAATTTGAAGTTGATAGGATAAATATTCTGCTTTTTAGTCTATTATGTCTTCCGTCATTCGGTTTTGGCTGCCATTTTGAATTTAGAATGACGCCACACAGCTAATGGCATTCTACCTGGCATAGGGCGCGTTTAGGACCAAGTTACTTTAACTTTGTTAAATTATAGCTGTTAACACCGTTCCTAGGATACCATTTGACAGTTCAAATTTTACAGCTAATAACAACCAAAAATTATAACATTTCTCATTTTATAAATAATAAGAAGCAAAAAAAAAAATTAATAATATCTTCATTCTGTATTAAAATATTACTAAATTATTTGCTTACAACAAGAATTCACAAGTAAACGTCAACCCCTTTTGAAAGTTAGAAGCTGTGCTACATTTTAGCTAAGCCAAAAAGCACAAATAAGTTTGCTAACAGCGCTAAATAAATTGACGTTTATGCCGTTGTTAACATGCCTATTGCCGTTTTGATTTTTTTTTCAAAATGGTCAGATTGCATTGTCACGCGAATTATACATACATAATATGTGCAAAATTTGAAGTTGATGGATATGTGAATAAGTTCCGGGTGTCGAAAATCTTTTATTTTTGTTCGCCTTTTCCAATTATTGTTTTCTCGTTTTTTTCCAAGGGCGAGTGTCGCTTTTCCAAGCGGGCCCCGCACTAAGTACTAACCACGTTCAGTGCTGCTTAACTTCTATAATCGAACGAGATGTGCTAATGGCACAATTTATGGTCATTAAGATAATTGCCAGTTTTGCTCATTGTATAAAATTTCTGAAAACTCCAGAAAGCTCAAAATCAGCTCCCCCGAGCAGCGCTCCCAATTTTTCCCGCTCCTTCTTATTTAAAATTATTTAAGTATTAAGTACCTTTGTACCTATATTTTCAAGCACAATTGCATTTTTTCTTTTGTTTTCATAACAATTGAAAATATTTACCTAATTCATTTACCTAGCTATGTGCAACTGTCTTCTCAGAGAGAACACATTAAAGTATTTTTAGTAGGTTTTATTATATCATAAAATTTGATTCACTGGGGTTTGGGGGTGCATGATTAAGTTTTTGTTATAGGAAGGGGTCCACGACCGAAATAAGTTTGGGAATCACTGCTCTAGATCGACTGATGGAGAAATCATTTTTATATGTGTTCCGTCAATTAGTCCTACTATCCCGGGAAACGAAATTTTTTGAAAAAATGCTTCTTTAACCCTTCTTTGTTCAAGATCATCCGGGAAAATTACATATTCTAAGCATACTTCAGGGGGCAAAATCGAACCGTCACCTCCACGTGGTGCCCCCTGGATAACCAACTAACGACGGTAGTAGCGAGTGTGAGACGCTATATTCTCGCCTACCAGCGAAGGGCTAGCAACTCTTCCTGGCATTAACCTTTTGCTATGGAACCTACGGCAGAGCCTCGGAATGGACAGATTTCACGGAGACGACCCGGCAAACGTACAAAGGCCAACGATTTGAACTTATTTTCATGGAATGTAAGAACACTATACCAACCCGGTAAGTTAAAAATTCTCCTAGACGAATTGATGAAATACAGAGTGGACGTAGCGGCCATTCAGGAGATGAGATGGACTGGACAGGGAATATTCGAAAAAAGAACACATAACATATTTTATAGCTGCAAAGAAAGAGACCACATACTAGGTACAGCATTCATTGTTCGGAAGGAAATAAAGCACCTTGTTAACTTCCCAGTAGGAAGTTATTGTAATCGGTCCGAAAATCGGATTCGAAATTTTCAATGTATTTACACGTTTCAAGGTCCCAATAGCATTTTAAGCAAAAATTTGAGAAGAAATATGTGTGTGTGTGTGTGTGTGTGTGTGCGTACGTATGTGGTCATTTTTTCCTGCACGATTTCGCGCGAACCAAAAAAGATATCGACTTCGTTCAGGCGCCGTTCGAAGCGTGTTCAAGGAAATATGATCTGAAAAGATTTTCATAAAAATTGGTCGACCCGTTTTTTTGTTTGAACGACTTAAGTGATTTTTGCACCAGCACGATTTCGCGCGAACCAAAAAAGATATCGACTTCGTTAAGGTGCCGTTCGAAGCGTATTAAAGGACATATGAATTGAAAAGATTTTCATAAAAATCGGTCGAGCCGTTTTTTTGTTTGAACGACTTACAGTATTGGCCAATACTAAAGCACCCCCCGTCAATATTTCATATATTTTCCAGATATTAGTGGTTTTTTAGCGGGTCTTCGACTTAATAATCCAGCTTCTATGGGTCTTCGTCGGATTGTTCTCTGACTTATTCCAAAGCCGAAATCTTTAGGAAGTTGTGCTGAGGATATGTCAGGATTTAAAGATGGTCCCTTTTAGCAAAGAGTCCTCCCTATTATATGTTTTGTTCGATCTTCCGCCAGAATGAAAAGGTGAAACCCGTCCCGTTGCCTCGTACTTTGTTATCATTCACGATATTACTGACCGTTAATCATTTAGAGCCTAAAGTTTAGGCAGTCGCTATGGCATATTTTACATTGAATTGAGGGGGGTGCTTTAGTTTTGTCCACTGGTACAATAGTTTATCATTTCATTGTATAGTTTGAATTGTAAGACTGGAGTATTTATGTTATAATTTTTGAATTTTTTTATATTTTAGATATATAAATAAATATTTAGATATAAATTTTGTAATATTGGATAGTTGTTTTTATTAAGTTTTTATCAAAATAATGAAAAATTTATAAAATATTTAAGGGGGGTGCTTTAGTATTCGCCAATACTGTAAGTGATTTTTCTACCGGCACGATTTCGCGAGAACCAAAAAAGATTTCGACTTCGTTAAGGTGCCGTTCGAAGCATGTTAAAGGAAATATGATCTGAAAAGATTTTCATAAAAATCGGTCGAACCGTTTTTTTGTTTGAACGACGTAAGTGATTTTTGTACCAACACGATTTCGCGCTAACCAAAAAAGATACCGACTTCGTTAAGATGCCGTTCAAAGCGTGTTAAAGGAAGTATGATCTGAAAAGATTTTCATTAAAATCGTTCGAGTCGTTTTTTTGTTTGAACGAATACTGGGAAGTTAATCTTGTGGACCGAAAGGGTCAAAAGCCACATCCCAACTAGTCATAGGATTTGAAGCCATAAATGAAAGAATGTGCAAGATTCGTTTAAGGGGCAAATTCTTCAATTATTCAGTCATAAATGTACACGCTCCAACAGAAGAGAGCCCGGAAGAAGAAAAGGAGATGTTCTACGACTCTTTAGAGAGAGTATACAGAAACTGTCCCCGTCATGACATAAAGATAGTCATTGGAGATGCCAATGCTAAAATAGGACGGGAAGCAGCGTTTCAGCCTACAATTGGAAAGTTTAGTTTGCACGAACACCACAATGATAATGGATTAAGACTTATAAACTTCGCCATGGCGCAAAATATGGTTATATCCAGCACCAAATTCCAGCATAAGGATATTCAAAAAGCAACCTGGAAGTCGCCAGATGGAGTAACCAACAACGCAATCGATCATGTCCTTATAGACGCGCGCCACCAGTCCAATGTGCTTGATGTGAGAGTATACCGCGGCGCAAATGTAGACTCTGACCACTTCTTAATGGGAACGAAAATTAGGGCCAGGATATCGACAATAAAAACAAGAAGAGGAAACAGAGACAGAAAATACAACGTGGCAGGATTGCAGGAAGAGCAAACTAGGGCTGATTATGAGAACCTGCTCAACGTAAGAATAAATGAAATTGGTCAAAACACACATGAAAACTTGAACGACCAAGGGAATGACATAAAAAGAGCAGTGAAAAGATCAGCAGAAGATATTCTAGGTTTCGTTCAACAAGAACGAAGAGTAGAATGGTTTGACGAAGAATGCGCCCAGGTGACAATGGAGAAAAACCGAGCTTACCAAGTCATGCTAAGTAGGCACAGAACAAGAAACTCTGAAGAGGAGTATAAAGAAAAGAGGCGAGCTGAGAAGAGAATGCACAAAGCGAAAAAAAGGCAGTATTGGGAAGAACAAATGGAAAAAATAGAAGAATCAGCAAGCTTAAATGATGCAAGAAACTTCTACAAAAAGGTAAACCAACAACGGAAAGAATTTAAGCCTAGAGTGACAATGTGCAAGGATAAAAGTGGGGAGATATTAAGTAATAAGGACGAAGTATTGGCTAGATGGGCAGAGCATTTCGAGGAACTACTACTAATGAACCCAGAGCAGGAGCACATTGGTACCCGAAATGTGCAGAACATGAACGCGGACGATGAGAATGACAGCACAGCAGCCCCCACCATAGAGGAAGTACGCCTGGCATTGCGAGCACTAAAAAATAATAAGGCATCAGGGTCTGACAGCATACCTGCAGAACTCATTAAGCAAGGCGGAGAGGAAACTATCCAAAAACTACATGAAGTAATAGTGGAAATCTGGAGACGGAAAGAAATGCCTGATGAGTGGAACGAGGGCATAGTGTGTCCCTTACACAAAAAAGGAGACCCTCTATCTTGCAACAACTATAGAGGAATAACGCTATTGAACACAACGTACAAAGTATTTTCACGTGTACTCTATATTAGACTACGACCATACGTGGAAAGAATATTAGGAGAGTATCAATGCGGTTTTCGTCCTGGAAGATCCACAACCGACCAGCTATTTGTACTCAGAGAAACCCTAGAAAAAGCTGTTGAATTTAACATAAACATCCACATGTTATTCATCGACTACAAATATGCTTACGATAGTGTGAACCGTAATGAGTTATTTGATGCTATGGACCAGCTCGGATTACCTAATCACCTAGTAGAACTGACGAAAATTTCGATGAAAGATGCAAGGTGTAGAGTCAGAATAGATGGTGAACTATCCCCACCCCTCAGAACAAATAGAGGATTAAGGCAAGGCGACGCACTATCCTGCTTGTTATTCAACGTGGCCCTAGAAAAAGCAGTAAGAGATGCATCGATTAACACATCAGGGTGCATCTTCGATAGGTCAGTGCAAATATTAGCCTTTGCCGACGATATAGCTATCCTTGGAAGATCATTTGAGAGCATGAAGGAGACCTTTGTAGCACTTGAGCAAGCCGCAAAAAAAATCGGGTTGGAAATAAACGAGCACAAAACAAACTATATGTACACAAAAAACGCCAGAAGTAGCAGACAGAACATAACGATAGACACCTACAATATAGAAGCAGTAGATGAGTTTGTGTACCTCGGCACGATTATAACAAAAGGTAATGATACATCGGCCGAAATCAGAAGACGAATAGCACTGGCTAATAAATGCTACTTTGGTCTACGCAGGCACCTGACGTCTAGAAATATATCAAGGAAGACGAAACTGGCACTTTACACGACACTAATAAGGCCTGTCCTACTATATGGTTCGGAAGTGTGGACATTGAAAAACGCAGACGAAGCATTGGTAGGAAGATTTGAAAGGAGAATTCTTCGTTCGATCTACAAAGGAATACAGGTTGATGGCGTTTGGAGAAGAAGATACAACTCAGAGTTGTATGAAATCAGCAAGATTCCAAACATTGTCAAAGTGATCAAAATAAACAGACTGCGATGGATTGGTCACGTCCAACGAGGTGCGGAACGGAACCCGACAAAGATAGTGCTGGGGAAAGTACCGTCAGGAAAACGCAGACCCGGCCGGCCTAAGAAAAGATATATAGATGACGTCGAAGAAGACTTGAGGCAGTTGGGAATAAGAAACTGGAAAAGTCGAGCCAGAGATCGAGAATCATGGAGGCGAATGCTGGAGGAAGCCAAGGCCAACAATAGGCTGTGGAGCTCCTGATGATGATGAAGCATACTTCATTAAGAATGTCTGCTACTTCATGAATACAACGTTGAACAGAAGTTTGAGTAATACATGATAGGAAATCCTGTCCTATCGTTCTCTGAAAATTGCCAATTGCAAAAAATCGAAGCGCACACAAAAATCTCATGTGAATCGGAATCCCTGTCTGTCTCTGATTTACAAAAAATCTAGGAGTTAGTTTTTTCAATAAATCCAGGCACAATCTCCGAGGAAAACGATACAAGTCCATGAATTGCTGTTCCTTTGTATTTTCAAAAGGATTTTGGCTATCCCGCAAATTCCGTCTAATTAACAAAATTTTTCTTCTACAAATGAAATATTTTATAATTAAGAGTAATTCTAAAACAAACAAGCGCATTTTTTACCTTTGATAGCGGTGTACCCTTCTGCGAATCATATGCATGTAAAGATTATCCATTTTAGAATTAAAAAGTTTATCCTTGCTTCAAACTTGTACTGTTATAATGACAGTTACAACTCAGCGCACTTTAAAAATCATTCAGCACATTAAAACTCACTGGCACTTACCGAATCGCATTTTAACTAAAAGTGAATACCGAGGTTGTCAGTGAGATTTTCCTTCGATGTTCACTGGCAAACAACTCATCGTTACGGAATCCGGCCCCTGGAGTGAAAGCCCCGTTATAAAGCTAGGCAAGTAGGTAATGCGGCAGTTTGGCCAGACAGTTTGCTGATTATGATGTTACAATCTTTCTGAATAAGGCTGGTATTTCTCGGTCGCTTGGGCCACTCTGGCATGGAGGAAAGCTTTTGTTTAATTTCAATTCAGCAAGATTGTGACGTCATATTCAGCAAACTGTGGGGCCACACTGGCACATTACCTACTTAGGCATCCTAGAGACTGTCTTTGAACCTGAGATGTGGGGGGCACTATTGAAAACCTAAGAAGGGCTTACAAAAATAAACGGATCTTTGTCTTCCCTGATAGTCAAGCAGCAATCAGAGCGATAAAGTTCCCGTCCCGGAAATAAGAAGTAGTAAAATAGATCAAGTAAGTGGCATCGGCGTATTGGACCAAATACCTCACCAAAAGAAAAAAGCAAAGAAGAATGTTAAATGTTTAGTAATTTCTCCTTTTAACTGTCAAAAGGAAACAGCATCTCCAATAGGCATCGATTTTGATAGGTGTCAAAAGACAGGTGTACCAATGTCACAACAAAAAAATATTTTTCTGCCAGACATTTGTAGCGAGGAAAATGTTAAAAATGTGCAAACATGTTGATCCTTACTTTATTGTAAAGAACGCCATATTCCAAGAAAATTTCTTTTATAATCGCTTCGTAGGGCAGTGATGGTGCTGACAGCTGCATGAAACTGTAGATGATAGCTCCTTCATCCGTGAAACAAGCCTCGTTAGCAAATTTTCACCTCCACTTAAGTTTTATTTCTAAATCAACACAAGTCAGCAACCCAAGCCGTCATAATGAAGCAATTCCGTAATTCTATTGCTGGGAGTAGTGCACTACTTATTACACCAAAAACAGTCTCAGTCTACTCATAATAATTATTCTAAGTATTTCTAGTAAGTTTTATTTTCTTAAGCTGGCACACAAGTTTGTGGTTTTATGGCTGATTTCATGCTACACAATACAAATGCTATCGTTAAGTTGCTGTGTAGCAGTTAGAGCTTTAACCAGCAATAGTTTATGGCGTAAGGACTCGTTCAGCTGAACACTGTTGCAAGCATATACCTTACACCAAAGTTTCGCCGTAATTCTCGCTACAGTCACAAGGAGCGGAGGAGTTATGACCCAGAAGCAACTATTGTGCATTATGACGGTGAATAATTGTTATGGGCGTAACAGTGGCAATTGGTTATTTTGGGTATAAAACTGGAAATTGGCTACAAGGTTCTAGCACAGATTTAACAATATTGAAAGTGTAGTAACTAACCCACACCCACTTTCTGGGCTATTTCTGTTATTGTAGAGTCTCAAAATTTTATTGTAGTAAAAAAAATTGCTGACATATAAATTCTAGAATTTATTATGTGCTTAAAAAATCCGGGATTGGGTAAATCTCTTCTTATAACGAGACCCTAATTTATGGATACTGTCCGTCAGGAAGAGCAGTGAAACGTAATCTAAGATGCAATCCTTCTCCCATTCGTCCCTCCAGCCTCGCCAGAACCGGCCATGCCCACATGCTAGGGGTGCTATCCAGTCAAGCATTCAAATCATCAGCAATACTGAGTACGCATAAATAAGGCTGACCACATGTCATAGGGCGGCATAATAAATATTCACAAGAGTGAAAAATGTTTCCCCCAGCACCCGACCATCGACCGAGAGAGAGAGAGAGACAGAGGAGAACGGGTGCTGGTCAGTACTGTGCTAGAGAGACTGTGAAAAGGGTTTACATGTGGGATTCGGCGATACGTGTTATGACAAACGGAAACAAATTTATCTTACTTCCTCCGTCGGCCATATCCAAGTCCGACGACAAGACAAGACAATAGAGCACCAATTTATGATGAAAAAAAGTGAAAGGTAAAACGCCTTTTAGTGGATGGGGAGACAAGTGGCTCTGTTCTGACATCCCCACACCACCACCACCAGACCGATCACAATTTTCTCCTGGGTATTGGAATCCAAGAATGAAGTCCTTAAGGACAAAATAAATCGTTTCATAAGCACCACATTCTCTATTCATCGGCTGAGTGATTTCCGTGCCCGGCATTATATTGCACAAATCCTGAAAGGAAATTTTCATTCATAAAATTTTTAATATCTTGTGTTTGATCACGGGCAAGAAAAATAAAGAAAAAAAATTATAAAAAGCAGAAGAAGAATAAAAGTAGAGAGAACGAATATAACAACCCCAATCGAAAGTTCTGGGGAGAGTCCTGTGTCGGACAATGTCCTGATTTACGGGGACGTAATGGTTCCGCCCACGTCCTGGCACTTTTCGATGTTATGCGATGAAAGGACTGTGAGTCAGCGACTTCTACTAATTTGACCTTTTTTCAAGTAGATTTGCTTTTATTACGGCTTAAGGAAGGCCTAATGTCCCTTTTACAGCGTGGCTTTACGTTGGAATCTAAGTGCAGGAGCCCGGATGAATTCTGTGGGTAAATATTCATCAAAAGTTTCTTTTTTTTGTTGTTTTGATTGCCCTAAGCAAAAGGATATAACTTAAAAAGGATGGAAAGTAACTTTATGCAATTACATTCAATGTTTTTACGACAGCAAAATATATGATGAACAATAATCGTAGACCGGGCCGAGGCACAGCTGGAAACAAATTCTAGTTTTACTATCGCATAATAATTTCGTTATTACAGTGCAACTATAGAAACCGTTGATAATTGACCAGATATGAAGTTATGAACGGGCATACGTACCGTAGCTGGCCGCTATTAAGGCTTTGGGGCTCTTATCATTCTGAAGGTATCTTGTACGAAAAATAAAACGCTCATGGATTTTGTGGTCGGAACATTGGGCCCCGATTTAATGTTCAGTATTAAGGTCTGCCTCAAAAAATAGGATTTATGATAATTTTGTGTGTAGGTCCTTATTCGTGCGATTGTATCTCCTTAGGAGTCCTGAATTTAGCTTAGATTTATTTGGCTGATGTTAAGCCCCATAGGTGCAGTTCTATGCTCACTAAAATGGTTTTTAGTATGAAAATTTGTGATTTGATATTTCTCTCTTTCGGAAGAGTATTCTTGAAGATGCTAGAATTCGATTGAAGGTTATTATATAGTTTAATCCCGGAAATTCGTGATATTCTTTATTGGTGGGCATGATATGTCCTCGCGCTCGACTACCATCACAGAGGTCAGGGATTCGATTTGTCTCATGATTCTTCGTTTGTCGCGCCTCTTCATACCGATACCGATACGATACTTTTCTTGTGTCATCGCTTATTAACATAATAATCGAGGAAGTGTTCTGTTCGGTAATATTGGATAGGATAGAATCTTTCACATAAAAAACATTGAATTTTATGGTTCTAAATACACGAAGATGTATACTTCTAAAACAGAAAGTTCTCCTTTTTTTATATGAGCTAGAACTCAACGCTTCCAAAACTAAGTACTACTTCACATCAAATAAAAGCTGCACCAACCTTCCTTCGTCTTCAGTGCTCGTTGTTCCGAGTAAAAATAATTTAGTTTGTTAATTTTCTTACAAGCATGCACGCGACCGCTGCTTGCGCGCATAGCGAACAAATAGGGACGCCACAAAAGTATGCACGCCACAGGTACGAAAATCTTGAAATTTGTTTGCTAGAGGCATCCACTGGCACGAAAATCTAAAAATTGAAGCATGAACATTTATAAATAAATCCGTATCGGCATAAACCGTTCCAAACGCGAGTGTTGTTTTATCAAGCAGTCCCCCAGCTAAACACTAACCACTTCCAATGCTGCTTGACCTACGCAATCGAACGAGAACTTTTTACTGAGTATGCTATTGGCACCCTTTATGATCACCAAGATACATAGTTGCCCCTTTTCTTCGTCCTCTACAATTTTTTAAAGCAATACAGGCGATTTCGTGCATCCCTGTGGCCGAAGCGTGGATCCCTGTGGCGAGAGTGTGCGTTCTAGTTTTGTTCCCGAGTAAAAATAAAACTCGCCCGCCACAGGGATGCGCGCCCGTCACAGGGATGCACGCTCCCGCCACAGGGATGTATGAAATCGCCCGTATTGTTTTAAAAAATTGTAGAGGACGAAGAAAACCCTAGTAAATATGTGCCGTGCGCATTTGTTCGCTATGCGTGCGTACCTGATGCAGGCTAGCTGCGGGATAGTTTTTATTTTTACTCGGGTTGACACTATGCGTGCGTACCAGCTGCATGCTAGGTGCGCCCTATTAAAAATTTGCCGTGCTAGCTGTGGCGCCCCGAAGGTACCAAAGTGACAGATTTTCTGAATAATTTTTTTACGATTTTACCTCCTCCTCACCTTAGAAATTCCATAACAATAATAAAAAACCGCGATAAATTGCTAAAAAATTTTATTACATTAGTCAAACATCGGCATTTCTTAGAACGTAAAGTCATTCATTCATTTATTATTACTTGCTAACTGTTATTGAGAATTTCTAGGGAGGGGAGGAGGTAAAATCGTAAAAAAATTATTCAGAAAATCTGTCACTTTGATACCTTCGGGGCGCTGTAAAACCCTTCGTAGTGAATGAAATTAAAAAAATATGAATGAAAATTATTCGTTATGAAACCCTCTAAAAAAAACTTGTCAATTTTTTTTTGTTAAAATTGAAGGAAAAAAGTTATAGCCCTTAAAAGAAAATATTGTGACTAATGTTTGTGTTCTAAGGCTTATAACTTCTTAATTATTCAATTTACGACAAAAAAGCTTATATAATAAATTGTAGATAATTTAATTCGAAACAAAAAACCTTCTTACAAATTTTCTGTAAGATGTACTGTTACGGAGATATAGTTAAAAAACCATTTGCACACCTTTTCCAAGATGGCGGCCAAATGGGGGCCGATCCCGAAAACTCAAATTTAAGCTTACACGGACCCCCTACACAACCCAAAAAAAACCTTGTCCTGCATTTTTGCAATGTTAAAGTACCATTTCCATGGACTATTGACTGTTCAAGCCTGTCGGATTCCTCACCACAGTCCTGCCATCGGTCTGTTCGGAACGAGTTCACAAAAGCGGGGCTCGAGTGTGCTTCCTGGGGCTACTCAATTCTTCTTCGGTCCTCCCTATCCTGGCCCGCTGATGGATCCACAAACTTAGGGCAGAGCAGCTACCTTGTTCTGCTTATCTCTGTAGAAGGGTTATTGCGGCTCCCCTTTTCTTCTTTTGGGGTCCTTGCTCCCCTGGATAATGAAACTGTTCGCCCTATATTATATGGGAGCTGGTGACTGCCAGGGTTTGCTTCTTGGCTTCCAGGGTTCCTGACGTCTTCCCTACAAGCATTTAAAGGGGGCGTGCCTCATGCAGCGTGTGGGCCCCATGTTGCAAATGAGGGGCGTGCCGAAAGAGGAATTTCCCCTTAGATTCCTCAAGAGCACCACACAAAGAGAAATTTGCGATACTGAAGTGAGGTATGCCTTATCAGTTTCTCATAAGGGCCCTATGAGGCAAACTTCATTACAAATGAAATAGGGCAATCGCAATATCTGCCCTACGTATAGGGAAAGCTTTTAAAAAGCTTTAACCTTAAGCTTTTGTTGTACTCATACAAAGCTTTAGTTTTTGTTGTTGCCTTGCTTCATATTTCAGGCGATTATGTTGGCGGCCTTGAAAGTTTTCATTTAGCATACCCAATAGGCCGGTTCTCGTTCGATTGTGAAGGTCAAGTAGCATTGGACGTGAGTAGTACTCAGTTGGGGGACCGTATGGAAAAAAGACACTTGCGTTTAAAAATATAAAGCTATCGAGATCGCGGCAATCCACATGGTGTCAACATGCGACAGTGGGCTAGCCTCATAGGGTTCCTATACGTACCCCCTCAAAATGCTAGTTGGGTTAGCCTTTCAATCGTTTAAGCCTGTTACTCGAAATTGCAGCATGATATGACTAAAAACATGACGAGTTCGAACGGCGATTGTCGTGCTTCATTCTTGCCAATACAACAAAACCCACATCTATGTGCTGTTATTACTCTGTTATCCTTTGTTTAATAAATCTACATTGTTCAATAAAAGTGTTATCGATTCGTACTTCTCTTCTATTCTTTCTTAAAGCGCCATGATGAATTATGGTAAGCACTCAAAGATTATACATTGTAAGGACTCAAAACTTTTTGCATACTAAGTGTATTTCGACTATGCACAGGACAGAAATTCGTGAAATTCATTTGTAGCCAATGCGACCAGAGTTACAATGACTATGTAGCACTGCGATCCAATGATGTTTATCCGGAATTCAACTAATTCCTTCAACTTTTCACAAACAGATTTCGCATCAAGGACATTTTCCTCTTTATCTTTTATTCTGAATTACAATTTCATTAATATTCACATGAACTTCCACACTGTACGCGCGACTATCTCCTTCATTTTCCCGACCTGTTTAGGGAAATATTTGACAAACACGAGGATATCCTGATGGCAGGAGCAACTTTGTTTGTCGCTTATCATCTTTTATCTTGAGACGAAATGTACAAACCGATTACATAGAGTGAACTTTGCCTTCACTGATACTGTCGCAACGCCAACGTTACTTTAATGCGATATCAGTTGCCAATTTCGTTCTGTTTCCCCGCCTCCACCAGCACACCACCTCCAATTGCCAAGGTCTGCAGCACTACTAGCTTGTTTCCACGTCAATATCGAGCGTGAATTCTGGATAGAATTAATCAGTGAATTTGCATACAGAATGACTACACACAGCGATGAACAGTAAAAATGCGGCGTATACATGCCAGAGCGTTCGCCGCCCGGATCCACAATGGATGATGGTCGGCCAACTTTGATAATCTTGTATTGAATTTGACGAAATGGCATCATTGGTGCATGAGGAAAATATTTACGATGAAATCGATATCTCATTCATGACGATAACCATTTTAGTCGGTTGGCCATTTTGAATTGATAATGGCTCCAGCCCATAATTGAATACGTGTTATCAATAATTCGGTTCGGCAGCCCTGTAACAACGCGGACCGTGCTGCAATAAAAGTGGCCCCAAACGTTTGAAATGGAGTGCATTTCATATGCTGTGCGGTTTTCTTTTGTTGCAAAACTTCATTGGTAAATATTTTTATTTTTTTTTTTGGTGGTTACTTATGAAATTTGAAAGCGCTTCTGGCCATTCACGGAAGTTTTTTTTTATTTAAAAACAATTTTATTTTATATTTATAGCATTTAAAATGATTTTCAGTTTTTTGTTTTTGTTTGTGCAGAGAAAAGCAAACATTTTGGGATTGTTTTTAGCTCGGAAGGAAATGACAATAGAACTGGAAAATGACAAACACCTCATAACTCATTCACGGTTTTCATCAATTCGCGAGCGCGACACATGTGACAATGTTTGTGAAGTTTTATGGAAAGGTGCTGGTGAAATGCTTTTAAGTAAAGGTAAACTTATGCCAATTGACAGAATATCGATGTTTTTTTATTGATTCCAATCGAAATACTAATGCGTATTAGTTATGCAAGAATCGACATTTGCTGCAAAATTTATTGATTGGAATCATTTGTTTGGAAGTAGTGTTATAGTAGAATAATGTGTAGGACACATTTTTATATTTGTTTAGAGATGTTCATATCAATTCCAGAAGAATTCTCTCTTATGCAAATTCTGCTTGCCAAATAATGGACATAGCCCATACCCGTTCCTTATAACTTCTTTTTTTCGGATTGGATATCGGGTCCATAAGCACTGCGCGCGTCACTTGGTCCAAATTTCTATAACTAACATTTGTAGGCCAGACTGCTTGAAGTCTGCCGCTTTGTCGTTAAGATTTAACTTCTCGTGACAGGGCACTTTAAACAAATAGACCTTCACCTCGCTATCACAAGACAGTTACAGTTAACATAAAGGAACAACTCAGCCTCCTCGAGGCCTGGAGATGTAGTCCGTCCTACCTAGTCTCGATAGATGGTAATTTAGGACCAAACAGTGCCCTGACATCAAGAATACTGCTCAATATTTCAGATCTTGTGTTCAGGATTGTCATACGTCTTCATATAACTCTAGAACAATAAGTAGGTATTCCGTCGGTTTGGCGTGGGAACCAAAATATTAACACCTGGCAAAACACCTTTTTCCTTATGCTTTATCCTGCTCTGTATTTCAGGATGGTCGTACGTCTTCTAATAACTCTGGAACAATAAGTAGGTATTCCGTCGGTTGGGCGTGGGAACCAAAATATTAACACCTGGCAAAACACCTTTTTCCTTATGCTTTATCCTGCTCTGTATTTCAGATCTTGTTTTCAGGATGGTCATACGTCTTCTAATAACTCTGGAACAATAAGTAGGTATTCCGTCGGTTGGGCGTGGGAACCAAAATATTAACACCTGGCAAAACATCTTTTTCCTTATGCTTTATCCTGCTCTGTATTTCAGGATGGTCGTACGTCTTCTAATAACTCTGGAACAATAAGTAGGTATTCCGTCGGTTGGGCGTGGGAACCAAAATATTAACACCTGGCAAAACACCTTTTTCCTTATGCTTTATCCTGCTCAGTATTTCAGATCATGTTTTCAGGATGGTCATACGTCTTCTAATAACTCTGGAACAATAAGTAGGTATTCCGTCGGTTGGGCGTGGGAACCAAAATATTAACACCTGGCAAAACATCTTTTTCCTTATGCTTTATCCTGCTCTGTATTTCAGATCTTGTTTTCAGGATGGTCATACGTCTTCTAATAACTCTGGAACAATAAGTAGGTATTCCGTCGGTTTGGCGTGGGAACCAAAATATTAACACCTGGCAAAACATCTTTTTCCTTATGCTTTATCCTGCTCTGTATTTCAGGATGGTCGTACGTCTTCTAATAACTCTGGAACAATAAGTAGGTATTCCGTCGGTTTGGCGTGGGAACCAAAATATTAACACCTGGCAAAACACCTTTTTCCTTATGCTTTATCCTGCTCTGTATTTCAGATCTTGTTTTCAGGTTGGTCATACGTGTTCTAATAACTCTGGAACAATAAGTAGGTATTCCGTCGGTTGGGCGTGGGAACCAAAATATTAACACCTGGCAAAACACCTTTTTCCTTATGCTTTATCCTGCTCTGTATTTCAGATCTTGTTTTCAGGATGGTCATACGTCTTCTAATAACTCTGGAACAATAAGTAGGTATTCCGTCGGTTGGGCGTGGGAACCAAAATATTAACACCTGGAAAAACACCTTTTTCCTTATGCTTTATCCTGCTCAGTATTTCAGATCATGTTTTCAGGATGGTCATACGTCTTCTAATAACTCTGGAACAATAAGTAGGTATTCCGTCGGTTGGGCGTGGGAACCAAAATATTAACACCTGGCAAAACATCTTTTTCCTTATGCTTTATCCTGCTCTGTATTTCAGATCTTGTTTTCAGGATGGTCATACGTCTTCTAATAACTCTGGAACAATAAGTAGGTATTCCGTCGGTTGGGCGTGGGAACCAAAATATTAACACCTGGCAAAACATCTTTTTCCTTATGCTTTATCCTGCTCTGTATTTCAGGATGGTCGTACGTCTTCTAATAACTCTGGAACAATAAGTAGGTATTCCGTCGGTTGGGCGTGGGAACCAAAATATTAACACCTGGCAAAACACCTTTTTCCTTATGCTTTATCCTGCTCAGTATTTCAGATCATGTTTTCAGGATGGTCATACGTCTTCTAATAACTCTGGAACAATAAGTAGGTATTTCGTCGGTTGGGAGTGGGAACCAAAATATTAACACCTGACAAAACACCTTTTTCCTTATGCTTTATCCTGCTCTGTATTTCAGATCTTGTTTTCAGGATGGTCATACGTCTTCTAATAACTCTGGAACAATAAGTAGGTATTCCGTCGGTTGGGCGTGGGACCCAAAATATTAACACCTGGCAAAACATCTTTTTCCTTATGCTTTATCCTGCTCTGTATTTCAGATCTTGTTTTCAGGATGGTCATACGTCTTCTAATAACTCTGGAACAATAAGTAGGTATTCCGTCGGTTGGGCGTAGGAACCAAAATATTAACACCTGTCAATATACCTTATTTTTTATGCTTTATCCTGCTCAATATTTCAGATCTTGTTTTCAGGATGGTCATATTTCTTCACATAAATCTGGAACGATAAGTAGGTATTCCGTTGGTTGGGCGTGGGAACTAAATGATCAACACCTGTCAGTATACATTTTTCCTTATGCTTTATTCAGCTCAGTATTTCAGATCTTGTGTTCAGGATTGTCATACGTCTTCATATAACTCTGGAACAATAAGTAGGTATTCCGCCGGTTGGCGGTGGGAACCAAAATATTAACACCTGGCAAAACACCTTTTTCCTTATGCTTTATCCTGCTCAGTATTTCAGATCAGGTTTTCAGGATGGTCATACGTCTTCACATAACTCTGGAACAATAAGTAGGTTATCTGTCGCTTGGGCGTGGGAACCAAACTATCAACACCTGTCAATATACCTTATTTTTTATGCTTAATCCTGCTCAATATTTCAGATCTTGTTTTCAGGATGGTCATATTTCTTCACATAAATCTGGAACGATAAGTAGGTATTCCGTCGGTTGGGCGTGGGAACTAAATTATCAACACCTGTCCATATACATTTTTCCTTATGTTTTATTCAGCTCAGTATTTCAGATCAAGATGATCCCCTACTGATCCTTGTAATCGGGGCAATCCTGTATTCATATTTTTACAATAAGTACGTCCTCATGTCAGTAAAGTTCTAGGCCACATACATTCATTAATAAATGTTTCTATACACAAAGTTGCTGGTGTTTTTACAAGAGCCTTTGATTATTATATTAGTTAAAACTGAAATGAAGTTGGTTGACATTATTGGCTATAGTTATCGGTGTACCAGTCCAAACTATAGGTTGTTTATACTTCAAGTTCTGCATAGTTTATGATGATCTGTTCAAAACTTTGCTGGTTATGTATGCTTTTATAGTTTCTTCTCTGTGAAATTTCAATAATCTTTTTGAATAAAATCTTTAAGGAAATTTTTGTTTGTTAAAGTTTTCGAGTGATAAAAGAGGATAAGCTGCAAATAATCATAGACGAAACTTGCAGCTTTCATGGTATTTCGGTGGTCACTTCTCAAATTGAAATTTCTGACTTTAACAATTCAAATCAATGTTTTTTCACCTTGTATTTAAGGCGTATATAATGTATATGCTATACTTTTGTTTGGTATTTTGCTGGGTAATACGACTACGAAAATCCTTTACTTATGTACCTTTCACCCTATGATCTGTAGGAAACTTTATAAATTAACTAATCTCACCTCCATGCCTTTCGGAAAAGACGTAAAACTACCACCCACCCACCCCATCTCTTAGATAATTAAAAATCTATAAAGCAGTTGTTATCTAATGTGACGGTATTGTCTGAGTCTGCTAAACTACCGGGGATTTAGAGGTGCAGGGCAAAGCGGATGGGGAATCTGGGAATGATGTCCAATGGCCAGTTTGTGCTCCATCGGACAACTACTAAGCAGGTAAAACGATCACGTTCTACAAGTCATTTCTTTTCGCAGTGCGAACCTAATTTCTCACGTTTCACCCTTATTAACTGGTGGATGGCGGCGGTGCGAGTGGCGGAGCACCCAACTCTACCCGGTATATTCCCATCCTCTCATTCCATCATCATAACTACATTGATTACGTGATCAACTTCTTTTGTGCGTGCGAAACTTTCTGCTTGTCTTCAGCTTATTTTCTTGATTGAAACCGCCCGCCGTCGCCGCTGCCGCCCTGCTATAGTCTTTGTTAACAATTTTTTAGCCATCAAAGCGAAAATGTTGTGCTCAGGTATGAATGACTTTTATAGAATTAAATTTATACACAAGCTTTTTCCAAAAAAAAACAACAAAAAACAAGAATACAACAACAACAAAAAAGTAGAAGGATCCAGAATAGAGCGTGGGTGGTTGCTGGTGGGTGAAAAACATGAGCGTCTGCTTTTAAGCTTGTAAAGACTTAATTACTTTGTGTACAGTGCGAGGTTTCCTCACTGTAATTTCGCTTGGTGAAAGGGATGTATAAAAGTGTAAAATCCTTAAAGAATATTTTTTGTGCATACAATTTTTTAGTATAAATAGAGTAAAGTTCTTCTTTGAAGTCCACGGTTTTTTAAGTAGAGGAAAGAACATAGATTTTAATACTCTCTTTCCACATTTTTTTTAATCAAGCTGCAAAAGAATTAGTTTCACGCTAGGAAAAGACACATCGATTTTATGATGAAGCGTTGTTATAAACTTCGAGGATTCATTTATGCTATGGGAGTACTTTTGGTAAAAACCAAGCAACTATTTTTCGGTTTACCTGGTGGAATGCGATAACAGTTAGAACATTGCGGTGTTTTTAAGTAATCTCCATCTAGGTACAAAAACCAACTCCATTACTGCTTAACTTCGGTAAACGAACGAGAATTGGTCTATTCAGTATGCTAATGGCAACCATGTCTTTATGCTCGTATATTGAAATTATTTGAGACAGTTTTAAGGTAAGATATGTTTCCTCTGAATTTAATTCGATATTAAATCTAGCGAATGTGAAATTCAAAACTTGCTTTGTGATTCGAAAGTGGTATTTTTTTAAAATCCATATAATATCGAGTGGTCCACCGATGGGTCACAATCTTTTCTTCAAAATCTGGATGGGCCACACTTACTCGCCAAAGAAACATTTTAGATGGATGCAATCTAGCTTACATGATCATCGCAAGATTGTTGCATGACCTGCCTAGAACACCTCATGGTTACATTGTAATGTTTGGGTGTTGTGGACCAAGCTAGTGAACCAGCTTTTGCTTGTGGCGTCTAGTGCCGCCTTATTTAGTGTGTGGAATAAATACAATTGCTTTTAAAAAATGCAACATTTATTCATACCAAAATACCTATTCCCGCAGGGCAAGTTATTGCCACTCTTACTCGGACTGAGTTCTGGGAATCAATGATTATTCACAAAATCCTTACAACTATTTATACTACCTAATTCCCTACTTATGTTACTTAGCTTAATAAATTTACTTTACATAATCTATTCCCCTATGGAATCCACTTGTAATACAGTAGTCGTTATTTGTCTATTAGAACTGTCATAATTAACTTGTATTACAGTGTTTTCCATAGTGTGCTCTTATATACACTACAACATGATGTGGTTGTTCGGGGTATTCCAGTAGGTGATAACGACAATCCGAGGGACATTTTAAATTCTTGTAACGGTCGGTTATTTACCGGAAAATTCTCCCTTTGGTTGGTTCTCCCATCTATCGGGAATTTCAGGATTCAATAACAAAATTTACTGCACACAAAAAAATTAGAAAAAATTTAAAAACTTCAAGGAGGCTAAAGAAAAAATAAATTTTTGTTCGGGATGGAAAAAAATAAAGATAGGCAGTTTTTGATATAGAACCGGGACGAAAAGGCATTAATGAACTACGCTCCATGTATTTCAATGCATAAAAAAAAATTAAATATCCTGTTGTGAGGACTGCTTGAGATTTTGGGGATGGTTAAGTATCTGTTTCTACCTTTGAGAGTACGACCGATGTATTTATAATTGCATTACGACCAAATTATTAGAAGTGGTGTAGATGTCAAGTTGGAAATCTATTTGCCCAAAAGCTGCTATTTTAGAGATTCTTCGATCGTATGCCGTTCAGTTTTCCCGTGAGGTAGCGTGATATGTAATATGTAAAGGACCTTCCAGGAATTTTATGTGTGGCCCGGAGATGAAAGGTTGCTGTTCAATCCACCACGAAGTATAGGTTGGCACATTGATGAAAATTTCCTGTAGATAGTTCAAGATAGCGTGGGGTTCAAGCAATTGTTGAAAGCGAAGAGAAGAACGCCGTTTTTTTTGAAGAGGAAGTCTTCATAAATACGGGTGATCCAGATAGTTTCACGTATCAGTTTTTCTGGAAGAGTGACAGGCAAGAATCTTCATCCAAGGTATTTTAGCATAAAAAAAAAATGTTTAACAAAACAAAAATAAAGGAATAACAAGGCACAGTGTTGGCGAGAATTCGTCATTTAATTTCGTGAACATTAAAGTGGACTTGAATGCGCAATTAATAGAACTTGGGCTAATAAGTCGAAAGGTGTTTGAACTTTTGTTGCCCATGGTACTGAGTTTGTGCCACGACGTACATATACCTACATTGATTCCGGTTTCGATTTAACCGAATTGAAGTAAATTCTTGCTTAAAACTAAATAGCTTTCAAAATTTTTATATATTGTTTTAACATTGATTATATATTTACAATTTTTTTATTATATTGGTTAACATTAATTATATATATTTACACCTTTTTATAACATGTTTATAAATTCTTAGATACTTATCACATATTTACATATTCTTGTAATACTTATCAAATATTTACCCATTTCTTAAAATATAATATGGTTACATTTTTACGTTAGTACACACCTTTACTTATAATAATCCTGCCTTAAATTACTTTGATATCTTGTAAATAATATCGGGTGTTGTGTGTTGTACGAAACAAAGGAATCCTCGACTGGTACCAGCGCGACGATTTGTTTTTTTCCTTTCCGTTGTTGTATTGAAGTTCTTATTTGGTGATAATAGTTGGTTGCATCCACATTACCTATATTGTACGGTTAATTTTTGTTTGATTTACACGTATCTAATATTTAATGCAAACTTACCTTCATTTTGTTGTTAATTAATTATATTGTCTTGGGCTGTAATTATTATATAATATATGTGTTGTCAATTTATTTAACTCCACGAGTATTACTAGGCATGACAGCCTAAAGGGGTACATTATCCAGGATGGTTGGGTTGTGTTTTCTCTCCAGGGTTCTCTCGAAGTTGCGTTGAACATTTACAGGTCCACCAGGTCGTTGGGAACCTTCCAGCGATGAATACCTTTGGCTAACCTAGGACAAGAACGGTATGAAGAAATCTCCCTTTTGACTAATAGGTAAGTGGTGAATCATATGACTCTTATGTGTATATTTCCGGTCACACACCCCACGACCCCTTCCGGCGAGCTAGCGTAAACCGTGTGGCCGGTTTAGCATCCCCTATAAATATTTAGGAAACTAGGGAGGATGTTGTCTTTCAAAATTTTTTATGTCTACCCAAGCATGATGGCAGTAGCCTTGCTGTCACCAGCAAGGAGCTCCATTGTGCCGGTACATTCTATTGCCTCCACTATCGGCCATATGCTTTCACCTTATATTAATGCGTTCCGGCCACGAATGCGAAGTCGCCCTGAGGAGTCACCGATGGAAAATGGCAACAAGGCTAGCCCACTTTTAATCGTTAAGTTTCCTTCTGCTAATGAGCAGCAAGAGTTCCTGATGAAAACTCGCCAGCACGGTACTCTAGCACTGAACAAACTTAACTTGGGCTTTTCGTCTAACAGCCTTGTTTACATTAATGAAAGCTTGACGTCGAAAAACAGCGATATACTGCGGACGGCGCGGAAGCTCCTTAAGAGGAATCTTATTTCGTCTGTTTTTACTCGTCGTGGCTTTGTTTTTGTGCAGCTAGAGAAAAATAAGCGACCCCAAATGTTTACTTCGGCACTTGACTTGAATGAGGCAACCAACTCTGTGTCAACTCCTGGATCGTTGTGAAGAATTTTTGGAACAGCTCTTTGCCACTGGGGTCAACATCAACCATCTACAGATAGGATGTATGGATGAAATTATCTAGTATTTTTAAGTATTTCTTAATATTAAGGTCTTTTAGATTTCCTCTTCACTATGTTGTCGCTCTCTACGTTTATTTTTTTATCTTCCTCTTCTTCCCCCTTCTCTAACGTCTCTTCCTCTTTTGTTTTCCTATGCTTTCTTGATATTTTCTTTATGGTTGCTTCTGTAGTATTGGTTGTGCGTTATGATAGAATTAATTATGAATCGTTCTTCTAATCGGGTGTGCAATGTGGGAACACTACTCAATATTCTCTGTTCCTCCACTTCAGGACTGAATATATGCATTATGAATGCAAGGAGCTTAAAAAACAAAATGGACGAGTTGAGATATATGTTCGACCGTAATACAACACACGTTCTGCTCGTAAGTGAGACTTGGCTTAAACCTGAAGTCCCTTCCTCTTTTGTTTCTCTATCTGGCTTCTCGTTACTTCGCAATGACCGTGTTGGTCGTACTGGTGGTGGTGTTGCCGTATATGTATCCTCTATGCTTTCCTCTAGAGTTGTTGGTAAGTCCAGTGGCTCTCAATTTGAATTCATTGCTGTTGAGATAAAATCTAAATATGATAAATGTGTTGTCATCAATGTATACTGTCCTCCTAATATATTTAACCCCGACATCGCTGTTGAGTTCTATAGCTTTGTTTCACGTCTCTCTCGCCATTATGAAAATATAATGGTTGCTGGGGACTTTAATGTTGATCTGCTGAGGGATAATGCACGTGCGAACTCGCTTAGATTCTTTCTTGCATCCTTGGACCTACATATTCTTAATCATCTTCCTACTTTTCTAAACTGCCGTAATCCTTCCTTACTTGATGTTCTATCCACTACCTCTACTGACTCAGTGTTAAAACAAAACCAAATCTCCCCTCCTAGTTTCCTTGATCATGATATTCTGTTTCTCTCCATTCGTTTTACTTTTCTCCACTCCCCCTGTTTTCGTCATTTTCTTATCGTGATTATAAGAGCATCAATTTCGATCAGTTCTCGGAACTCGCCTCTTCTCTGCCTTGGGGTGATATTTATAACACTACCTGTGCTGACACTAAAGTCGAGCTCCTGACCTCTTTTATTCGATCTCTCTATGATCGGTGCGTCCCCTTGGTCACCCAGGACTAAGATCCCTTGCTACCTAAGTGAATACAAAAAGCTTCGCAATGTCATCAATAGTAAGGTTATCTCCGCTAAACGCGAGTAGTATTCCCGCAAACTTGATCCTGCTTTAAAATCTAAACAACTCTGGCAAAATCTTCGTTCTTCTCTCCCCCCTAATTGTGGAAACTATAACGCATATTTTTAATTATTGCCTAACAATTTCCCATGTTCCCTTGTTATGGAAAAAAGCCATAGTAATTCCATTACCCAAAAAATCCTCTCCCTCTGACATCCGATTTTCGCCCTATCAGTATTCTCCCCTTCCTTGCCAAGGCTTTTGAGAAAGTCATCTTTATCCAAGCTCTTCGATATCTTGATTCTCACAATTTTCTCTCTAAATTTCAATCTGGCTTCCGTAGATGTCACAGCTGTGAAACTGCTGTACTAAAGGTAACTACTGATCTGCGTGCTATGCTTGATCGGGGTGACACTGCGATATTAGTTCTCCTTGATTACTCTAAGGCGTTTGATTCCGTGGTTCACTCGCTTTTGATTTCCAAACTTAGCCAGCTCTACAACTTTTCCCCTTCCGCTACTCGTCTTTTCTCTTCTCTTCTTTCTCATAGACTCCAGTGCGTTCGCCATAACTCTGTTGTATCATCCTTCCTACCTGTACCCTTGGGTGTTCCACAAGGTTCGATCCTTGGCCCTCTCCTTTTCTCTTTGTATGTTAATGATCTCCCCTTTATTATCCATCGCTGCTCCTTTCATTTATATGCTGATGATCTACAGTTATATACTTCTTGCCCTCCCAATCGAATTGAATCCTGTATTTCTGATCTCAATAATGTCTTATACCTGATAAATGAATGGAGCTCTTCCAATTTCCTTAAACTTAATCCTAATAAATCCCAAGTACTCGTTCTTAGTCGTCGCTCTCTTTCTCTTGATAATATTCCTACTATCTCACTTAATAATGTTTCTCTTCCCGTTGTTGACTGTGTTAATAATCTTGGTATCGCCATTAATTCTAAACTATCTTGCTGCAAACATGTCTCACTCATGCTTTCCAAAATCTATGGCACGTTACGTAAACTAAGGCTCTATGGTAGTCTGTTATCATCGTCTATTCGGCCCAAGCTTGTTAAAGCCCTTATTTTTCCACACTTCCTCTATGGCTCCCTTGTATATATATCCCTTGATGCAACTTGCCGTCAACGTCTCTCAGTTGCATTTAATGATTGTTTAAGGTTCATTTTTCACTTGGGAAGATCAGAGCATGTGCCTGGTGTACGAAACTCCCTACTTGGTTGTGACCTCTTTTGTTTTGTTAATGTCTCTGCATTGGTCCTAGTGCATAAAGTTCTCCACACGAAAAGTCCTTCTTACCTCTAAGACTTCCTCCTTCCTCTCCAATCCATGCGTTCTATTAAATTCCTCATTCCTGTACACTATTCCCTTATAGGTAGCCGTTCCTTCTTTGTACATTCGTTTAGAATTTGGAATAATCTTCCCAGCAATATCCAAAGAATAGGCACAGCCAACACTTTCAGAAAGCAAGCATCTCTTTTTCTATCTCCCTCTTCTTCTCTTTAGTATTTTCTTTTTTTCTGTCCACTTATTTCTCTATCTTCTGCAATTTCTCATTTCTCTGTCCTTACGCTTTTTCCTTCTTCCTTGTAATGTTATAGTTTTTTAAGTTTAGGTTAGGCTATGCATTATGTATTCATTTTTATTTTTTTTATTTTTTAAATATTGTACTCTTTTATATATTTTATTTACTGTACTCTAAAAGATGTAAGTCTTGTGTACTCCCTTTTCTTTCTTATAATAAACAATAAACAATAAACAATAAACCTCCCAGTATGTCTAGGGCTCTTGCTTTTGAAACAGTAAGCAGATCTTCTCCAGCTAGAAAGTGTTCATCCGTTATTATTTGAAGATCGGTTGAAGGCGGTAGATACACATTGATTCAGTAGACAGTATGCACTTATCTGCAGCTTTTCTTTAAATATTGAGGGGCGTAAACATCAACGAAGATAATCCTTATTTGAAATTTCATTATAAACATCAAGCTAGATTATCCCGGAAAATCCATTATAGGATGAATATAACGATCTTACACCGCATTCGTGACCTGTCATATTTTTGACATCCGAGATATTCCGAATGTCAAATTTGAGAGCATTTTCCTTCAAATTAGAACAAAAGTGCTAACGCTAACGCGAAGTTGTACTCCATCAGCTTCGATTCAACGCTGATTTTGGAGCGACCCAGAGGGGAAGAAGAGCACTTCCACACGGCAGTTAATGCGCTTCTTTGGAAGCATGGAGTGCTTGCCTGTTCCATTCCACTTCATTGCCATTGGGCCTCCTCACACGGTGCCATATTCATGGCAAGTAAAACCGGTTTTATAGATGAGAGAGGGGAGGGGACGGAAGAAATTTACGAACAAAACCGGTTTTACTCAACACACTTATGGCATCGTGTGAACTGGCCCATTTTACATGGCGATGTCATCAGAAAGATGCGATTCCCCTTTCATTCCTTAAACGCGCTTCTGAAGCTTGTAAAATGGATGCAGCGGGAAGCACTTGCGATTGTTGTTCTCTCTGGATATGCGAAGCTTTTAAGCTTTTGCTTTAATTGAAGGGCAAAGGAAAAGAGCTAGAGAGAGAATATTTTATAATTAAACAGAAAGTGTCCTTCACTAATCACTTGCGCAGACCGACGAAAACTGATCCAAATCCACAGCGAATTGCCATGTATACAGAGAACAAAGATGAATTCGCAGCTTGCACCAAACCTCCCAGCGGGAAATAAAGCAAGTGCTTCCACTGGAAGCTTTAGTGATGCGCTTCCAGAGTATTTCAAATCGGAAGTAGGTTTGATGCAGGCTGCGAATTCTCTTTGTCGCTGTGGTTTTGCTTTCATTTCAGTTTTCATCGGTCCGCGCAACTAATGAGTAGTGATTTGTGAAGGAGCATAACTGAAAATTTTTGTGTGAATACCAAAATGTTCTTATGTCTAATGCTCAAAAATGCTCTGTTTTTATAAGTATGAAATATTTACTGTCTCTTCAGGTCTTTTCCTTCCCCTTTAATTAAAAAAAAGCTTAAAAGCTTCGCATATCCAAACAGAACCATAATCGCAAGTGCTTCCCGCTGCATCCATTTAACAAGCTTCAGAAGCGCGTTTAAGGAAAGAAAGGGGAAGCGCATCTTTCTGATGACAGCCCCATGTAAAATTGCAATGAAGTGGAATGGAACAGGCAAGCACTCCATGCTTCCAAAGAAGCGATTTCACTGCCTTGTGGAAGCGCTCTTCTTCCCCACTGGGCTACTTCTGATTTGTAATGCTCTGGAAGCGCATCACTAAAGCTTCCAGAGGAAGCACTTGCTTTATTTCCCGCTGGGGGAGATTCATATGGGAGAAAGAGAGTTATCGAAAGTAGCGATACAAACTCTCACTTTGAAGTGTTCAACTCCAAGCTGACATTGTAAACTCTGCTTCGTGACTTGCAAATTTTTTTTAAAAGCATTGCAATAATTTGATAGTTTTTATTTTTTACATTGATTGATGTTTAAGTATATTAAAAAAATCTCGGATTACGAATAATGGAAATCCTATATTTGAGCTATTAAAAACAGGTTGGTGTTTACGATCCTTAATATTAATTAGGATAAGACTCATTCTTAGAAATTGCATTAATTCGTCACTGATTTCCTTCAATTTCTTTTAATAGCTGAGGAGGTATTTTTTCTACGCCTCTGTTAGAATACAGGTATTCTGATATTACTTTTAGTTACGGAATTAGCAGCATTCCACACCCGTGTGGAATATTCATTCCATCACTTGTTATGGAATGACTACTATTGGCGACATCTGTTCGTCGTAATCCAAGAATATGATTTATTAATTAAAGAAAAAAAAGGATTTATTAATTAAAGAAAGAAAAGGATTGTTTCAATAATAAACAATCAATGATGTTCCGCTAGAAAATTTTTGCTTTAAGGGGTTATATACAAAGTTGAGGGGAAAAAGTGAGCTAAGCTGGTCATTTTTTTAAGGGTTTTATGCAAATTTTATTAGAAAAAGCGAAAAAAAAATTTTCCAATAAAAAAACCATGTTGACAAAAAAAATCGATTTTTAAGGTGTTCAAAATTCTAAACAAAAATTCATTGCAAACAATCGAAAATTTACACGAGATTGTAAATATGAACAATTTAAAAAAAAATTATGAAAATAGGTTGAAAAGTTTTTGAGATATCACGTTCACCGCAACGGTGTTTTTCAAAAAACTCTATTCCAAGATCATCGAGTTTAAAGTTTTGTGTTAACTTCATGCCAAGTGCTTATCAATGGAACCAGTGCGCTGCGAACGGCTGTCATTTTAAATCTAGTGCTCCGATCTGGATGAAATTTCACACAGATATTTTCGAAAGTATGTACTTTTAGAATATGCAATCAAAAATTTTTCGATTTTTTGAGCCCCAACTTTGTATATAACCCCTTAAATAAAGCATTTTTTTAATTAATTTTGCGGCGGCCATCTATTAACAAATTATTAAATTACAAAATTGTTATGAATGAACACTCCCTACTAATATGTTATTTAGCGTTAAAATATCTTGCTGTGCCATACATTATATTTTTGACATTAGCTTTACATTAGGTAAGTTTTTCTTTACAAAATATTAATAAAAACTAATTAGAGGCGTAGAAAAATTATAGTCTGCAACACGTTTTGAATGACATGTTCCGTACTCGTAGACCGCCACTTCCACTTGTGCGGAATATGCATCATTCCAAACTTGTTACAGAATATACCATTACTACCTTGATTTAGCTCTGTAAGTAGTCTATTGAGCTGTTTTCCGTTTCAGAGAAGCCATATTATGTAGGTCTTTCTTTCCTACACACAGGGGCGGCGCGTGGTTTTTTTTGCGCCCGGTGCATTTGCTATATAGCGCCCCATCAGCTGATCATATGAAAAAAGGTTTTTTCGTGTGGATCGCAAGGACGAAGAAGCGGAAAATAGACAAGGCATTTCTAACTTGGTAGCAATTTGTTTGGCTTTTTCAATAACTTCCTGAAATTTTCCTCTAATCGTAAATATATCAAAAATCCCTTTGTGGAATTTAAAATATCAACTGCAGCAGACATTTGGGCTTTGTAAGTATATATTGGTTGTATTTATTTTTCTAAAATATCACATAGATTACTATGGAACAAATTAAATTTAACTCAGTAATTTTAATTCGTAATTCTGCTGTATGTTTCGATGTGGGTTCCCTACCTGAAGGAGTTCTACCAACGCCTCGTAGACATCATCTAATTGACGACCTAATCGTTTTAACGCGTCTATGCTATTTTCACTACTAGTCTTACTAAGCTTTTTAGTGTCTTCTTTTTCAAAATAATAATCTTTTAACCGAACTGGAGAAATAAGCATATAAATTTTGAGTAGTATCAAAACAAGAAATTGCCTTTAGAAACATACGTTTTTTTCGAAATTCACACCTCTATCAAAAGATGCATCAATGAAGTCTAAGTTGAAGAGGTAGTTAATGGAAAATTGTATGTACTGTTTACGTTTGCCCGGTACCATTTTCATAATACGCGGCACAGTAAAATATTTTAATTCTCGTAAACATACATAAAAACAATAAACAATTAATTCTAATAAAATATAAATATAAATAATATAATTTAAAAATGTATTAACTAAAATTAGTAATTTAATAATTATTATTAAATCTAAAATATTACTTTTATCACTCAAAATTTTAAATCTAATAAAAATATTTCACTCAATTTGTTCTTCATAAATTCTTCCAGAGAAACAGACACAAAACTTAAAATTGCACCATAAATAACTCGTATAACCTAAAAAAAATCTTTATATTAATTTGTTAGACAGTAAAGGAACACACAAAAAATCGCAAGATATTTTGTTCCCATTTCGTTTATTTACCTCTTTTAACAAATCTTGGAACAAAATTTAAAAGGGCACCACCAGCGCCCAGAAGTTTATCAATCACAGTAAACAGCAATACACAATACAGAGCCATCGGAACAATTGTGTGAGTTGCTATGGTGCATTTTACAAACATTTCAAAAAGTGGTCCAGCGTAGTGAAAATGAAATTATTTTGTGTTTCGTCTCGCTCATTTCAATTTTTGCTTCTGCTGATTCTCTTTTTCAGTAAAATATTTTCGGGTAAATACTGGACAGAAATTATATGAAAATCTCGAAGCAAAAGTGTCGAGAGGAAGTAGAAAAAGTCTCGAGAATACGAGAGGAAGTAAAATATCCACGCTTTTTCTGGCATGGAATTTGTGTTGTGTTGTTACATGAATTGAAATATAGAATATTTTATTGGGAAAATAAACTGGAAAACTAAATAGTGGTAATAAAAATGAAATCCTTTAATATATGAAAAGGATGGCCCAGAAACACTTTTTCAATTTTTTTTTCAAAGTTTTAAATTTTTTTTAAAATCTGAATATCTGAAATAGTGCCCCTGTCCAATGGCGCCCGGTGCAAGTGCACCATTCGCACCTATGAAAGCGCCGCTCCTGCCTACACACATATTCATATACCTAATTCGGCTAGTGCTGCACCTAGTGAGAGTCGTTTCGCCAAAAAGTTGGAATCTTTAGCTGAAGTGCATTGCGATCATAATCTGAAATGTTTCCTTGGATTGAAGGATGAATATGTTGTGCTAGAACTTTGTAGAAATTCTGCTCGTTTCCAGCTCATGACAATGTATAAGTATCTCTTGCCCTAGCCATGTTTGGTACTAGTTCTTATCACACTTCTATTGATAAAACTTCGCGGTAACTACTCTAGCCTCGGCTAACAATTTCATATCCAAGCTTTGATTTAATTATTTTTCTTTGGTTTTCCTAAGTAGTTAAAAAATTGCCTTTTCAGGAAAGCAAAAAAGCGATCGCTTGCTTAAACTCAGCCTTGTTGGTGGCGTGAAAGTTCGTAACTTAAAAAAATATAGGAAAAAACTACTTGAGAAGAGGCTCTTTTTTGTTCAGAAAATAGGCAGCACAATCCTGTGTAATTGGTTTTAGTCCAGTAAAATGGTGCAAAAAAAAGGGCCATCTGAACATTTTATGTAAACAACAATTTTTTTTTGTAATGTGTGGGGGGGTTGGTTGGGAGTATAAAACCGAGTTTTCGGGATCCGGAGGCGTGTCCTTCGGCCGCCATCTTGTTTTGAGTGTGAAAAATGGTTTTGCTTATTGCTCGAAAACCGTGAATCCTACAGAATTTTTGTAAAGATGTTTTTTTTAGATAATCAAATTTTCTACAACTTTCCTAAATAACGTTTTGCCGTAATATTAATAATAAAAAAGATATCGACGAAAAATGACTAAAATTTTGGGCGTGGTGAACTTTAAAGCGCTATAACTTTTTTATTATTGATTCTACATAAAAAATGCCTTAGAGATTATTTGTAGAGCATTTCCTTGCGAATAATTTGATGTGGTCATTTATTGAATTCGGGTTGTTCTTGTTGATTTTATTGTAGTGCAAACGCAGGTAAGTCGAAGATACGTGGGGTGCACAGGTATAAAAAAAGAGGTATATATGTTTCGACAATATTTTATGACGGTATTTTATGGCTTTTTTCTGCATAGCGTATTGGAGTACATATTTTTACTCATTTGTAAAATATGAAGGTGAATGAGTTGGTCTTTTTACATGTAAGTCATCAATAAATGACTAATTTTGTAAAACAAACTGTATCGTAGGTCGCCCATTCATAATTTTTTTTAGAGACATGTTCAGTTTTTCGAGTCTTTCGAAGAGTTTACAAGAGTGTACAGTTTTTGCGATTGTGAAAATTTTGTTTTGGGTTTTTTGTTTGTTTCTTGGTGTTTTGGGTTTTTTTGTTTTTTTTGTTTGTTTCTTGGTGTTTTGATTTTTTTATGTTATTGTGTTTTTCAGCAACAGTAGACTGCTACTAGTTTTTGTGAATGTGAAAATTTGTTATTTAACTTTTTGGTTTTTTTTCTTGGTTTTTTGGTTTTTTGTTTTCATTTTATTACGTACACTCCTACTAATTTTGTGATTGTGAGAATGAGTGAGTGTTTTATTTGTAAAAAATCCCTTAGTGAGGGCACCTCTATTAAAGTGAAGACGAAAGGAGTAGAGTCATTGCTTCATAGAAGTATTGCAAAAGGACAAAAGGAGCATGAGGAATATTTGCGAAAGGTACGTGAAACACAAATTCACCTATATTGTTATAAATATTATTCTGATATTAGAAATGACGGTGTAACTCGTCGTCGGAGTACCAGGGATATCGCTACATCGTCATCTTTGCACGAAATATTTTAATTTTGAAAAGGGTTGTTTTATTTGTTCAGATTTAATAAATTTGTCAAAAAAACAAAAAAAGCAGTTATCGACGGTATCAAATTCCAGTTTCAAAAATACAGTTTTGAATTTGTTAAGTAATCGCTCCGATGATACTGCGATACAAATTTCTAATCGTATAAAGGATGTTCCAGATTTGATTGTGGCTGGTGCGAAGTATCACCGCCATTGCTTTAGTCGCCTATATTTAAAAGAAAAAAGAATTGAAGACGTAACTAGTGACAGATTCAATAAAATTGATAGAGCTATGGAATGCATATTCTCATATCTGCACGAAAATTCAGACGAATGTCAATTTAAGTTATCAGACTTGATAAAGGCAATTGAAGGAGATTATGTTCCAGACAAAAGAACAGTGAAAGACCGATTATTCCAGAAATATAGCAGTGACATTTTAATTATTGACCAACCAAGACGGGAGACAATGGTCTGTTTTCGTGGTACAGGTTACGAGGTTTTATCGAAATCTTGGTACCAAAGCAAGAAGTCCGATCTTCGTGAAGAAAGGCTGAGAATAGTTCGTGAAGCTGCTGCAATTATTCTCGAGGATATTCGTTCTGAGGTGTATGACACGGAGCATTATCCACCGTGTGACGATTTTCTCGAAAATATTGAAACCGGAATACCTGAAACTTTAACAACACTGCTTACCGGCATAATCTGTAAATCGAAACGAAGATTATCTGAAAATTGCCAAAAAAAGTGTACATCTATAGCTCATGCAGTTATCGCGGCTACGCGACCTTCCTCATTTATTTCTCCTTTACTGATTGGGATAGGTACTTACCTTTATAAAAAGTTCGGTTCAAAAAATCTCATATATGTGCTATCTTCGTTAGGTTTTTCTGCCTCGTACGCTTCTGTTTCACAATTTGAAAATTCTTGTGCAATTCGTCCTGCACGAAATATTTTGCCACATGCATTTTGTCAGTTTGTATTCGACAATGCCGATTTTAATGTGAATACAATCGATGGGCGAAATACATTCCACGCTATGGGCGGGATTCAGTGTGTCACTCCCCAGATCGGTATTACGAAACACACTAGATTTGTCCGTCGTTTAAAAAAACTACCAGCTTCCGTAAGAGGAAATATTGGTATGATACCCATTCCATCGTACTGCAAGCGGAAAGGATCTGGACTGACCGCTATTAAAGTCTTAGATATTAAGAACATTAGACCGTTGGCGCAAAATATTCAATTTAAAATAATTTGATAAAACATCCTACAATAATATAAAGTATTATATTATAAAATGGAAGCATAATGCAGAACTTTTATTATAATTTCTCCGTTTGAATTGCTATAAAATCAACAAGAACAACCCGAATTCAATAAATGACCAAATCAAATTATTCGCAAGAAAATTCTCTACAAATAATCTCTAAGGCATTTTTTATGTAGAATCAATAATAAAAAAGTTATAGCGCTTTAAAATTCACCACCCCCAAAATTTTAATCATTTTTCGTCCATATCTTTTTTATTATTAATATTACGGCAAAACTTTATTTAGGAAAGTTGTAGATAATTTAATTATCTAAAAAAAACATATTTACAAAAATTCTGTAGGACTCACGGTTTCCGAGCAATAAGCAAAACCATTTTTCACCACTCAAAACAAGATGGCGGCCGAACGTCACGCCTCCGGATCCCGAAAACTCGGTTTTATACTCCCAACCAACCCCCTTACCCATTCAAAAAAAAAAATTGCTGTTTACATAAAATGTTCAGCGAATGTCTCATTTGACTGGTCTATTTCCACATAAAAAAGACGACTAGTACCTACACTCAATCAACACCTTCCAGCAGAGGTCCTTGTTTGGGAAACCTTACACATTTAGAGCTAAATGAAATTCGAAAGCTCCTCTAGAATATGAATTTCTATCACAACGGAGTCCCTAGCCATATTTTCTAACCTCAAACTAATCAATCTAGTGCATGTACGAAAAAAAGAAAAGAAATAACGGTTCGTAATAAGTCGTTTCCATTCGAAATTGCACAATATATACTGGGATGGAAAGGCATCAGCGGAGCAGAGGGCAGCGCAAATTTTAACCATCACAGGTGTGGAACGAAACTAAATTCCTCAAGTTTTATTTTCGCAACACTTCATTGCCTGCTCTCTTATTCTATTAATACCTAAGTATCATGATAATTGAAAAGTTTTCCTTCAAGAAGGGCACTCCAACATATCTGGAAAAATATATTTTCGAGTTATTTAAGAAAACACAACCGACGAGAAAAAAAAATCCGCCCAGCGTAAGAACGGAATAAAAACGTGGAATTTATTGCTCGCTCTCTGATGTGACGACGTGGGTGTTTACGTATTTTCGTAGAAGATCATTTTATGATTGAATAAGACTATGACTTCCTTTTGCACGAATATAAATGAAGAGTATATTGGATTTATAAATTATATAACCGGGCACGGTCGAGAAATTAATTAATATTACATTTAATTCAATTAATTAGTGGGGGAAGGAGTTGTATAGTAAATTAAAATTTCTGTTAAAGGATCTGACGGAAATATATTTCTAAGTAAATTGGGAAGAAGATTGTGTTTTCTAAAATAAGAAAATCTTTAAGCAGTTAAAGCTCAAAATTAATACATAAAGGATTCTCCTAGGATCATACATTTCACTAAATACGCACACAGATATAGGGTATTCAAAAACAAGTGCATTTTTTTTAAATTAAAAACAAACTAATTCGACTAATGGTCAAAGGACGCAATATTTACAGCAACGGAAGAACACCAATTATGTCCAAAGAAACCCGGCAACACTGGATTTCGGACTCAACTTAGCAAATAGAACGCAATAACGTGAACTCTACAAGCGAGCCGCAAAAACGTCATCAACTTGAACCGGAATACTCTCAATCATACCGGTAAAGGTAAAGAGAAGTGTCCGACGTGATAAAACACAATTAGTAGGTATTGCGTCGGTTGAACGCGAGTTCACAGAGAAAGCGGAAAACATGCAAACATAGGCAAATTACTAAACTTGACGTGGAGTTTATTTTTTTATTTTTTTAATTTTTATTTAAAAAAAAGGGAGGAAGGCCCAGCGGCGCAACCGACCAAGCGGGCACAGACCAGGAGCCCATAAGGCGCTGGCACGTGGATATCTTTAAATAGAGTTAGTGATGTCTAGCGATCTTAGTAGTTCAAATAGGCAGCGGTTCTCAAATTTCCAATTGAGGAGCACTTCGCAAAATTAATAATTCCAGAGGAACACCTGTTTTTTATATAAAGGAATAAGGCTCTGTTTTTGAAAATATGCATACATATAAAAGTTAAAAACAAAATAAACAGTATATTTTTCCCGAAATAATAAACTAAGTAAATAAAATAATTAGGCTCCAAATGACTTCGATGTTTTTGATTCTTCGAATTACAAATTCTTTTAGTGTCAGGCTCAATATTAGAAAGCCGAATTGGTATATCTGGGGTAGCGCTCGGTCGGTTTTTGTATTTTGATTTTGTTGCTGCATAATATGAAAATTCAGCCTCGCACAAATATGTAGTTGTGAAAGGAAGCAAAACATGAACGGCTAGTTTGACAAGTTCGAATACTCTACTGTTAAATTTAACCAAAAATCATTTACGCCATGTTCCAGAAAACGCGCGAATTCAAAACGCAAGTGAATTTAAAATCGTACGAATTTGATATTGATGTTCCAGATTTCGTACGTTTCTCATAATTTCGAAAATGAATTAAATTCACTTCGAAATCATATGTTTGCTGTCAGTTTAAAAAGCTGGAGTAGTTGTGAAAAGTTTTAGTTTTGTTAATAAAGTTTTTTACATCTATAAAAATTAAATGGATCCAATTATTTTATATTTATTTAATCAAGATCTGGAAGAAAGAAATTCTTTTAATAAAGAAAAAATATTCAGAAAAATATTGAGGGATAAATCAGATCCTTTATCTATTTCAAATCAAAGGTAAGTTACTCTTATGAAAATCTTAAAAGAGTAAAAAGAATATTCTTAAATTTTCTTTTGCAGTTTTATAAATTATTATCGTGTTAGCAAGGAAGCATTTATTGAAGTTTTGAGAGATGTAGAACCACATTTTAAACTAACATCAGTACCAGCAATATTGAAATTAGCAGCCACTCTACGTTTTTCTCTGTAGGCTGCTATCAAGCATCCATAGGAAAAGATTTCAAAGTCGGTTTGGGTGGGACGACGTTTTGTAAGATTTTCTCGGATGTTTTAAACGTTTTACAAGAACGTTTATGCTCAAGGTGGATAAATTTAAGGAAGTGTCTAAATCCACTGAAAAACGCGAAACGCGAAACGCGAAACGCGAAAACCCGAAAACCCGGAAATTGATATATCCACACGCGAAAACGATATATCGCCACGCGATTTCCGAATATCAGTCATTTCGAATATTTTAGTTGTTGTCCGAATGATTTCTCGTAGAATTTGAAATATTTTAGGTTAAGAAAAATAAAGGCGTATTTGGAAATACGCCTTTACAAACGTTGTATAATTATAAGGTTAGGAAGTAGCTGTCAAAATAGCTACAACGTTTGTAAAGGCGTATTTCCAAATACGCCTTTATTTTTCTTAACCTAAAATATTTCAAATTCTACGAGAAATCATTCGGACAACAACTAAAATATTCGAAATGACTGATATTCGGAAATCGCGTGGCGATATATCGTTTTCGCGTGTGGATATATCAATTTCCGGGTTTTCGCGTTTCGCGTTTCGCGTTTTTCAGTGGATTTAGACACTTCCTAAATTTAAATATGGATGAAGAGGAAATTAAGCAGTCAAAGCTACATTTCTTTGAAAATCATGGTTTCCCTGGTGTGGTTGGCTGTGTTGATGAAACACACATAAGCATCATAAGACCAACAGCCAACGGAATGGATTTTCTAAATAGAAAAGGATACTATAGTATCAATGCTATGATTGTATGTTTTGTTATTATGTTAATTTTATTGATATTTATTATTTTTGTTCTCATTTTAGGTATGCGACTTTGAAATGAGAATTAGAGCTGTTGACGCATGTCACAGTGGTTCTAGTCACGATTCTATTATTTGGTCTATGAGCGAAATAAGACAACATTTCGCGAAGAAGTTTGCGGATAGGAGATGTGGATCGTGGTTGTTAGGAGATACCGGCTATCGTTTAGAGACTTTTTTGATGACACCATATAGAAGTCCTAGTTCTGGAACGATTGAAAGTAAATATAACATAAGAAACACCGCGGCATCGAAAGGACTATCGGTAATTTAAAAAGTCGTTTCAGATGCTTACTGGGTGCAAGGCAATTAAATTATTCGCCAGTAAAAGCATCTAAAATAATAAATGTATGTTGTGCACTACATAACATTTGCAAGCATTCTAGAATTGAAGCAAATGAAAATATAAGCAAAGTAGAGTTGGATGCAAATGAAAATGATTTGGAAGAATTAATTAATGTTGAGCCAAACACGTGTGCAAATAATATAAGATATTCAATTGCCATTTCTTTACAATAAATATGTTTTTATAAGAATTTGTGCTTTATTAAAATAAATTATCAAAACAGTCTTCGTGCCACTTACAAACTATTATAAATGAAAGTTATTAAAAACAGCCAATACATATATAAAATAAAAATAAAAAACAGCCTTTCTAGGACTTATAATTAAGTTAACAAGGAACTATAAAATAAAGAAAAAAACGGTCTTCTAGACACTTACAAATTATTATAAATGAAAGTTATTAAAAACAGCCAATACATATTTAAAATAAAAAAGAAAAAACAGCCTTTCTAGGACTTATATTTCTTCTGTTTTTTGTACTATTTTTAATTTAATTTCTTCTATTTCAAGCCTTCGTTTTTTTATAAAATTTTTCTCCTGTAACCTTTTTTCTATTTCTAATTAATGTCGTTTTACCTCGGAGTTGTTTTCTTTTTTTAAATCACCTAACTTTTCTATTGCACGGTAAGTCCTTTTTAAGTGCAATCCGTTTTTCTTTTGATGTCCAGCAATATTAGTAAGTTTCTGCAGAATATCAGAAAAAACTTCCCTCTACTCCATAATGTCCGTATTTAGATTATTTTTTTTAGCTCAATTAGTTGAAGTTGAAGCGGTCGCAGTTGAAGTTGAAACGGTCCCAGTTGAAGCGGTCGCAGTTGAAGTTGAAGCGGTCGAATTTCTTAGCAAATTCACTTCCCTTTCTTCAAATTCTTCTTCTTCAGAAGCGCACGCTAATGTAATCTAATTAATTGGCTGGCTTATACCACAAGCAATGCTCCCAGGAATGCCATTAATGGTTACAACTATTCAACTCATCTGCCAACTTTTGCCACAAATTATCCACTACAATTTTATTTGTGCCTTTTAGATCTCCCCTGGCTAAATGTGCATTATTTTCCATAAACCTAATAATTATTTTGTCTTGTTGATTGCTTTTATGCTTGCCCCTAAATTTAAAAGATATTATTTCTTAAAACGAAACCATTAATTGTATAATTAACTTACATTTTTAAAGTATAACTCCGACCACTTTTCAATTCCACTTCACTCAAACTTCGCGATTTCAATACGTCATAACTTGACAAAAAGCGAATTGTGGAACACCGAAATTTCGCTTCCCAAAATGAATTCCACTTTCGGAAACGCAAAGGGAATTTCAAAACACCAAAAATCATTTTTACGAAATGAATTCGCGAAATTTTAGCGAAAGCGAATTCTGGAACATGGGCATTAATGGAAGTTCATTGTATTTTTGCTTTATGCTAGAGTCAGCAATTAAATCAATTAAGTTTTCGTAATCACTTGCGCTAAAACCTACTGGCTTTTCTGTAACTGCAAATGGATTCTTAATCCAAGAACTATCCTCAGTTGACTTTGGAAAATATTGGCATAGGCTTGACTGTAAATCATGCAAATGTTCTAAAATTACTTTGGATACTTTATCATCTACTTTAGAATTTATTTCAATTAAATACTCTTCTAATGTGGAAAAACAATCAAAATTATTTTGTTCAACTTGAGAAATCCAGAACTGTAATTTTTTGTTAAAAGATGCAATTTTATCTCTTACATTAAAAATTGTAATATTTCTTCCTTGCAGTGCTAAGTTAATTTCATTACACTTAGTAAAAATATCTGACAAATACGCAACAATCATCAACCGTGAAGAATTTGTTAATAAGTCAATAAAATTTTTTGCCAAAATGTTCGACGAAAAGAAAATTAATAATTCAGTACGAAGTTCAAAAAGTCTCACCAATGCTCTTCCTCTGGACAGCCACCTAACTTCGGTATGTAACAAAAGTTCTACTTAAAAAAAAGTCACTTTTGGATCTCGCTTGTTAAAATACAGGGTGTTTGGCAGATAAACCGTCAACATTTTTTGGCGGGTTGGGGGGGCCATTTGCTTGTTTTCACCGGTAGCCGCTATGTCCTAAGGGCAACGGCAGCTGAGAAATGATTTTTTTCGTTTTTTTACAAAATTACTCAAAATGTAACCTTAAAATCGTGATAACTTTTTGTTTGTAGATGTAATAGCACGAAATCACTTTTGTTATATTCTTCAATGTATTCTTACCAATACTTGATCCAACTGATATTAAGAAAAATAGTTATGACATTTCAAATTCGTAAAAAGGTTTAAATGTTATGAAAAGTGCCAAATTCTAAATTCATTTTAAAAATAAGTACAAGCTTTTTTGAATTTAGTTTTATTTTAAGAACTTCCTCAGTTTGTCTCCTTTCCAACGGTGTGCTATATGATGCAGAAATTGTTAATAATGTGGTCAAAATACGAGGTACTAGTTTGTTAGAGTCAAGTTTAAGTAAGGACTTATTTTATGTAATTATGTTTTTATATATATTTATTTTTTCAACCGCCTAAACACATTATGCAGGCACAACATCTTCTTACTTCCGTTGTAGTTGTTTCAAGCCGCATTTCTTGTTTCATTTTTTAAATGCGGCGTTAATTTTTTTCATTAAAATTTCTTTTGACGGCACCTCTGTCGTGTACACTAATTCTTTTGCACGTCTCCAGATGTAGAAATCCAGGGGCGTCCGGGCCAAGGAATACGGTTCATCTGCCAAACATCCTGTATATAAAACTAACTGAACCAAATTTTACACATAGAATCTGAGTTCTCAAGAAAAAGGGAAATTCAAAATCGCTATTTCAATGCGCAGTGAGGCAGTAAAGCAGCGTACACACGACAAACTTGGTTGACAACCAAGTTGGCACCATGAAATATACAGACACTCCAACTAGATTGCCAACATTCGTTCAAAATTCGTTATTTTCTGTCATTTTCACTTTACAATTGAATCGGTTATTTGAGAAACCCCCTTAATTCACTTTTTTGTCGAAATCGAGTTTTCGGTAAAAATTTACTCTTCAGAGGTAGATGCATCTTTTAGAAGCGAAATCCCACGAATCAGGTAATTCTACATGGAGTTGGACCGTACGAAAGTTTTCGTTTATTAGAGAAAGCCCATAAGTCCTATGACTTATGGGGTTTCTCGAATACACGTCCGCATCTCAGGCGACGAGCATGCTCGAATTTGCTTTCAGGATAAGCGCAGGTTAATCCGTGTACATTCATCACACGTGTTTTGTTATTAATGGTATTAATCACACGTGTTTTGTAATTAATGGGCCAAAGTTTCAAAGGATAAGAAAGTAGCTTTTAAAATCTCGCAGTTCATGCACTTTTCGCACTCTTTCAAACATAAGGATGTTCTATCATTCCCAAATGAACTACTATATCCAAGAGATGAAATCCCCATCAATAAGAAAAAAACTTGAATATCTAAAAAAACTGATGAAATACATCCTAGATGAAGAAAACATTCAAACATTCTACAAAGAGATAGTTCACCAGTGGCCTACATCTGATTCTGAGTTGTCAGAGAACGACGCTAATGATGAATAAATGTTATTTTTATTTATTTACCATTCTTTTTCATAGAAATAAATAATCTTATTTGTGTTTCACATTTAGTTAATGTTTCTACTTTCTTTAGAATACATTTCTAAGGTTTACTGAGTGTACTTTTTATTTTATACAGTTTAGAATATAATTCTTTTTTGCCAAAAGTATATGTATTTGAGAAACCCCATAAGTCAAGCGACTTTAAAAATCCATAATAATTAAATTATTTAACTTTTGAGAATTCCATTGACAACAAAGATTGGATTTAGCTTCAAACAATATATTTTATTGAAAATAATAATAGTAGAGGTTGCCGGTTACCGTAGAAACAGTTTTTCTCGATTTCCCAAAAGTTGCTCTCACTTGACTTATGGGGTTTCTCAAACAACCGATTCAATTCTCAACTAAGTTCGCAACACCACTACAAACATACAACATGGTTGCCAACTTCTACTAAAAATCAAAAAAATTTGATTTCATTCCAACCGTTTGGCAAACTTAATTTTAAGTTGTCAACCAATCCACACACTTTCAATTCTGACACCAACACAAAATGTTGTCAACTTTGTTGCCAACCAAGTCTGTCGTGTGTACCCTGCTTAAGAGTTTCAAGACCCCACCACGAAAGTAGATTATAAACCGTACACTGTTAAAATTCATACTAAATATTTTTACTGAAAAAATTGGACAAATTTATTGCCTTTCTTATGAGAAAAACTACGGAACAAATGAAATTAATATTTACAAAAAAAAGAACCTTAATAAAAAAATTATTCCCGTTTTAGTGCATATTTACTGCTATTTTTTCTGGAACTTAATATTCAGGCCTATTCTGAACTCCGCTGGAATTTTCTTACATTCGAACTCCGCTGGAATTTTCTTAGCATACGATTGTAAGAAAATTGCAGCGTAATTCATTCCAGCGGAGTTCAGAATAGGCCTGATTAACTTCATGCTAAAGAACGAAAATAAAAATTATTTTTTCCCTGGAGTAAATTTTTAGTTTTTTTCCACGGAACACTTGTTGTTCTTCCTCGGAATACAAGTGTTCCGCGGAACACAAGTGTTCCGCGGAACATAGTTTGGGAACCCCGGAAATAGAGGATTGGGCCAAGTATTGAGACATGTACATTGTTATTGGGCATATTCACACAGTGCACATTCATGGCGCCTAAAACCGGTTTTATAGATGAGAGAGGGAAGGGAGCGGAAGAACTTAACGAAACATTTTTCACGCAAAAGCAAACGCGTGAAAACTGGCACACATATAAAAAGTTACTTCTATCTCTTGCATTCTTTAGCTCTGTTTTTCTCTGACAAGTAAATTTCATCTGCAATACATTTAAAGGTTCCTGTATAGCATTCAAATTTACTACACTCATTTACGCCCCGTCTGAGTTGCTAGGAGTTTAATAAAACCGGTTTTACTCACCACAATTATGGCAGCGTGTGAATATGCCCATTGGGCATATTCACACGCTGCCATAATTGTGGTGAGTAAAACCGGTTTTATTAAACTCCTAGCAACTCAGACGGGGCGTAAATGAGTGTAGTAAATTTGAATGCTATACAGGAACCTTTAAATGTATTGCAGATGAAATTTACTTGTCAGAGAAAAACAGAGCTAAAGAATGCAAGAGATAGAAGTAACTTTTTATATGTGTGCCAGTTTTCACGCGTTTGCTTTTGCGTGAAAAATGTTTCGTTAAGTTCTTCCGCTCCCTTCCCTCTCTCATCTATAAAACCGGTTTTAGGCGCCATGAATGTGCACTGTGTGAATATGCCCATTGTTAGTACATATCTGATGGTGGGAGTTAGCTCGTTGGGACAGTAACTGCATGTGAAGGGTGCGGTTTTGGCAAAAAGATGTCCATGGGAAAATAAAGTGTGACTGAGTCTGATCCTACAGAATATCGCGCGCTTTAGATCTGTGAAGATCTGGGTTGTAATTTGGTGCAGAGGGTAGAAGCATATGAAGGTGCAAGAAGGACAAAGAACTATTCCACGTTAGAGAAGTTTCGGTGTGAACAGCCCTTTGACGTGGTTTTCACTGCCTGGTAAATAGCGAAAATTTCTGCAACTTGGGATGAGCTGTGCTGGGTCAAGAGACCTGATTGCAACAGTGCAACCTCTTCATTTGTTACCTTTGCAACAGCGAAAGACAGCTTTTGATCTGATTTACTGGCATCGGTGTATAGGGGTGTGTGGTTGCGAAATCGTGCTCTGATGGACTAGGACTATACAATTTGGAGCACTCAAGCTTTCATGCCCGGTTTACATGACAAGCACTCGAGCCGACCAGAAAAATCTTTTTGATCGGCCTCAGTCGAGCTGCTTGTGTTTATATTTGTACTTGAAGTGAGCTTCGAGTAAGCTTCAAGCTGTTATGAAAACGCCCTATATGATGTGTTGTGAAAGGAGTTTGACTTGAAGCTGACGGATTTTCACAGAGATATGAGTGAACCCTGTTTCAATAAGTTATATTTTTTGGGATGGATGGGATATTTTTAGTTTCGCAAATTGGCTAAAAGGCTCAACCGCTCCCATACCTATTAAATTAGGGAATCGATTTGGGTAGACCGAAGGGCGTTAGTAGCAGATCATACGGAATTGTTGATGGAGGTTTGAAGTGGGCGGAGAACAGTAGCTGTAGAGTTACCATATATTAGGAGGCAGTAACCAGCAGTGCCCAAGATGAGGGATTTACAGATGTGTAAGAGCGGGGAAATTGACAGGCCATTTTTAGGAGAAGCTAAACATTTCATCAGTTTATTGATCTTATCCATTTTTTTACTTGCTGTCTTAATGTGCTTGTTCCATTTAAGATTTTTCGTGATTATGAGGCCTAAAATTTTCATTTCGTTGGTGAGGGTGATAGAGTAATCTTTGATGGAAATGATGTGTGGGTTGGAGTTATTTTTTCTATAGATGTGGAGTAAATTAGCTTTTCTCTTTAAAAAAAATCCTTCGGCCCAGTTTAGCGCTGTACCTATTCAGTGCCGTGGTTAAGTTTCTCGAAACTGACTTGTGTTTTCCTGAGCTGAAGACCAGAAGGTTGTCAGTATAATGGAATGATATGATCTTTTTAATTTTATTTAAATTGGAGTAAAGAGCGATGGTGTACAGATTAAACAGAGCACATGAAAGTGGCGACCCGTCTGGAGTTCCATTCTTTTGCGGCATAGCAGGTGCAAGGAAGCCATGAATTCGTACTTGAGTGGTTCAGAAGTTGACGATGAGAAGAATAAATCTTTTATCAACCCCCAAGTAGAATTTATCTTTAAGAGTGCCCCAAAGAAAAAGGTCTAGTTGTGTTAGATGGACGATTTAGGCCTTCATTTCGTGAAATCACACGTCCAGGAAATTTTTCTCGCAATAGCACCCCTAAAATAATTTTTAATTATCATGGACCCCCCGGATCATCCCATAGACCCCCGGGGGTCCATATGGACCACTTTGGGAATCACTGCTCTAAGAGTTAAAACGTTCATTGCCATTTTCTTCAACACCTTCCTGACTCCTCATAACCTCAAACCTGGTTTATCGCTCTAACTAACCTTATTACACCATGGCGTGACCAACGATAAGACCGGAAAATTTGAAAATTTTCGCCAACACCAAAAATACAACTATAAAAATGCAGCTACAAAAATTCACTAGCAAAAAAAATATTTCATAATGTCCAGGTGTCAAACCCACACTGACAATACAGAAACCCATCAAGATTATATCATTTCACGAGCTGCGTTGCAAGTGGCGCCGTTCTGCTGAAAACACTGAATATAAATGTAGCCCACATCAATAGCATCAACTGCGTATCAAAAAAATCCGTCAACACCTTGCGGTAACGCAATCCATTCCGTGTGACGGTCGAACGAGCAGGATTTCAAATGACACCTCTTGTTGAAAGACCCTTTGCAACATCTAAGACAGTGATTCCCAAACTTATTTCTGTCATGGGCCCCTTACTATAACAAAAGTTTAATCATGCACCCCCAAACCCAAGTGAATCAAATTTTATGATATAATGAAATCTACTAAAAATACTTTAATCCGTTCTCTCTGAGAAGACAATTGCACATAGCTATGTAAATGAATTAGGTACATATTTTCAATTGTTATGAAAACAAAAGAAAAAATGCAATTGTGCTTGAAAATATAGGTACATAGGTACTTAATACTTAAATAATTTTAAATTAGAAGGAGCCCAGCGGGAAAAATTGGGAGCGTTGCTCAGGGATCATATTTTGAGCTTTCTGGAGTTTTCAGAAATTTTATACAATGAGCAAAACTGGCAATTATCTTAATGACCATGCCATTAGCATACTCAATATACCGGTTCTCGTTCGATTACAGAAGTTAAGCAGCATTGAACGTGGTTAGTACTTAGTGCGCGGCCCAATTGGAAAAGCGACACTCGCCCTTGGAAAAAAACGAGAAAACAATAATTGCAAAAGGCGAACAAAAATAAAAGCTTTTTGACACCCGGAACTTATTCACATATCCATCAGCTTCAAATTTTGCACATATTATGTATGTATAATTCGCGTGACAATGCAATGTGACCATTTTGAAAAAAATCAAGATGACGGTTCCAAGATGGCAGCCGATTTTTGTAATAGGCACGTTAACAACGGCATAAACGTCAATTTATTTAGGCCTAAGCGCGCCCTATGCCAGGTAGAACACGATTAGCTGTGTGGCGTCATTTTATATTTAAAATGGCGGCCAAAACCGAATGACTGAAGACGTAAGAGACCCAAAAACAGAAAATTTAACCTATCAACTTCAAATTTTGCACATACATCTGAACTCTGATTTTTTTGTAAAATAATAAATATGTCGGTTTCAAGATGGCGGAAAAATTTTGCAATGGTGTTTCCCGACCCCGCGACATGGGTATCAAATGAAAGGGTATGACAAGTAGAATAGAATTAGCTGTGTTGCTCCATTCCAAATTCAAACTGGCGGCCAACACAAAATAGCGGATTGCTTTTTTCTTTACAACGCGCTCGGTATGGATATCAAATGAAACGGTACGACGAGTAGAATACAGTGGCGGCCGCAACAAATTAACGTAAGACGGGCTTAACTTCGGAATTCCGTGTAACAGGTCGTATCTTCTTCGAACTTTTTTTGAATTGTTGTAAAAGCTCTACATATAAAATCCCACCCATTCAAAAATGTCGCTACTTCCTTATTGTTGCAATTACAATGCGAAATTGTATGGTGCGCTAAATTCAAAAGAATGAAATCGGAAAATATGCTAGTAGGGGGTGTTCGAGGTCGCTGGTTACGAATATAATGTTTAAAATTCAAAATGGCGGATCCAAAATGGCGCAATGATAAAATATTATTGATATTGCGTTAGCCCATCTATAACTTTTCTTGCTTTTGCTTATCTATAACTTATCCTAATCCAAGTTTTCGATGAAGCATTATTGCAAAAGTAACTTGCAAGGATGAGTTAAAAGTTTTTGTTCGAATCGCAGTCATAATAGCATGAGCTATAGAATTTTATTTTAGTACGATTTTTAAAGAATTCCCCTTTTTTACAAAATCATGTTATAAAGAATGGTTAAAGAATTATGTAAAACTTCAGAGCAAGCCTACCTTAAAAGATATAAACCCCAATTTCATACAATTTTTTATGTGTTTAATCGTAAATTCTGCTTATTTTACATGATCTTCAAAGAACTCCACATTTTTTTAAAAGATAATGTTATAAAAAATGGTTAACGAATTATTTAAAAATTCTAAAAAAGCACATATTAAAAGGTACAGATCTCAGCTACAACCTCTATATATTTAGAACATGAAAAAGAGTTTCTTCGCTTATTAACAGAAGGTTGTTCTATATTTTTAAGAAATAATCATTTGTCTGTTACTATTTCATAAATAAATCATTCAAATTTAAATATTTTGATAAAATAAATTATTCTATCGAAAAGTATGGGTTTTCAGCTATAAATTGACCCCTAGTAAATGTCAATAAGTATGTTGCACCTAATGTTATTATTGATTGAAGTTACGCATGGAAAAAATAAAATGCTCGTTTTCCCGAAATTCGTGAAATAAAAGGTGCGTACTGAAAAAACACGATTTTTTTAAATTTTTTTCAATACATGCATCTTAATTATGACCATTTCAGGAAACCAATGCACAAATTAAATTTAAAAACAATTTTGCTTTTAGCACTTTGCAGAAGATTTACTGAAACAAGTGATATTTTACCAATTATTAGTTAATAATGATTGTTTAAATATGTTTTTTATCATTTAAATACATGGATCGAGTAAGCGAAGTATTTTTCTCCAATAAGCACTGTGGTTTTTTGCATTTGCTTTTACCAATCAAAAGTTTTAGCCATTTTTGTACGGAGCGCGTCTCATTTTTTGCTCATACACACATACTATGAAGCTATGTATTAGACCTTAATTAACAAATTCGTATCTCCCAGAGATTTGATCGTACAAAAAAGTTTCTTCGACATTATTTACGTAAAATTTCCTCTTCTTTCGAATGGCGTTATCAATTTTTTCGGAAAAATTATATTTTAAAAGATATTCGCGAAAAACCATAACTTAACACTTCTTTTGTTTCATAACTATTGCAGCGGCACTTTTTAGGAAGCGGATTTTTTTACCCTATATTATTGGTACAATTAGAAGAGAATGGAAAAAATCCGCCCGTTACAAAGGATTCCGAAGTGAATTCCTTATTTTACTGGACTAAAAAGTAGAAAAAAAAATAAATAGTTTAAAAAACTAAAAAATAAGCTTCTATTTTATAATGAGGTAAAATGTAAAAAATTATTTTGAATGTAAAGTTTTTATTGCTCCAGTTAGTATATGGAGGTTGTTCCTTTAAAAATCAAGCTCACAATGAACTTAATGAAGTTATTGGTAAAATTTATAAATATAACTTACTTAAATGTAAAAATCGTGGGGCGTTAACGAAAAGTTACAGTATTAATAAAATAAGAATACAGGTAAAGAGCGTTCCACCTGCGAGGATCTGAGAGCATTCTCCTCTGCCCAAATTTTAACAAATGTAATACTTTTAGTTTTGAGATAATTTAATTGATCACCTTGTAACTTTAAATTTATTTCATCAAATTTGGCGAATACGTCAGTGAAATAAGCTGTTTGCTTTTCGATTTCGTCCGCGCCACGTGATCACGCGGGAAACATCGCTTTTTGTAATTTTTTATGTGAAACCTTCGATCTTTTTCGCGGACCCCCGGTAGTTTTTCTTGCACCCCTAAAATAATTTTTAATTATCATGGACCCCCCGGATCATCCCATAGACCCCCGGGGGTCCATATGGACCACTTTGGGAATCACTGCTCTAAGAGTTAAAACGTTCATTGCCATTTTCTTCAACACCTTCCTGACTCCTCATAACCTCAAACCTGGTTTATCGCTCTAACTAACCTTATTACACCATGGCGTGACCAACGATAAGACCGGAAAATTTGAAAATTTTCGCCAACACCAAAAATACAACTATAAAAATGCAGCTACAAAAATTCACTAGCAAAAAAAATATTTCATAATGTCCAGGTGTCAAACCCACACTGACAATACAGAAACCCATCAAGATTATATCATGGTTTAAGAGCGGGACAAGCGCTTGTCGGTGGTTGACTTTTTTTTAAAAAAAATGTAATGAAAAATAAAATAATTAACGGACAATTACTGGATGGCGGCGTCGCTTTTTTTACCCACCGATATAAGAGTGACAATCCCAAAGTCATCCCCCAATTCTCATATGGGTAGTAAAATTCATTCGTTGACACTAGACTGGATATCAAAATCCGATAACCGTAAAACGTGCGGACGTCCTCCCAAAAAAAAGACAGGATACAGGGGGTTGTTTGTGTGTTTGATGTGTGATGGTAGAAGATTATATTTTTTTTCTGGTTGGCAAAAAATAAAATATAGAATCGAGCAAAAAAAAAAAGAAAAGGACTCATATCTGACAGTTCGCCAAATTTTGCTGACATTCTCTTGCAGGATTCAGTTTTCCATAAAAAGGAAAATATTTTTTTTGGTGCTGCTATTTCCGAGACACTATTCAGTGACCCAAGTTTTATATATTTTGTTATATTTTTTTTTGGGATGGATGGGATATTTTTAGTTTTTCGCACAGTGGCTAAAAGGCTCAACCGTTCCCATACCTACTAAATTTTGCTTGTGTGAATAAGAAAAAGTTTCGATGCAAAGCAGAGATTAGGATATGATTAAAAACTTGATATGTTTTTTTTTGTGTGTTGTCCGTTACAAGGTTTCGTTAAAAACAACAAAAAAGACGACGCTTAACGACTGCAGTTGTGTCCTTTTGTGGTCTAGATGTATTGCAATACTAAAAGTGGCTCTCACAATGAAACGTACAATATCCTTGACGATACGATTTCCTGGTTATATGATGAAAATATATATATTCTCGAACATCGCGCATGCACGAAATGTCCTTTTGCCACTGCTGCTGCTGCCGCCGTCGACGTTGCTGCTGCTGCTGCTGCTGAGGGTGTCGAAGCAAAAACTGGAACCGAATGAAACTTTTACAGAACTTTCAGCATAGAAAAGCGTCGAGCTTTTTTGTGTTAAGGAAGGACCCCCATCAGGATTTATCCTTTGGCAAATTTCATGTTCAGTATAGAGCCACAATTTTCGGGCTCAGGATACATCGCGTGAGCGTTCGTTACAGTAAACAGGACATTAGTTACCTCGTGGTCGTAGATTTTTGCGTTTTTGTTTCGTAGCGGACAAAAAAAAAGAATTTGTGAAGTCCAAGTTTTATCACCCACACACATACATAGAATATACAACAAAACAGGACGAAAAAAAATAATAATATATATATATATATAGTGTTCAAGGAGTGTGATGGATATGAAAAGTAGTTATGACTGAAAGACCATAGTGTATGTAGATATATATATGTGATGGGAAGCTGTCTCCTGAACTGGTTCCTAATGGCTTAAGGATAACATTTGACATATATATGGATAACCTTCCGTTTTTTTTAACAGTGATTAAATACTGACGTTTTTATGGTAATAATCGAATGAAACCTAAAAAAAATATAGTATATATTTTGCTCGCATAGAGAACAAACGTTTTTTACCACATTGAGTTTGGAATAGTGTCATTGATGTGCAGTGTGTTACAGTATATATAAAGGCAGATGCAAGAAGGCACTAAAGTAGACATAGTCTAGCTTGAATCTCGTGAAGTTAAGGCGGCTGGCAGTCTTATTCAAATATTCGGGAAGTTCTCACATAGAAAGGCTGTCGTCTTAGCTTTAAGGAAACTTTACACGTACTACCAGATTTAATGTGCTTTCTGCCTGAATAGAGCAGTTTTCTTGACTGTAATACCAACAGACAGGGTTAATTTTCCCTTATTCGCAATCCTTTTTTTTCGGTTATAGTCTTTCTTAACCAAAGGGAAGGAAGCTCGAACAATTCTTATAACTTCCTAAGTCTTTATCACGGCACCTCCCGCGCAAAAATTTTCTTTTCTTTTTATTTTTACTCTACTGCTACGACCTTTTATTTATGTTATATATATTGCATATCGTGCAGTCCTAGATCTGCTTGTAGACATACTATAGTATAAAGCCTCCACCCGCCCCACCACCTCATCATCTCATTTCCTTCCTCTCTTTTCTCGTTTCTCGTTTCAAAGTTTTCCTGAGGATTTGCGTTTAATTTTTATGAGATTTCGTGACTTTTAAAAATTTTATCTTCAATTACGAAAACCATTAAAAAAGAAAATTGAAACACACCAAAAGAGATCCAAGGAAAGGGAGTATATACATACAGATATAAATGTATATGCGTGTGTTGTAGCTACTATAAAAGGATTTTCCAAGTGAATTTTTTCATCATCAGTTTTATGTGCAATATTTTCATTTTTTTTAAAGTAAGAAAAGTGTAAATTTTTTTTTTAATTAAAAAAATAAACAAAAAAAAAGAAAAGAGAAAAACAAAAGAAAAAGACTTTCGTAAATAAAATAATAAATAAACAAAAAAAAAATTAAAAAAACAAGTGACCTCTAAAGTATATATCCTAAAAATAGCAAAGATAAAATAGATCCTTGCAAAATATTATTGAAAAGGATATAATTTTTGAGTGTGCGACTGCTGGTGCCGCTGCTGGGCACTGCTGTTGTTGTGCTAGTTAAACATTGTGTTAATTACTCGTTAGTTAGAACGTAATTAGATTTTAGCACCTTTGGTACCGAACTGGAATTCATTATCCTTGGCCCCGTGGGGATAATTTTGCTATAGTTTTCGGTTTTTCCTTTTGTGTAGTGCCACCCGCACAACCTGCCCCCACCTTTCCCCCTATACGTTCTCCCACTCTCTCTCTATCTCTATCTTTCTCATAGGGCACATCTAAAACACACCACAGCCAGATCTTCGCCCTTTCCTTTTGTGCCCCATAGCAGATCATAATCCCTGGTCTGTTGTCTTGGTTAATGGGTAGATGATGTTAATGTCCCTTAATAAGGGATAATTAAGGATAATGCATCATTGAATGTATCAAAGGTTGTAATTTATCGTTTTTTGATAGTAGAATTTACGTTATTTACCGTGTGCACGGTTCTTCCGAATTGATTTTCGCAATGGATTGTGTGTAGATTTTGTGTAGATAAATAATAATTAAATATTATAACAAAAAAAATATAAATATTAATAAATAATTGTGATGAGATGATATTCAAGTGTTTTGAGACAACAACAACATACAAGCTTGTTTAAGAGCAGTTACTGTTGTTGCTGGAGACGATTGGTGATCTGTTTTTTTTTTGTTTCTGGTAGCACGAGCGGATTAATAAATATTGGAAACCGGATGTTGTTATAACAGGTAATTTAATTATGAATATTTTATCTGTTTTTGATATTACGTATCTTTTTTACACTCCCACAACATATTCCTGAAACAAGATTAGTTGAATCTTAGAACCATTAACATCTCAAGTTTTTTTGTAGTCTCTATCTTCGCCTTCTTAAATGGCGTTGCAGTTCTTGTAGAGTTCGAGCTTCTTCCAGTTGTTTCTATGGTGTTTTGTCACCTTTATTTAGTTTGCTATATTAAGTTTTCACATATAATTGCAGAACGTCATCTATTCACATAATTATTTTTTTTATCTGAAAAAAAACCAAGCCTAAGAATCACAATGTTGTACTACCAGTGCATTATGTCGTTCAGGATATGGTGAAATGAACTTATGATTTTGGTTTCTATGTCAATGTTGACAGAAGTTTACTTCTACTTCACTTCTACTTCGCTTCTACGTTACTTTTTAATTAGTATAGGCCTTCAAGTTGAGGTCCACCACGCACTTGTGATTGCGTTGTGACTTGTGACTGCTTTTAAAATACGTGGGTTAGTTTGAAGTAGGGTTTTTCAAAAACAGTGGTTTTCAAAAAACAGCTGTTACTGTTTTTAATTTTCAAAAAAAACAGCTGATAACAGCTGTTTTTACTGTTTTTCGAGTTTTATCTAATTTTACAAGTAATAAGTAGTTTTTTTATATAATATCATTTTATTTTACATTTTCACTTCTTGTAATAGTATTTCAAAAACACAAGCGCATGAAGTGATTTGTCTGAAAGACGTGATGTTATTTTGGTGCATACCGAAAATACACCGTTCAACAAATTGACCATCAAAAAAATTGCATTATATAATTTTCCGATTCCGAGTAAATTCCGATCTGAACCTCTTGAAATCTGATCCTCTGAATTGTACTGACGATTCATCTTTTTGAAGCGTCATGTCCAATCCATCTTGTGACGAAAATTTTTCGTTTTGATCAGTATGCGGCCACTGTTGAACTACATCGTCTACCCTTACATCGATGACACCAAAGAGATGACAGGCTAGATTGCCTGCAAAAGTTAGTGAAGTTTTTGATGGAGTGACTTGACTGTGGGATCCTTGAGACTCATGACATCCTCGTTCATTAGGCCATCCACACGAATTTTTAAATTTTGCATGAGCTTATTAATAATGTCTCTGCTATTGTCAGAAAGCTTCTTGAACATGAATTGTAAAAAGTTTTTGCGCTCACCAACTTTGCGTCCTCACGACAGCTAGTTATACGGGCTCCATTGCCTTGACAAGTATGCTTAGATCAGAAAATTCCAATGTCATATTCCACGCCTTAAATTCTTTTAATATCTCGCGAATTGCTGTCTCCGGCTTGGCCAGTGGTGATGGAATGGAGCACAATGACAATTGACGCCATTTGCAAAAATTGGCTGCTTTTACATGAGCGGACACCGAACAGACGAAACTTAACTGTAAGAAAGTCCGATGGAATGTCGAACGAACTATATCAAATTTAATGGCTTTTTGTTGTTGCTTTATGAAATTCTCTTTTGATCTCTTGTCCTAGCAACAACAACAACGCAGGAACTGTCAAAATGTTCGTGCAAAAGTTCTCTGAGTGTGTCCATTAAATTCGTCCGCTATCGTCCTCTCTCACTCTCTTCAACCTTAACCAAATTCATTCATTCGTTTTGTCTATTCGGTCGGTGTCCGGGCGTGTAAAAGAGCACTTTGTAAAAAACCAAAACAGTTTATATTAGTGTTGGTTACATATTTCTTTTATTTTTATATTACTCCAAAATTTTGAAACTAACTTTGGAAAACAGTAAAAACAGTTAAGAAAAAAACAGCTGTTTGCTGTTTTTCGATTTGAGCCAAAAAACAGCTGTTTTACTGTTACTGTTAAACAGTTTTGAAAAACACTAGTTTGAAGGATAAAAGAAAATGGGATAAGTTAGAAAGTGTCTGGGTAGGAGCTGATGCAGATGGAAATGAACCTTACCTTTTGAACTCTAGGATATTCGGAAATACTGTCTGTGGAAGATCGTTCCACAGTTGACTTGTTCTATTTATAAACTAACCTCTAGATGAATACAGGGTGTGATCTGAGCGGTATAGTTTTGTGTTGCTCGAAAAATATTGCCGTACAGGCAGCAAGGTGATATTTTCACTAGAACAATCGCTTTGCTAATAGAGATAAAATTTTCTCAATGCTACTATATTATTTGGTCTACTCACCTACCTTTTTTGAAACAAAGTTCCTTACCGCGGCTGCGGGTAGAGTGAATTCGCAGAAATCGTTACGTAAGAAAATGCGGTATGCTGTTGTGTATGCGTGCGAGAATCGATCCCAGTAGGCAATTTCCCAGTAGGATATTTACGAATTCACGAAATCAGAATGCAGTGTTTCTTTGTAGAAATTGGAAGCAATGGGAACCGATAGCTATGGAAAGGAATGGTAATGCAAAGTGTCATGCAGAAGGGTAAAAACACAGTGGTAGCCGGTTTCCTGCTTGCTACTCGCGCCTAGGTCGTACACAGTGGTGACCTAAGATATATCTGGTGCAAGCAGAATACCACTCATTAGTTGTGCCCGTAACGTTGGAACTATTAGATAATGTCGTCTTCATCCGATGATGATTTCGTCGATCCAAATGCAAACTATCGAAAATGAAAAATGCTTTTTTTTGCTTTATTGCATTTGCACTCTAGACGTCTTTGTGGTGGCAAAATATCTCAGTCGTATCCCTTCTCCTTCCCCCTTTTCCAAGTGCGGTTGCAATGTATCAAAAATTAACTTCTTCTAAAAACGTAAAATCTCAATGTATCGAATTGTTTTTTGCCATTCCTGAAAACCAGGGATTTTGTCAATCGATAGTTTGCATTTGGATCGACGATTTGATTGCGCTAAATAGGGTACTTGGTACAATAAAACCAAATAAAATGGGTGGGTATACATCCTCTGAATCGGGCGAGAAGAGTTCATGGGGAATATCATCATTTATTCCAAAAATTAAGCCACCATAACGAGCGTGAACAAGATGCTAATTTTAGACTAAATATAACAAGTAAATTATCGATACTGGTGGTTTACCATATCAAATTACATTTGTAATAGCCATGTTTTATCTAATTACAACAAATATTGATGTATCCGATGGCTTATGTAATGGTTCAATTGGAAAATTAGTGTATTTAGATCTTGATACAAACAACATTGTAGTTAGAGTTTGGTTGGAGTTTTGTAATTCAATAAATATTGGTCGTAATAAAAGGAAAAATTCTGTTCTATTAGCTATACAAAGTGGAGTTAGTAATCTTGCTATGCCTATTGAACTACGATCTGCGAGCATTCCATTGACATCAGATAAGACAATTATTGCTACTCGAAAGCATTTGCCTTTAATTGCAGCTTGCACTATGCCCATAGATCAATTTCAGTGAAATTGTTTACGAGTACAGCAAAGATCATTGGCAAGAATTTGTATACGTTGCGTTATCTGGTGCAACAAATATCGAAAATTTATATTATTGTAACACCTCAAGATGATCCAACGAAATTTAAGTTTTATCATAATCGAAAGCAAGCTAGATCAACAGAGAAATTGCTGCAAGAATTTCAAAGATTATCTTCAAACACATTGCAGGCCAGAGCGCATATGATCTTAGATATGATTTGTACAAAAAGAGGAAAAAATCATATCTTAGATTTCATCGATCCAATTACTGAAAATTTTAATCTTCTATTACTTTCTGAAACATGGCTGAGAAATGAAGAAGAAATTGTCCTTCCTAATTTCAATTGCATTTCCCACGAGACGAGACAATATTCGTGAAGGTGGCGTCGCAATATATGTACCAAAACTCTAAGGTACCGTCAACATTTGCACACCAAATACGGAAATGATTTTGTCAAACATGAGTGAATTGAGTACTAGGCGTTCATCAGTTCAGTGCCGCGGCTGGCATATGTGCAGGATGTGCAACTGCACAGGGCCCCGTGAGCGAAGCGAGTGAAAAAATGTTTTGCAATAAGAATGATTTGAATTCATTATTTGCATTTTTACTTCATTGAATGGGCTACAAAAATGAGTATGGACCAAAGAAATCAGCATGTGGACTACTATTCTGTCGTGGGGACGGGTCTTTATGAAGAAAAATGCGCGAGCGTAGCAACCGAAAATTTTTTTTGACTCTCTGGGGCCTTTCGCTGAATTTTTGCACAGGGCCCTCAATTGCCTGGCCGCGGGACTGCATCAGTTGGTGACATTTGTTCAGTTGATTGTAAAATAGGAAACGATGTTGAAGTAGTTATTGTAGATATTTATATATCCCCAAAATAAAAGATTGACGATACTACATTATTTATTCATCGATCGCTGTTAGAATATACTGAGAGGGGTTCTAAACTACTTACTCAAAATTATCATAAGCCCATATTAGCTCGAGACTTTAACATTAACTTCAATGAAAAAGATAAATTTGAAACACTCACATATTTTTATCTGATACATTTAATTGGAGTATTTATAATGATCCAGCATAGTACACAACAAAATACTGTACTACAGTTGATGAGGTTTTTTCGAGATTCTTGGACAAAATTGAATCTCAATTATATGTATCTTATTATAGTTATCAAAAGCCAATAATTTCTATGATACAATATGATAATAAGATTTGAAAATTTATATAATTTATGATTTACTAATATGTAAATAATTTTTTATAAATAAATATTTTTTCTAAAATATTAAATGAAACTTTTTGATTTGATTCGTTCCTTTACATTATTTGCTTGAAAAAATGATATAAAATAAAAATAAATAAAATATACAGATTCTATTTGGAATTACATTCGCAGTTGAAGAAAAAGCGTAAGGAACTTCGTCCTTGACGGGGTCCCCTAACCCACCTGTATTTTTTATGTGAAAGGCTATGCTAAGGTGTATTGTTTTTGTTGGTCTACCATTGAAATACCTAGGTCCTAATCCTTCAGGGCTGCGTACAGCCCAAATCGAGCCTTGACCATCGTCTAGGGCATCCTCAAAGTTTGACGATCCCTTGCAGCATGTCTCCACTTCCGAATTTTTAGACTACCCAATTTTATATTGTGCAACATTTATTTATTTCGTCATAAAATTCTTCTTCGGTTTTTTCAAATGCGTCATACTAGTTAATTCTTACAAACACAAATACTCTTCTTAGAATATTCTCTTCAATGGTTTTATGCTGATTGCCTGTATGATTGATTACTGTCCAAGTTTCAGTCCTGTAGTATTATTTATTCTCAGTTTGCATTACCTTGAGATTTCTTGGTTCTGAAGAATTACGGCTAATGTAAAATTTTATTTTGCGCTCCATTGATGTGTCCATGAATGTCGTCCTTTATCTTATTTTCCATGAAGTAAGCATTGTACCTAAATAATATATAAATTTATCTACAATTTCCATTCTATTATTGTCAAGATTAATGCTTCGTCCTAAATGGTGTTCTCTTTTTGATACAATCATGTATCATTTATTCTTGGATTAAAATTTGCTGAACTCTCTAGAATTATTGAAAAGGTTTCCTTTATGTCTTGCGCTTTGCGACTAATTACGTCTATGTGATTTGAGAATGGCATAGAATCTGAACGCTTCTTGTGAATATGGCATTTGCTACATTTAGTACTGATTTTCTTATTATTGCTTCCAACTCTACATTTATAGAGAAAGTATTGCTGAGATCCCATCTCCTTCTCTCAGACCTGGTTCTAAAGTGAAGGTTATTGAATTGCAGTCGTATATCCTCACCTGTGTTCTGCACTCTTTTGTCGTTATTTTCGGGAAAACCATTTCTGTCGTGCTGCTTCACAGGTCTCCTTTATAAGCGCTTCTAGTCTACACATCGTTTCTCAACCTTCTTGGTGTTGCGACCCCCTCAAAATACAAAAAAAATAAAAAATTCCCCGACCCCCTCACTATAAATATTGGTTGAAAGATAAAAATCCAAGCATTTGCAATGATTTTCTCGGTAAGAGATCAAAAATTGAGTCTGATGGAGACGGCAGGAAAAACAAACGTGTTTTATCGGATTCCATCTTCTTCCGTCAAATCTGTCGTAAAATTGAGTTATTAAGGTCGATCTACACATTATCCGTGACGGCACGGCACCGATGCTTTCCGTGTCAGTGGCTTCCGTGATGAATTTTTCACTGCCATTCTTTGCTTTTTAGTTTTGAAATTTGGACAGGGATTATGGAATTTAGCGTGGAATATCTTGCTGCAATTACATTACTCTTAGACGAGGGGAAAAGAATTGAAAAGAGAATGGGTTCATCCCATGTCGACTCTTCCGGAAGTGGGGAAGGAGAGTTCGCAACTTTATATAGTGGAATGGTGGGCCACGAAACCAACTTCAACGAGATGAGCCAAAACGCATTTAGTGATTTGCTAAAAAAAGTCGAGAAGCTGATCCACACGAGTCTGTACATATGTAGTGGGAGGATGAAGTACATTTGGGCATTCAAGCAACCTTACATCAAAACAATCTTTACATTTATTACTTATACATATGTACCTACTTTTTGTGGGGAAATATTGTTATATTCCGAATAAAAGAAATCCTTCAAAAAAAATCACATAAAAAAGATTGCACAGAACAGGTTTGAGTGTATTTCAAATAAGCTTTACCAAAGTTTGTGTTGAGTTCTTATAAAATTTTCCATTGAATTTAAAAAATATTTGTTTCACATCCCGGATAAGTCGGTAGCAACGTATTTTTGGCGGTTTTTCGGACGTTTGAAGGGTGCTGAGTACGTCGGTGCCTAACTGCGGCGGATGTGTGGGAACATGCCGCGCTTTTCCCAATTGGTTTCCATGGAATTACATCGTGCCGATATATTTTTTTCACTGATGCCCCAAGTACTGCACTGAAGTCGCCGTCACGTCACGGATATGTGTGGAAACTTTAGCCCGAAAATCGTGGCTTTATTGTTAGCTTTTATGCGGTTGTTATAATTTATAACCCTTTGGGGTCGCGACCCTCAGACTGAGAAACGATGGTCTACAAAATAAGATGTGGTCTAAAAGTAATGTCATAATATGAATATGCCATAATTTTTGAAAATGGCGTCAAACGTCATTGTGCTTTAGCTCTAACTAATTGTCCATCTGTCAATAACCTAAATGTCAAAGCACAATGAGTTTTGACGCATTTCACTGACATGTATATAATGGACTGCTTACCTGAAGTATTTCCATACAAATTCATGGACCCAAAAAGTATGGTCCTCTCGCTCATCCATAAGCCCCTTTTGTCACCGAACTAAGATTTTATTTAATTTCGTGTTATGAATTCAGTGCATTCACTGGCAGAAATAAAATCAGATATTGCCAAAATCAAAATATGTAATGAAATTTGACATTCAAGAACTGCACGCTTTTCTATTGTCTTAAATATTTTTACTCTTCACTTTCAATAAACTACAAAACCCGAGCATTTTCTTATCTTTGCAGTAAAAGAAGAAAAGTAAATAAAATTCTGGCATGGCTTTAAGCGGATTGTAAAAAAACCGCCAGAACGTTTGCACGGTATTAAAGTTGCCATACCTGATTTAATTTTTTCCTTTGAAATAATGTCAGAATATTTACAAAAAATAGATGGGTATAGTGACTTTTTATGTCGTTCTCTTTCCCCCATAAGAATTTATTGAAACAGTGGTAGAACACCTTGCATTTTTTAATATAAACAGTTGTAATTGAAAAAAACTATTTTAAAAGGGAAAAATCATCGAAATTTTATTTGTTATTTTTTTTAACAAAATTGTTTTTTATTTCAATAATCCTGCAACGATTTAAATAATTTTTATTCACAAAAGTCACTGCCGTGTATATACATGTCAGTGAAAAAATATTTGCCATCTATGGAACGAATTGGTCCCATAAAAATCTTTTGATGAACATATCCATTCTATACATGTCAGTGATTTGTCTACAACAAACCATAATGACATTTGACGCCATTTGCAAAAATTATTGCACATTCACATTATGACATTACTATTATAGAGTACACGTTATTCCTTTAGTTACTACAAGATAGAGGGTTCTCTTTTTTGTGTAAGGGACACACTATGCCCTCATGCCACTCATAAGGCATTTATTTTCGTCTCCAGATTTCTTCGACGGTGTCATTTATATCGTCCCCGTTCATGTTCTGTATATTTCGGGTACCAATGTGCCCCTGCTCTGGGTTCATTAATAGCATTTCCTCTGCCCTCTTCTTTTTAATTTATCAATTGATGACATCGTTACCCTGCTAAGGCACTGTAAAATCCTTAGTTACGCCAATGAGGAGGAGGATTTGCAAATTTCTGCAACCAGACCTAAACACCTTCTATTCTTGGTGTTCCAACAACAACCTGGTTCTAAATATTAGTAAGTGTGAGGTCATGCCTTTTTGTAGGAATCGTGGTGTTATAACTAATGCTAACTCTGTAATCGATCTAGGGGTTAGGTTAGAAAGTAAGTTGGATTTCTCCAACCACATCAATTATATCTCTTCCAATGGCAATTCAGTCCTGGGATTTTTAAAAATGTGATCCAAGGAATTCAACAGCCTACTCATCACTAAGCACTTATACATATCTTTAGTTACGTCTCTACTTGAATACGCCTGCCAGGTATGGTCTACTTACTACTCCTCCCATGTTGGTAGAATCGAATCGGTTCAAAAGAAGTTCCTCCGATTTGCACTCAGCCACGTCCCGTGGGATGACCCACTCATTCTTCCGCCTTATGAGAATAGACTTAAATTGCTCAACTTAAGCTCTCCATAAGCGTCGCGAGGTCGCTGACGTTATATTCGTTCATCGGTTGCTGAATGACAAAGTGGAGTCAGGCTTCTTACGACGCAGTACGTCCTTTAGGGCGCGCACACAGAAAGCGGAGCGGAGCTGAGCTTATCAGCTCTGCGCTAACTTTACATTAAAAACCCCGGTGCTTTGCACACTGATAAGCTCAGCTCCGCTCCGCTTTCTGTGTGCGCGCGCCCTTAGAGTGAATAACTACGATCTGAGAGGACAACTTCTCTTGTACATTAATTCCTTTAATCAAGGGCGGCGGAGCATACTCATTGTGGGTGGGGAGCACGTGAACAGATAAAGGTTAAAATGTAAAAAGTTAATCGGTAAATTTATTTACCAGCTGTCTATTGAGTTTTACGGTTTTAAATTCTTTGCTTATGGCGTTATGCCGAATAGCATTGGCGGGGGGGCTGTGAGGCTAGTCCCACTGCCTAATGTGGACGCCGGCCGTGCGGATTGCCCTATAAGGCCCACGCAGGGCCTCGTTCGCCAATGTGGCCCCCAACTGACTACTAATCTTGTCCAATGCTGCTTGGCCTCTATAATAGAACCAGAACTGGTCTATTAAGCATGCCAAATGACATCCTTCACGATCACTATCATAATTGCCTGAAATAGCAATGCAAGAACAAAAACTGAAGTTTTGTATGAGTTAAACTAAAGCTTAAGGGTATTTCTGTAAAAGCCCTCATTCATGCACAAGCCGACGGCAGGCCATGGCCCATGACCTGAAGGTTTATCGCCTTGAGGCCAAGAATCACCACACACTCATCGGCCGCCGGCAGGCCGTGGCCTGTAGTCCAGGAAAACTGACAAAAATCTTTATGCGTGTGGGCATTTATCGTCATTCCGGACCTGAAGAACTGAACTTCTGTTCAGTCTGAAGTTTTCGTTGAGGCCGGGAACATTTTTACACTTGAATTAACAACCTGCTACGCTAAACTGTCCTCTTCGCCAGTGTGTGTGTGTGTGTGTGTGTGTGTGTGTGTGTGTGTGTGTGTGTGTGTGTGTGTGTGTGATCATGAGGTGACCTACAGTCCCGGCCTGTCAGGCGGTTGCCTCAAGTCCTCATCCCTCAGTCAAACTTAGTAATCTGAGGCCTTCATCGCGCCATGCCTGCCGACCTGGACCGTAAGTGAATGGGGCCTTAAAGCTTTTTAAAAAGCTTTCAGAATACGTAAGGCAGATGTTGGGATTGCCTCATTTCATTTGTAACGAGATTTGCCTCATAAGGCCCTTATGAGAAACTGATAAAGCATACCACACTTCAATATCGCTGATTTTTTTGTATTCATGAGGAAACTAAGGGAAAACCTTCTTTGGGCATGCCTTTGGGGGAATCCCTTTTTAAATGCTAGTCGGGTGGGGTTTAAAAACTTAGGCTTGACAGTTATAAGTTCTTAATGGCTCCAATATAACATATTTAGTTTTCGTATGAAAACCCTTGCTTGTATGCGGCCCTTGGACCACGACGCCCCTCCAAGGTTCTTGGTTATTAGGTGTTAATAAAATATTTTGGGTGTGGATTTCCCCACCCAAAGCGAAAGTGCATGGGCACTTTTCCTTCCATCCCCACGCGCTCCGCCGCCCCTGCCTTTAATACCAATTTATGGGATGTACGAACCGGTTAATTGCGTGCCTTTTTGATGTCTTGTGCTCTTAAATGTTGCATTGTGTTTTCTGTCTGCATGTCTTAGCTGAGCCACTGAGCAGTGGTAAATGTTTCTCAGCCCAGCTGAGAAGTGCACCTTGTGCGCTAGAGGGGCAACTCTATTCATACTTCGTCCTTATTACTTAGTATATCCCCACTTTTATCCTTGCACATCGTCACTCTAGGTTTAAATTCTTTGCGTTGTTCATACCACCCATATGATATGGTGGTTATTCTTATTACCACGTGCTAGTTACTGTTAGTCGAAACCCTGTTCCGGTTATCATGGGGTTCTTTGTGTACTATTTAAGTCTTAATGTCGCGATCCAATCACTGATCGGGTTAAAGACTATAATGCTTTTTGTTACAGACAGCACACAGAAACCTACCACAAAGTTTCTTCTGGAGTTATTATTGGCACTGTACAAAATAGTAGCGTCTCTTCGTTCTAGTATTTTTTGCCAGTCCATATTAATTCTTGTAACTGAGCGAATTCTGGTATTGTTCTTGGCGATATGGTTATTCCTTCACCGAGAGTAACTTTATTGTGCTTACACGGTGTAGTAAGCAGAAGCCTTTGTATACGAGTTAGTTTTCACTCCAAAAATTGTTGTTTTAAAAGTTGCAAAAACTTTCTTTCTTCCGTTTGTCCCTCGGTGGGTGAACAAACTTGATATAGTAGTTCGCTTCAAAGAAATTTACGGTACCATTGTGCCAGCGCAGAAGGCATGTCAAATGTTGAGAATATTGCGATCGATCAACTTCATTATAGCCTTGTTTATTTTGGAAAAAATCATGAGCTATACCATAACTTCAAGTTGACTTTGACTTGCATTTAGTTGCATTGATGTTGTATTAGCTACCTTGAAACGCATTAGAAATAAAGGCGACGATGAGTTCTAAACTGCTTCCGACACAAAGCAAATGCACCGATCCCCATCAAGAATTTGAATCCGGATCAAATTCCCCACAAGATCCCACCGAACACACAGCGCAGTTCAACTAAAGATTCTACCACCAGCTCGGCAGCTCACCTGGCGCAAAAGATCATCCGAGACACGGCGAAGTTCAACCAAATTTCTCAACGCGAAAGCTCATTCATATCCAAGACACCTCGAAATTGTCAAAAGCTCACCTCACCTCTCGAGGCCACAACCGCTAACGCCACTGCGCTCGTGCTAGTTAAGAAATGGAACCACTGACACGGAAGCAAGATTAGTGCAGGTTTTTATAAGAAACAAGACAGCCCTTCATTTTGGAAGCTTTGAATTCATGTAATAAGCCATCTAAGTGCATTATTTTGCAGTATTTTGCCCCAAAACTATGTAAGTTGTGCTATAGCAGAGATTGAAAAGTGCATTTCAAAGTATGTAGCAGTTATGCTAGAAAAAGTGCAGCATATTAATAATAAAAATTCATTTTTGCTGTCGAATGGGTTTTTCTTAAAATTTTGGACGGATCCCCTCCAAAAAAAATCCTGGGAAGGCCTATGCGCCCAACCCCTTATCAGGAGGCTCGGTCCTCAATAATTATTTCCTTTCGGTTAGTGTAGCTACGTCTAGATACTAAGGTTACAGATTTTACTATGGATTGCTACGTTAGCCGGGCTTAGGGCCGTTATGATATACTGGCGAGGTTTGTGTGAAACTTATAGTGGCTTATTGGTGGTTCTATTCTGATTTTCGCCTCAATCCTAGAAAATTATTTTCTAGACACCAAGGCATCTATTTTATCTCGTTATCGCTCCCATCTTGTAGTGATCCATTTCCTTAATGAGCCTCACAGTTTCAATTTAATAAAAAGCCTCATAACACAACTTACCCTCGGCTACAGCAAAATAATTTCACTAACATTTCGTTCAATCTTTAATCATCATAATTCCTAAACACCATTCTCCTCTGTCCTTTTTCATATATAGATACATATATACAAAAACTCCATGATCTTTTTAAATTAATGTTTCAAATACATAAAGAGGAATCCGTCAACGTCGTAAAAATGATTCCTTAACATAACGATAAGGATACAAAACAAAATTAGGATAAGGCGAGGAGAGGCTGTGCCGAATATCTTTCATATCCATTTGAAGTCTGTTCCATTAGGAGAAAGCAAAAAGTCTATGTACGCTTTCAGGAAACGAAGCGGTAGATGAGAGAATGATGACTCATTCTGCGCCCCTTTTTGCTCCTTAGACATATGTTTTCGACTGTTAACACTGACTGCGAATATATCCCAGGACGTACCAAAAAAAACGGGAAACTTGTAAAGCTATTAATAATCTTTTGGGCCATTTACGAAAATATACTTACGCAGGATCAACTCGCAAGGATATATATATCTTCTCCCCCCTCAGGGCTGGATTCAATTTTTGGCAATTAGTGGTTGTCAGGGGCTTTTGTATATAGGAAATAAATTTTATTCTGTAAAAAGAGTGGAAATTTTGCGCTCATGCAGGAGAGATGTAGGAGAAAAAAATGCTAATCAGGAATTAGTGAGCGTGTCAAGCACTAAATCTGCATGAAAGGACCTAATAAATTTTCGTGTTATTGTATCTCGTAATTAATCATAACAAATGACGCTTAATAATAGTATTTGCCACGGTTTTTTTTGGCCAAAATAGCAACTGGACAGGAGAACAAACAATAATGCCTAATGGCTTCAAGCAATTCGGATTTTTTTAGTCTTAGTTTTCATGGCAAATTAAAATGTACCTTTAATGGTATGTGAAAGGTCCTGGTCAATTTCAGTTGGTCAATTAACGTGCTCTTTTGCAATTTGAGTGTGACTTTTTGCATGGATGTGAAGGTCTTTTTCGGCAGCAAAAGAAACTTATGCCGAAGAGGGGCTGAACGACATTCGCCTTAGCAGCAACGAAGAAAAATAAAGGTGATGCAACAGTCGAGAGCTGGAAGATTTAGAATATAAATTATCAACGAACACAACCTAGAAGTAGTTTATAAAACCTTGGGTCCACAATCGAGATTAGGACCTAGGACATAGAGGAACGAGTCAACGGGTTTGAGAGAAAAGTTCTCAGGTGCATAATAACCCCAAAGCGAGAGGTTGAAATATAGCAAAGGAGATACAACAGCGAATCGTATGAAATTTTTGACGAGCCAGAGCTTCACGGCTGACACTCTTTTCATGGTGCGCCGTCCGCGTTTGTTCGCAATATCGTGCACCGTGGGAAGCCAGCTTTAAACATACAGAGTTGCTCACTTGAACTTTATAGTATACTTTCACTTCGCTTGGAAACATCGATTTTGATATTCCCTTCTTTTATGGTGCGGCCTCTATGAGAAATTTCGGGAATAGACCAGTAGGCAGAACTAGGAGGTGTTGGGTAGACTCAGTGACATATTTTAGGTTTTGGCGCCTCTTACCTATACAATTTTCAAATCAGAAATATTTTAATAATGAAAATATGCCATTCAAAAGAATGAACAATTTATTATATATTTACATTTTTGTGATGCACAAATTGGTTAACAAATTCGTCAATAACACTGTCACAATTTACGGATTGCTCTATATCGCCGCTTGATTGCAAGAACTAGGTAACTCAGAATTCTGTAAAAGATAAATTTCTTCTTCGCTCATCCGCAAACATACACAATTTTCTATTTTTTTGAATACGAAAAACGAAAATTCTACACTACAATTTGTCATTGCAGTGCAGAGGAGCATACGTAATGCTATTTCTGTATATGGAAAAACTTCCTTCAAATCCTTCTGATTCAAAATAGTTTAAGTTGCCGTTTAAACTCATTTTGTTGTCATATGACGAACATATTCTTCTTGTAGATCGACCAACAATATTGCGAAAAAGGCATTAACTTTGAAATGGGTCACGTCCTTCTAACTAGTGTTGGGTAGGACACGATTATAAAGTAAGAGGTGCCTCTTTTTTCTTTTGAGCCAGTACAATGTCATGCTTCAAATGAGGCGAGGTGCTATTATAATGCTTAAATGACAAAAACAAACAAATTACAAAAAAAGAAAAAAAGAAATACCAATGACGAGCTTTTTTACGAGTTTAATACTAATATGCATTAAACTGCCTTAGAGTAAGTAAGAAAACTATGCCTCCACAATGTATATTTATATTTTGCAATCCCATCTCGCCTAATTTTAAGTTGGAAATTTTGCTACCGCAAAAGAAGTGAAAAATGTCTCTCAAGTACAAAATTGCACTCCCTCGAAAAATGTAAGAATTGTCTCTCCAGTACAAAATTTCACTTCTTCGAAAAATGTAAGAATTGTCTTTCCAGTAGCTACAAAATTTCACACCCTCGAAAAATGTAAGCATTGTCTCTCCAGTACAAAATTTCACTTCCCCGAAAAATGTAAGAATTGTCTCTCCAGTAAAAAATTTCTTTCCCTCGAAAAATGTAAGTATTGTCTCTCCAGTACAAAATTTCACTCTCTCGAAAAATGTAAGAATAGTCTCTCCAGTACAAAATTTCACTCCCTCGAAAAATGTAAGAATTGTCTCTCCAGTACAAAATTTAAGACCCTCGAAAAATGTAAGAATTGTCTTTCCAGTTCGTATTTACAATCTCACCACGGCTCAGTTTAAATTGGATATTTTACTGCCGCAAAAAAAGTAAGAAATATCTCTCCACTACGTAATTTACAATCACACCTCGCTTCATTTATCTCGATACACGCTCATATACCAGTAGGACATTATTTTTGAACCGTGACATTTGAAAAAATTGAGGCCTCAGTACAATTTACCATCGTGTAAGGGACAAATGTACTGCCTCGTGTAAGTCTGGCTCAACTCTACTTCTAACATTACTTCTCCCTCACGTTACTAATTATGTCGTTTCTTTTTCTTAATAATTCTCTTATGATCGATTCTGTAATCTTCTGTGTATCGTTATCAGCCTCTTCAAAAGCATCCAAAGATCTTCGTTTGTTTTCTATGCAAGTTACAAGTGATTCGTAGAGCCTGAAAACTACCCCCTCTACGTCTTTGTCGACACCTTGAAGAATTTTGGAAACTATATTAATTTTTTTTAGTATAGATATTCAGAAATCCGATAATATAGTCGTTTCTAGAGAATTTAATTGAGCCAAGAGTCGCTTCACTTTTAACGGAAGTTGTTTGGTGGACAGAGTCACTTTTGTTCCAAAATCCTCTTTTATTTCGTTCGTTCGGCTGTCACAGGCATCGCCCGTGGCTGTAGTGTTGTACAAAGTCATACTTCAAATGAGGCAAGGTGCCATTGTAATAACAAAAAGAAGCAAATTAAATAAAGAACGAAAATAAATACCAATGAAGAGTTTTTTTACGAGTTTGATTCTAATATGCATTAAACTACCTCAGAGTAAGAGTAAGAGAGTAAGAAACCTATGCCTCCTGAATGTATATTATTATATCTTATTTCAAATTGGACATTTTACTGCCGCAAAAGAAGTAAGAAATCAGAAATGTCTCTCCAGTACGTACTTACCTCAGCTCTTCAAACAAGTTGAATTTTACTGCCCCAAAAGAAGTAAAAAAAGAGAAACCCATGACTCTCCACTACGTATTAACCATCACACCTTGTCTCATGAGGGTATGAGTTGTTAAAAATCGTAAATCAAGAATGACTATAAATCTCGATACACGCTCATACCTAGAGTAGTAGTACATTATTTTTGAACCGGAACATTTCGAAAACTTGAGGCCTCAGTATAATTTATCATCGAGTAAGGGACAAATGTACTGCCTCGTGTAAGCCCGGCTTAACTCTACCTGGCTGACCATCGCGTCAAGTTTACCGAATGTGCTGCGCAAGCAGTTTATGTTACTTTCTGACATTTTTTTTTGATCTTAGCCTGTAGGTCATTATACTGTCAGCCACATTGCTAGAGGTGTTATAAGATTGACCTCTACAATTGTTAATGTCGATATTCAGTATTTAATACCCGGGACAGACTAGCACCATTAATGACGAATATGACGTCAGAATGACGTAGACTCCATTTTACTTCCATATCTTTTATATGGGTCTACGTCATTCTGACGTCATATTCGTCATTAATGGTGCTAGTCTGTCCCGGGTATTAAAAGGTTTATAACCTCTAGCTTCGTAAACTGCACTGAGAAAAAGGAGATGTGCATTCAAATCATTCTCGCTTAACCCAACTCCGCTACGGAATTGGATACGGCGAAATCAGCATAGGGGTTAACCCAACTTCCTGGCGTAGTTGACAACGTAATGGTGTCAATTCCGTGAGGAATTGGGAGAAACCAGCCGGAATTCGTTAAATAACATACCCCCATTGATTTTTACGCAATTGCTTGAAGTACAATAGATGATTAAGAAACGTCGCTGAGCATTTGATTTGAATATTTTTATATTTCGATTAATTTTGAAAAAATTTCATTCAAATTAAAATACTTTTGAAGAGATGTTAAAAATGTTTGAGTCGATAAAATCTGTGGTCCATCAAATGATATCTCTCGATAGGTTCTATTTCGAGCGGGATTCGATAAATCGAAATTTTCTATTACTATAATCACTAAAAGTATTTTATTAATAGATTTATGTGAATGATAATTTTTTTATGCAAATAAATAACAGAAGACAATAAATTACTATTTCATTTTTATATTTTATAATAAACTTTCTTTGAAAAAACTATTTACAGAAATATTATATACAAAAGGTTTTTTTATAAAATAAGGTGCTTTGACCTTCAAGCTTTCCTGGTGATGATTTTCTTGAAAGGAGATCAACTTTGATGATAGATTTTCATATGAACCTTCACCATTTCTGCTTTCATTTACCTTTAAAATAAATCAAATATTAAAAAAAATATTCATATAAAATCAAAAAATGTGTATATTGTGCAAAGTAACTTACGATTTGGATATAAGGTTAACTTTTCGAATCTGACCTTGTCCACTTGGCGATGAAATCAATCTTATAACCGATTACGGGAATAAGAGCCGATATTGAAGGTCCAGTTAGCAGCTTTATAGGATCTATAGTAATTTTTTGATCTAAAACAAAATATTTCTATATAACAAATTAGTCATCGATAAGTTCGCGATTATGTTTAAAATATAATTGTAAATAGTATTTTAAAAGTTTATCGCATTAAAAAAAATATCTACCTTTAAACGAATTGACAAGTCCTTCCAAATTCCATTTCATTAAATATCTCAAGTTTTCTCACCAGCCATCATACCGCACGCAATACCCCAGTAGGAAATTTGGAACGCATTACCGATAGAATCGGTTCTGTAATCCGTTGACAATACAGTAAATAAGATTACAATTGTAAAATTTTCCAATTCTAATGAAGTAGTTTTTTGTCTGATTACATTGATGCCAAAGTAATGCAAAGGGTAATGCAATAGCAGCTGATGCGGCACATCTCTTAAAAATGCGAAAGAGACTTAACATGCAATTTAATTCATCCTGCATTACATGTAACCAATGGTTGTACCAGTTCTTTGTAATGCAGAATGGAGGCGATTGGTTACCGCCTATGACATCGCCATGCAAATGTAATGCCTTATCTCCACTTGCTGTAATCTGAACGAGAACTAGTTGCTACTCCTTAGAACTACTTTCGGAATCGATTGGGTAATTACTTGCTTTCCCTACTGGGCAACTGCATTACATTTACATTGCAATGTCCGCCCTGGTAAGGCCTTTCTTTTTATTACAAGGAATAAAATCTAGCAGGCCATTACACTTTGAATTACTTAGTTAATTCTTTGAAATTTCAGCGCTTGCCAAAAGTCCTACTGGGCTATAGCGAACATACATACAGTGGCAGACATAAAATAAGGGATAGTATCGAAAAGTAAGTAGTTTGATGATTTTCACCATTAAAAAGACTTCTCTTAATTTAATATTATTTCTTTTTATGTTTTATTTCATTTTAAATTAAATAGTATAAAAACACTCCAAGTAATTCTTCATTTACACTTTTTTTTTAAAAAATCTCGAAAACTCTTTAGAGGTATTCATGATCTGTGTTAAACGTCGAGAAATCGTAAAATGTTATCTTCGAAATAGACAAGATCGTGAGCGACCCCTTTAAATTTCAATGTTAAAGTGTATTTTTTATATTAATTTGCACCTTTTAAATACAGCTATGAATTAAAATAAATTCTAAACAGCTGTTAAGAGTAAAAGAAAAAAAATATAGCCCGTGTAACCAGTGCACATGAAAGATGTGAAACATCTTTGGCGATCTTTATCTTTTTTTAAATTGAATAATTAGAAAGAATAAAGGCCATTTTACATCCCAAACGCAAAGGGGAAACGCAGCTCTGGAGCACAGCAATTTTGCGTTTGGGATGTAAAATAGCCCTAAGTTTTATATACACCGATTTGTGTTGAAAATGTACCATTGCCGTTGATGACCTTCGGCCATGATGTCTGGTCGCATTTGAAATATATTTTTGGTGGGCTTGGAAACACATTTTTCTAGACAAGTCGATTTTATTTAGTTATACAGTTTATATAGATTTTTATGCTCCCCTTGTTTTTATTTTAGTCTGTTAAAAGTCTCAGACTATTATCCGCTGACGCGACGCAGCGACATAAAGTGCCCCTTGGCATACGACATGAGAAAACAGCACGGCTACTATTACACGATTTCTTACCAGACGTCAGAATCTCAAGAAGGCCCATGTTTGTGTTCTAATTATTTTCTAGGTTTTGGTACAGCTTATGATTTCAAATAAAACCATTTAACTTAAAAGTTTTTTTACCTGTTTTTATTTTCTAGTTTTTAGTTTGCTTTTTGGCTCGTATCATCATGCAAACTTCTCATCCTTTCCAACTCTTTCATTGCATCTTTGTTGCACGGCTTCTTACCTGTTAATTTCTCACAATCAAACTCCTCAATACATAGCCCTTCCAAAGTTCTTACGCGACTCAATGCTACATACCCTATTGCCAGCGCCATTTTGAATTTTCTAATTTTAACAACAAATTCAATATTTCCGACCTTAAACACACCTAAATAGCGATTTTCAGTGAAATCGAATTGTTATTACCAAAATCGAACCGCCATTTTGAATTTTCAAATTTTGACCACACATTCGTCATCTGTTACCTAAAAAACCCTCATATACCGATTTTCAATGTATTCAGAACACATCTGCAAGATCCATCCGCCATATTGCCGCCGCCATTGTGAATTTTCGAATTTTGAAAACATATTCGTCATTTGACATCTTAAAAACTCCCCAATACCGATTTTCAACATATTCAGAACACATTTGCAAAATTCATCCGCCATTTTGAATTTTCAAATTTTGACAACAAAATCGTCATTTGTGGCCCTAAAAACCCTCCGATATCGATTTTCAATGTATGCAGAACACATTCGCAAAATTCATCCGCCATATTGGCGCCGCCATTTTGAATTTTTAATTTTTGACCACGAATCGTCATTTTTGGCCCTAAAAACCCCCGATACTGATTTTCAATGGAATCGGAACACAATTGGAAATTTTTTCCCGCCATCTTGGAACCGCCATCTTGATTTTTATTACAAAAATATCAGATTGCATTGTCACGAGAACTCAATGTGTGTGCAAAGTTTCAGAAGAATCGGTTAAGTAGAAGTAGTTGAAAAAGCTGTCGCAAGATTTAACCAAACAAGCAAACAAACAAATATACAAATAAAACCATTAAATATAAATAATAAAATTCAAATGCCGAGATCATGAATTGAACCCGCGACTTCTTGGAATATCAACGTCGTAAGGCAACCACTCAACCATTTGCTCCATTCTGCCTATGTCTGGCTCGTCATGTCTGGCTCGCGGCATATAAACACTTTTCTTTGGTGCAACTATTTTTTTTTAAAATCTCCGTCTTATTCTGTCTTCCTCAATACAGATCTTCCGTTTCCCGGAATGAAAATTGGATTGGACGAAGCGTTCCCTATTAAGCGTTCCCTATAAAGCGTTCCCTATAAAGCGTTCCCACAAAATGTTCCCGACCTTGAAGAATTAATCTCAACGCGCGCAAAGATGTTTCACATCAAAAATGACGTGCGATTTTCGATCTCGATCTCGAGTTGTTGAAATAACACGCCTTTTCAGATGTTATTTGTTAAAATCGAAACAAATGTCATTTACTAAGGAAAGTTTTGTCGATTTGTTAAACTTTTTTCTCGATTTAACACAAATAACACGAATAACACAAATAACACAGATCATGAATACCCCTTTTGTTTTAAAATATAAGGGACACTTAAATATATTCTTAAGAAAATTTAATAAATTTGTATCTTCTTCTAATTTAACGGCACTTAATTTAGTAAAATAGATTAATATTGTGTTGCTTGGCCTTTGGCATTGATTAAAGCCTGACATCGCCTTGGCATTGAATCAATTAAATGGCGACATCGGTCAACTGGTATTGACTCCCATGCCTCCTTCACATATGGAAGTTACATGACAAACCGAAGGAAAACCGAACTCAACTCGATCTGAGGATGCAGATTCGGTCGAGTGTTATAAATGACATACCGAACTTGAGTTTTTAGTTGTAATTTTGGTTTTATTATTGTCAGTTCGTCATTGAAATTATTCGTGAAAATGGAAAATTTTTTTTATGTATTTAATGAAATTATAATACTCCAACAAAAAAAGTTGTTCACCTTGCTAAAGCAATCTCGGTTTTTCAATCGCTAGTTACATGACATTCCGACCGAAAAGTGTACTCAACCAAGCAAAATTAACCCACTCAGAACACGTTCGGCGCAATTTTTGCAGTCGGTTACTAGTTACATGACTCAAACCGAACCGAAAATTGTACTCAGTTCGTGTTGAGTATGTCATGTAACTTCCATAACAGCATCGCAAAATTTTTGTTTATTTGTTGCTTTTTTATGAGCCACCGCATTCTTCAGATGTTTCCATAAATTTTCTATTGAATTAAGATCCGGTGATTGCGATGGCCACTCTAAAACATCAATATTGTTTTCACGAAAAAAGTACTTTGCCTTTCTAGATGTATGATTGGGGTCATTATCCTGCATGAATACTCATTTTAAGGGCATGTTTTCTTCCGCGTACGGCAGCATAACATCGCACAGAATGTTGTTCACGTAAATATGCTGATCCATATTTTCACGGATCCAATATATTGGACCAACCCCCTACCCCATGGTACGAAAAACAACCCCAAACTTTAATATTTCCTCCTTCGTGCTTAACAGTTTCTTTCGTATATTGTGGACGTAATTCTTGCTTTGGAGGCCTCCTTACGTAATGCCTGTCCAAACAGGTTAATCTTTGATTCGTCGCTAAACAAAATATTTCGCCATTTTCATTTACCAGACCACTCGGAATGCTTTTTCCCAAATACGAGCCATTGTGTTATGTTTTTTACACTAAGACACGGAACACGTCTGGCAGTTCTTCCATGTAGGTTACTCTCAACTAGCCTTCTCCGAACTGTACTTAAGCTAACATCTAAGTTTAGTTCGGTTTTTATTTGTACCGAAGTTTTAAATGGATCACATTTAACTAAATGAGTAATTCGACGATCAGTCTGAGCAGTTGTTTTCCTTTTTCGTCCTCGCTTTTTGTTGATTTGTTGTCTAAAATTGCGTACGCAACCATATTTTTTGAACATCCAACGAGTTCAGCAATCTGCCGGTATGACATTCCTTGTTTTCGGAGCTTTTTTATAACTTCTTTTTTTTCGGGAGTACAATCTGGACCGTAACCCATTTTACTAAAATATATCATTTAATCATTTAATTTGTTACTGGAAATCATCAGCTAATTACACTAAAAACACGCTTACCTTTTTAAATATTACCGATACTAATTTATAACAAAACTTTGAGGCAGGTTAATCCGATATAATTTAATTGTCCTTAATTATTTGACACTATTAACTTAACAGTGAAAATGAATTTCGGGGAATCCCATAAAGACAGCGCCAATGAAGTTGGATGGTATTGCATTTTGTAATAATAGAATCAATGACAAATGAAGTAGTAGAGGGACTGTTAATGTATGGATCGAGTCTAAAGAAAATATAGTGATTTTTATTTTGTAAAGGTACTGTCCCTTATTTTATGACTGCCACTGTACATTCACACTCATTCATTTTTATATAGATGATGCCTTGCCGGGATCGCCGAAACTTTGTGTCTGGAAATGCATCACAAAATCTCCATTATTTGTAGATCCAAATTACTACTTGCGATTGCGCCGCCCTCTGCAGCCTGCCATGGCCATGGCCCCATGGTCTTAGGAATAATATGCCACCGGCTAGACTCTGCGGCGGGTAACGCAAAGGCAATGCCTAACATGTTTCAAGAAACTGTCAAACTTGGAGAAATGCCCTAAAGGAGACCAAGGCTCGATTTGGACTAAAGCACAATGGGTGCATGAAGGGACAGAGTTTTATAGTAATATAATTATTTTAAAGTACGTAATTATGTTTAATTTTTTTAAATTTACTACAACCATTTAAATAGTGCGGTCCTTGATCCATTTTTATCTGAAACAATTCATTTAATAGCAAAACAAATGGGCCAACAATCTGAATACTTCTCAGAAGAATCCCCAACAACATTAACAACATTTCCCGGCCTTTTCCAGCAGAAGTGCACTGGACAAACGAGACGTTCATTTTTATTATCCAGAAAATTAACCTTAAATTGTAATCTCATAAATTTCTAAATTTTCTCCTCTACAAAACTCGAAATGATGAGTGTACAATCATCAAATTTTCTTTATTGAAGGCAAGTGCAAATATTTCCAGTACTTCACTAAGGGCAGCTAAATTAAATAGGAAAGGCCCTCGAAAGGAAGCAGAAAAAAAATACGCAAAAAGGCGCAATCCTTGAACCAGAAAAGCACTGCCATAAACCCAAACTGAAATTGGGATCAAGGTAAAAAGGGAGAGAAGCAGAGAACGAGAAACAATCACTGTTCCTCATAACAAGATAAGAAACAGAATGGATATCCTTCCTTTGAATAGCTAACAGCCCAGCACTGTGTGTGCGTAAGGATCTGTGCAGAGTTGTCTTATCTCAGCACCATCAATCGCCGATAAATTGTTTACAACACACGTTATTAAACAGCTCAGGAAAGATATCAACTTTGGATAACGAAAGATAACGAATGCTTGACATGTGTCTGATTAAACTTTTACGAGCACCACCCGACGCCATTCAGACAGGAGAGGAAGCTAAAGGAGCTTCCAGGACCTTGTTTCATGTTAATTATGCACCAGGGTTCAGGAGTTAGTAATCTGCGATTTGTTGGACAGGCCCCGGGGCCGTCATGTGAACAGTGAACCTGGGGTGGCCTTGGGATTTCGCATTTAGCACAAGTTTAAGGCGAAGGCTGGCCCTGAATGATTCACGCTGGGTGTGATAAGCACTGTGTGAAATTTTCACCTACTTTGGAAGTGTACAGGGCAGAAAGCCCCAGAGCAAGCAGAGAACACATTTTGCAGGATCAACCGAAAAACGGCTCCACAAAAATTGTAGTTATTTAGTTATTTCCTTCTTCATTTTTTTTTCAGCTTTTTTTTTGTTGCTCGAAACTAAATCCAAAGCTCTTCCGATTTTATGATAAATGCAAAGAAATGATATCCCGAAAAAAGGAGGGAAAAAAACTGAAATTTCGGGATTTATTTGTTTCGGGATAACACAGCAAAATATCTAGGGAAATTCTCGTCTCCGTCTCCGGTTGGCTGTGTTTTGGGGGTGAAACGTTTGCCGTTGTATACAGACAATTGCCCTCGATCCTGCACCGAGCCTTAAGGTTCAAAGGGTTAAAAGGATTTGAATGAAATTGCTATGTAAGTTGCTTGTAAACCATCCTGTAGTATGTTGCCATTCAATGTTGTTTTCAGCTTGCGATTGCTTTGTTCTTCCGGGAGGAGTTGAACCCCGATCAAGGGTATGAGGTCCGGGGGGTTCGGTGCAGGGAGCGGCACGATAGGGGAATATTGCCTATGCTGGTTATTGCTGTAGCCTTTTCTCTGTTTCGTTCAAATGCTGGGAAACAGTTACAGCCTTGGTCACAGAATAAAAAAGCATCAATTTTCCACTTCTGTTAACTTTAACAGATTTAGATTATCTTTCGTCTGCCACCCAGAATTTTCTCGCGATAAAATTGAAAAGAGAACGGAGAACGAAACTGTTCCACGATAAAAAGGCCTCTGCCCATAAAAATCCCTTTGGTTACCCGCTGACTTTTCTGGTGAAAGATGCTCTGTGTCTTGGGCTCTTATTAAATTTTTGTTTGTGGCTAAAAGTTTTTTGTCCTTACTTTAATATATGACATCTTAACTCTTGTAAATTACTTTTAAAGGAGGCGTCTTTAACAACAACAAAACATTAAAGCCTCCCACTTTTTTTATGGAATTTTTTTTAACCCCAACCGCCCTGAAACTTTCTTCAACACTCACCTACACATTTCAGCACGCAAAAAGCACAGACAAAAGAAAACGAGAGGAGTTTAAAAAGTGAAATAAGCAAAAACTCTCTATGATTTAAGGGTAGGACCAGGAAAAAAAAATTATTTGTCTAAAGGATAAAAGTCCATTAAAATTAAAGTCCTTTTCTGTCAAAAGCCCCATTTCTATCCCACGGAATAAAGTTTTCGACAAATTGGGAGTAAATGTCCTCAGTTTTCCTAGCTATGTGCATAAATACTTGTAGCAGAGAAATAGGGTCTCCCTCTACTCCCGCCCAGCACTGGAAAATTTTTGGCCTTTCTTAATACTTTTGTATCTTTAATCCCCATCTGAATTTCAGTCGTGCTAGAAACAAAAGCTAAGCTTTTTGAACCTTTCGTTTATCAGTTTGAAGTATCTTTTCCAAAACATCCTTATTTGCTGTATTGTGAACTAGTGAAATAGTAGTGAGGAGAGCGGGAAACGGCCCGGCTCGTACTGTATTATGCCTTTAGAAAGTGAATTTTGTAGAGATTTGTAATCTTTCCGCTTCTTTAGTTGTATCTGGCTCCATTCATTTGGATGTAATTTCTCGTGTTGCATATTAGCAATGATGGCAAAGTGCAGGATAAAAAAAAGAGTTTTATGGGAATTTTGCGGATTTTTTCTTTTGTTAAGGCAATCGGAATTTATTAGAGAAGAAAAATTGAGAGAAAATCGGAACCGAACTTAATCCCTAAACTTTAAATTCACATTATTCGACCAATTCTGATTGAACTCAGACACTTTTGTTAGGTTTAAGTGAGGGTTTTAAATTGATTTAGCCTTAAATTAAATTCATCAATATTCAGATTAGAGTAAACCCTTATTAACCAAAAAGAAGGAGGGGCGGAGTGGATTCTGAGGGGTGGATTCGAACCGCGGACCTCTGGGATGGTAGTCTGCTGCTTTAACCTCTAGGCGGTGATATGTATTTAAATAACTCTATGATCATAGAAATTCTGAGGTTTCTACCAAAATATTTGTTCGTAGTGATTATTGTCCTCTTTTGAAAATAATACGTTTCGAAAAAATAATAAAAATTAACTATTGAACTTTCGTATTTTATTTATTTGAACATTTAATTGAGGTGCGATAACTATTTTTAACTTTTGAAAAAAAAAGGGAAAGTACCTACCATTGGTGAACAAATACATCCCACGCAAGCTGTAAAAAAATTATACGGATTATCCAAAAAAACGCAAACACAAAGAAACTTATCAATTGCTCCTTTTAATTCACTTACTAAGAACCGGAACCTATGTAAAAATAGGAGCCCCGTCCCTATCCTGTGGTTTGTAAAAAAATGTGCCTCACTTTTGGCTAAAACTTTTGAACTTTCGTACTTCTCCGGAAATTTTCCCAAACTCTTGAAAACTAGTTCATATTTAGCCCATATCGAACATGCGGTGACTGCGTTCAACTTACTTTGCAAGTTTACGCAAAGCCACATAACAAACTCCCACACGATTAGAACGATCGACAGTGGCGTAACTAGGGTAGAGCAGGCTTATGGCATGTGCCACGAGCGCTACTTAAAAAGGGCGCCACTAACAACTTCTAACTTATAGATGCGGAAATACAATCCTTCGAAAAACTTCCTTAAAAAGAATTCAAATTTCTCGCGGTGCAGAACCTGGTTTTACGAGGACATGCGGAATCAGTTGAATCAGACGATAATTCTAATCAAGGAAACTTTCTTGCTTTATTAAAACTACTGGCAATCTTTAACCCGGGTTCGCAGGAACACCACCCTTATGTAGAATACCATCCATGATCAACGTCTTATTTTTCACCACGTACTCAGAATGAGTTTTTCCACCTCATGGCATCAATTCATGTATTATGGGCTTATGTTTTATTCGATACCTGATCAGGCGCACCGCGAGCAGATTTCTGAAGTAAAAAGATATGGGGAATGTGGATATAGTTTGAAAAAAAAACTCCAGGTTTAAAGAATCTTCTTGGTTTTATTCAAACAAACTTTAATGATGCAGAGAGCCTTATGGAAGTCATCTTAAAGTAGCTGGAGAGAAGGACGGAATGGATCTGCAAGATTGGCGGTCACAGTACTATGACAATGCTGCCGTAATATCTCGTTACAAAAGTGGTGTTCAGCAGCGAATATTTACGAATAATTACTCACTAAATTTGGTTGGTCTACACGGAGTCAGCTTTAAAAGATCTTTGTTTAAGCTTTAAAAGCTTTCGTTTAACCTTTAAAAGCTTTTTATTTGAACTTTAAACGCTTTTGTTTAAATTTGATGCCTCATTAGAAAGGGCTCGTTCTCCTGAATCTATATCAATTCAGTGCTCTGGGAAATTCCATGGGGTTCGGTAGTTATGAGCCATTTTGTGAATTATTTTCTCAGGAAATACTGAGAATTCCATGGTGAAAGCTCCCTGGAAGGTGCCTAACAATTTTCCATCCGAAGAAGGGCGAGTTTAAAATTTTCTGAAAATCGTCAAATATGCCAAGCTTTTGTTTAAGCTTTAAAAGCTTTTGTTTAAGCTGTAAAAGCTTTTGCTTAAGCTTGATGCCTCGTTGGAAAGGGGTCGTTCTCCTGAATCTAGATTAATTTTGTGAATTCTTGTACAATGACCATTTTCTCGGGAAATACTGACAATTCCAGTTTGAAAGCTCCCTGGAAGTTGCTTAACAATTTTCCATCCGAAGAAGGGCGAGTTTTAAATTTTCTGAAAATCGTCAAAAATGCTAACCTTTTGTTTAAGCTTTAATAGCTTTTGTTCAAGCTGTAAAAGCTTTTGTTCAAGCTTTAAAGGCCATTGTGTACAGCCTTATGTTGAATTACGATTTTCTCACATGCCCATCAGTTGTCCGCCTTGACTGTGTCCAAGAGAGACTATAAGATCCGACCATGAACTTCCATGATGAGAGGGGCCCAATCTCTTAAAAAATGCTATATTGTCACCGAAAGATGACCAAGACTAAAAAAAAGAATGTGTGGTGAAAATTCGCAGGATGCAGGGTTAACTGCTAAGCTAGTGTTGGGTAGGGCACTATTATAAAATGAGTTGGTGCCTCTTTTTCTTTTGAGCCAGTACAATGTCATACTTCACATTAGGCGAGGTGCTATTGTAATGCCAAAATGACAAAAACAAGCAAACTAAAAAAAGAAAGAAAATAAATTCCAATGAAGAGCTTTTTTACGAGTTTGTATCTAATATGCATTAAGCTGTCTCAGAGTAGGTAAGAAAGCTGTGTCTCCATAATGTATATTCATATTTTACAATCTCACCTCGCTTATTTCAAGTTGGAAATTTTTCTGCCCCAAAAGAAATAACATATGTCTCTACAGTACGTATTTACAATGTCGCCTCACCTCATTTTATGTTGGAAATTTGTCTGCCTCAAAGAAAGTAAGAAATATCTCTCCAGGTCGTATTTATGATCTCACCTAGCCTCATTTATCTCGATACACGCTCATATACCAGTAGGACATTATTTTTGAACCGGGACATTTAAAAAAATTGAGGCCTCAGTACAATTTACCTTCGTGTAAGGGACAAATGAACTGCCTTTTGTAAGTCCGGCTAAACTCTATGCTAAACATAAAATAGAAAAAGTTATGAAGAGTACACTTGACCGCCTTCATAAGGAAATGGAGAAAAGGCTCAGTCGTTTAAACGAGATGACCGAAAAGTTTGGTTTTATGCTTGCTACCAAAAGACTTCGCTATTAAACCAATAAAGATCTTCTGCAAAGAAAGTGCAAAAAAAACCAGCAAAGTGTGATATACCATGAAATCCAAACGGCTTTTGTATTGAACGACAATCATAGTAGACGATCGATCGTAAAGTACCGAGACATGTGTTTTCAGCACAGAGCACTTTTATCTAGCCATGTTCGTGAAGAAACTCCTACGGAGAATACTCGATTAAAAATAATATAGTTGGTTAATTTTTTGAAAAGCATATACGCCGCTGCAACTATCACGCATAGCGAACAAATGCGACTGCCACACCAATGCACGCTACCGCTACAGGCATGAAAATCTAAAAATCTACCGGCCAGATGTATGCATGTTCCCGCTACAGGCATGAACATCTATAAATGCACTCGCATCGACCGCTCCAAACGCAAGTGTTGTTTTTTACCAAGTGGTCCCCCAACTAAGTACTAACCATGTCCAATGCTGCTTAACCTACGCAATCGAACGAGAATCGGTCTACTGAGTATGCTAATGGCATATTTTATGGTCACCAAGATAATTGCCCGTTTTGTTCGTTGTATACATTTTTTTTCAAGCCCCAATTTCGTTCCCTTTAGTCTATAAATAGTGTGAGCGTACCGTGTTTCGTTTGGATTATTTAGAAAGCCTTTAATTGATACGTGCCTGTAGCGGGTTGCATTTGGAATGTAGAACTTTTACTCAAGCCTACCGTGCCTGTTTCAGGTGCCGTGTTTGTGTTTTGACGCCACGCTTGCCTGTTGCAGGGTAAGCGCGGTCGAGTTTTATTTTTACTCGAGTAGTTAGTTTCTAACCTGAAGTAATTCTAGCTTCGGAGGTCTAAAATGAGTTGCTTGAAAAGTCTGGTTTGGCTTGGTCTAGACGAAAGCACCCAGAGTTTAGGGGTGTCAAATTTGATTGCATCGACTCGAACTCACGCCTGGTAGAAGGAGCAGTTACTCGAGACCAGGAATAGATGTCGCCATCTGTAGAGCTGTTTAAGTACTATTTCGATAGTTTGAATTGTCATGAAGTTTTCTGCTGGATGAATTTCAACAATTTCATTTTAGCGCCGCCTTCTAAATACCACCACTAAACAACAGTGATAAAAATAACAACAGAACTTTGTTAATTATTTCGCTTGCATAATGGCCAAATAAAGCCTAATCGCTTTCTAAGTAGTGACAGCGTTGTCTAAAACTAGGTTATTTTGAAAGTTTATAAAGTCATAATCGTCAGCTAAGTCTGCTGTTGAATGAGCCTTCCGTGTATACTACATATGTACGTCCATACAGCCTCTATTTATATATGAATCATATTTAAGCACAAACTCTAAATTTTCTGCACAGGTAAACTTTGTAAACTTTTTCCTAATATCAAAAAAAAAATATATTTTCACCTTAAAACTCATAAAATCCATGACCTAGAACTAAAAAAGAATAAACGCTATGAAGGAGTATCCTAACAGCTTTAAAAGTGGCTAAAAGAGTTTGCATAATGGCTGTGTATGTAATAAGGGTGGCCTCTCAATATTATAATTTGTATTAAATATTCATAAGGTTCTGGGGCGAGTGGAGTAGGGCGGACGTAAAGTTTCTCGCATTTTTTGTTTGGTGTGTTGAATTCAAACTAAAAACACCGTGAATATATCCGAAATAAAAACTTTAGAGCACCTGTTCAGGTAGATAGGGGCACACACTATGAGGCAATTTTATGTAAATGAGTCAAACGTTGCCCGAGTCCACCCCCCGTTCGCCCCCACCACCATGGAATTTCTAATGGGCTCCTTTATGTTTAGAATTTCTTTGCAAGGATGTTACAAAAGGGATTTAGATTATGTAAACAGATTTTAAGGCGATTATTTTGTTTTATGTAATCTCAAAGTGATCAATCTACCATGAGCTTGCTCGGTGGGAAGGTACTCTCCACCTTGTTTAGGAGTAAAATATATACACATTCCTGTCAGACAGTTGTTTATGGGGAAAATATTATACGCATGAGAGTTTCCTTTGCGATGCTCCAGTTTGGGTGGGGATGTGTATGCGGATGTACCTATTCAAATATCTCATTTACAATAAGAAATTGCGGATATTGAAGGCCACTTGTCTTCTGTTAAACAGGAGATCTTGAAAGTTGATAAGAATTGAAATATTTCTTAATTTATTTTTTAAATTTAATTTATAAAATGGATCTTGCCGAAAATTTATATTATTAAATAAATCGATTTACACAGCCATTTCATTTGAGGAAGCCTATAGATCCTCAGACAAGGGAGACCGGATTAAAACCACGAGAATACAGTGATGCTGCATGCGAACTACAAAGAGAAGGAGCCAAAGGCCCCCCAAAAAGCAAACAAAGATGCGGAGTCTTACTTGCATGCCCTAAGGAGAACGACAGAAGTGCTATCACGGTGGCGTGCGCATCCTTCTACGTCAGTACAGAACTACGATCACAGTACCTCAGTGATATTTTTTATTATTATTACGTAAGTATGGCAAGCCATATGGTGAACACCGCGGCCAAGTTAGGCCTATTGTTCACATACTCCACTAACGGAAAAAGCAGACCAGGAATGAAGGCAAGATGGTCTCTAGTTAAAAAACACCGATCTTGATAACGTTCTTTTTCTAAGTCAGATCAGAGCAAGGCATTCACAGTAGGGTTTTTCGAAACTGTTTAACAGTAACAGTAAAACAGCTGTTTTTTAGGTAAAATCGAAAAACAGCAAACAGCTGTTTTTTTCTTAACTGTTTTTACTGTTTTCCAAATTTAGTTTCAAAATTTTGCGTAATATAAAAATAAAAGAAATATGTAACCAACACTAATATAAACTGTTTTGGTTTTTTACAGTGTTCTTTTACACGCCGGGACACCGACCGAATAGACAAAACGAACGAATGAATTTGGTTAAGGTTGAAGAGAGTGAGAGAGGGCGATGGCGGACGAATTTAATGGACATTCTCAGCGAACTTTTGAACGAACATTTTGAGAATCCCTGTTGTTGTTTTTGCCAGGACAAGAAATCAAAAGAGAATTTCATAAAGCAACAACAAAAAGCCATTAAGTTTTGATATAGTTCGTTCGTTGCAGTTCGCCCGTGTAAAACCCATGCGACATTCCATCAGACTTTCTTACAGTTAAGTTTCGTCTGTTCGGTGTCCGCTCATGTAAAAGCAGCAAAAGTAATATGAGAACGACAATACCGTATGAAAACATACCGATTAATGATCTTTTAATATATTGAGTTTTTTCTGTTCAGAGTAGCTCTTATTCAAGGTGGGGCAAAAGTAATGTCGTAATGTGACGGTACTATAATTTTTGCAAATGGCGTCAAATGTCATTATGGTCCATTCCATCATCACTGGCCAAGACGGAAACAGCAATTCGCGAGATATTAAAAGAATTTAAGGCGTGGAATATGACATTGGAATATTCTGCTCTAAACATACTTGTCCAGGCAATGGAGCCCGTAAAACCAGCTGTCGCGAATCTTAGTCGTGAGGACGCAAGATTGGTGAGCGCAGAAAACTTTTTAAAATTCATGTTCAAGAAGCTTTCTGACAATAGCAGAGACATTAGTAATAAGCTCATGCAAAATTTAAAAATTCGTGTGGATGTGGATTGAACGAGGATGTCATGAAATTATTGCGAAGCCGCAAGGATCCCAAAGTGACTCCATCAAAAACTACACTAACTTTTGCATGCAATCTAGCCTATCATCTTTTTGGTGTCATCGATGTAAAGCCTCGGCCACGATACGAGCGGCGAGCGGCGAAAAGTGAGCGGCGAGCGGCACCAGAAAAATTTAATGTCTCGAATTAGCGGCGAGCGGCAGTTGTGCGGCACTTTAGTATTGCCGCTCTATCTATCAACGCTCCCCGCGCGTATCGTGACCGGATTCGAGCGTTTTCCATATAAAACAATACAAAATAAAACTCAGAATCGCCGCTCTGCCGCTCACCGCTAGCCGCACGGCGCTCGCCGCTCGTATCGTGGCCGAGGCTTAAGAGTAGACGATGTACTTCAAAATTTTTCGTTACAAGATGAATTAGACATGGTGCTTCAATTCAGTACAATTCAGAGGATCAGATTTGAAGAGATTCAAATCGGAATTTACACTTCTTCAATATACTGGTCAACCCACAGAAAATCTGCGAAAATTATGTAATGCAATTCTTTGTATCAAACCAACATCGACCAATGTTTAACGGTGTATTTTCGGTATGCACCAAAATAACATCGCGTCTTTCAGACAAATCACTTCAGGCGCGTGTGTTTTCGAAATACTATTACAAGAAGTGAAAATGTATAATAAAATGATATTATATAAAAAAAACTATTTATTACTTGTAAAATTAGAGAAAACTCGAAAAACAGTAAAAACAGCTGTTTTGAAAATTATTTAGTAACAGTAATAGATGTTTTTTGAAAACCACTGTTTTTGAAAAACCCTAATTCACAGGGAATACATATATGTGGAAGTCTCGTCGCCTTCCATGCAGAGTTGGCATTCTGTCTCCTGAGACAGTTCTAAGCTGTGGGGATGCTACCACAGCCTCACATGGCCAGTCAGATATCCCACAAACAGTCTAAGGCCCGCCCTGTTTAAAGTGATAACATGCCTTAAGGCAAAGTGTTTTATTAGCTCTCCAGCTTGTATAAAACCTGGGACTGATTCCCAACGGGCTAGGTTTAGTCCTTTAACCCACTCCTCTATCAGAGACTAGGAAATGGACCAGGAGATGCCGCAGAAGGAGCTTGCACCAACGTCCTAGACCCCTCCCTCGAGAGCTTGTATATAACCTCATTGCCCTCGATACTGCAATATCCGCGGATTCAGCTGCGCCAAACCTATTTTTTCCTGATTAAGAGTAGGTATGGGGTCACTTTGTTTAGACAGTCCCATCTGGAATAGTCGTCAGACATTGGATTGTCATAACAAAGTGACCCCATACCTACTCTTGACCAGGAAAAATAAGGTTTGGAGTAAGTAAGCACCCTTCAACTATTTTAGAAGAAAACTTCCACGTTAAGGGTGGCAACTGTCCGAAAATATTTTAATGTTTCTCAAGGTTGAAACTAGTGCAGGCTTCAATGGCTTCTACTTCAAGCCTGGAAAACAGAAGGCCACCTACCCAATGCAATCGAGACTTGGAGTTGGGTTTTGCGACACCAGCCTCTGTACCACATTCTATCTTTGATACGTCCGTCGGTAAACCAGTCATTTCTTGGATCCCCAGGAAGGAAAAGTTCCGTCCACTCAGAGCGATCCAGAATAATCGCCCTGAATTATATTTGCAGCCACAGTTGACCAGCCTAGGTCCAATTTGTAAGGTTTGGAAAAATATTTGAGTTGCTTGATACGACCTTCCGTAGTACAGGGAAATGGAAAACCTGTAGAAGGAGATTCGGACGATCTGGTGTCTATAAAAGAAAAGCCCGAGTTAAAATAATTTAGTTGGTTAGTTTTCTTCACAGCATATATATATCACAAAATGGTAGTTTTCGATGGCTATAGGTTTTTCTTCTGCTATGATTGCGGAATGGAATTTTTCGGGCCCTTATCACTTTTATATAGTAATCATACAATTCCCTCATCCAGAATTTCCCTCTTACATACTGGTGTAAGAAAATGGCAGCCCTAAAACCACTAAAAGTGTCCCCTCCGTAACCTGTCCTTTTCCCGGTTTTACGTCACGGACCTGTCATGACGGAAACATAATACCCCATTGGTGCTCGCGGCGTATGTGAAATTGTTCCAGAGGTCATTCACCACCGATCACAGCAATGTTGAGTTCCCTCCATAGTGCGCCAGGTTGAAAATTCCTGGCTGACATTTTGTCCGTGGTTTTTTGAAGACTGTTATTTAATAAGTTAAGTTTTGTTGAAGACTGTTATTTAATAAGGATTGTGTGGGATTTAAAAAAAATCAAAAAAATTCAAAATGTCAACGAAACAACGAAGAGGTTGGTAGAAACAAAAAATTAAAAAACAAGAACTTTTAAATGCGTAGTATAAAAATTGCACGGACATTATTCATAGGAAATATTCCACGCTTTCTAATTTTGGAAAAAAGGTAACTTTTGGAGAAAAAAGTAGTGAAAGTTGAAATTGTAGTTAAAAAAACCCAAAATTTTGACTTTGACGACTCATAGCTCGGGAAGTTGGTAGGGTTGGTAGTACCTAAACTGGAGCTTAAGTAATCCTGAGAGAAGTTAGTTCAAATAACGATAAAGGACTCGTCAGACATGACCGAAAAGGCCAATTTCTTTTTCAGTAAATGTAGGACGTGGAAAACAGTTCCCCGTCCAGAAAGTGGTGATCTAAGGTTTGAAAAAAATAGTGATGTTGGAAAATAACGTAATTTTTGCACGGTTTTTAAAGAATGCTCGGATTTTGTTGACAAGTAATGTTTTATGGGGAAGCTATCGGAAGCTGAATCCAGAAGAGTTAATTTCATTTAAAACCGGTTTCATTCCATCGAGTTTATTATATGGTGCTTGTGGCTCTTGGCCGAAGTCTTTTCCAAAAAGGGCTTGACCGAATGTTATGAAATTTGTTCCACAGCACGTCTTCGTTAATGTGCTTCGATCGGCATCCCAACGGAGCCGATATCAGTTTTGGTTTGCTCGATATCGTGCGGGCACAAAAATCACGTACGTCGTTTAAACAAAAAAAACGGCTCAACCCAATTTTATGAAAATCATTTTAGATCATGCTTTATTTAATACGCTTCGATCGGCACCTCAACGAAGACGATATATTTTTTGGTTCGCCCAATATCGTCCAGGAAAGAATTACTACGGACGTACGCACAAACGCACTTACACATACACACATAGTTCAGATGTATTGAAATGGGCCGACATTTTTGAATTTCCCGGTCCTAAATTCATTCTCAGTCCATTTCAAGTGGCTTCAATTCGATTTTTTTGTTCTGGTCATTTTGTATTTGGATTAAAGTTTTTTATTAACCTTGCAACACGCGGGTTTTCATTTTTTCGACTTTCAGATCGTATAATGTTCTCGATTCAATTTGATTTCAAGAGTGAAACCGGCTATAAAATGAAAAAAAAATCGGATTTTCCTGTCGCCTCCGAAGATCTGTAATTTTTAAATTTTCAAATAAACATATTACTGGCGACTCCTGGTGTAGATTGTGGTAACCATATATTATATAGATGCTTGAATGATATTTAAAACCTGAGAAACATTGCTCTTCAAATAGTTTTTTATCCATTCCTCAATACCTTCGAAAAACTACTATTTCGTGACAATCACCCATATTCGCCCGCAACTAGCACGTATAGCGAATAAATGTGGGTATGCATGCTGCCGCCAGAGGTGTGCAAGCTCCTCTATGTTCGCAGCTACAAGCACGAAAATCTAAAAATGCACCCGCCAGAAGTATGCACACCATGGCTGTATGCAGTTCCGTTTTACCAAGCGGTCCGCCAACTAAGAACAAACTCCGTCCAATGCTGCTTGACTTACGAAATCGAACGAGAGCCGGTCTACTGTCTAAGCTATTTAGTTATGATCACTAAGATAATTGTCAGTTTTTCTTCGCCCTATACAATTTTGAAAAAGACCCAATTTTGCTCCCTATAACAACTGAACATTTGCTGTGTGGTTTTTCAACTCTGGCTAGGATTAGAGATCGTGTATACGTGGAGACGTTCTCTTACAGGGCTTGTGGGAGATTTCGAAGCTTCAAAAAGGAGAAAAGGAACACCTTAATATGATAGACTGGATCTATAGTCCCTTTAAGCATAGCGTTATTTTTTTTTTTTTCAAAATCGTGCCTTTCAGCGGGTCTCTATCCTCGGTTCTCGGACAGATCTGTTGCAGTTATCTTTCAGCGTTGATTTGAAGTACAACGCAAGTAATTCTTTTTTCTACCTAAGGCTGGTCGTCCACTTGAAGCGTATTCGAGCGGCTACCCGCTTCGGCTACATGCGCGGCTACAGGCGGCTACAAGCGGCTCTGAGATACGCGGCTACACGCGACAGAGGTCGTCCACCGCAAGCTTTTAGTGCTGTTCAGTTTGAAGTGCACTTTGAAGTAACACTATTGTGGATATGTGGAAGAGGATATGTATTTTTCGGAAAATTTTACTTTGATGAGACGTAGGATTAGGGACCATTGAAGTATTACGTAAGCACCAAAGGGGGTGGGGGGTATTTTCTTTGCTTATTTTTTATGACATATGGGACGGGGGGGTCTGGATGGTGATTACGTCAGCAATATTTATTCACCTACTTTTCTGATATTTTTGCAAAAATTTATTGGATTTTGATTTGAACAAATATGACAACCCTGCTTGTCTATCCTCGAAAGCAAAAAGGATGTTCAGGCATTCCCCGAAATTATTGATATTGCTTACTGCGGTGTTTTATTGTTAAGTTAGAAAGAACCGAAGTAGGGAAATTACCGCGCGCGCTGTTAACTTGTCCAAATTTGTTCGGTCTTATTTTGGTTCGGTTCGTTAGATATCATTGGATATGACGTTTATATGCATATGATATGACTCATAACTCCAAAAGTTGGTAAGATAGAACCATCGTTTTGACCATCATAGATAGGTTACAAAAATACAGGGTGATATATAAAACTCTATCTTTGTACAGTTGTTGTAAAGTGCTTTTACCTTTGTTTTATTCCTGCTTAATTAACACATTCCATTTCATTTTTAATGTCTTATAACCACTGTATAATTTCCTTTCTATATAATTTGCAATCCTATGCACTTAATTTTCATTTAATGTCACGTACAGCACTGCAACTCTACTCCAATTACATTGATCGTGTCTAATTACACATTTTTAAAAGAACCTTTTCGAACCTAGCCCGTCTCGTCCATTTCGGTGGCTGCTCATTCGCGTCTTTTCTAGTGTAGAAGGCAGATCGCTGTGGATCTCCAAAAATTAAACCGATTCTTGTTCAATAAATTTTTTTTAATCCGAAAAATTCGTGTACTTATTTCATAAAAAACCAACCCTCAACGCAGTTCTGACCGTATTACTCAGAACGCACAAAGATTTCGAACTAGGCGCCATAGTAACTTCAACTCAAAAAAAACCTATCTAACGACGTATTACACATAGCTATTGGAAGTGGGTACCAAAATTTGCATTCTCCTTTCTTTATAGTCTATAAATTCCTTATTTCTAGACTCATGAAAAAAAATAAAGAAACCTGAACAGATTTTAAAAAAATATATACCAATGTTTACGTAAGCATAGGAGGGGGGGGGGGAGAGCTTTGATTACTTTTGCTGACAAGGGGGAGGGGGGGGGCTTAAAATTACTAAAATTCTGCTTACGTAATACTTGAATGGCCCCTTAATAAAAAAAGACGAACGTATTGGGTTAACCCTATTTTGGAAAAGAGGATGTATCTGGGGGAGTTCCATCATCTATACAGTGAATTAGAAGGAAATCTCCTTAAATTCTTCGATTATTATCGTATGAGCCCTAACACATTTCAATATATTTTGGATGCCATAGAGCCTTATGAATCTAATTAATATTCCTTTTTACTTACCATCACCTCCCACTTCAACCGCAACTTTTCCTCACAGATTTCTCTGTATTTTGAGGGAGTGATAATTTTTATTTTTCATATCCCACAAACCCAAGCAGGAAAATACTACCGTTTTTTTACTGGCTCAGTACCACATTTCAGTAGTGACTACTGGATTGGTACTGATAATATGTACTGGATTGGTAGTCTATATTTACTGGCATGATAGAATTGGGCCAGTACTTATTTTCGGTACGTTTTGAGTACTTTAATGTAATTTTTGCTGTAGTAAGAAAAATAAAAAACCCCGATGGTACCGTTAAGTTTCGTACAAGTATTTCTTTCTAACGTTTTAAAATTTTCGATTACTCGTGCGGTGCTGTAACTTTACGATTACGGTACTGGTGTAATGTTTTTAAGCAGTACTGTAATGATTCCTATTTTAGTACTGGCTTCGTACTGTTTTTTAACCGTGTACGAGTACTGTATTGATACTTTTCTATGTACTGTTTGAGTACCGATAAATTCGATTTTTTCACTGGTGCAGTACTGGGTCAGTAATTAAATCGAGTACCTTATTTCAATACTAGACCGGTACAGCGCCATGAGTCAGTACCGGCCGAATAACATCGATTCCTGCTTGGGAAGGGGAATAGGACCGCACGATTTTAATAAATTTTTCTGTGTCTTCAGCATTCATTTTGCTACACCATTAAAACCATTTAAACAATGAGATGATGAGAGTAAACCAAAGCCTTCTATTACAAGCGTGGTCGTGCAAAGTTCTTTTGCGTATTTATGGAGACTTTCCTAGTAAAGATCTTTAATTTATTTAACAAAATCTACCTTAAAAACAATAAAATACATATATCGTTTTATTTTCTAATTGAAAAAATGACTTGCTTTTTCCTTTTTGAAGTAAAGTATCTTTTAACCTTCAAGCGGTCGCGGAGCGTCGAATCGACCGCACTTGTTGTATTTTTTATAATAATTTCGAATATTTTCGTCACAAAAATTTCTCGTCTCAAGTACCCTCTTCTACACTCACTATAAACAAAAGCAACTATATACCTCCACTCCGCGAGCGTCCTGTATTGATCAAATAGCTTTTGTTTTAGCCGCGGCATAGGCGTCGATAAGACTACACGCGCCCGTCGTCAAAAAGGTTACGCGCGACTCCGTTTGCGAAAATATTTTTTTGGCGTTTTGAACTAAATTTGTGTTTTATTGATATTTTTTTGTAAAATTGGCTTGTAACATAGACTCGCAGTATGTGCTTTAGTGTACATCGCAGGAGATTTCGAATGTCACATGCAAATTTAGTAGACATATATGCTACTGATGGCCCAGGTGTATATATATTCCGAACAACCATGTCGCTAAAATAACGAACATTTTTCTAAGCTCGTTGCGGTTCGATGATGCAATTACATGAGCATCTCAAGTGCTCAGGACAAAGCTGCGCCAATAAGGGGTAATTTGGAAAAAATTCTGTTTATTATGTTATTCAGTAATACAAGTCGTTCTAATTGATGAAATTATGGTATACTACTTTCAGACAATATATGAAATCAAAACCTGATAAATATGGCACCAAAACTTTATACGCTAGTAGACACGACTACTTTTTGACCCCTGTGCTGAAAGTCGAGTCGTCACGACACGACAAGTCGTTTAAGTTGAAGAAAGTGACGTTGCAGTCGAATCACGACTTTCAGTACAGGGGCTTAAACTCAACTTAACATTTCCAGTCTAGGCCTCTGGGCTGAAAGTCGTAATTCTAGTGAAACGTCACTTTCTTCAACTAAAACGACTTGTCACGAAACGCGACTCGACTTTCAGCACAGCGGCCTTTATATTTTGACTATAGGGCTTTATGCTGGTAAGCAGACGAATGGTCTCTATCATCAGTAACAATGGGTAATTGATACACCAGCATCCTTTGGTACAAGATTTGCCAAAATCATAAGATATCAGTTGAAGGTAGGGCATTTTCATAAACGCAGAACTGCCGCAGTACTGCAGAATTCAGCAATTGGAAGTCTGTAGCTGAATATTGCAGAATGACCGCAGTTCTGCGTTTATGAAAATGCCCGTACCTTACGCAAAAATGAGAAAGAAATACCGCCATGCTTCAGAGATAAAGGTAGACCTGAATATTCAAGTCAGTTGGGATTGTCTGACAGACCAACACTTGTGTCGTACGTACAAAAAAATAGGTCTGTGGTACTAATCTGATCAGTTCATTGTGCAGCCGGAAGCCAAACATCATAACTTTCTATAATAAAACCGTGGTGGAATCGATGAAGCCGATAAAAAAGCTAGGATGTATTCGACTTCTAGGAAAAGTAGTAGATGGCAATTGACACTCTTCTCGCCTTTCTTGAATATTGCTGTAATAAATGCCATGATTGAGGGAAACGGGGTGGTTATAAAAAAAAGGTGAATCAACAGAAAAAAGCTGCAATGGTCAACCTGCCGAGAAAACTCAAAAGAAATATAAGAGACCATCTGCGCAATTTATTTTAATGAATGAGTAAGATTTATGTCCTCGAATTGAGACCCACTCCAAAAAAAAATTATATTTTTTTTAATTAATCATTTTAACGGCAATTACTTGAATTAAAATATTTTTCTAAATCTAAATACTTTCCTGACTGAAAGATAATTGTTCTAATTATCAAAAATAAATGACTATTTAATTATTTGGTGTAGTAAATTCCTATAATCGCGAATAGGTCTTTTAGGTTACGCGCGACCGCTGCCGTTCTAAATGGCCACGCGCCTGCTTGAAGGTTAATGTATTCCTATCAACTAAGGACGCTGCAACATATCTCAGAACACGTTTAGATATAACCTGAGAACAAGACGGTCCACCATGACCATCATAAATCCCGCAAACGAATCCTATTAATAAAATATATTTAAATTGCTAACCAAAGTTACTAACTTTTTTTATTTTGATAAAATAACTATTATTTTTAATAAAAACTTACTCTAAACAGCACTTTCCGCGGCACGAATAACTTGTTTCCCTCGTTTTTAATGGGATTTTGATATTTCACTTAAATTTGTTGGGATTTCATACAACCACATATGTATATTCAAAAAAATGATTTGTAAATATAGAAGGCTTTAGAGAAAACCCTTTCTGATTCGCGCGGCAACGCGCTACGATCCACGAATACGGTTTAGCAGTCTGTTCCAAGTCGCCTGCAGTGGACGATGTTTATATGAAATTCTTTTGCCCGGTTTCACAGTGTCGATTTGAGCTTTCGCTCAGCTGAACCTGAGCAGTAATTCTGAGCTTTAGCTCAAGTCAAAACTGTTTCACAGTTAGTTTTTGTGCTCAGTTCAGCTGAACTAGTTCAGTGGATTTTGCAGGCCACTATGATTGAATCAGTTGGGGACATTTTTTCTTTTGGTTGATAATTTGTGTGATTTTTCTAGTTTTTAATCTTTAGTTGTAAAGATTTTTGAAAAGGATATGGCCGTTTATTACCTATTATAAGAACGAGTACGACGAAAGTAGACATCAGCTCACCTCAAAGTTTCCGATAATTTTCCTTTGTGGAGAACTCTGCATTTGGAATTGTTATATGGAGCGTTTATCAATACTATTATTTTGTCAGGCAATCCTCGTTGCTGTAGTGCCTGCCATCCTGCTTGCTGTCTTCTAAGTGTTCGGTCGACTGCCTCTCTTATCTTTGATAATAATATGTAGGACAAGATTTTGCCCACAGTAGATAATAGACAAATGCTTCTCCAGTCGTCGCATATTGTTAAGATTTCTTCAGGTTCCTGTGAAAATGAAGCATTCAGAGCGGCAAATAAATAATCTGTCCTCTTATTCGCACTCTTTACGGCATGCTTTGTAATAGAATGCTATCTTCTTTTTACAATTGAAAAATCCAACATAATTAAATAAAATAAATAAACACAAGTTCACTGTGATTTCTCTTAAATTAATGACATTTCTCTCACTTATATCCTGAGCTTTGGCTTAAGTGCCCAAATTTAGTCGCTCAGTTCAAATCAATTTTGAACCAAGTTAAACAGTTGAACCACTACTGTGAAACAGTAAAATAAGTTGAGCGAAAGCTCAAGGCTAAGCGAAAGCTTAAGTGAACACTGTGAAACCGGGCATTTATGTTGGATCTGTCGCGCATAGCCGCGTGTAGCCGCTCATGTAGCGAAAGCGCGTAGTCGCTCGAATACGCTTCAGGTGGACGACCAGCATAATACATTTCAATTTCATTTTTATAACATTTAAGAATCCCATCAGCTCCTAATTGTTCATAAGAATTGTTTACTTCTGCGTTGTTTTTTTGATAACGACAATATTCCCTTTTAAACATTGAAAATTTCCCTACTTTAAAATATACCATGAATTAACCATAAACATAAAATAAGCATTTTGAAAGATTTCCAGTAAAATTTTAACGTCCTTTAAAACAGACCAAAAGCTGAGGGCGCCCGTCGTTATAACCAATTGTTGCTCTGCTAATCGCTTGTCTTATATGGCTCACAAAATTATACCGAATTATTTTCAAATAAAAAAAATCGCCCTTAAAATGTATAAAAATAACAACGAACAGCCAAGATCCAGACTCCATATATTTGCTACACAGAACATTACACAGGAAAATTCCTTCAGCATTCAAAGGAATCCGATGAAAATCAGCTTTAATAAATGGACTCATTCTGGGATAAAATTTCACGATAACAGCCCTAAAGTGGCGATAAGGGGGTGGGCACCGGTTAGGATCACGGAATCGATAGACCGAGGCCTCGAGAGTCGCTCTTCTTTTTGTAAAAACAATATCGTTATGGGCCAAGGAGGTGGGGGGAGGTTTGCACATAAGTCATAACAATAAAAATAATGATATAGGCACTTGCCCCCACCATTGGGGGCCCTTTTTTTCGGGGCCGTAGCAATACCAATCGGTTTTGATATCATAATATCATATCCAGATATGCATGAGCATTGGACCGACGGGGGTTTTTAAAGGACTTATATCTGTGTTTAACGTGCCGATTGATTGATATTCACACACAACACACAGGCAACGCATGAATTGCGTTCTGTGAAAGTGCTGCCCACCCACCCCCACAACTCTCGCCCGCCCCTAGACCGCAAGCCCAGGAGGACTATTTTACCGACGTTCCAGCATTATTCACATTCGCAATCCCGAATGCTGCTCTCCAAAAACAAAAGCAAATAACCATCACGAAGTCAATTTTCTCCGTATATTTGCTTATCATGCGGCAAGGAGCGGCATCCTTGCAGATCCCTGCTGCTGGTCCTGTGTGTGCCTAAGCTTTTTACAGGACTAAGAAAATGAATATTCATATTGGAAATAAAAATTGTATCCTTTGCCTTCCAGTTCGTTTGGTATGCATATGCCTCGCTTATCTTGTGTTCGCGCGCGGGGCCCCGGACATACATACACATGAATGCAAATTTCAGAGTCGGTTCGCCTAGTCGGGAACGTGCAGATTTCTGGAGCGAATGTGATTTAGGGCTGGGAGAGAAGGGCCGTGGTTTACATTCGCTGATTCCACAGGAGGTATTCTGCGTTTGGGTTTTTTTGGAGATGCTGCTGCACCAAAACAATTAATTCGTACAGGCTATTCATAACAATCGATTGTAAATCATCTTGCTGACTGATGGGACAAGGTGAATTGTTATTGCAGGATCAATTCGAAGGTTGCGGGTTGACATGGGTTTGCAACAACTATGAAACTAAAACTTATGATATAAAGTGGTAAGGACTAACCCAAACATAAATCGTCTAAGAGAAACTTTTAATCCAATAAGTAACTTAGATCATTGCAATCGGATTCTTCTTCAATGACACTAGAATCTTTGTAGTACTCGGACCTCTTGTCTCTTCTTCCAGTCGTCTCTTTTTTTTACTACTTTTCTACAAATTCTTATAACGAATTTCGGATATCTTCTAGGACATCATCCATCCAGCTGTTTCTGGGTCGTCCAATCGTTCTCTTTCCCGTTGGTCCACCTACATTGAAAATTTGAGCTGGCATACTATTTTCAGAAGTTCGTAGAATATATCCGAGCCATCGTTAGGTTAGGGTTAGGTTGAAATGGCTGCTTCCCCACTAGGGAGCCCACTTAGGCACACCATATTAATTTTTGCGTTAAGAAATTAAAAATAACATGGTATAAAAGTGGTATAGAAGTGCAAAGTAGTACTATCGTTAAAAACTAGGTAACTTTAAACGACTATGTCTCGGTCAATTTTTATCGAAAATTCTTAACGGAAATTACGTCAGCTGTCTTTTTTGTTGAGTACTACCTATACCTAAATCCGCAAAAAAATTTAAAATTTTTGGTTTTTTTTAAAAGAGTTTTTTTGACTTATTTCGGTGAAAAAAATTGTTGTTTACTTTAAAACGTGCTTATTCGATAGGAAATTCGATTCTCTACAAAAAATATTATGTTTTTGTAGGTTATGTGCAAAGCATATAAGTACACTCTACAACTACTGTACTGATTAAGAATTGGCCTTCGGCCAGCGTTACCGTTCTACTACATATGTAGTAGTTTTACTACCTTTTTAAAAAAAATTTGATAATCTACTACACTACTACCTCAAGTTATCATTCTACTACCTTTTATTTTGCTAGTTATAATATTTTTTATTTATGGCTAAATCGATCGCAGCCCACTCGTTACTCGCTGTCAGAAACATGTTTTCATTCCATTCTGTTACTTTGGTTCATTTTGCATACGAAATTTACAAATATTAAATCCAGAAAAGGCAAATTCTCCTGAATATTCATCTATCGCCAATTTGGTTAAGTCGTTTTCGCATATAGTTGAAGCCTCTAATTATGATGTGGAACAAATTTGTACTGAGTGGAGGCTTCTTAAAACATTTAATGATATTCCTTCCAATTTGCCCATCGAAGAACACGGGTTGTAATATCTAAGATAAAAAATGCAGTAGGAGAGTTTTCTTTCGTAAATCTTTGTATTTTTGTTTCTGCCTTGTAGTGCTATAGTGCTGCAGCCGAGTGTGCATTTTCGAAACTCAATAGGGTTAAAAATGGAAAAACAAACTGCTTAGGTACAAACAGTAAGCTTTATTATGGCGCAGATGAACTAAGAAATCACATTAAAACCCACATACTTTACGCTGATTATCGCAATATACAATGTAAATACGACAATTAAATAAATACTCTTTCTTAATGATAAAATATATGCGTAAATGTTCATAGTGTTAATGGGGTATTTTAAAATTGGTTTGAAATCAAAAAATTTACTACCTCTTTTTTCAAAAAGGTAGTAGATTTTACTACTCTAAAAATTCATCTTGCGGTAACATTGCCTTCGGCTTACTAAGAATAATTTATTAAAAAAACAAATTTATAGAGTCAGTCTGAAATAAACTTGAGAGCATTAAATCCGTTTTTCATTTTACGCCTCCGGAATATCCTACAATAAATTTCAGAAGTGGGATGAAGAAGGATCTGTTTGTATAAAAAATAAGAAAGCATGCGCGTGTTCCGGATAAAAAATTATTATCCGCGTGCTAAACAAAACAAAGTTCGAAAAGTATTTTTATTTTCTTGTTCCATTTACGGAGAAGTGTGGAACTATATGTAGTTCCTGATTAAGTTAGAGTTATAAGTAACTCACGTAAATCCGGAAAAGAAGGAAAAGCGAACATTATAAGGAACTCAAATTTTTAACAAATTGCACGTTATTCGTATAATTATGGCGACCGCGGCACGTGTTGATTCATTTGTTGAAAATGCTACGGTTGCGCAGTTGAAGGAGGTGCCAGGGCAGTTAAGATTGTCAACAACGGGACTAAAACCTGTTCTAAAGTCAAGGCTGGAGGAGGCAGTGAAGGATCTTAGCGAAGAGGAGCTGGAGGAAAATTTTCCCACTAACACGTGGCAGTTCGCAGTTATTCCAGAGCCTGAGGAATGCAATAGAGGAGAAAATTTGGACGCCGAGCTAGAAAGGCTTCAACACAACCTGGAAAAAATGCGGAAAATTGCAGAACTGAAGAAACAAATTTCTGAGCTGGCGATTGCAGAAGAAGCCGCTGTTGCGAGTGCGCCGTCATGCACTTTTAATTTCAGAGATGTAGAGGAATCCTTGCAAACCTTCTGTGGAGACGACAACTATCAAGTGGATATGTGGTTGAAGAATTTTGAGGAATCAGCTAACGTTTTTAATTGGGATGCCAGAATGCGATTTATATACGCAAAAAGGCTCATGACGGGAACCGCCAAGTTGTTTCTACGAACAGTATCGATAAAGTCGTGGGACGACTTCAAAAGTTTGATATTGCGTGAATTTCGAAGGTCAGTTTCAAGTGCCGAAGTACATGATGAAATGAGGAATCGAAAAAAGAAACGAGAAGAAACCGTGCAGCAGTATTTGTTCGCTATGCAAGAGATTGGCTTGAAGACTGCCATGAGCGAAACTGATGTCATCCACTATGTTATTAATGGAATCCCTGGCTCCCAGCCTAATAAAATGTTGCTATATGGAGCCGATTCTATTGAGGAGTTAAAACAGTTGTTGCGAAAATATGACAAAATGAAAGCCCATCAGTCTACTACGATGGAGAATGTTAAATCACAGCTGACATCTGGTTCAAGAACGCATCAGCAAAGTTTCCAACAAAACTTATGCCGGGTTTTCACTAGTAGAATTAGTGGTAGAGTAACTGTCCTACTTTTAAGCGGTAGAGTAACTTTACCACGGTGCCATCCCACTCTACTCTACTATAACCGAGTTTTCATTAGGTGAATTCAAAGGATAGTTAGTAGTCGACCAGTATACTCTACCACTAATTCGACTAGTGAAAACCCGGCATTAAAGTGCTACAATTGTAATGAGGCGGGGCATTTGAGCACAGCCTGTCTTAAACCAAAACGAGTGCCGGGTTCCTGTTTTAAATGTGGGAAACTCGGACATGGTGTCCAAGAATGTCCGCACCAAGTTGCAGTTTTGAACATCGATGGTCCCTGCTATGAGCAAGCCGCATGCGTGGCTGAGGACCCTATACGAATTGACAACAGGAAGAGCTATTTCTTACTAATAATTTTATACACAATATTAGGTTCGACTTCGCTGATGCTGATGGAGAGAAGACTTTCGCCTGATCCTTACCAACGCTGGTGGATTCAGGAAGTGTCATTAGTTTTATACGAGAGCGTTTTCTACCGTCTTGGGTTGTAACGAGTGCCAATGAAGATGAACACCGTTTCTGGGGCATTCATGACAGTCCACTCCAAATTGTGGGCAAGACGTCATGTAACATTAAATTTAAGAATATTAGTGTTAGTTTATGTTTAATTCTTGTAAAAGATTTTAGTATGAAGCAGCCGGCGATTTTAGGCCGCGATTTTCTTAAGGCAGGTAATTTAGAGTTTGTAAGTCTTGAAAGATGTGATATAGTAGATAACTTTGAGAAGACTTCAGACATGAATAATTCACCAAGTAATTCCTCACAGCAAATTTTAAATATCAATGCCATTGACGATATTCCGGATCCGTATTTAAATATAAATAATAAATTGCCGGTGAATATAAAAAAATAAAATTACGGATATAGAAACTTGTCCAAACCCTATTGGAACGATTGAAGAAGATTCTTTTGAGTATGGTTTGGTAGTTGCGCAACATCGCGATCCAGTAATCTCTAAAATCTCTGCCGAATTTAAGAGGACCGAAAACTGTACGTATGCGCTATTCAACGGATTAGTGTATCGGAAGATAAATGATGACGCCTTATTTTATGTTCCGAAGCAGATGGAGCAGGCGGTCATTCAAACGCATCATGATTCCATGTGTCACCTAGGATGTGGTAAATGCTACGAACACTTAATGAAATCGTACTGGTTTCCAGATATGAAAAATAAAATAAAAGAAGATATAAGTAGTTGCTTGAAATGCGTTTATTTTTCGCCGAACTCTGCGAAGGTAGAAGCATCTACACTGAACCGAAAAGAAAAGAACCAAGGCTACAATAAAAATTAATTTCATAAAAGGCATAAAACTCCACGGAAATATAGTAAAGGAGATTTTGTATTGATCAAAAAGGTTGTGACCGCAGCGGGAGTCAACAAAAAATTATTGCCAAAGTATCGCGGTCCATTTGAGATCACAGAAGTTTTAAATAATGACAGATACGTTGTCAAGGATATTGAGGGCCTACAATTAACACGAATTCCTTACAAAGGAGTTTGTTCTCGAGCTAACTTATAGCCTTATATTTCGATGTGTTAAAGAAGTCTAATCACAGTTATTAAGAGTTATAGAATTTTTTTTTGCAATTTATTTTGTCTGACTTGAACGATATTTTATATATGTATGCAGTATAAACCTATAGTTTGTAGTTTGTAATAATAAAAAAAAACAAAAAAATGTTAACGAATTTGGTAGAGTGAATTTGATAATACGTTTGTTAAATGTTTTAATTTTACTTTTTTATGTAAGGCGAGATGCATTCGTTTAGATCTCATCTATTACTAATTCTTATGCTAATGTGAATTTGATTAAGTTTTGAATTTGGATGTTTTAATGGTAGTTCCTTTCCTTTAGATATATAGTACATATGAATACTCCAATTCCAAAACTGCCTCCTTCCATTTTTAAAAATCAGTAAAGCTACGGCGGTTTCAATCTCTAAACAAACTTCTTTAACCAATCTGGTCAACTTTTTTCAGTTTTACAGCTTAGTGGACATACATTTAGCCTGTTCAGATAGGGTTACCAGAAATGAAAATGAGATTTCCTGACAAAATCCCTGACTTGTTGGACAATTTCCTGACATTTTTTCTCAATAGCGATTCTAATGACGGTACTTACAACGAGCGAAAATAAATGAATTCCAAAACTGAATATATTAAGCCCAATCTATTAAAACCCAGTAATCATATAAACTAAGCTTTTAAAATCTATCATCCCTTCAAACAGATTGGCCGGCGGCACAGTGGTTCCAAATGCCGAAAAGGTGTCCAAAAGTCCCTAAAATGGATTTTTGATTTGGGGACTTTTTGGGTCTAGTTATGTAGGTTGGTGCCTAAGGTATTAGAAACAGCGTTTTATAACGGTCAAACTTGCATGGGGGAATCTCGGGGGCCATTGTTAGGCGAGCGTCTGGCACACGAGGGCCTCGGCGCGGTACGTAGTGAAACAGGATTTTTGTGTTAACAGTGACCTGGAATCGTTTGAAATGGCTTCTGCTAACGAAAGTAAGTACTTTTAAATGTTATTTCATATTGACAATCAATTTTCTTAATTATTTTAGTAATGTACCATTCAAAACAAGTTTATTATAATTTCCCGTTGTAAACGTCAATGTTTAAAATTACATTACTCCCACGACATCCCACTCTCTAACAAGTTTTGTCACATTCTTGAGATCTTTCTCTATAATTTGGAAGTTTCAAAAGTTGCCCCAGTTTTCCCCGATTTGTTTAATTTAAATAAAATTTCATAAAATTCTGCCCATTTTATAAAAACTTTGGATCCACCATTTTGTTTTTTTAAATTTTGAGTAGCAATTCGTAATCAGCGGACTAGAAATACTTTTCATACCAAATTTCATAAAAATCTGACCACTTTATAAAAATTTTATCCGGCATATTGGATCCGCCATTTTGTTGTTTTATTTTGAGTGAAGATTCCTAATCAGCAACCTCAAAATACTATTTGTACGTAATTTCACACAATTTGAATAACGTCTACATATTTTGGCCACCTTTTCGGGATTTGGAGCCACTGTGGGGCGGCGGGAAAACCTTTTAAAATAAACGGACCACCACCAAGTATCAAAAACCAGATTTTTTTTGAAATGATGCCCGTTAAACAATGGGAAATAATTTTAAAAACCAGTAGCGTGGAGAGACTTCTAGAACTGAACCAAATTTGCTGTTTTATATTAGCAATACAAACTCGAAACGCGAACTTAGTATTCTGATTAATGGGTGCGCAGTAGACTAAGGAGAGAAATAGGCTATCCATTGCTTCCATTAAGGCTCTATTCTTGCACAATTCAATTTAAAGAATATATCATGTGAAGAGTTTTATAAAATCGTGATACAAGACCAGCAGTTGTTAAAAGCAATATCAAGCAATGAAAAGTACGAGGCAGATTGAAATAATTTGACCTAAGAATTTCCTTATTTTTAATGAAATGTAAAATTTGATTCTCTAATTCTTGTTCAATGTTCAATAAATATATCAATGTTTATTTTTATATTTTTCTCTTTCAATTTCCAAATATCCTGACATTTTTTAATTTTCCCTGTTTACCTGACAGAAGACAGAAATTCCGGACATGTCAGGGAAATCCCTGTCGTCTGGTAACCGTATGTTCAGAGACTAAAACCGCCACTACCTCACTGGTTTTACAAAATAGAAGAAGCAGGTTTGGACTTGGAGTATTCATATGTATGCATTAAATGTATCTAGTTATGTTTGTACTCTGACATTAAGTAGCACAATATAGAAATAATCGGGTCGATTATATGTCAGGACGGCCGAACTGTAGGATATGTGCAAAGCATATAAGTACACTGTACAACTACTGTACTGATTAAGAATTGGCATTCGGCCTACTAAGTCTAAGCTAGAATAATTTATAAAAAAAAAACAAATTTATAGAGTCAATCTGAAATAAACTTGAGAGCATTAAATCCGTTTTTCATTTTACGCCGCCGGAATATCCTACAGTTTTTTTAAAAAAATGCATAGTTTTTGAGTTATTGTTGAAAAACTAAACAATGGACCAATCTTCTCCGTTCTCAAAAGTCCAAGCCTAGATTTAATAGCACTTTTGGATTTATCTTTTTTAATATACAATCGAACACATAAAACAATAAAATACGTTTAACGTATTACCCCTGTTACCCCTGTTTTTTTCGACATAGTCAATAGCCTACAAGCAGGTTATGTTAGGTTTGGCTGTATTTTTATTAACGCCGGTCAATTTCCCTTCGTCCGAGATCATTCTGATCGGATAAACAACTAGGGATATTTCAAGAGCACTCTGTGGGATCAAAACAATTCTGCTAAGCAAGCCATTGGTTTTCTGTCATGAAGGTAAGGAAGGAAAAATGAAACCATGTGGAAAGAAAATAATGATCTGAGACTCTGAATCTTTCAATTTTTGATTGGCCGTTGGTCAAGATTACGAAGACATGATTGAAAATTGAAGGCCACTCTGGTACCAGGGCAAGGTATTTTTATGTTATAGTGCTCCACAGGAGAACAAGAGACTTTCTTTCTGATTTGTTTAGGCAAGCGAGTTTCGCCCCACCTTTACTCCGGGGGAGCTGAACTACTTCGCGTCGTCATTGCGCTGTACAAAAGCTGTCATTAGGTTAGAACTAGGTATGTTAAGAATGTCATATTTTTCACATTAATACGAATGCGAACGCGAATGTTCGGAATGCGAATTTGGGAATGCAAATGTTTAGGAATACCTAGCATTAAAAAATTTAATTAAATTACGGCCTCATTTTTTTATTACTTACAATAGGATATGAAAAAATATTAGAACCATAGACCAGTGTTATATACAGTAATGGTATTCTTTCTTCTCGTATTTAATAGTCACAGCTCAAGAGAGGAATATTATATTTCCATGAGGCGATTTCTAAAGGCACCCTCTCCCATTCATATACAGGCCGCCGGCAGGCCATGGCCTGAAGGTTTCTCAGATTGAGGCCAAGTATAACCACAGACTCACTCACCCACACCGTCAACTGGATGGGGCCTGTATAGTCCAAGAAAACTGACAAAAATCTTTGTGTGTGTTGGTATTTATCGTCAGTCCGTGCCCGACGATTTGAACTTCTATTCATTTTCGTTGAGGCCATGAACATTTTTGCACTTCAATTAATAACCTGCTACGCTATACTGTCGTCTTGGCCTGTATGTATGTAGGGAATCATGAAGTCACCTGCAGTCCACGGCCTGTCAGACGTATGCCTCAAGTGCTCATCCCTCAGTCAGACTGAGTAACCCCACTACCTGACCTAAAAGGCTACGGCCTGCCGGCGCTCTGTTGAGTGGGGGCCTTAAGGGGCTTATATATAAGGCCGGCTGCATTGAATAATTGCTCACTCGGAACGCCCGGTCGAGCGCTCAGATATTTGCGAGTCAGATCTGTCAATTTGTCGTATTTTAATTTTGTTTTCTACGAGAGACGACACGACCGACCTACACACATTCGCATTCGCAAAACATGGGTGGACGAGAAAAGGGAGGGGTTGGATGCTCGGTGCTTGAAGAGTCAAAGTGGTCGTTGTTTGGGGTAGCCATTGGGTGGACTACAAGAATAAATTGGTTCTTTTCTCTGCGTTTTCGGCACGGGTTAAACTGTACCAATTCGGTTGAAATTTTTATATGATTTTTTTCGTAATAGAACAACACCAAAAATGTAAAAAAAATTGCCCATATATATAAGGGCCACTCTACTATGTATACTGCATCGGTAATCAACCCGGAGCGCCGAAATAAAATATTTAGGGGGCAGGAATACGAGAGCGCTTTTCAGCGGGGACATTCTGCAATTTTCAGCATAATGTTAGAAACCCCAGGAGCAGGAATGTTACCAAGTTGTATTTATACCCGCGAAAATCTCAATCCTGGGTTTTCCCTAGTATACCATAAGGCGAACTCGGATGACACACGTATTTGGTTTGGGTTTTGGAAAAAAAGCTGCTACTCTCTTTCAAGCAGAGTTGTACGCTATATCGGCAGGAAGCTATAAAATTTGTGTCTATTCTTACCATACACGGCTGACACGGGCAGCTTGTGCCACGGTCATGGAAACCGTGTCACGTGGCTACATGGATTACCGGGTTACCATTTCACGGGGCTAGATGGTATACGGAGTAATTTTTAGGAAGGGAGCGGGCGGAGGAGAGCGTTTTCCCGTCCTCCACCGGCCCTCCAACCGCCCCCCTTCGATTACTCGCCAGCAAGATATCACGACACTAGTTGTTCAAAAGTGCCCTAAATTACAACCTATGGAGGATAGGTGACGCCTATGCCATGTTCTTTGTCACTGACCCGCAATAGCGTGGATAGTATCTTTCGGCATGAAATTTTAAGGCAAACTTCTGAACCTCTAGTTGGAGCGGTGCCAGTTTACAAATTTAAGGCAGTGAGGCTACCTATGGTACTATAGGACCATGGGTCGGCAACGGTACTCCTTGCACCCAACACCGAAAGAAAGAAATAAAGACAAGAAGAATGTATCAAGGAAAAAATATTAAAGTGTGGAATGATTGGAGTTAGCGCGTCGTTGAAGATGGCAACGAACTCAACAGGTTCATATTCGTGACTCATGCCATGCCTTCATTGGAACACTTGTCCACGCCAACATTTTGAGTGTCGGACCCGATTGACAGGTCGTGGCTTAGCAATTTATGTACGCGTAAACTCCCTTAGTAGGGCACGATTTTACGAGTTAGTCAATTTCCTTAAAAAAAGTTGGTGAAAGGTAAACTATAATTTCTACTTATGTTCATCTATATTCTTTTTCCGGCACCTACAGGGCTTCTATATAAAGAAATAATAAATTGCTGTCTATAAAATTGTGTCAAGGTAACATAACACTTACTGTAAAGCTACAAGGTACTAGGTAAAAGGTTTCACGTATACCCATTCTCTATTCACGACTCTCCCATAGAGTATGCACCACTCATTACCTTTCAAAGAAAACCACATCTCAATTCTGCCAGTCTCTTCAAGTACCTGACACCCTAATGCCGACTTTGCCCTTAGCCTACAAACGATCCAACAGAAAACGCACTGATTAGCAGCACATGCCGTTTTTTTTGCTGTTCCCACCTGCTGTGTTTCCTGGCGTGCAAAGCTTTTCTAATTTGCATCCTTTGCGCCCTGTTTTACATTGTCACAGTTCAGAGAAGTTAAATCGACTGAGAGGCTATTCCTGCTTAACGAAAGAGGAACATTGAAGCCACTGAAAAAGCACTACAATGATGCCAATGCAAACCGATTCCTTTGTGCTAGGTGAGCTCTTTAGCATAGAACTGTGAGACGAATTAACATATAATTGCGCTGTGTAGCTCAAACGAGATATGCGATAAAAAGGTAAAGGTATTCAACCGTTAGCTGATTGTCAAAATACGAGTACATACTCTCAAGCCTCGATGATGACTGCTTTGACATAGGTTAAAAAACAAAACAAAAACGTTTCACCCACAAGACTTGTTCGCTCTAGAACTATGAACTTCGCACAGGTGTAGGCTGTGAATGTCGGGCATTATACCCACCTGCCCTACCACCCATCGTAGACGACACGATACAGGGCGCCTATAAAAATCAATAAGTGTGTACCTGCAGCCTGAATCAAATTGAATGTGTCCTGGCTGTAAACACTGGCTTTGGTGCCGTGTTACAATATATACCTGTGTACACGTAAGCACACACACATACACCCACATGCGAAGGGATAGGCAGAAAGGACCTATTTCCATTTTCAATTCATCCTTGGTTATTTGATGCAAAGAATTTAGCCCCGTAAGAGTGTTTGCTCCGAAGATCCTTGTTGGCTTTGTTTTAGAACAAGCACGGGCTGGAGGGGGCGTTCTGCTTGGATAAATTTTACACCCCTTTTCCTGCAGAGTAATTAATGAAATCTAAATAAAAACATCTTCGTACTTTGTAAGGATTAAATGACTCTGAAATTCCATTACGGAACGCGCTTAATTTAATTGAAGAACTCGATGCTTATCCCGGAATTGGGTTAATTACTTCCAGCGGTTCTAATTTAACATTCGTTTGAAATCAAAACGGGTGTTTTTTTCGGTAACAATCCTTAACCGGTTTCTTCCCTTTAGATCCTGAAATTTGGTGAAAGGTTTTTTACATGCTTCCTCCTTAATCACTGACGGTTTCTCGATTTGTAACAATTTAGAAAAAGGTTATAAACATTTTTACCACCCTTTAGGGGTTGAATGTTTCAGGAAGAAAAGTTGGCAACGTTTTGAGGAAACTTTTTCGTATTCTTCTTACAGTAATGTGATAATGAGAGGAACAATTTTAATTTTTTATAACACATAACAACACCCTTAAATTCTTGAAAACTTTTTGAGTTAAAGGTTTTGAACGAGATGGCGATGAAATCCACATTCGAATTCTTGGATGTTGTGAGAGTTCGGAATACAGATTGCGTAAGACTAGTCCACGGTGGAGTGTGGGGTTGTAGCCAGAAGGAATGGGCCGAGCAGGCTAGGCAGGAGAAGCTTTATTTCGATGAAAATATCGCTGCAAGATTCTTACGTGTGGTTCAAAAGATCGATGGTGGCAGTGGCGTATGTAGCTTTTTGGAATGGGGGGGGATATGACTTAGTATATTTTGATTGATCGGATTTTCACAACTTAATGCATCAGAACAGGGTCTCTTCGCGGTTGTTTCTGCAGATGATTCTTCATTTCTATGGTTTTCACCGTCTCAAGACTTGCCGAATGGTTTTATTGGCAGTAAAAATAATAATAAATAATAAACAAAACAATTTTGACACACTTTTGCAATTATAAGCTAGAGTAAATTTGACAATTGAGTGTCGGTTGAAAAGGGCTTTATACCCTCGACAGACTAGCACCCTTAATCTAGATTATGACGTCAGAATGACGTAAACTCCATTTAATTTCCATATCTTTTAGATGGTTCTGCGTCATTCTGACGTCATAATCTAGATTAACCCCGCGATTCTAGATTATAGAAATCTAACAATAGTCAGAAAATGAGTAAAAAGCTCAAAGCTCTTGCCCCTTCGGTGGAGACTATGTGCTTTTGTCAGAAAAAGAGAAGATTTGGTATTCTGGATGTTAGATCTAACAAATGGAGGGGAATTGTAAGCTTTGAAAATCTAACTATAGCCAGCGACTCGCGAGCTGGCTGTTATGGTCGTATTGATGATTTAGGTATTAAATTCTATGACTAAAATTTTAATTAGGCTAGTGCCAAAGCGGATTTTTTGCGATTTGCGGTGAAACATGACCTCCTAGAGGAAAATGTTTCATACAAAAGTTGTAGATAATAAAAAGATTAAACTTTTGTATATACCATATTTTGACATAACCTCAAATTTTCCCAGAAAATGGCGGAAAAACGATTTATCAGTTTTTAATTTTTTTCTCCCGTAAAAATAATTCAAATTACATAAAAATTTGTAAGAGTATACCTTGTGTTGCGTTAAATAAGCATGATTTTTTTTTGTTTAGATAACGGACAGTTTCCTAGAAATTAACATTTTTCGAAAAAAATACCCTAATCTTGCATGGACAACTTTATTGATGTTTTTGTCGAATTTTGATGTTCAATAAGTGCTCATTTAACCATTGGAATGTCTAGTTGCAAATGGTCTATAAATTTTGATACTTTATTTTCATTAAACCGCTTAAAATTAAGAAAAACCGAACACCAGATTTTTTGAATCACGTACATCACTCTTGTTTCCTCAGACCTGCTCAATTGTGTACAAAACTGGAAAATATCCAGTGAACACTCCTTTTCTGAGCATAGAGTCATTATTTTTAATGTCAATACGTGCTCAAGTGTGAAGAAGGCCCCTGGTTACAGGAATGTCCGAAGCACAGATTGGGCCGTATATAGACAATTGGTGGAAAGATCACTTCCCGAGGATGTTCCCACCCAGTTTTGGAACGCTGAAGATCTCGAAGATCAGGTGAAGAATCTCAGCAACCTCTTAAATAATGCATTGGAAGCAGCCTGTCCCATTAAGAAATACAGGGGTAAAACCAAACCTCCTTGGTGGAACAGTAAGCTTCTCAAACTAAGGTCTGAAAGTAGACAGGCCTTCAACAAAGCCAAACGGTCTAACTTGCAATATTAAAACTTTAAAAATATTTTAAAATACGCATTTTACTTACTTCGATTTTAATTATTATTTTCGCACAGCCGGCACTCAAACGTAAACAAACACAAAAACATAAATTACCTTGTTTCTGTATACCGTGAACAAACACCGGCTAACATGATTGAGCGAACTGCTGAAGGGGAAGTCTGACAATTCAAAGTCTCCAAAATCGAGGGGAAAGCTTTACGCCAAAGCTCTTTTCGATACCTGGGGTCGAGTTGTTAGATCTGACAACAATCTAACAACTAGAATCGCGGGGTAAGTTTCTAGTCTGTCCCCGGTATCACAGAAATTGAAAAAAACTACCTGTTCCTATAAATAAAATGCTAAAATATATTTAAATGCACATTCATGTGAAGGGTAAGACTACAATATGATATGGGTTTTTTATTTAAAAAAATACACATTAAAATTATATTTTTTTAATTATTTGTTTAGAAATAGGCCTTTTTGATCGGGATTGTGAGAAATACGACCTTTTGATTAGTCACTTCAAGAAATAAGCCTTTTTGAATAGAATTTTTGGAAATAATTGCAGTGAAGTTTTTTGGGGTTCTGTCAACAGCAAAAATCCTTTTAGCAAAATTTTTATGTCCACCTACCACTCCTAGTATAACTTTGAGCTAAAATTATATTTTCTATTGTGTTAGGGCTCTAATACCAAAGTGCCAAAGTACCCAACTACCAAATAAAGCCACCTTTAACATCAAAATTTGCTAATATCTTCAAAAATAAAGGCCGTAACACAAAAATTGTTGGACATTATTTATAGGAAATTGTCCGTGCTTTCCAATTTTGGAAAAAAAATATTGACTAACTACGTATTTTTGGGGAAAAAGGTAGTTGAAGTTGATAGTTTTGTTAAAAAAAAAATTTGACTTTGATGACTCATTACTCTGGAAGGTGGTAGGGTAGAACCTTTACTTTTACATTTTTAGATAGGTGGGAGTATTCTGCGTGCAGTGCAGTTTGTAGTTTTTTTAAATAAAATATTTTAGTACGGTGAAAGTATTTGTTCTAAAAAAACACACTTATAATTATAATTCATTAACTAAAGCTGATATAAAAAAAACTGATAATATATTTGAAATCAGCGTCAAAAATTAGTTTAGAATGATGTAAAATATTCCATGCAACAGTCATGCTGTTGAGCAGAGCAGTGTTATAATTAGGCCTTCCTTTCGCTTAAAGTCACAGTTATATGAAACGAAAATTCAGATCGTATTTTGAAGTAAACCTTCTTTTTCTGAGGGAGTTCCGGTTATCCGATTATACTGAAATTTTGCACACAGCTTCAGTTTCGATGACAATATAATATAGTATACCAAAAATTTGGCGGATTACCGTTTCCTTCACAAGATGCAAAAATACGCCTTTTTTATTGGAATCCTAATTTTTTGGATTTTTTATATGGAAAGTACGCTCCATTTGAATAACTTTTCAGGCTCATTCGATGGACTTTTATGCCATATTTTCAAAATAATTTTAAAATAAAAAAAAGTTGAAAACGGAAATACGCCCTTTTGAACAGACACTCCTCAACTATAAACTAGAGTAAATTAATGAACGCTCCAACAGGCCCGGCTCAAGGATATTTGGCGCCCTGGGCAAACAAGTGTTTGGCGCCCCCCCTAAAGACATGGTACCATTGGTATATTCAATAATGGTAAAATATTTACTACAACGTAATAATAAACTGTTTTTTTATTGGTCACATCACAAATACTAAGATTACATAAGAAACCGTTATTATACGAAAAGTCAAAAAAAATTTGAGAAAAAATTATTAAACAATCTCAAGTTAAAAGTGTTAAATTTAAAGTTAAATAAATGAATTTTGATTGCATATAACTTGTATACTATTGAATATAGCGAAATCATTATAAGGATTTTTTTGTAGAGCATACGATTCGATACAAAACTGTTATGAAGACATATTCGTGAAACGTTTTTTAGAAGAGCTATGTAAACAACTAACATCACGCGGAGTTTTCTCTATGTGATTCTTATGAAAAATCTAAAAGCTCGACGAGGCATCCTTAAATCCCATTTGCCAGGGTTCTCCTTGCAAGAAAATTTGTTGTTACTCCCATTTTAACAATTTTTCGTGTATCACTTAAAAAAATATTGCTTTTTTTGGCCCACCCTAGTTTCTGGTTCTGTTTGTTCCACCTGTCTTAAAAGCGAACTGGACTCGAAGCGAAGTGTAAACGTGGAAAAAGCGGGATTAGAAAGGTTACACAGATATAAGACGGATTCAGGGACCCCAATAGGAAAAACCTGGGTATCCAAAATTTGTCAACAAAAAAAAAGAATAACTACAAATGCCAGGTAAACAATTGAATTCGAATTTCATTCCTGAATGACTACTTGCTTTTACTTAGGAATAAATTAAAAATTTAAACTCGTCAGTGCCGCCCCCTTTCGACAGCGCCCTGGGGAGCTGCCCAGCTTGCCCGTGCCTTAAGCCGGGCCTGCGCTCCAAGGAACGACCTCGAATTGTTGATTCGCCAGAGACAATGAGTGTACTGTGTATTGTGCTCGATAAAATTGTATCGAGTTAGAACAATCTATGAAGTGAAAAGCTTCCCCGAACTTATAACTTAAAGTTTATCGTAATTTTGCCCGTAGAATCTTTTCTTGAACTTTAATTTTTTTACTGACTCGGCAATTTTTATAAACTTCAAAATATTAAGGAGGAATTAAATTGACAATCAAAGCCAAAAGTTAGTCCTATTTTTTAGGAAGCTCATATTTTGATATTCTACTATATTAAAAAATATTCGAAATATTTAGGCTGTGTGCGAAACCGGCTAATAGCTTGCTATACTTCCAGATTTTTTGGAAGCTTCTCAGTCTAATTCCAGTGGTGTACGAAACCAAAACTGGAATTGCTTGCTAAAATTTTACTGGTTGAGATATACTTGACGTTTAATTGTAAAAGTAGTATTTGAAATATTAGTTATTTAAGATTTTTTAAAGGGGGAAAGCGGTGGACAATGAAATAATGATGAAATTATCGCAGTAATATTTTTTGCAAAATTGTTGTTCATGTACGGCAAAATGTTACGTTATTATTAAAACCGTTACCAATAGCAACCAATGTAAATATTTCAAATAGTAAGCAAGAGAAGAAGAAAAATTAGCAAGCTCGAAAATTTACTAAATGAAAAATTACTAGAATTAGCAAGCAATTAGCCGGTTTCGCACACAGCCTAAATATTGAATAAAAGATGATCATAGCTACTAGTTATTTCACCCAAAATTGGAAAAACGATTAAATTTCTTGATTTATTATAACGTTAAAATTTTGAGTATTTAGGAACCGAGGTGCCACTATTGGCTCATTGTATTTACTTAACATGTGCTCGATGTGTCCACAATTATAGTGAGCGTCCTTTTCGTGGCTCTTGATTGGTCGGCCTGCTCGAAGCGCGGAAATTAGACAATACTTAAATGCACAGCCGTCACAAAAACATATCTAGATGATTTTTATATAATTGCGCAAAAACAAAATTGCACATTACATAATGCCAAAAGTGGTGCTGGTGCTTAAGAAATTTCATGTATACTTAAATACGTAGATACGATGACTCTTATTCAATTCTATTATAATTTTCGTAGGCTCATGGGGGGGGATTGATCCCCTTGATCCCCCCCCCCTATCTACGCCACTGCATGGTGGAGCAAATGCTGTTTTCATCGATTACTTGAAATGCTGGATTTGAATATTACACCACAGTTCGATGGGTGAGGGAGGAACTTGCATCTCTTAAGAAATCCCAAGTACTGAAATGCTTCTTTGGTGATTTGGAATGTCAATCTATCTCAGGTCCTTTGTTAATGTATTGCCTACGATCCCGAGTAAAAATAAGAATCGCCTGTTCGTAGCCTGGAACAGGCACGCACGGATTCAAAACGCCTGTATGTTACCCAAATGAGGTACGGTAGGCCTGTGTAAAAATTATATTTTTCCAAATGCAGCCTGCTACAGACACATACCAATAAAAGACACACGGAATAGTCCAAACGAAGCACGGTACGTTCACACATTTTCTAGACTAAAGGAAGCAAAGTAGGGGCTTTAAAAAATGGTATTGGACGAAGAACACGGGCAATTAACTTGATGACCATAAATGGTGCCACTAGCATACTTAATAGACGGGTTCTCGTTCGATTGCGTAAGTCAAGCAGCATTCGACGTGGTTAGTGCTTGGTTGGGGACCACTTGGTGAAACGACACTCGCGTGTGGGGTGGTCGATTACGAATACTCGTCTGTAACAGAGGCTTGTATACCTCTTTAGCGGAAGCATTTTAAAAATTTTGTAGCCGTAGTGGGACCTTGTTATAGTAATACTGGGCGTATTTGTTCGCCATACGTGCTAGTTACGGTCGCATATATGCTTCTAAAATTATAAGTATGTTTGTACTTGGTTTTCCCGTGAATATACCAACTAATTATTTTTACTGGGGATATTAAGGGATTAAGGGTCAGCGGTTAGTTCTACATAGTCCACTATCACAAATGGGGATGTGTTGCAGATATTATTGGAAATAAGACAGGATTGCGTTTTAGAGGCATTTCATTCTTCAGGTCTTGGGACCCCAATCGAGAATGAGTTCAATATTCCTGTTGATTGAGTCTGACATAAGTCCAGAGAGGTCTGGTATATCCTTGTTTTCATTATCGAAAGTTTAGGAGTAATGCAGAGTACCGTCATCTTATTCTTCTTTAGCGGCTCTATAACCGCGATCTTGTCCTAACCATTGGCAACTGTTCTCTCCACTGGTCCCAATGTCAACCAGTTTGGCATCTCTAAGCTATGGGCGTTCTGATCGCCATGCTTCCAGCGAAGGTTGAGTCTCCTATCGCTGTCGCACTCTATAGATCTTACGAAGGTCACTTGTAAAGTTTAGGAGAAAATTGGGTGATCGAATTGAGCCCTGAGGGACCCCATCAGAAATAAAAATCAAGCACTTTGAGGAACATATTTTGCGTGTACTGAAGATGACCCTGTCCACTGAGTGTGTGGAACAATCGGGCAAATCCGAAGCAAACAGAGTGCATCTCTCCCGTTTTATATAAATGAGGGAATGTAGTTAAATGAACCAGAAGACTTACCTGATGGTGGGCTTACAAAATGTTTTTTATGTTTGATGTACTGTCGATGAGGCGATTCACTCAGAGAACTCACCAGCAGGCGGCTTCGTTAGTTTTTAATATCTTCATATATTTAACCGTTAATTCGGCCTAGGTTTCGCTTCTACCAGGACCGTACGCACACCTACCTGCAAAATTCTGATTACACAATGACGGCAGAATTGACGTTTCTGTTTCGAAAACACAAGTCCCAGTCAGCAGATTGGAAAAAAGAGCAAGCCACAGCTAATACACTTTCGTATGCCAGTCAGTTTTCTTAGCTGATTTGTTTGGGGTGGGAAATTCATATGAAAAGGTAGGGGTGATTAGTCAGAGGTCCGAACTACTGAAATGTGAATCAACTTGGCATGCAACGACTCTCAACGGCGATCCACACTGTGGCGTAGATTATTGATTTTTGCAAAGAGCTCAGTGTCTTTGCTCCAGAAACACTGGTGCCGTTTGAGGAACTTAGCCAGTTTACATTAACATTAAAATCACCCGCAACGATCATTTCACACTCAGGATTGGAGGGTACAAATTTCGAAGATCTGTTCGGAACCCGACTAGCATTTTGGGCTGTTACAGATGGTTCCTTTGTAAGGCTAGCCCCACTGCCTCATGTGGACTTCATGTGGGCTCATAAAGGACATATTTTTTTTACGAGGGAGTGGTGAGACTCTTACATCGGTCTAGCTGCAAAATAGGAGGAACAGTCTAGCCGTCTAGCTATCTAGCTGCTATCTCTCTTTGCATTTCTTTGCCTTTCTCTATTTCTTTGGACTTCGTAATGCGCCAGCGGCTTTAAGCTCCACTTCCATCATTCTCCACACATCCTTCGACCTTATCATATGGTCTAGGATGTTCTCATGTGAGCTGCACCTCAGCGACGGTTTCCATCACAGTCACAAAGCGCCTCATAAGGAATACCCCATTCGTGAGGAAAAATCATTTCTACTCGATTCCGAGTGAAAAAAAATAGGCTGATAAATTTGATCATGTGAGTAATAACTGCGGCAATGTCGAAAGCTTTATATTTTTAAACGCGAGTGTCTTTTTACCAAGCGGTCCCCGAACTAAGTACTAACAATGTCCAATGCTGCTTGTCCTCCGTAATCGAACGAGAACCGGTCTATTGAGTATGCTAAATGACATCCTTCATGGTCACCAACATAATTGACTGAAATATGAAGCAAGGCAACAACAAAAACTAAAGCTTAGGGGTAAAAACTTTCCGAATACGTAAGGCAGATGTTGGGATAGCCGCATTTCATTTGTAAGGTTTGCCTCATAGGGCCTTTATGATTTATTCTAGGGCATACCTCACTTCAGTATTGGTGATTTTTTTTCTGCGGTGCTCATGAGGGATACGGTATTTGGCTTTCGATTCTACTCATACCAGTACTCGATACTTTTGCCCGCGAACTTTTACTCATATGATTACTTATGGGGTTAGAATCGAGTATCGAGTCAGACTTCAAGCTACACTGCAAGTTTATCTCATTCGTGAATATTTTCCAAATACACGCTTTACACATACATATATGTATTTTTCCGGCTCAATCAAGGAAAGTTTAGGACCATTTATATGCCAAACGCAAAGTGGAAAGGCAAAAGGAACCCTTTTATCGCATAGAAGATTGTATGCTTCCCTTTCCATTCACGAACATGGAATCCACATTCGTGGAACAAAGAGAAAAGCATACAAATTTATGTGCGGTGTCAGAGCTCCAACTTGCGTTTCCACTTTGCGTTTGCGATGTAAACGTGCGTTTGAATTTATATCCCATGTAAGCTACATAAAGTATTTGTGATCTGTCCCAGTTGGAAATCGAGTTATGCAAATGTTAAGGATGATGTTACACAGGTCAATGCATTGACTCAATTCGAACTGTCAATGGTCAGTTGATAGGCCAAGAGAGGGATCAGAGTGAAGTTTGCGAGATTAAGCCCCCTTCCCTGGTTTATAAACCTGGCAATTGTCAGTTCGAATTGATCAGTACCTACTCTGACTCATGTATCAAAGGGGTAAGGCTGGTCGTGGAAATGCCAGGAAAACTACTAATCAATTCTCAAGGCATCGAGTCCTTTTGAACGAGTAAAAAGTACTCATTGAGTAATTTTCTTTCGATTCTACTCATGAGTATTTACTCGGGTTCTTTCCATCGATTCCGTATCATGAGGAATCTAAGTGGAAAGCCCTCTTTCGACATGGCCTTCATTTGCCACATGGGGCCTACACCCTACACGCTGTATGAGCATGCCCCCTTCAGGAAGTAACATAAAATACTAAAATAGAGACTTCGTTACTTATGTCTCCTTCTATGGGAGAGGCAGAAGAATACCGCGTGGTTTCGAATGATTCTTTTAAGCTAGAGGTGGTTAAAACCAGAAGACATATACAAATTTTGTAGCAAGCCATGTCATTCTTAACACAAATGACACAACTTATGGCAGGGATGTTGTGGTGCACTTGGGTGTACCCTGACACCTGATCGTGACCAACGTCAGCATCCGGTGATATTTGAGTTTCAGTTTGTCCTTATACCCAGAGCACGACGTAACTTGACCCTGACTGCTCACAATCTTTGAATTTTTGCATGAATGAGTGAATAATTTGTATTGATTCTTATATCTTCTCTTTTGACTGCACTCTATAAATTTATCATTTAATAGATTTATTTTCAAAGGCTTATCCAATAAGCATGACAGGATTTAAAATAAACGAAAAACAATTATTTTTATTTATTTTTTTGTTTTGTACCATCACGATTAATGGCATTAATGAGTTTTCGGAGACCAAGTCAATAACAACATTAATGATGGAAATTTATTTTATGTAAATGCTCTCCACAGCTACGCTTCACACAGTATAATTTCGACATAATTTTTACTCACTCTTTTAAAGGTAAATTCAGGTGATTTTTTCATTGTAGCATAAGTCATGATGTTCTTTAGCTAATTAATTAATGTTGGTTTGTCAAATTAAACCTTTGACTTAAAATATAAACACAAAAAAAAATTATTCTCAATTTCCAAATTTAAAATACAAAATCCTTTAAAAATTTCTTTCTCAAATTCGATTTATTTATAACATTCACAAAAGGAGTGCGCCAACGCCCTTTTGCTTGTTAACGTACTTTTATTTGGCTAATGACTTGCCGCTTACCTTTCGAAAATGATCCTGAAGACCCTGGATACAGGGCATAAGGGTCAAGAAACCTAAACTTGAAGGCAAAGACCCTGGTCTTACTGATTTTTTTTCCTGTGTATAACATGAACCCGATCCAAAAATAAAATAATATCTCTTTTCATTTGTCATAAAAATAGCATACCTCAACCGCTTGACACCAACCCCCTCCAAAAGCCCCCGGACAAGAAAAAAACAAACACAAGAAAACGTGAAAATTCCTTTTCTAAACAAAAAGTCACGCACCCTCTTACCTCTAAAGTCTGCTAAGATGTTTTGAGCGTCTTTCAGTCTGGATATGTCATAGTTACTAAAAAATTAAAATAACCTTCGCGAAATTGCGAAATCTCATAATGGATTGCCGCAGCCATAAAACTCGAGTTCCACAAACAGTTTACCATGTAAGAAAATTGCTTTTCCTTGGGGCCTTTTGTAGCACCTATGACATTTCGAAATGAGAGCTGCGTGATATATGTTTCACTGTTAATTTTCTTAAATGTCCTGTGAACATTCAGTCCTGCCCTTATTACAAATCCCTGGGGATGTCTGGCATGTCTGGGGATGGAGTTGGGTGCCGGGGGGTGGACGCGAATGGAGAGGAGATTTAACGACATTAAAGTAAGGCGAAATTGAGCCCGGTTTTGGTTGGTAACACAAGCGATTTTTCAAGGTTATGAAGTTCATATTTTTGGAATTTGAATAATATTCGAGGGCGGCTTTATATGGTGTAATATATCAAATATTAAGTTGAGAAAATTTGTGTAAAATTTGTGGAGTTATTTTTATTCCTTTTTTGGGTGGTCCCAGATGAACCTCAATTTTTATTTATAATGATTGCAAGGTTCAATCCTGTTTAAGACCTTTACATTTTCTAATTTGCAATTTCAATATTCGCAGAAAGGTTTATGATAAGAATTTCGGTAATTTTATCACAACCAACAATAAAAATATATTTAAGCATACACACAAACACATTTTATTTTTCATTTTCTCGCATTCATTTAGCTTCAATTCATACAACTTATTCTGGCATTTATCAAAAAATTACTTCTCTATCATCCAAGCAGAATTCTCTCTTATTGTGGTAGTGGTATAAGTTCCTTTTAATCATGAATTCAGACTACGCCATTCTTCCAGCTGACGTTTGATCTATCACGCTGTCGGATCACAGCAGCCACCCATTATAGACGAATACGTCCAGGAAAATGGTGCAAAAAAGGGCCATCTGAACATTTTATGAAAACAGCAATTTTTTTTGTAATGTGTAGGGGCTTGGTTGGGAGTATAAAACAGAGTTTTCGGGATCCGGAGGAGTGACGTTCGGCCGCCATCTTGTTTTGAGTGGGGAAAAAGGGTTTTCCTTATTTATCGGAAACCGTGAGTCCTACAGAATTTTTGTAAAAATATTTTTTTTAGATAATCAAATTATCTACAACTTTCGTAAATAATGTTTTGCCGTAATATTAATAATAAAAAAGATATGGACGAAAAATGACAAAAATTTTCGGGGTGATGAGCTTTAAAGCGCTATAACTTTTTTATTATTGATTTTACATAAAAAATACCTGGAGCTTTTTTGTAGAGAATTTTCTTGCGAATAATTTGATATGGTCATTTATTGAAGTAGGGTTGTTTTTGTAGATTTTAGAGCAATGCAAACGGAGAAGTTATAACAAAAGTTCTGCATATGCTTCCATCTATACAGGGTGTATACCGTTAACTTTACAAAGCGGCCGGCTGTGGATAGGTTTTGGATAGACGAACAAAAATCGTATGGGAGGGGGTAAATCGTAACGGTTTAGCAGCTATGTAGTTTTTTTGGTAGAGGTTTACATATTACCCTGTATTTTTGTAACCCTATGAGCTATTTTCATGAGTAAGGTATCAGTGTACGCAGAATACTCCCAGCTATCTAAAACTGTAAAAGCCAAGGTTCTACCTTATCAACTTCCAGAGCAATGAGTCATCAAAGTCAAAATTTCGTTTTTTTTACACTAAAATTTCAACTAAAACCCCCTTTTTCTCAAAACAAATACCTAATACTAATACTAAATACTAATTTTTTTTTGCAGAATTGGAAAGCTTGGACAATTTCCTATGAATCGAGATATCGAAAAAAATTTTTTACATTTTCGTCTTATTTAGGGGTGTTTTATCGAAATTCATAATTAAAATATCGGTGGCACGGAAATCCTAGCTGTGATATAACTATAAACTTTTAGGAAATACCTCAAAAAGTCAACTTCAAGTGTCAATATAACGAAAACTAAGCGTGATTTTTGTGGTGCTTCATCAAAACCCATCGTCAAAAAGCGGGCCACGAAAGCCGTAGAGGTCCCAATAAAAAAAGAGGGGGTAAAAAAAAATTGGACCCACAAATGGACCGGCAACATCCGAATTATTTATCCTTGAGCTATTCTCGACTGAAATCTGTTGACGGAATGCTATCCTCATATTTTGCACACTCAATTCCGCCCAGCGCAGCGCCTGCACTATTATACATATATGTATACGATATAGTCCGGGGAAATTAGCAAAAAAAACATGTTGACAATGAAATTCTCTACAGCTTTAGTTGTTACAAAGATGTTGACCCGATTAACCCTTTCAAAGTTATTCAAGGTCAAAGTTATCAAAAATCACTTTTTGGGCACAAACTCACTCAAAAACTGCTTTTTTCGAAAATTTGTTTTGATCAGTCAATACGAAACGTTATTGCCTACAAAAAAGTCATTTTTTCGAAAACTTAACCCTTTCAAAGTTATTCAAGGTCAAAGTTTCCGAAAATCAGTTTTTGGTCAAAAAATCACTAACAATTGATTTTTGCAAAATTTTTCGAAAAGTTTTCGAAAAAATGGCGAGGGTGTCATTAGGGTAGGCAATAATCTTTTGTATAAATAGAACAAACAAATTTCTCAATTAATCAGTTTCTGAGTCATTTTTTGACCTTGAATAACTTCGAAAGGTTAAGTTTTCGAAAAAATGCCAAAATGCTTTTTTGTAGGCAATAACGTTTCGTATTGACTGAACAAAACAAATTTTCGAAAAAAGCAGTTTTTGAGTGATTTTGTGGCCAAAAAGTGATTTTTGATAACTTTGACCTTGAATAACTTTGAAAGGGTTAATCTTTGCTTTTAAATGCTAATTTCCCCGGACTAATATAAGTAGTAGTACAGTCAAATTATACATAAAAGGGGCGTGAACGCTGCATCAAATCAGGTATTTTTGCTTTTTTAATAAGTTGTTTATAATGGAAAGGCAATGTTAAATCCAAGTTTTCGACCTCGGCAGACGACAGGGTCATTGTCAAATATGAAGAAAATCTCGAAATTTTAGGCATATTTTCAGTTTTTTCGATTTTGACCGATTTTCATCAAAGATTGTAATATTCATTTTCGAAGTTGGTTAAATTTTGCAACAATTTGAGACCAGAACGGTTTTTATAAGACCAATAGTTTCGGAGAAACAGCTTTAAAAACTTTGGCAAATATTTCAAGTTATACGATTTTTAGCAAAATTTCATTTTCAGTACTATTCACGTTTCTGAAGGCCTACATATTGTTTGAAAACCCTCTCCCAACCTCTCAGTGAACTTTCCTGGGGTCTCACGGGACTCCTCAACCACTTGAACAAAAAATGAGATTATTTGTATTTTTATTTACAGGCATGGGTATGCCTTCCTTCCCTCCGCTTCACCGCTTTGTTCGGTATAGCGTCTGGCCTACGGGCTTTTTCAACTGCAATCATCTTCAAGTCGTCCACAATTTTTTCAGTGGGAACAGCAAACAGGCACCATACTATGCCTTGCAGCATTACAGGGCAGGTAATGGGTTGGGGTTCACTACCCTGTAAGCAACCCCCCCCCCGAGTTACTATCCACTTGTTTGCACAGACTCTTAAAGGCCTCCGTTGTACTCTTTCGGATGGCATTTTTTAGCCCGATCGGCGGATCTAGAAGCTGAATAGGGGGGGGGGGGTAAAAGGTCAGATCATTTTTTTGCGAAAACGAATATCACGCGCAACGCTGGGGTGGTGTCCGAGGAGGGGGTCAACTTTTTTGTAATTCATACAAGACACAAATGCCCACGTCGTTCCTTTTTGATGGTTGGCCTGTTACTGCTACTGGGAATGAGAAGGCCAAGCAATATGCTTTGGACGCATGCGATTTACCATCGCTTCTTTGGTTACTACTTACCTCGTATCCAAATAAAACTGACATGAGTTATCTTGAACTACCCTCAAGTAAATTTCCAAGAAAATGGCTGATCTTTGCGACGCCCCGGTTAAAAAAAACTGGGCTAAGGTGAATAGAATTAAAAATGAAATTTTGCTAAAAAATCGTGTAACCTGAAATATTTGCCAAAGTTTTTAAAGCTGTTTCTCCGAAACTATTGGTCTTATAAAAACCGTTCTGGTCTCAAATTGTTGCAAATTTAACCTACTTCGAAAATGAATATTACAATATTTGAAGAAAATCGGTCAAAATCGACAAAAACTGAAAAAATGCCTAAAATTTCGAGATTTTCTTCATTTTTGACAATGACCCGGTCTTCTGCCGAGGTCGAAAACTTGGATTTAACATTACCTTTCCATTATAAACAACATATTAAGAAAGCAAAAATACCTGATTTGATGCATCGCTCAATGTTTAATTTGACTGAACTATAGGTACTATAACGCTTTGGCGTGGGAAAAAACCCCGTTTGACCGGGATTTTTTTGCGAACGCAAAAGTGTCCCATTACCTACTGATATAGCCCAGTAACTTTATACATGAACCTCTAAAAAATACCAACTGGAGATTTTCCAGCGGGATTCTGTTTATTTAAATAATTTCTCTAAAGTCCATAAAGCCGACTACAGAAGCTACGGAAGGTCAAAGGTCGCGAAACAATAGCGGTATTTCCTATATCCTCCATGTCCACTCAAGAACTACGTGAGATCGTAACTTACTTCCTCACGCTCTTAACTCACCCATATCACCACGTTTGGGATTAGTCTGTCGGTTCATCGGCCCTTAACTGCCTCGTCACACTTCCCTTGCCATTCCGTTACGGACTCGCAGTGCGTCAACTGCCACCGCACTGTATTTGGCTCCCCCGTTCTGGATCATAGAGACCCACGCCTTCTTTCGCCAGAATGGACATGGTCCTATATGCACAGTACGCCCGTAGGGCTTAGTCTGTATGCGGCTCTCCATTTTCCGCTGTTAACCTTCCTGTTTAACCCTGCTGCCCACACTGGCACTGCGTATAGTGGACTGAGCGCCATCAGGAGGCGACGGTTCTAGGACCCCACAAAATTGTGCTGCAGTGCTTCCTTGATTCTTACGTACACGGGTTTTCTCCGATTGCTGATCAGCACAGCTTCAGTTTTGTGCTTAATCAGACCAGTGCTTTCCACTCTGGAATATCCCAGATCACTTTGTTCGCTCGCACAATTAGTCCCACACGACTACCCCTATGTCATCTGCGAACACTATCGCAACTGCTGCTTTTGAGAGGCCATCCTCAACATATTGTTATACATTGTGATCCACAGGAGAGGTCCCAGGACGGATCCCTGCGAAACTCCGTAAGCTGCTCTGTACACGTCAGCCCATTTTCCGATTCCCAGTGAGGGGGTGTGTTTGTCCGAATACCCACTAAGGAGAAACAAAAGGTACCATCCCCAAACAGCGTGACGAAGTGGCTTTGGAAATTATAGAGGCACGCTAAGGCAATTTTAGAGGCGCTACCTCAGGAAAATGAGCTGTCCGCAAACATTGGAAGGCTTGTTTGGTTTCTTGGAATTTCTGATCATTCCATCGCAGAAGGAGGGCTGGTGTAAGTTTTATTAGAGATGAGACAGTACTTCCTTTCGGAAGCGATGAAGCCGACTCGATTTTTGCGGGCCCAGTCAAGAATGAGTTGATAGATTCGGACATGATCTCAATCCATTTCAAAGACAAGGTTTGGCATGTGATTGTTTTAAATTGTCGAAAGCACAGGGGTACTGTCATAAAGAAAGCTGTGAATTAGGTTGGAGTGGATTGACAATAATTTATAAAAAAATTAGGAAATAAACGAGTGATACAATTGAGCGTTGTGGTATACCAGCAGGAATGATATAAGCTATATGTTCTACACCAAGCAAGGTTATTATCTCCTCCTTGTACATAAAAGAAGGGGTTGTGGACGAAATGAAATTCTTGTTGATGGAGGTTGTCGAGGACTAGACGTTTTTAGTCCCAACATTGATGATTTTACCTCGGCGCATGTCATCGAACGATGATTTGACTTTCTTGATAAAGGATTTACTGTAGTTTCACAACTTCTTGTTCTCCATACGAAGTAACTCACTCGAAGAACGTCTGCATTCTGTCCGTACACTCCAGATTAAATCATCTGATCGGCCATAATCGCCCTTAGTGACACAGAAAGGGACGGAGTTGACGTTCGTACTACGGAGGCACAAATCCCAGTCAGTAACTAAACTCCATCTAGCTGGATTTCCAATAATGCTAGGGAGTCCGAGTGGTGCTGCTTAGGGCAGAGAATAGATGTAGGAGTTTAACTCTGACTAGGTATAGGTCTGAGTTGTAGAATTAAAAAGTAAGAAGTTAGAGACTGTCGACGCTTGATGAAGCACCCCGGTATAACTTTTGATGTTGTAACATCTTCTCTTTTACGTTTAGGGGTCTGGATGTCTGGATGTATTTTTACTAAGAGCTTAAGGATAGCCTAATTTACCTAGACATGGACTTCTCAAATGAAGATCCTTTAAGCGAGAATACTGATGCAAATGAAGTGTAATCGGCGATTTGATTCAAAACAAGCCTATGGTCCAAATTTTTCGTCATATAGCAAGGAGAGACCAAACTTCAGATAGTCTCAATAAATTTTTGAATTTTGTACTCTCATTCGCTTTGAAGTCAATAACCGAACAAAGTCAATGAAATCAAATACCGAACAAAGTCCTTAAAAGTAATTTTGATACGATCAGCAACGCTTGACATCAATGTTACTAACGAATTTCAATGGTGAAAATTCAGTATTAAAACTGAAACACCAATCAGTCAGTATCCGTGCATCTATAATGTTTGCTGGAATGAAATATAGTGTCGCATATAAAAGAAAGTCAGCGAGCCTTAAATTTGCGAATAATTCAAAATTCCCCAAGCACAACTGCCAAATAAGTGTGTATTCACAGTAAAATCATCTCTGACATATTCTGTGCGCTTTTCCAGGTGCACAGCAAACATTCTATCTATCATCAAGCTAGAGATGAAACTCGAAAAGAGCATTTTATCATATGCTTGGGTTTTGGAAATGCTTTTGAAACTCGTTATTTGAATTCATACCGAGAATTCAAGTGCTAACTTGAAGGTATTTGAATGGCTTTGCGTTCGCTACACCTGACTTACTGCTGCCTTTGGCTTCCACTCGTTCGCCAGTTAAAGTTCCTTTCTAATTTCGTAATTGAACCCCCCGGCCTCCCCTTCGTCCTTTCGATTGCGGCGGCCTTTTGTGACAGGCTCTCTCTCGAATATATATACTTCAAGCGCGCAGAATGTGTGCACCAGTCCTTCCCCCTATTGGCTTCTCGTATAGCGCTTTAATACCGTATTAATATACATTCGTACAAACAAATATACATACATAAATCGTTTTTAGTACTTTGGGCTTAAAAAAAAGAAGAAATTTAAGGACATTTTAAGGCTGGAAAATGTTGTGTTCTTTTGGGCTTCAAAAAGAGATTAGGCTCAAGGCTCCCAAGGACTCTGTTAGGTATTGTTGTTTTTTTTTATTTAAAAAAAAAAGAAATCTTTTTCTGACAAAGGCAACAAATTTATATGTGGGCATAAAACCAGCGAATAAAAACCGCAAAACTGTAAATATCCTTTTTCCGAGTCCTTTTTCTGCAGCTACAAAACACAGTCTCCGGGAAAGCGAAAGCTGCTGCCAAAAAATGTTGTATTTCCATTAAAAGCTTTTTGTTTTTAAAGTAATCCGGGAATTTTGCGGTATGTTATCGTGAAACAAGCCCCGAAAACGTTTTTGATTTAATATCAATCCGCCTATAAATATGCAACTTTGGTTCATTCATTCGTTTTAAACTTTAATCTTAACCACATACAAGAACATTAGCTATGGATGCCTTGATGCTATGGAAAGCAGCTTGAAAGCGCCCCCGAAAGCGGTACTCCATATATACAGACCGAGCAGCAAATTTTTGATTGTTGTCATAATAATCCCAGGCTCTGTTAAACTGTGAAATTATGCCTTTGGGGAGAGAAAAATCCTTAACAACAACCACATATAACCGCAATGATATGTGTATACTTTACCTATGCAGGATTAGACTATAAATATTAGCCCTAATTCGATACTGAGATACTAAACACAATCCTTGGATCAGGACAAATAAACTATCAGGGGTACATCTGTCCAAACATACATACATACATATATAGTATACATACACATATACATATATACTATATAAACTGTTTATATCTATCCATCCAGAATGAGGACCTTATACACGGTATATCCTTGTGCATGGCTGTGTATAGGCTGTCAGTTTATTGTACACAAGGACGTTTTCCAGGAAAATCCCGACGAGGCACAGTGGTTTGGGCAGATCTGTACAAAGTTTATTGTTCCGGTCTCGACCACATTATTACACACATAGAACGGTTTCAGATGGGCAGTTGCGATACTGGGAGAGATGGGATTATTCTGTTCGAATGAAATGTAACAAAATGCTGTCGGTATCCTTGCGTCGTTAAGTATACTTATGACTCTCGACAGATTTTTGAATTGGCTTAAATCCTCAAGAATTTCATATCATCGCTCCGAGGGAAATTAAGTTAAATATTTACTTTACGGATAAATTCTTTTGAGGCATAGACAAGTAAACGAAAAACAAAATGAAAATAAATACTTCAAATATATTGTTCCCGATAAAGGCGGATGAGGGTAATTCGAGGCTTTAGTTAGCCTAAACAAAAAATTAAATTCGATTATTTTCCTGAGACTAGTTTTATTTAATTTTATACTTGTTATAAATTTTAAGTTCTTGTCAATTGAATTGTTTTGTGTAGGTATAAGCTAGATGACAGAAGACACAAATGTCCGTTTTTTATTTTTAAACTGCTTTTGACCGGAGATCCAGAGTTTCCAAGAATCATAGCTTGTCCATCCATCGTAGGACCTCAGCTAATATTATTCTTAGAATGTTAAGAAGTATATCAATTGTTAGTTCTAAATCATTCATTCCAACGCGATATGGAGAAATATCAGAAGAAAGGATCTGTCAACATCAATCCGTGGTTTTACAACACCAGCTCCACTAACGCGACAGAAAGTTGACTTCGACGACCGGACAGGAGTTGGCTTCTTCTCCAAGTGAGAAAAGGGGAAAGACAAGAGTCAATGCGCTTCGTGGATTTGAAACCACGGACTTCTGTCGGACACCTACGACTCTAAGACATAAGACAATACTTCGTTTTAGATGTATTGAATGCCAATCGACTCTTGCGGCCCCTCATAAGAATCAGTTCGTTGTCCCCATCGTAATTGGACATAAGTTCACGATCAGGAAGACGAAGTCTAGCAGACGCTTGTGTTAGAGAATCAAGGGCGAAGGAATAACACAGAATAGCCGTGTAGTGTGTTGGAGGGAAGTGAGAGGGAATTTTTTTCAGATCTGGGAAAAATTTCATGGTTTCAGCCAGAAACTACAGAAGTTTTTCACCAATGGCATCATGGCTCTATCCGAAAAATGGCGCAACATTTTCGATAATAATTGAGCATATTTGGTTCAAATAAATCCATTTTCACACGATAAGAAAACATTTCACTAAAAGTATGCAATTGTTACCTTCAAAGTATGCAAAGGTCTAACGTTATCCTAAAAGTATGCAAGGTATAATGTTTTCCTAAAAGTATGCAAACGTCTAACGCTATCCTAAAAGTATGTAAACATCTAACGTTATCCTAAAAGTATGCAAAATTGATTTTTTTAGATAAATTTCATCTTAAAGTATGCAGAAAAAATACTGGGCCGCAGAGAAGCAAGCTGTGAATAAGAAGATAACCGGCCCACAAAGACGCTAGGCCATCAATAAACTAAATATGGGAAAAGGCCAGTGAGTGAGGCCTAGTAGACACCCACAGTGACCGTGTAAGTGTTTAGATTCGACGCCATCCAATACTATTTTTATTGAACGGCCAGAAAAAAATCTCTCAATCCAATTCCTTAGAGTTGAGTCGATCAGTGGCGCAGCATGGGCAGTGTTGCCAGACCCACTTAAAGTGATTTCCCCAAAATTTGTGTGAAAATTCCCCAAAACTATACCTTTCCAACAAATTTTCCCCATTTTTAAAAAATGACTGCAATTATAAATTACTATGAATATATTATGAACTAGCTGGGACCGGGTACGCCTCGCCTCAATTTTGGATGATTTGAATACAAAATTACACCTGAAAATTCGGTTTCGGAGTCTCAAGCTTTTCTATATTTCCTAGTTTACATTTTTTCAATTCGTCGAGGTATTTTTTTTATTAGTTAAAAATCTTTTCTGGCTCACACTGAATTAAAAAGTATTTCTGCGAAAAAATTAACTAATCCAGATCTGTGAAATCGTCAACACAATTTCGAAAAACACAAGTTCGGTCGGTAATAACAACAGTTCTGGTCTGTCGTTTTTTAGCTCCCGATAAAATTTTAGTGACGGGTAGTGGTAGTGTGGTAGTGTATTAAAAATGTATTAAATTTAAGAATTTCATGTTTCTTTACCCAAATAATTGCATTCTTTGTTTTTAAATATATATGTCTTGGTTCGAATTGTATCAGCGCAGAGCATAATAAGCAAAAATGGGTTTAAAATCTCTGAATCAATTTTTCCCAATATTTTGCCCACAAAAACAAATTCCCCAACTTTTCGCACGAGCATAATATTTTCCCCAGTTTGTGGAAAAAACCCCCATCTAGCAACACTGAGCGTGGGTGTCAGCCGCCCGGGGCGGAAGAAAATTTTGCCGCCCTCTTATTAGCTTCCCAGTTTATAGGGAAGTTATGGTAATCGGTCCGAAAATCGAAATCGTAATTTTCAACTTATTTTCATTTTTCAAGGTCCCAATAGCATTTTAAGCAAAAATTTGAGAAGAAGTATGCGTGTGTGTGCGAACGTATGTGGTAATTTTTTGCTGCACGAACTTTGAGCTGCCGACCGACGCGTATTACCGAAGTTATAATCTGAAAAGATTTTCATAAAAATCGGTCGAGCCGTTTTTTGATTGAACGAAGTTCGTGATTTTTGTACCGCCCAGCGAGCACCAAATATGATACCGACTTCGTTGAGGTGCCGATCGGCGCGTATTAACGAAAACATGCTCTGAAAAAAATTTCATAACATTCGGTCAAGCCCTTTTTTTGTTATAAAATTTTTTTTCTGGAATCAGCAGAGCGATAGGACGGTTTTTTGCCAAAATTGCCTCTCCTTTTGTATTGGATCGCCTTTCTGAGTTGTTGCAACACCTCACAAAAGCGTGCAGCTGTGATTGTGGTCCCACGGGGCAGGTAATTGATCAACCACACCCCTTTGGAATCTCAAAATTTTCCACAATTTTTGCTTTATTTGGCGTTTTGGCGGTAGGAGCGAGTGAAGTCTCCATATTGGCTGAAGCCTGAACTACAATGTGGCGCTGGCGCGTGGTGCTGGCGCTGTAGCGCAAACTGTCAAAAGTAGAAAACGTGGCCCACCCAAAGTGCAGCTACAATGTGTAGCTGGCGCTGGTGCGTGGTGCTGGCGCTGTAGCTCAATTTTGCCAACTTTCTACTTTTGGTGCGCGCCAGTACACCAGCCAGTTGGGAATTTTGATAAATGAGGGCGCTGAAGTCAAAAGTACCCCAAAAAACATTCGCATTTAATCATTTTTTGAATTTTCCTGTAAAAAATATTAATTTCCAATGAATTTTTTTTGCATTGCCCCATTTCGATTAACTTAAGCCTCAAACAGAACCAATCCGCTCCATCCTTTTTAAAGTCTTGACAAGACTTAGCGCCACGGCATTGTATTTGCACTCAGCTATATGGCGAGCACCAGAGAACGCGCCAGCACCAAGAAGAGCGCCAGCGCCACATTTTAGTCCCCACTAGACTCGATCGATTGACGCACGCGTATAGAAATTATATAGTGCTGCCACTACACCTAGACGCAAATACCCTGAGACTCCCAGACTTTTCCCGCCAACGACATTGATTTAAAAAAATAGTGGAACTTAATTTTTAGACGACCCTCGTACAATATTGAACACTATTCTTTATATGATAGAAGTCATTCTCGTTGAATATTAGTCACAAATAATCCAAACACAAAATAAAATACGGGGAATCCCTGCAAGTCAGTACAGACGGTGTTGCCAGTCGCTATACAATGCGCAAGATGTCGTTATTATACATTCAATTAAAGAAAGGGGATTCCCTGATTTCGTCATAGTATAAGTATTAAAAAATTCCGTGCTCATTTCGATCGGTCTGAATCGTAGGTGCAACAAAAATAATATTGACAAGATATTATTATTATTTATTGTGAAATTTTGCCGCCCCTACTACGCTACGCCACTGGAGTCGATACCAGTAGCTTGGAGTTTAATCAACAGAACACACTCAGTCAAAGAGCTTTGAAAGGTATCTAGGGCAACCAGACCAGCCTCACCAAGTAGATACGACGAGGTCTCTAGGAGATCGTTTTTGTCTAAAGTCGTAGTGCTTGTCGTCTAGTATTTGGTAGTAGAGAAGTTGCTGAAATAACCTTTGTTTTGGGTGAAGGCTTAGGACGAGTTAGTTACTAAACTCTATTCCAAGTAGTGTTGAGCCGGACTTACACGAGGCAGTACATTTGTCTCTTACATGATGTAAATTGTAGTGAGGCCTCAGTTTTTTTAAATGTCCCGGTTCAAAAATAATGTCCTGCTGGTATATGAGCGTGTATCAAGATAAATGAAGCGAGGTGTGATCGTAAATTACTTAATGGAAAGACATTTCTTCCTTCTTTTGCAACAGTAAAATTTCCAATGTGAATCGCGGCGAGGTGAGATTGTAAACACGAACTGGAGAGACATTTCTCACTTCTTTTGCGGCAGTAAAATATCCACTTTAAGCTGAGCCGTGGTGAGATTGTAAATACGAATTGGATGGAGAGACATTTCTTACATTTCAACTTTGTGGGGTTTAAGAATAAACACGTACGCTCTTAATTATTCAGTTAAAAAACATTAATTGATAACACCTTTAATTTGAGTGTACTAAATTTAGTTTATTAAAATAAATTAAAAAACAATATTTGAATGCATTTCGACCGATATCATCGGTCATCATCAGCAACACGGCTAGCACTAAAAGGTCAAATTTTTTAACTTAATCTAATATAGGATGTATACTAACGGTATACTTAGTCTAATTGCATTATTTAATTCAAAACAAACAAAAGGAATTTATATTTCCTTTGTCGGTAAAATAGTCTAACTAGTACTAACGGTATAGTAAATCTATTGTGTTATTCAATTTAAATTAAATAAAAAGGAGTCTATATTTCCTTTGTCGGCGTTTAAAGAGTCCGTGTTTCTGTGTATGTAAAAAGAAGGAAGCTAACAAATCTGCATTTGCCAGCCATGTGTTAGAAGAGCAACATCTTTCCACATCAGAAGGAAACGTTCGTCTCCTACAACATATAACGGACAACAGAAAATTAGACGCATACGAAAGTTTATATGTACATACTAACAAAATAATAATGCTAACAAAAAAAACGTCGATATGTTCCCCAGAACGGAATTACAGCTTGCAAGTAGCCCACTCAATGGGGAGTTCACTGCTATCGGAAATGAAACTTTTAATTTACTACCGTAACACTTTGCCCATTGTGCTCCGGGTTGGTGCACAGCCATTAAAAGGATAAATTCCCAGAATACCATACCAACACAAAAAAAAATTGTCAGATTTAATGACGATTTTAAAATTTCTATAGAATCTCGACTGCAAATTAGTAATAAAATTAGCAAAACGAGGGATCCTTTCTGTTTTGGTATGAAATGGGGTTGGGGTAATCATCCCCATATATTTTCGTAAATTGCTCTTGCTCCACAGCAAATGGTTTTTGAGGGTGAGACGATGACAATGGTTCACGTTTTAAACTTAGGGAGGGACACACTAATACCAACAAAAAAAAACACATTTCCGAGTGAACAAAAGTTTTATACTTAAACTTTGATTTAGTTGTTATCTCGAAATAATATTAATCTTAAATATTCTATTTCTTCTCGGGACTTTTGTTTATAAATTCTCAGGTAAAATATAATTCTTTTGAGGGAGAGATTTTTCATACAAGTGTAGCTCGCGTTTAATGCGAGGGAAATCCTTATTTTTTTTTCAATAAGAAAATCTCCAAAATTTGAATTGTAAATTTGCATTAAAAATCTCTGAACTTACTTTAAAGTTTGTATAAAAACAGGAATTCTTCTTCACTGTGAAAAGTTACAATAACTTTTGAGCATATTTTTTTCTTCTTTTTTTTTGCAAACCACATTAAACCGTTGCACCAAAAATCCATGACGAACTCCAATTTCCATAAGGTGAAAAACTAACGAGATAAAAAATAAAATTAAATATTTTTACTCATATTTAAAAATAACATGGAAAGATCTACAATATTTTTGCTGGCTTTAAGAAAAAAAGGTAAAGGAAGGGCGCCAGTCCTGGGAGCGCATAAAAATTCTTCCTGTGAAATTTGCATAAATTAGCAAAGTTTGAGCCTCACTCACAACTGGGGAAGGACGAACGAACATCGCTGACTCACTGCCACAAGGAGAGCAGCATCCTTCGGTGCAGGCTGGAGGACATGCCCGGCTTCAATGCTACGAAATTATATTTTCTTTTGCATCATGCTGATTTTAATTAATTTAGTTACACTTTCCGTGAGGAAGGGGAGGAAAAGAAAAAAAAACACTTTGATGTTATTTTCGTCTTATCCAGTGTGAAAGCATAATTTTCTGTGATAATTAAATAAATTCTTCATTGTTGATGCGGAAGTTTGTAAAAAATTATGTTGTAGCCAAGTCGTTATGGTTTTCTTTGTTCTTTTGAGCAGTGTTTTTTTTTCTTGTTCTGTTTTTGCTTTAAAGGGAAGTGTTGTAGCCTAAATACAATAAAGCGACGGGTCATAACAATAGAAAATTAGATCCTTATCAGACAGAATAGGGCGCGAATGTGTTTTATTTTTTTAAGACAGTCAGATCCACGGTTGACACTTGATTTCAAGGTTGGAATATCCCTCGATATACCCGATAGATCTGTTCCTCGGAAAATCGTGCAAAATGAAACCGTGTTAAACAAGACTTCACAAAATAAGTATTTATAAAGGTCTAACGAGAATGAAAATCGGTTAGAATAATATTAAACGTTTATCAATGATATATGTGACCCTTAGAGCAAAAGCGGGCTATATTTGATGTTGCAGCAAAAGAGGAATACAAATATTTCAGAGCAAAAATGGTTCAACTATTATTCAGAGCAAGAACGGATCGGAAAAAATCTTAGAGCAAAAGCGGGTTAACTTTCTAAACCGTTTTTGCCGTCTAACGAAAACTTATACCGCTTTTGCGTGAAACGAAAACTTAAACCTCTTTTACCCCCAGTTTTTATTAAACCGCAGTTGCTTACATTATTACTTGGAAATCTATATTTAGACAACATTTCTTTCACGTTACTAGACAAGACAATGCAACTCAAAATTATGAATTTTTTGGAATTTTCGCGTTTGTAACATAAATTCTTTGTATGTTTGAAGTGTTTGTAATGACTTATATGTTTTATGTATGTTTTTGCCATTTTCCTATTTTTGACTACTTATTTGGGGATTTTTGCATTTCTGACATAAATTTTCGTCATTTTTATCTTTTATCTTTATAGTAATAGGTAAAATAGGAAAAATAGCGGAAAAATTAAGTACAGGCTGAATTTTGGCAGAGCGCTTCCTTTTAGGGTTATTAATAAGGAAAGACCACTTTTTAGGGGGTTTTAGACCTCAAAATGGGTATTTTTCGATTTTCTCCAATTTGTTAGTTAAAGGCTAAAAAGGGGCAGAGATCTTCTTTTTAGGGTTCTTAATAAGACCTATTAACCCACCTCGGGAAACCCCTTTTTTCTAGAGGGAATTTTAGCCCCCTAAATCGGTATTTTTCGATTTTTTTAGTGTTTTTTTATCCCAATGATATTTTTTTTTATTCAAGTTCAATCTTAAATCTTAGAGAAAACGAAGAATTTCTCTTTTTTTACGCTTTTTGTTGAAAAAATTATATTTGCTTGAGTTATTGAATTAATAAATATATAAGATACACATGTGTACATATAGTTCTTTTTCTTGTTGAGTTTCCATAGGCTCGTAAAATCCATTTTCAGTTCCCAACCCATTCACTTGATTTTTTTTCACTCCCAAGCCAACATTGTACCTGTTGGTATGCCCTAAATGAGTGAAACATTGCTTTCTCCTTCCGAAGGGACGGTTTAAATGCATAATATTTTTGTTCATTCAATGAATGCTTTCCAGTTTCACCGGCCTTTTGTAGTTCTTCATAAGTGGATTCGACATTATTGAATACATCTAAATTTTGGTTTGACTTTACTACTTCTTGGCTCATAAAATAAATATCAATTTGTGTTGGAGTTAATGCAGTTAAAAGAACAAGTACATCATCTTCTAAAATAGTTGCTTGCATTGCATACGATTTTTCAATTGCAGTATTCAAAATCAAAACATCTGCATATGCTGTTACAATTCCAAATGATGTGCGCTTCGGCATATGCTTGAGTTAGCAATTGAATAATCTGTTCTTTATTAAATGCATTTAATATGAATTTTTGCTGATTTATAGTAACTTCAGTGACGTTCTGTATTTTAAAATCTGGAGAAGAGCATTTCTGCGTCGCAGCTCATAGACTCTTTAGTGCTAGTGTTATCATTACAACCATCAAAAACAATAACACAAGATCAATTATCTCTGTATCCCTTAATGTAGCTTCGTCTGCAATTTTAAATTCATCGTAAAGATCAGATTTTGCAGTTTTACGCATTTCACCTTTCTTAATAAGGGACATATAACTTTTTTCCAAGACTTTCGGCCAAAACCAAAAAAACGAAAATCTTCTTTCTTTGTTAAGATATCAGATATTGTACTTAAAATTGAAAAAAACAAAAAGATATTAAGCAACATTGCAAAAATATTGCAGAAATATCGAAAAATATCCATTTTGGGAGCGAAACACAAAAATTGGGGTTTCCCATTGTGGAAAATCGGTAGACTTTAATACCTCTTATTGAGAGCCCTAAAAGGAAGATCTCTGCCCATTATTATCCTTTAACTAACAAAATTGCAGAAAAATCCAAAAACACCCATTTTGAGGGCTAAAACCCCCTAAAAAGTGGGCTTCCTTGGGTAGAAAATTGGTAGACTTTATAACTTTAAGAACCCTCTCTGCCAATTTTCAGCATGTATCTAATTTTTTCCTCTATTTCGGTTTTTCGGCTTCATTTACCTGTACTACCTTAAATTTTTGTAATTTTTGCATTTTATGAATTTTCTCAATTTACGTTTTATTTACATAATAGTAGTAGTAGAAAAAGTGTTCAATTTTTCATAAATTCCGAATTTTTAACTACATTTAAAAATTTGCAAACATCAAAGTCAAAAACTGCAGATATTTTTGTCAAAACTGCAAACTTATTGTATTTCTATTAAAATGAAAAGGGCAATCATTTTGAAACTGAAAGTGTCCAATCCAAAAATTAAAGAAAAATAGCAATTTTTTTTAGAAATTAAGGCTATACAAAAATGGCATGACTGAACGGAAAAAATGTAGAATATTTACCCTAAAATTAAAGATAAAATTTCAGAAAGTGGACAAACTAGAGACAAACCATAACAATTGTAATAAAAAATGAAAAATTACAACAATCGTTAAAACGTACGTTTTAATTCTAAGTGAAAAATTCTATAATTTCGAAAAATATGAAAAACGAAAATTTCAAAAATAACAAAAATATTTTATTGTTGCAAAAATTAACCTCAGTATTGAAAAAAAATTGTAAAAATGCAAAAACTATAGTGGAACCTCATTAATTGCAAGCGACTGCAAAAAATCTTCGAGTTACGGAAAATTCGAGTAAAGGAGGTTAACGCTTTGGTTATGCTTTTATTGGTAAAAGTATAAGCAAAAGCATTCTTAATGAAAACTGAGAACAAAAGGAGTTCAAATTTTAGTTCCGCGCAAAAGCGGTATAAGTTTTCATTAAGAGCAAAAGCGGAATAAAAAGTTAAACCGCTTTTCCTCTCGGTTTTTTGATACACCGTTCTTGCGCTGAAGTATAGTTATACCATTTTTACTCTAAGAACACGAAGATATTCCTGTTTTGCGCTAAAAAAATTACCGAACCGTTTTCGCTCTCTTTGTTATTTTAGCCCACTTTTGCTCCGAGGGTGTCATATTTAAAGCCATGTAAAATAAATCTTTCCCTAAACCCATGTCTCAACGAACAAGAACATCGAAGCAGCAAAGACTGTTCAACTAATTCAAATTATATAGTTTTACGTGCGAGAGTCGATTCTGCTAGTCCGGGCAAATGTTCGTCTCCTGATGTATGGAACTAGAATCGGATTGACGCTTAGTACTTTCCTGGCGCACCAGCTGAAGACAAAATCACATGGTTGCTGCAGTCGTCTTGACAGAGTACCTTCTGTTTCACATCGTGGTAATAGGTTAAAGGAAAACATCGTCTGTGTAACATTGAGCGAAAAAGTTTTGCCCTTGACTAGCTCTACGGGTTTATCTACAACAAGACACCACAGAAGTGGAGATAAGGCTCCTCCCTGTAGACATCCTTTTGCTAAAGTGTTCTTCAGAGAGGCCTCAATATGAGGGATCCTTAGTTCGCGAGTCGATCCAGTCATTGAACATCCTACTTAGACCTTGTGTACTTATGGAAGCTGTACTCATCGTGAGTTTTGACCAACGCCTTATATTTGCATGCATCTAGAATTCAATTGTTTCAATAACTACATCCAAACGATTATTTACGGCATCGAACAACGATAATGGCTTGATTTCAACAATATTTCAGGCCATATTTATAGTATAGGATTTATACTACAAGAGAAGTTTCCAAATCCCTTAATTTCTCAAATAGGTTACGTGAATTGGCCACCGAAATCTTGTCATTTAACGCTATGCGACTTATTCTTTTTGGATTACGTCGACGGAACTTTCTAAGCAAATAGTAGTATAGCAACAGGGTTCTGAACCAGTGATATCGTCGGTTGTAGGCTCCGGTGTGAGTTTTATTCGGGACAAGAACCTGTATGGTGAACTTTTTGTGGTAAGCTTTGGCTTTGAGTGTCACCTTTGGGAAACTAGTACATTCACAAAATTTCCACAACAACCGATACCTTGTCTAGCTCACCCGGGTGCTATTTAAGATATCGACTTTGCAAAATCAGTTATAAAATTTTTGTTTCGATTTTTGTTAAATTCGTTGTTTTCGTACAAATTTCTTCTCTTTGGTGTGAACTTCTACAACATCCAGGAGCTTCTTATTAATCTATCCTGAACTCTTTTCCTTTCCTAAGCTTACTGCAAGACATTGAACCATGACGATTACGACATGACGGACTGGTGCTAAAAAGGGTGACCCCTAAGCTTAAACTTTAACATAAAAAATTAAATGAAACATTCATGAAGGTATTGGTGAAATAAGCCACGAAATGTATGAAAACTGTTATGAAAAATCCATAATGTTGTCAAAAGGATCGTCATTTTCAAAAAAAAAAACACGTGACGTCCAGTTAGATATCCTGGTCAAATAAACCTGGGTGCAAGGGTCTACTTTAAAATATAAATAGATTTACAGGAATTCCTACTTTTAGTAGAGGGAAATTGTCATATGATAGTGATGTAGTTGGGAAGTTGGATTTTTTTGTTTTTTTTCTTTACATATGTTAAGATAAAGCGAGAAAAAAATTTCTGCAAAATCGGTCCTGTGATGTACGAGAAAATTGCATAAATGAGAAAATTGATGCATTTTGAGTTGAGTTAAAAATGAATCCTAACCTCAAAAAACCAAAATGTATGAAATTTTGTTTTATTTTACAGATTTTGATAAAAATTGGAGAAAATATGTAATTTAATGCTATAAATACGTGGTTGAAGTTTCTGAAGGACTTTGAAAAAAGTAAAAAATTTCAATTTTCAATTTTTTGCCTTTTGCCAACTATAAAAAAAGGCAAAAAATTAAAAACTTGATTTTTTTTACTTTTTCCAAAGTCCTAAAAAAAATAGACATTTTAAATAAAGTAACGAAGTTATTGCGTATGCTCACAAGAAAGTACATACACAATTTAAAAAAAATATTTTACCGTACGATGGGCTGAGGGTTAGCAACCCGCTCCCATAAAACACATAATTGCTACGAATCGGCAAACAATATGCCTCGGAACCGGATGGACAACTGCGCAAAACAGAGTCCGCTGGAGGGCAACTGTTTCCGCCCTATGTCCCATGAGGGATTAAAGGAGCAATTAAGTTAAGTTAAGTACGATGATTTGACATAAAATGGCGGCAATTTTAAATTTTTTTCGAAAAGGGTCAATTGTTGCCGTAAAAATCGAAAGTTGTAATTTCAACCACGTATTTATAGCATCAAAATACACCAATTTTCTCCAATGTTTATCAAAATCCGACTATTTTCCCGTTATATATTTAATTTTTAGTAAAATAAAACAAAATTTCATACATTTTGGTTTTTTGAGGTTAGGATTCATTCTTAAAGTATTTATACCAAATCAGTTCGATAGTCTATTCATTCACGAGTATTTTCCAATTTTTTTTATTTTTCTACGACCAACAGAACTGGAGAAATTAAAAAAATAGTGTAGCAATGCACTCAATATGCATCAAAAATGGACATTTATGCAATTTTCTCGTGCAGCACAGGACCAATTTTGCACAAAATTTTTTTTCGCTTTATCTTAACATATGTAAAGAAAAAAAAACAAAAAAATCCAACTTCGCAACTACATCATAACTTCGCTTTTTTTGTTTAATTTCCCTCTACTATTTGTTCGTGTTTTATTTAAAAACAATTTCCTATGTCATGTAAGGATGTATTGTAGTTTCATAAACTAATTGAATTGGATTGAAAAAGAATCGAAGTCTACTATAATCTGGTTTATTACTGAGGCAGATGATATACGGCTCAATTGTATTGACTCAATTCCTACGTCAATTGTCCGTTGATAGGCAAGGCGAGGGTGATCACTCCCGCAAGCTTCACTCCGATCCCCTTCAGTAGGTAGTGGAGATCTTTGGCGTGGGAAAAAACGCTACCATCTCATTAAGGTCATTTAAAAGTGTGTTAATTGCCTACTTAATGGCCTTTATTACATGTTAATGGGTAATTAACAACTAATAATGGATAATAACACCTTATTTACCTTGGTCACAAACCAGTCAAACTGTTTTTTTTCACGCCAAAGTGCCCCAGTACCTAATCCCTTCCTTGGCCTGGTTGACAGTTAAAATTGATCAATGCATACACTTATGTATCATGGGGCTTAAAGTAATTTTATTAAATTCAATTTTCAAATGGAAATGAGCGGACATTAACTCTAATTCAACTATCCTATCATCAAATTTCTCTAATCTCACATTTTTTAATAAAAGAACAGAATATTAACATAAATTTAATCCTTAAAACCCCCGTAACTTATTAAATGCATTTCAAAATATCATTTTTTACGTAAAAATATAATCTCCCCGCTCGAAAAAACAAAAATTTGATCCCCATATAAATCATAGCATGGGGCTGGGGCTTAACCACAAAAAAAGTAACGATTTTAAGGTTCAATTTCAACAAGTAATTCCCATATTAAAACAAATCATCTTCATCCACCCTAATGACATTCACGTAACCAAAAACCGTCCATCTGTTTCCCCCCGACTTAATCCGGCTAGCAAATAATCGAGCATTAATCTGAACCCAATTAATTTGCCCAAAAATAAAAAAAAAACAAAAAGGGAACGGAAAAAAATACTTTTTCACCCTGCATAGCTGAGCCCTGACCTCATTGTAAATTTATCCCTTAAACTTTTTAAACCATGCGAATATCTTATCATTATGCCGGATACGCAATAGAATCCTTACTTAAAGCCATATCCTTGGGGATTTTGTTGCCAGCCCAAAAATAAAAGTCATTCCTTGGAAATCCGACTTTTTAATTTCTTCAGAGGGTGACACGATAAAAGTTTTGTCATTCTTTCTGGCGGATACCAGACCAGATGAAGGAGCCATTCGCCCCCGCCCCTCCATCCCTCGACCCTTGCGGGATAACAGTAGGAGATTTGAGAGGGTAGCGGGGGTGGTTTGAGGAGGGGCGGATATTTTTTTGCAATTCATTTTAAATCGACCCCTCCTAAAGATCACCAGAGTTGAACAATACTACAAAAGAGTTGAGAAGTACATTTTAGATTTGGGTACAACTTTTCGATTTAGAAGAAAGCCTCGTCCCCGGACAGATGAAAAAGCATTCCGTATCCGGGACAGGTCCTCCCCATTGCATTGGGTTTTCGCACTGAATCTACATTACGCCCCAGGGACATCATTGATTTTGTGTCCTGTCTAGTTGCACTTCTTTTCAGATGTTGCTGTGTGACTATCAATACAGAAAGGAGTTTCACTTTGTAAAAAGATTCCGTTTTTTCAAAAAAAAAATAAAAAATAAAAATAAAATAAATAAAAAGTCCTTTTTGAGGAAACGGATAGCTGATTCTGACCATGAGATAAACGAACATCAAATCAACTTTTTTTTCAACTACACACACACATAAAAGAAACTGCAAAGTTTCTGGAAGCAAGAAGCAAAAAAAGGACATAGGGAGACTTTATATGTTGAAATGCTTCGAAGTGTAAAGAAGGAAGGCAGAATGCTCTCTTTTGTGTTAAACACTTTTAATAAACACTGCGGCTGCTGGAATTATTATTATCTCCTATTTTTATGCAAAGTTTTTAAAATTTTAATAAAAGAATTTGTATTATTGTAAGTTCAGCATGCGATGTATGTATAGCAATTTCCTGTGCGCTTAATTCATTTTAGAATGAAGTCGATCAACCTCACGACACGTGCGTATTCCATTAATAGTTATGTTTGCTTCTTTAAGCTGTTTAAACGAGCTTAGGCTACTTGGTAGGTTGACTAGAAAATTCTGAAATGTTTTGACAGAAACAACGAAAAAACTACTTTTAATTAAGCTTAAACAAACACATGAATCAACATTCTCGATTTTCAATGGCTGTAGGTAAATCATATAATCAATGAATAAAAAATCATTTAATAATCTTCACAGGATTTTCATTTTCTCTTTACCAATTCGCCGATCTCGGTAGCCTTCAGGTTAACCAGCCCGACTACCATCCCAGAGGTCTGTGGTTCGATTCCACACCATGGTCTTTCCACTTGTCCCACCTCCATTACATTTTCTACTTGTCTTCCCTGCAAGCATAAATTGCAAGGATCACCATTCGTTCACTGAAGTCAACGTTCTGTCGCCATAGCATTATATGGGAGCTGATGGAATAAAACCGCAACCGTGACAGTTCTTAACTTCTCAGCTCAGGATTCGTCCTTTGTACCACGGGTTCGTTATGCTGTTGGTCACGTTATGGGGCAAAGTCTAGCAGAAAACTAAGTTCGAGGAATAGAGCAGGTTTCAGATTACGAGGGGCCAGGAAGGTGTGTTTCTTAAATCTTAAGATTTCCATTCGTTTCTACTAGGCAAAGTCCATCAACGATTCCAGGGAAATCTACAATGACAAGATCTACGAGCGGTATTGCGACATATGTATATGACGTGTAAGCTCTCGGTATGTTCTAGTGGGCGCGTCGTCTGGCTCATGCGAGGAAAAAGTCTTTTGGGGTAGAGTTTATCGGATGCCACAGCGCAGTAAGCCAAACCCCTCTGAAAGAATAGCGTAGACGAGGAATCTAGAGTTAGACATCGACTCAAAATAGGTACGAGTGGAGGCAGTACATAATTTCGAGAGGCCAGAGCCGGATCTCAGGGCTCGAGTCGTTTATGTTAGCAGGGGCGGCGCAGCATAATCATTGTGGGTGGGGAGCACGTGAACAGTTAACGTTAAAATGTATAAAATTAATCGGTCAATTTATTTACCAGCTATAGATTGAGTTATGTGGTTTTAAATTCTTTTGTTATGAGGCTATGCCCGACTATAATTTCGAGGTAAGGGGAACATATAAGGCCCCTATGAGCTTAGACCCACTGCCTCATGTGGACCCCGTGTGGATTACCCTATAACGCCCACACAGGGCATCTAATGCCTTTCCTCATTCGCGCCTCGTCATAAGCAATGCCCCATTTCACCTTTGAGGAAAAACCATTGCTACCCAATTCCGAGTGGACTTTGAGAATTTCGGTGTGGATAAGTGAGTAATAACTGTTCCCGTGTCGAAAGGTTTATATTTTTAAACGCGAGTGTGGTTTTATCAATACGGCCCCCAACTGAGTACTAATCACATCCAATGCTGCTCGACCTCTGTAATCGAACTAGAACCGTGCTATTGAGTAGGCTAAATGATACCCTTCACGGTCACCAACAAAATCCCCTGAGAACCAATCCAAGAACAAAAACTAAAGCTTTGTTGGAGTTAAACTAAAGCTTAAGGGTATTTCTTTAAAACCCTTCGGTGGGCACGCAAACGTCGCACTCAATAGTGGGCGCACTGCGGCTTTTTACCGCAATTCTAAATTGTACTTTTTTACTCTAAGACAAGTTAGTATGAGAATTAAATAGACTGGTTAAAGTGTTTTAAATTTTATTTATTATTATTATACACAAAAACATAATACTTAGGCATCGACGTCCATATCTTGGCCTTGGTCGCCGTGGCACCTGACACATGTTGTCTCTTGACGTCCCTCTTACAGACGTTATTTCTGCATCTCTGGCACACCATATTTTGATCTGTTATTCTTATGCCGTCCGCAAATATGGCATAAAATCATAAAACTAAAAAAATTAACACCTACATGACTGGGCGCGCACTCGGGCAAATAACTGTAGACACGTCAGTCTCTTTTCAAAGCACCACAGCTATTGAAGCGTTATACATATGATTTATCCGTATGTCGGAAATACTGCCATCTATCATTTTGATTGCCCCATTTCATTTGTAATTAGGTTTGTCTCATAGGGCCTAGGGCGGTCCTTATTTTCAACCTTTTCGATTTTTTTGCAAGGTACATCCTCAAAATATTCTACTCGATGAAAAACGGGAAAATGTGAAGTTTGGCGCAAAACCGAAGATATTTAGAGGTCGCTACCGGCGGTCAAAGTTTCGAAAAATGTGATTGTATTTTTTCCGGTTTACCCACCCCTGAAATATATTATCCAACCCTGACCCTCAAAATGACCCTGACCCTTTCCAACAAGCCAAATTTAAAAAAAACGGTTCACAAATAAGGAAGTCATGGCCAAAAAACCAAACATTTTAATATCAAATAAGAATATTAAATATTCTTATAGATATTAAAATGTTTGGTTTTCTATAATATAATTGGCCATAACTTCCTTATAGTCGGAGAGCCAGAGCCGAGATTTTAACTTCATCCGTAATATGGACAAACTTTACGGTAATATCTTCCGAAGGTAAGGGTGATAACGATCCTACGCAGGCGGACAGCTCAATAGGGGCGGAGGCTAGAAATAATGGGTCAAAGTAACCCCTTTTTTTTTTAAATTAACCTCATCGATATAGTGCACGAAAATTTGCAGAAAACATAGATCAAAATAAACTAAATCCAATTCCAAATGGGCGGACACGTAAGTTGGGGCAAAACGGGTGGCGGACAGGGGTGAAGTACCCCTAAATTTATGAAAGAAAACGTCATCAGTAATATGTCCGCCATTTACACTACCCAATTGTGTACATTTAAGACACAATATGCCAAAAGGGCGGACAGCTAAGTAGAGGCGATCAGCTGTAAAACGAGGTTACATGAGGTACTTAAAGAACTAAACTTTCAATGAACGAAATATAAAAAATTTTTTTTAACTACGTGCCAGTCGATACACCCCACTGATAATGGCACCTTTTACTAATTTGGGTAAGGCGAACTCAATAAAAATAAAACCAACCCTCTAACTTGATCGGAAACTACCCCAGGACCACCCTTATTACTAAAATTGAGTGCTTCGCACTTGCTTATGCAAATAACCCCCCACATTTTGGAAGACGCATCATCAGTAATATGTCCGCCATTTGCACTACCGTATTGTGCGCCATTTAAGACACAATATGCCAAAATGGCGGACAGCTAAGTAGAGGCTATAAGCTATAAAACGAGGCTGTTTGAGCTGCGCATCCGAACACGTTATTGCGTATCGCAGGCGGAGGCGTTTATACATTACTACAATATTATTAATGTGTGTATTAATTAATAATAGTTATTAGTGCGTAATAAGTACCTTGCAAAAAAATTATTTATAAAAATCAAGATGGGTAAAATATTAAAAAAAATTTTAAGTGTAGTTTTGTAAATTTTTTTATTAAAATTAAGATATAGAAATGCCAAGTTAATTTAGAAGTTCCCTGGGCCTTCCAATCTGTCGCAGCTGAAGAAACGATTTTCTCATAGTCCTTAAATTTTTTTCTGTTTAATAATGTGAACAATTTGTAGTAAGAACGATCGTATCCACTCACATTATCAACTGTTTCGGGTAAAACAATATCACTGTATTTCAAATTACATATTACACGAATTTTTAATTTGTCTCTGCACGTTTTTAAAGTACTCTCGGTAAATTTTATAACTCCGGTTTTTTCGCTACAATTAATATTGAGAAAGCACGCGGCTTCAGCTGTTTGCTTTGCCATCTTGGCCACCGTTGCTCTAGTAAATCGTTGTAATATAACGACGTTCGGCAGTATTTCATATCCCTGTCTATTTCCCTTTCTTTCTCGGGCCACCTCCACGACGGCAAGGCTACGCTCCCCACACTTATAAGGTTGACATATTGGAAGGCCCAGGGAAATTTTAAATTGACTTGGCATTTTTATATCTTAATTTTAATAAAAATGTTTACAAAACTACACTTAACATTTTTTTTAAAGTTTTACCCATCTTGATTTTTATAAATAATATTTTTGCAAGGTAGTACAGTACAGATGTAATATTGATGCGCCAAAAATTCTTGGAAGGATGATTTTTCATAAATCGTTAATGGAGCATAAAAGAAGCTTAACTTTAAATTTGAGGGAAATTTCGAGTGGACGTTTTTTGGAAAACTCAAAAAGTTTTTGAAAAGCGTTTTTCTCTGAATCTACGCATTTTAGAGAAAAGTTGTTTAAACAAAAAAGGTAGAGGACATTGTTACCTACAATTTGTTTCATAGAGGTCAGGCTGTACAACTTCAAATACAGAAGCTAGGTGGCGCCAAAGTTTCCAAAAAAGTGTTTTTTCGGTTTTTGTCCCAGAAAAAATAGTTTTTTTTACAAAAGTGTAAATCAGTAAATTGTTCCTCTTAAAAATGCCTACAACATTTATTTAAACTTTTTTTCCCTCCGACTTATCGTTCCAAAGTTATAGGCAGTAAATGCTACGCTGCGTAGTTAACGGTGCTATTGTTACTAAGAAGCGTCCATTTTTCAGTTGGTATGCATACATAACGACATAATTAATTTTATAATTTTATAATTTTTTTACTAATACACCATTCTATTTTATTATTTCTGTTGTGTCAAAAAAAAATATATCATACGCATTGCCCACAGCTTGTCTCAAAAATCTGTTAGTATTGATCACAATAATACATTGTTCATTGGAGTTGAACTTTAAAACAATAATAATTATTAAGAGTTGTTGTTAATCAGTTTAAACAATCATAGCTCATTCAATGGCAACGTACCAATTATAACTGTACTCAAATTAACCTGTGTGCCGTCTTCAGAGCACAATTCTCACACTTCAGCACGCTATAACTTTGGAACGGTAAGTCGGAGGGAAAAAAGTTTAAATAAATGTTGTAGGCATTTTTAAGAGGAACAATTTACTGATTTACACTTTTGTAAAAAAACCATTTTTTCTGGGACAAAAACCGAAAAAACACTTTTTTGGAAACTTTGGCGCCACCTAGCTTCTGTATTTGAAGTTGTATAGCCTGACCTCTATGAAACAAATTGTAGGTAACAATATCCTCTACATTTTTTGTTTAAACAACTTTTCTCTAAAATGCGTAGATTCAGAAAAAAACGCTTTTCAAAAACTTTTTGAGTTTTCCAAAAAACGTCCACTCGAAATTTCCCTCAAATTTAAAGTTAAGCTTCTTTTATGCTCCATTAACGAATAATGAAAAATCATCCTTCCAAGAATTTTTGGGCGCATACCCCGATTTTCCAGTCCAGCTGTAATGTACTAGGTATTTATTGCGGACTAATAACTATTATTAATTAATACACACATTAATAATATTGTAGTAATGTATAAACGTATTTGAGAACGGCAATTATATTACTTACTCGCAGGTGTAGGACGCCTCCGCCTGCGATACGCAAAAACGTGTTCGGATACGCCGCTCAAACAGCCTCGTTTTACAACTTCGCCTCTACCTAGCTGTCCGCCATTTTGGTATGTCGTGTCCTAAATGGCGCACAATACGGTAGTGCAAATGGCGGACATATTACTGATGATGCGTCTTCCAAAATGTCGGGGGTTATTTGCATAAGCAAGTGCGAAGCACTCAATTTTAGTGATAAGGGTTGTCCTGGGGTAGTTTCCGATCAAGTTAGAGGGTTGGTTTTATTTTTATTGAGTTCGCCTTACCCAAATTAGTAAAAGGTGCCATTATCAGTGGGGTGTGGTGTATCGACTGGCACGTAGTTAAAAAAAATTTTTTATATTTCGTTCATTGAAAGTTTAGTTCTTTAAGTACCTCATGTAACATCGTTTTACAGCTGATCGCCTCTACTTAGCTGCCCGCCCTTTTGGCATATTGTGTCTTAAATGTACACAATTGGGTAGTGTAAATGGCGGACATATTACTGATGACGTTTTCTTTCATAAATTTAGGGGTACTTCACCCCTGTCCGCCACCCGTTTTGCCCCAACTTACGTGTCCGCCCATTTGGAATTGGATTTAGTTTATTTTGATCTATGTTTTCTGCAAATTTTCGTGCACTATATCGATGAGGTTAATTTAAAAAAAAAGGGGTTACTTTGACCCATTATTTCTAGCCTCCGCCCCTATTGAGCTGTCCGCCTGCGTAGGATCGTTATCACACTTACCTTCGGATGATATTACCGTAAAGTTTGTCCATATTACGGATGAAGTTAAAATCTCGGCTCTGGCTCTTAGACTATTATTTGCCAACCGTTTTTTTAAATTTTGCTTGTTGGAAAGGGTCAGGGTCATTTTGAGGGTCAGGGATGGATAATATATTTCAGGGGTGGGTAAACCGGGAAAATTACAATCACATTTTTCGAAACTGATAAGACATCCTCATCGACGAATTCTTTTGTACGCTGTTCATGAGGAAATGCCTCTCATTGTGGTGCTCCTGAGGAAATGCCCCTGTCAGTATGCCCGTCATTTGCGACATGGTGTGCTCATGAGGAACCTACGGGGCATCATTTTTTCGGCATGCTCCTGAGGAAATCCCCTTTTTATATGTTAGTCGGGTGGGGTTTAAATAGCTTAGGCTACACAGTTATAAGTTCTTAATAGCTCTACTATATATAATATATTTAGTTTTCGTATAAAAAGCTTTTCTTGGGTGCGGCCCTTCGACCACGTAACTTCGTCTCCAGCAACCGAGACGGCCCTACAACGTTCTGGGATGATCCCTTTCTTGTAGAATGATCCCAGAACCGTTTTATCGGGATTCACACTGAGTCTTAAATCCTCTTTTTCAGACATTCTTTTGATTTGATACCCTCTCGAGGCTTTTCAGAATGGGCGCCAAATAGGAAAAAGTACGCTAACACGAAATTAACTGATCCAGTTGTGAAAAGTGCTGCCTAGATTTCGTCTTTTTAGATTCCTTGCTATAATGTCAAAGGATGGGTATAGTGGACGGCTCCCTCGATATTAAAAAAGACAGTTCTGGAGTTCTCTAAGACCAGATCGTGAAATGCCGTCTTATTGAACTTCCCCTACTGATACACGTTGCTGAGAAGAGCAAAATTTCTGGCGCACAAGATAAGTACCTCTTATCTCGTTGGCGGCAACGGCAATACTCTCCATTGTATTCAAGGCGAATGCCGAAGAACTATCAGCATCAAGTATTAAGCATCAGTGTTATCAGAACACGCTGGTTTGGGTATAAATACGATATCTGTGTGGAGATATAACCAATTGCGAAGTAAGTCCTATCACAAGAATATATGACTAAGGGCGAAGGAAACCCTAAATATTTTGCAAAGGAATGTTTTCGTAGCAGCAGAATGAGAAAGATCCAGTTTGTCGTAGTGGACTTGTAAGGTTTAAATGACTGGATCGCCTGGCTGATATAGCTTAAAGGCCGGGACACACATATCCGTTCGATTTCCGTAAGACCGGTTCTACACGTTCAACTTTTCGTTCAACTCAACACTTTTTACAAGTTTTATATTAACTTCGTTCTCTGTTTGGGACAAATCTTATGATCGATTTTTCGACTACTTTCCGATATCCGGTGCTGCTCAAATTTGGCACAAACCTTTGGTTCTGAAGACAATAAGTGTGTTCGATGACTTCTTAAAAAGTTCAGAGCAGAGTAGAGCAGCTCAATTGGGAGCAGCTGCCAAATTGATGTCAGAGCAGAAAAAATCAGAAAATAGCAACAATCTCAAAAAAACACTTTTCTGCTCAACTTGGCTCTAATTTCCGTTTTTAGAGGTTAGATACGAATGACAATTTTAGAAGAAGAAATATATGCCAATAAAAACAACTGAACAATATCGAAATATTATTTTTATAAATATTAATGTTTAATTTTTAACATTTCCAAGTATTTTCTGAATAAATCATTCATAAATCAATTTTCCGATTTTTCTTGTTTTCGATTTTACAATTGTCAAAAAAAATAAGAAGAAGAATTTTGCTGCTCTGCCTGCTCCTGCAAATTTGGTGGAGCAGAAAAAGTGAGAATTCTCAACCAAGAACAGGCTCAAAAAACACAAAGGGGAGAAATTGTGAGCAGAAAAGAACTGTCACAAAGTCTTAATGAACGCAAATTGCTGATTTTTTCTGCTCCAGCTTAAGATGGAGCAGTCATCTAACACACCTAATGCAATATACTATTATGGTACATCCAATATTGGGACCACAAATGGCGGATTACCGTTTTCTTTGCAACCCCGCCGCAACATGGGTATCAAATGGAAGAGTATGTCGAGTAGTAGAATACAGCAAGCTATGTGACGTCATTTTAATTAAAACATGGCGGCTACTTCAAAATGCCGGATTACCTTTTTCTTTACAACCCCCGACATGGGTATAAAATGATAGAGAGTGACGAGTAGAATACAGTAAGCTATGTGACGTCATCTTAAATCCAATATGGCGGCCACCACAAAAAGGCGGATTACCTTTTTCTTTATAATCCCCTCCCCCCGCCTTTGGTATCAAATGAAAGAGTATGACGAGTAGAATAGAGTAAGCTATGTGGCGTCATTAATTTAATTTAATAATGGATTTAATATGGCGGCCACCACAAAATGGCGGATTACGTTTTTCTTTACAACCCCCCCCCACCATGGGTATCAAATGAAAGAGAATGACTAGTCGAATAAAGTAAGCTTTTAAATCTAATATGGCAGCCACCACAAAATGGGGCACTATCTTTTTCTGTACAACCTTTTTATATGGGTATCAAATGAAGGGTTATGATAAGTAGAATACGATTAGCTATGTATCGTCATTTCTAGTGAAAAAACAAAGCTTAAAATGAAAAGAGTGAAAAAAAATTAAAGAACATAAAATTAAAAATAAAAATAAAAAGAAACACTTCGTTACTTATGGAGGAGGCTTGCTTATCGGGTCACTCTCCGCTACTAAAGAACATTTTCGCGGGTCTTACACCGTTAAGAAAATCGAACCCTACAAGGATTTTGGGTCGCTTATCACGAAAATCGGGGTCCGGCGGTCCTAAAATATGGGCGTCACCCTTAAAATCGCAAAAACACCCCCTTTTAAGGGGTTTTCGCGATAATTACAATAATAATGAAAATGCACTTTTTTTCAATATTTATTTGCGAAGGTGGTTGATTTATACTAAATCAAGCTAAACTTTATGATAAGGGATGACCCTAAAGGGTTAAAACCACCCCTAAATCGACTCAAAATAAAAAAAATTTTAAAAAGTTTTTTTTTTTCAAATTTATGCTTCAAATTCGATTGTATGCGTATTGTCAGGCAAAATAAATTATTTTCAAGCCTTAAGGGGGTAAAACTACCCCTAGATAAAAGTTAAATTTGAAAAAAAATTAAATTTTTTTTTTGCAGTGAAATTTAATTTTTGATGAAATATTATTAAAACATTTTGATGAAATATTATTAAAAACACTTTTTAAAGGGGGTGGCGTCGGTGGGCGTGTGGCCGAAGGGGCGCAGTTGTTTTTGTACTACTGGCAGCCCTGCAGAATCAACGTTTTTTTGCATGAATAGTTGTGCGTGTTCTTAAAGCTCCGGAAGTTACTTCATCTTCCGTTAAGATATGATTTGTTCCACTATAGGGCAGCACCTGATATTCCAAATTATAATAGTTTTGCAATTAAAATAATCGATTTTTTAATAATTTTGTAATCCTTTTTTTATTTTTTTTATTTTAAGTGCCTTGCTTGGCAATAAATAATTAAATAAAATGTGGCGGTCTACTCGATCAAAGGCTTTACCAAAGTCCGTATAGACAGCATTTTTGACTGCTTTCTATACTATAGAGGAGTTTAAGACTACATAGGCTTTTCGTGCAACACGCCAAATACTTCAGAGTGACGCTAGTTGCCAAGCTCAACTCCAATCACCACATCGATACTCTGTATCATATTAACCTTAACTAAGTAAATATCACATTACAGAAAAACGGACTTACGTTACTTATACACATAATCACATAAATCCCTTTCACCTAATTATATTTTTCGATATCATTTCAATAGATCTCTCTGATTACGTCGCATTTTACCTATGAGTGTCCAGTAATCAGGTGTTTCCAATTGATTATTTCTTTTAATGATGTCATTAATTTTGTATACAGGTATGTGCAGCAAAGTGCTGTGGTAGCTAATGCGCTCCATCACGGTAAAGTGTTGATTTTATGATTTCCATTAGAGTAATTGATAAAATTTGTTTTCCAAGCTCCTAATGCCTTCTGTTCTGCTCAATGTACTTTAAAATAATCAGTGGTCGATTGAAATTAATCATTATTCAATTTTCATAATGAAGCTTGGTGTGTTGATACAATTTACTGCCAAATTATGATGGCGAGACCCAGTGCCGGAAATAATTCTGAATTTTACCATGAAAGTGATTGTAATTGAAGTAAGAGAAAAGAAAGTACGCTTTATCAGACCCAAAATATCGTGTGCTTTCTAGATGCTTGCGTTATCTAAAATTAAACATTCATTCACATTCATTAGTTGGAGTTTTTTTATATGCACAAAGAGTTGGATTGTTAATGCAGTAGTTTCATTTAAAAACATACTCTGAATACTCAAATGGATCTCTATTAAACACAAAACATTCCCTCTTTTCTAAGGACCCATGAATTGCTGTTAATGTTTCGAAGATACACAATTTGGGTAATCAGTAATAATGGTCTCATTCCAATGTGCTCTATATAACGTCGTATATCTCAATACACAAAACCCACTACTTAACATACTTTATGAGTAGCAGGTGTTTTGGAAAGATCTTCTGCCAATAAAACGTCCTACACCAATGCCACTATTAAAATCTTTCATTCTATTCATCCGACAATGGCTTGGTTAGTATCATCGACTCTTAGCGCAGAACACCCTGTAATTCAATTTTAATAAATCTATTTCAAAAGAGAAAAGAACTTCAAATCATACTTTCTTACTTAACCTAATTATTGAGAATTTTCATTTAATATTAAAACTCATACAATACCAAAACCTCTAAGAGCGTATTCCATGGTCATAAAATAAGGTTGCCCCCCCTCCACATCCCCTTCTCTATGCTCTAATTAAACTCCTTTAAAGGCCCCCCGTCCAATAACCCAAAGAAACAGGCGAGATAGTAAAAAGAAGGCTCTAAATAATTCCTTAATTTTGCTCATCCTGCTCCAATGAGTGGCTGTAGAACGCTTTTAATTGGTTTACTTTATTGGCGTTTATGTTCACACACAAAGAAAACTGCTTGTAAGAAGATTCACGCCAATTTCTTTTGTCTGCAGTCCTTAATGCTACTAATTAAAGAACGAAAAAGCCAAAAGCACATAATCTCTTAATTGGAAGCTTCCCATCTTCTCGGTCGCTTATTGGTTCTATGGCTTGGCAATTTTATTTGCTATGGAATTTCCTCAAAGCGTGAGCCAAGCTACTTTGAGGGAGATATTAAAACCTAAGATGAGTCTGTTGTCACGTTCGATACCATTAAAAGGTTTTATAATATTCTGTAAATAATTATATGCGGAAAATGTTTCTTCTTCCTCTATGTACGCATATTTTTTTTCCTTCTAAACCCCCTAAATTACTTACTATTTGCTATATTAGTTAAATCAGTACAAAACGAGTACTAACTAAAACACCTCTTGTCTCTTCAAACTAGCGTTCGACATGACGGTTGGTACCATAGACAGCTATTGCTGCCTACAATTTTTTTTGCAAAGATGTCTAAAAGTCTCCCTTTACTACAAACAACACAAAGACACAGATTCCAAACCGAGGAAGTAACATATTCTCTGTGATATTCTCACAGATACTCCTATAAGGTAAGTCATTGTTGCATTGGGTTCGATTCTCATACAGCAATGATCAGAGCAGTGTCTTTTAACTTTCCGGCTCTAATTATTATTTTTGTTCATTCAATTGATATCTGAAGTCGAGCAGCAGTTACAGCGGTTTACAAAAGTTCATTATAATTCGTAATATGCAATGTTGGTCCCTTATCTATGCTCTCAGTTGTAGTGGCCCAAGAATTCTTACTTCTATGTCTACAATAAGTACAAAAACATCTCTTCTTAGCTATTTAGTTTAGAAAAGTTACTCAGTAGGTACTGGGACACTTGAACCTGGGAATCACGGGACGTGACAGTGGGCGATGTAATAGGTGGTAATCATCTCGGCGTGAGAACATCAGGTTGAGAAAAGCCTGCAAATCCACCATCAGGCAAATTAAATCATCATTTAATAAAAGATTAAGAGGTAAGCTGGTAAACTCCACTGCCGGCAGGAAAAACTTCTGGTCCTTGGTAACATCCATTAGGAAAAATTTCACTATATCCACGACTCCTTCTTTCATTCACAATAGGAAGGTGCTAACAGAAAGCAAATCCAAGGCGGACTTATTCGCATCTAGCCTCTACTTCTTCGTTACCTGATATTGCCGTGCCACCCCTCCGTCGAGTGTTCCTCTCACTCAATAGACAGAGTTTTCTTCGGGACTTGCTAAGTATATAAGTGTCCCAAATAGCTTGACTCCAACAAATCCACTGGACCTTGATCCTATGGTCCTTAAAAAATATGCATCGCCTTTGACTAAAACTCTACGCCCTTTAATACTTCTCCGGGAGTTTCAGCCTATACCGAAAAAAGGTGACTCTAGCGATCTTTCTAACTACCGCCCAATAGCAATCACTTTTATTCTCTCCAAAACTATGGAGACAATAATAAACAGGTAGCTTATGGCTTTAGATCGAAAAGATATACTGGCGAACTCGTTGCATGTCTAACAGAACACCTCCACCAAAGCATTCATCGATTTGGTGAATCTGGCCTGGTTGCTCTCGATATCTCCAAGGCCTTCGGTAGAATATGGCACAAAACTCTATTGACTAAACTCCAAGCTATTGGTATTGACTTTCTTCTAAAGAACTGGATTGAGAGTTTCCTTTCTGACCGTTCAATCAAGGTAGTATTGGATGGGATCAAATCTAATCCCACACCACCTCTGCATGTGTTCCCCAGGGCTCTTGTATCACCAGCTTTCTTCCTAGTTTTTATAAGCGACCTGCTCTCAATCCCGTCCAACTCATTTCAGAGCTTTGCTGACTGCAGTGCCCTGCGTTACTCGTACAGCTTCGGTGATGTCAGACCAGCACGTGTCAGACCATGTCTGCATGACCGTGAACTTATGTCCATTTCAATCAACAAGGATATAAAACTGATTCTAGATTGGGGCCTCAAGAAACGTGTTGAATTTAACGCATTAAAAACGAAGCACGGCCTAGTAAAAATGTGCCATGCGCTAACTGCAGGCGATTTCATTTTTACTCGGGCTGTCTTCTCTATCGAAACATGCTCCTCAATTCCTCATATTACAGTGGACGGTCTAGACCTAACGGCAGAACCACCTCTCAATGATAAAATTAACCGAAAATCTGCGTTGGAGTAATTATATATTTAAAATTGCAAAACAAGCTTCACAATGCTTGGGATTTCTCAAAAGATGCAATTTCTTCCTCCAGCCGTCGACCAGGGGCCGTATTTGGTTTCTCGAGTCGATATCGACTTCTGTCGATAAATAAAAATTGGCATTTGGCGACACGATATCGACAACCTTCTCGTCTCGATAAAGACGTTTGACGTTTATTAAAAGGCTCAATTTATGCATACAATAAACTTTTAACAGTGTCTTTTTTAATTAAATATACGTGGTTTGGTGCACTTGGAGTAATATGACACAATTTGATGGTTTTCTATGGCAGCGCTTATCTGTCGAATTGGTCGTAATGCCAAATATGAAACTTAGGGAAAATCGAGAAGCTTTTTTTGTCGAGTCGATCCATCGACTCGAGAAACCAAATACGGCCCTAGGTCTATAATCTACAAATCCTACATTCGTCCCCGCCTTGAATTCAACTCGTATATCTGAGCCGGGGCCTCGAGAACCGCATTAGCGCGTGGCTGGACAAGGTGCAAAGCGCTCTTCAACTTGCTGCTGGCGCCATTAGCTCCTCAATTGCCTTCTTAAGCCACCACAGGAATGTAGCGGCTCTAGTGAAACCCTACACAATGAGTCAGTCATAGTCATATCGATGCAAGGATAGGACGCTTTTTTTCCGTGCTCCGTGCTAACACCGTTTAGTTTTTTACCACTTCAATTACGTTCACAGTTAATTCTTGTATACTTATTCTCAGTTGGTATTTACTATTTTTTCACCTATAATGTCTGACAAAGTGAAACCTGTGGCCGGTAAAGTGTCTTCAAAAAAGAATTCTCAATTTCCATCTCCTGCTATGACCAGAGGTGCTGCTCGGTCGTCAGCTGAGAGTAAGCAAGAAGAAAATTCGGTTGAAGAGCTACTTGTCGCCCTTGAAGCCCGATTTTCTAAGAAAATTGATGATTTGTTTTCTTCATTTCGGCTTACCGAGTCAAAAATCAACGATTTTTGTAACTCCATGTTGACCTTCAATGAGCATCTCAGCTCTATTGATCACCGCCTAACGGAAGGACTAAAGTCCATCACTGAGCAAAACAAAAATCAGCTGGCCGATATCAACAAAAACATCGAGTCTCTGCATGCGAGAGTTTCTGCGTTGGAAGCAACGGATCACTCTGAAGACCTGCAAGTTATCAGTTCCCAGCTAACTGATAACACACGTCATGTGGATGACTTGAGGCGAACTCAGAGGCTTAGTCATTATTCGTGGCATTCCCACCAAGCCAGACGACGCCCCGCTGAATATTGTCACTAACCCTGCAACCATGGTTAATCACAATATCTCCAACTACACCGAAGCATTTCGGCTCAGCGCTGGTATGCGTGCGAAGAGTGGACCGATCATCGTCAAGTTCTCTGGGCAGCGTGAAGCAAAGGCGTTTATGCACGCCTTGAAGGTAAATAGCAAACTGAAATTTAAACTTTGCGAGCTGGATGGCTTTATTGCTGATTCCCCTGTGTACGTGAACGAAAGCCTTACTGCGACCAACAGCAATCTACTGCGGGAAGCTTTAAAACTTCGCAAGTTGGGCTTGCTACACTCTGTCTCCACTAGGGACGGCCTTGTCCGTGTCAGGATTAGAAAAGATGGTCGTTTTGTCACCGTGCGAGATGCCTCCCAAGTACCATGTCCATCTATTGAAGAACTGGAGTCACGTGCTTCTAGCGTTTAACAAGAACGATTTTAATTTGTCTCTTAAGTTTATTTATGTTTATTTTTGTTTTTTTTAAGATTTTAAGTTGTTTTTAAGTTTCTCCTGTTTTGTTTTTTTTCTAGTTCAATTTGTTTTTTTCTCTTTCTTTTCATTTGTACTATTAATGCTTTTGTTGCCTTTCATTTTGTTTTCATGCTCTAACCCTGCAAAACTTTTTAGGACTATTTGTATTTGTTCTTTCGTGCTTTTGCTTCTTGATTATGTTCGTTGTTCCGGGTCATTGCACTTAATCTATGCCATATAATTTCGGCTGCGAGGACCGGGTGAGAACGTTGCTCAAAATTTTTAGTTCGAGACATAGTGGCTTTAACGCTTGCCTATTAAATTCCCGAAGTATTCGTCCCAAAATTGGCGAATTGAATGAGCTTTTCATAAATTCCGGTGTACATGCAATTTTCATCAGCGAGAGTTGGCTCAACGATTCCATTCCCTCTTCTATTGTTTCCATTGAGGGGTACAAGTTATTTCGTAATGATCGACAGGGACGTGTTGGTGGAGGAGTCGCTATTTATCTGCGAGAGCACCTTAAATCAAAAACCGTTGGGTTCTCTAAACTCCCTGGGATTGAATTCATCTGTGTTGAAATTTCTAGTGCTTCTGATAAACTTCTTCTTGTCTGTGTCTATTCTCCGCCTGGCATCTTCAACCCCATTAATGCTGAAGAACTTAGCGAAGCTCTTGAGCACTTATCCGCTGCATATAAATACATCCTGGTAGGTGGTGACTTCAACGTCAACCTCTTAAGGAAATCTACCGTTCAAAATTCTTTTGTTCACACGATTCACTCCCTTGGCTTAGATGTAACGAATGTTCTCCCAACCTATTTCAATTGTAGTGCACCCTCCTTGCTCGACATGTTCCTCACTAATGATATCAACTCCATCACCTTTCAAAACCAAATCTCTCCCCCAGTTTCCTAGACCACGATCTTTTATTCGTTTGTCATCGCTTTTGTGTTGACCCTCCTTCCGCGGTTACTCTCAACTATCGTAATTTCTCCAGTATTGACCGAGAACGACTCGTCTAAAGATGCCTTTGTCTGCCTTGGGCTAACATCTTTTCTAAGACTGACGTCGACGACAAGATCGCTGCATTTGACACTATGTTCCTTGATCTGTTTGATGAGTGTGTACCTCTGCGAAGTAAAACCTTATCAGCTAGTTCTAAACCTTGGTTTACTGCGGAAATTAAATCCCTGATTGTTGAAAGGGAGTTTCTTTTCCACTGGGCCAAAAAAGTCAACAGTGATACTGCTAGAAGATCTTTTAAGCGTATTAGGAATATAGTTGTAGCTAAAATTAAGGAAGCAAAGAGGAATTTTTATGCTCGTAAGCTTGATCCTTCCCTCCCATTGAAAACGATATGGAATAATTTGCGCCAATTGGGTATTCATTCTAAAAAAAGAAGTCACCGCCCCCCACCTCTGTCCTGAAACCCTAAACCAACATTTCTTATCTCGCCATTTGGCGGACTTGCCTTATACCCCCATCACTTCCTCCTCTGATGGCTTCAGCTTCCGTTGTGTGGACTCCCTTGAAGTGCTCACTGCCCTGAATTCTGTTAAATCTAAAGCGACTGGTAGTGATAACATCTCGCCTAGGTTTCTAAATTTGCTCATCCCTTGTCTGTTGCCCGTCTTAACTCATATTTTCAACTCCTGCCTCACAGTATCTAGGTTTCCCTCGTCTTGGAAGCTTGCTTTAATTATACCTATACCCAAATGCCCATCTCCTGCTAGTCCTTCTGATTTCCGGCCTATCAGCATTCTCCCATTTCTGGCTAAGGTTCCTGAAAAGCTGATAGCTACTCAAGTCCTTGAGTATTGTGATCGACGTTGACTCATAAATGTGTGGAAATCTGGCTTTCGCAAGCACCACAGCTGCGAAACTGCGCTCCTCAAAGTTACAACTGATATCCGCAACTCTCTTGACGTTCACCACGCTTGCTGCCTATTGCTACTTGACTTCTCTAAAGCCTTTGATAGCGTCAACCACTCTCTGCTTTTGCAGAAACTCTCCTCTCGTGCCCATTTTTCTTCTTCTGCTATCAAACTCTTGCATAGCTTTTTAACCAACCGCTCTCAGAAAGTTATACTTGGTGGCTGTAGTTCCTCGATAGCTCCACTTTGTGCTGGCGTCCCTCAAGGTTCCATTCTGGGTCCTCTTTTATTCAGCATCTTTATCAACGATCTTCCTTCGGTAGTAAAACATTCTAAGATACATATGTACGCCGATGATGTGCAATTTTATATTTCTGCGCCCGGCGACCAAATTCAAAGATGTGTGGAGGAGCTTGCTGTTGATCTACGTCGTGTTTCTTCCTGGTCGACCTCAAACTTACTTCAGCTTAATCCTTCGAAGTCCCATTGCATCTTTTTCTCTCATTCTGCCACTGTTCGTTATTGCTTTAAATGGGGTTCCTCTAGTGAGTGTTGAGAAGGTAAGAAATCTAGGAGTTATCTTGAATACCAAAATGACCTGCTGCGATCATGTTAGCTCCATAATTCGTAAAACATATGGGCAACTGTCGAAACTTAGGTTCCATTGTAACTTGCTCAGTAGGACCGTCCGTATGTACTTAGTGAAGGCACTAATTTTACCTCTTCTAATGCATGGTCTTTCTATTTTCCTGCTCTAGACTCCTCCTGCGCCCGTAAACTTAAAATTGCCTTTAACGACTGTGTTCGATTTGTTTACAAATTACGCCGTTTTGACCATATCTCGCCCTATTCTAATTCCATTATGGGCTGCTCTTTTAGTGGCTATCGTGAATATAGACTTCTGCGTCTATTTCATGATATCCTCCAGCATCGTAAACCATCTTATCTCAATCAGTTTGTGCAGCTCACACAGTCATTTAGAAACAATAATGTGATTATTCCGCGTTTCCGAACTTTAATTGGTCAGCGTTCTTTCTTCGTCCACGCAGCTCTTTTATGGAATTCTCTCCCTGTGGAATTACAACGTGCCGATTCAGCGGGCATCTTCAGGAAGCATCTTTTTGATTTAATTTCGAATAGGACTGTTTAGAGCATGAATACTAAACTTAAATAATTGTTTTTAGTTTAATTTTTTTTTTCTTATTACTTTCTTTTACTGTAATTCTAATTTCCTTCTGTCAATTTTTTTTTATTTTTTTTTCTCTTAACTTTCTATATATTTTTTTTTCCTCTCCTTGTCATTATTGCTGTCTTCCAAATTTTTAATTAATGTACTATTATATAAGATTTTAATCTTTGTACATGTTGTCTCAAATAAATAAATAAATAAATAAATAAATAAATAAATAAATAAATAAATAAATAAATAAATGAGTGTTCCACCGAAATATATAACCTTCTGCCTCCTCGGCATTTTTTCCCACAACACCCCCCCGTCTGCCCTTATTTTGACGCCCACCTCAGTCTAGGAATTCGTTCATTACGAGAACAACTCGTCTGTAGAACAACCTCCCACAGTCAGTATTCCCGAACGTTGTATGAGTCCAGGAATTCAAACGGAAGGTTCATCGCTATCTCCTCATGCACCCCCAGACTCCCCTTAACCTTTCTTATCCTTTCTCTATCCTTCGAGCTAAGCTTACTACCATACATCTGACCATGACGTGAACGATGTGACGGATTGGTAGTACAAAGGATGACACCTGAGCTTAAACTTCCATATATAAATAAAAAATTACATGTCATTATCCCTTTGTTATCACTTATTAATTAAAAAATTGTACATGTAATTGTCACCGATTACTTCGCCACTTGCCACGACGCCTGGCTCCCACGCGCAAGTGTCCCAGTACTTACTACCCCCCGTACCTACTAAATTCAATCAACAGCGGAATTTAACACAGGAATCGTGTCGAATTCAATTCCTCAAGAACGAGGTACCATATTATTTCCCATAAAACGTGGCACACTTCCTAATCTGTGTCATTGAATCTTGTAGAACTAATTACTTACGATCTTAGGCGTAACATTTCCCCAGGAGCTGCGATGGAATGACCACTTATTCGAAATCGTCAAACAAGCTTAGGATTTCTTAAGAGATGCAAATTCTCTCTTCAGTCATCGGCTCTGCTAAACTAAACACATTATAAACATTCGGCCTCTCCTTGAATTAACAGAAAACAGTTCGTTTACAAGGATCAAGGTTTCGAAAACAACGTTGGCTTGGTTAAGCAGAGTATTGTAATCTGTTTCCGATCTTGAGTTAAAATCCATTAATTTTTACGATCAACTTAACGAACTCAATTCCAAAACACCAAATTTTAGACTGATTATTACCACAGATTCAAATGTACTTAATATAAAACAAAAATAATTTAAAAGCTCACGAGTTATAATCTAGATTTAAATCATCCACCTTCTGCTTATTCCCACAGTGCTTTACTAACCGCTCTCTGCCCAGATAGAGCATACGGTTGGCCTACAAAAAAGTGCCCAAAATCACATTACCTAATTTGGTATTAGGCCTAATTAATCTTATCTTAATACCAGCCCAACAGGGCCATATTCCCAATCCGCAGCTAATAATTATTAACTCTCCTGCCTAAATACCAGACACCAGGCCCCGAAAAATTCAAATCTTATTTGGTCTCCTGGCAAAAAGCACCTCCCCAAGGTCTAATAAAGTCATTCCAGGATGAAGTAAGTGATTACGCTATCAATTAAAGACGGAAATTCATGTTTCATTCATTACGAAAATTATCATAGACATTAAGAGGTGACCCGTCGCCCCATCGTCGTCGCTTCTAATAGGATCAGAAAATCACAACACAACAGGAATGATGGCTCTCAATCTGGGCTAATTTAACTCCTTTTTCTGGGGATTTTTATCCTTGACTGTTCCTCCTCCCATAACATTAAATCACAAACATTTTCCGAACGTTAAGGCATTACGTGTCTCCTTAAAGTCAAGTCGTCGTACTTAATAGGAAAGCACACTCGCACCCTTGTCTGTGTAGGTGTAAGTATATACAAAAATAATCATAAACTGGTATTCGGTAAAAAGGAGCGAGCACGAGGGTCCTTTTTGGTGCTTTGAATTAATTTGGAGTCACTTATTAACCCAAGTCATGCGTAGCTTTGTCAAAGTGAAAGTTATTTCGAAGCCATGGGGTTTTCCATATGAATGGTGGGAGCTTGTATATCCTTTATTTTTTTTTTTTGATAAAAGGATATGAAGAGCCCCAATGGCATAGACAGGCCTGAGCGAGACAGAAGGAGCACCACCAGCGCTCATCCATAGCCTAGGAAGTGCTGTGATGGATTTCCAAATGGAATAGGCAGGCTACTACTGCTCTCGGTCCTAAGCCAACGGTTGATTTATTGCCGAGTGGACTGGCACATCAGGCCAGTTGAGGATCCGAAATGTGATTAGCAATCGCTAGACTCTTACAAAGTTCCTGCCACATCCAGGAGCTTCAGAGAGTCCTGTTTATCCCGCCGGCTACGTAGGCCTCCTCACATGCTCGTACATAACTCTTATATCCAGCGCTGTTCAACCGTTGAAACGTCAAAGGAATTATCTATGCTCGATCTACATAAATGCGGAGGACCCGTTCCTCTTTCGTGTGCGGCTCTGCGGCGAGGATACAGGCGTCGCCATGCCAGAATCCAGGATTTCTGAATCATCCCCGAATCCAGACTGTTTCCTCCTTTCTGAAAAATTTTATTTGACAAAGTGAACATGATAAATGGGGATCTGCGTCGTCCCACCATGCCATGCATGATAACTGTATTAAAGGACGAAGCGTCGGGTGTCGCCGCGTTAAATTACCGTCTCCGGGATTATCAGGATTATATTGTTCACTTTTGATTCCTGGGTTGCTGCGGAGTTCCTTTGTCTGTGATGAGCCCCCCCCCGTTTATTGGCTTCCTGATGGCCTGAAAGCATGCACATCGGGAAATAAATTTACAAAAGGGCAATAATTTAGTGATTTTATGTTGTTCGCTGGTTGTGTGCTGTGTGATGCCTCTGTGAAAGCCTTCCGAACCGAACAGCACTTTCCATTTAGCCAATAATGCATTAGTGTTTGTTACAATGGAAAATATTTGCACTCAACCTCTTACATAACAATGGAAGAAGGACGACTCTGATCTGTTTACATTTTAAAGGATTTAGCAACTTGCTCATTCGATTTCTGCCATTTCTCGATAACTTTTACTCTGGCAGCTGTTGAAATTCGCTGTATTGATTAAGATTACTTATGCCACTGAAAGTGCTTTTGTGTTCTAGAAACTATTTCCTTACGTATCGAATATAGGTCATCAATAAAACAGACCTGATTTTGAAATTTCTTTAGATTTACATAATTTTCATTGAAGTTTTTTTTCACACTATCACTATTTTTAAAATTTATAATTTATTTATTCTGATCGATAAACCACACAATCTTAACAAGCATTCATTTTCTAAATTGTCAGTAAAATTTCAAAATATCACCAGTACTCTTTGCCTACATGACATACTCTTGCCAGGCTGAAGTCTCGCAGTACCTAATACGTCCCAGTACCTACTAAACTCAATCGACACGGGGGACCAGCTTCAACAATCTAGAAACCAATAAAGGTCATGCTCCTGGCAATCTTCCTCCTGGTCTTTTGCTCGAAACTATCATTTGGAACGTTTCCGTCTTTGTGGAAGAAATCCTACCTCAAACCGATCCGTAAGTCATGTGGAAAGCAGCTTGTTCCCAAGACCAGAGAAATGGAGAAAAATATTCAAGGCGATAATCAAGCTTGAGATCGGACGCTGCATTGCGACGGGAACAAAATAGTACAGTTCGATCTGTGGTGTTCCACAAGGATCTGTTCTGGGGCCTTTTTGTGGATCATTATCTACTGACTCTACTGCTCTCACAGGGTTAGGACGAGATCAGGCTCGCTGTAGTAGGTAGAAGATCCGATGAGATCGAGATATACCGTGTGCAAGTGATTTATTAGATAAAAATATAGCGCGTGTACCCAGTGCACGTGAAAGATGTGAAACATCTTTGGCGATCTTTATCTTTCTTTAAATTGAATAATTAGTAAGAACAAGTGCTAGTGGTACCTACTTTATTTTCTCTCTTACCAATAGTAGCACCACCTACATTACTATATACTAGTAATGAGCGATGTATAAAATATGTAATGTCGAGCTTCTGATTAACAGATACATAAATAGCTACCTACAATGACAAGTATTTTCCCATTCAGAGTTTTACACTCAGTAATACAAAATCACCAACAGGTGTCGTCACTGACTTATGCAGTTGAGTCCTCTCGGGGTTTGGCGTGATAATGTTCACCTTTCATGTTGATTATGATAGATTCCCACTCCTGCTTGGACGTTCGGTCATTTATATTTAACAACACAATTGAAGTTAGGTACACTAATATCCTCGACTTCATTTATCCAAGTCTCAGTAAGAATAACGATATTCGACTTTTTTATAACAATAACCGTAAGATCCTGACTTCAAAACTCTGGCAATTGAGAGTGTATATCGATAATCCATTTCTCTGACGCATAAAATCTAGCATTTGTTTGTCAATAGTTTCCAAACCATTTGTGGAGTCTTCGGAATTCGTCTCGTAAATGTACCATTGCCATTAATGCCCTTCGGCAATGATGAAAGGTCAGATCATTACTAAGTGTAGTAATCCATAGTCCTTGGATACTTGTTACACGTGACAAAGCCACATAAATTAATAGGGCTACGTAGACTAGTCATGATTACTATGTAGTAAAACCGACTTTTAAGAAGAGAGGGTGAAGGGGCGGGGTGAGTATGAGTTAAAAATCGGTTTTACTACATAGTAATCATGACTAGTCTACGTAGCCCCAATGATAGCAAACGCGCTTCCTTGAGAATTGTGTATCGTGGTAGCAAACTGCCTTTTCAAAATTTTAATTTATTCATACAAATATATGTATTACATATGTATTTAGTCTCTCGCTTAGATGAGGCTTATAAATCCAGCCAGAAGACTATAATTATCGATTTCGTTATTTCCGCTCCATAGGCTTTGGTAGCCGAATGGTTAAAATGTAGGATCAGCGCCAAGCGGGTCGTGTTGGAATCACCTTCGAAATATATATTACCCTTGTCCAAAAGTCAAAAATTCGTAATTATATCAAAATTTTGAATTTAAGAAAGACTTAAGTACATTGCATACAAATTTCAAAGGATTTAAGAATATATTTTCAATTATTTAACAAAACACTGTTACTTCATCCATTTAGTTAATATGCCGTATTTTACTTAAAAATTTAGTACTTTTTCAATTTTGACAAGAAATTTTGTTCGGTGTAGGGAATATTTGTTTTGAAATTGCAATATTTGCAGGGAATTTTAAGAAATATTTCTTTGAAATCAAAAGTATTATGGCTTACAATTTAAATAGCATCGGATTTGTTTTAAATATTTGAAATAACAATTTCATATAAAATATTTTTGTAGGACCTATATGAATATTTTTATAGCACCTACATTATAGCAACGAATGAAAATTAGTTGTGATAACTAAAATGTTTCAATTTTTATTTGCCGCTATATTCTTACTATTAAAACAATTGATTGACTTTTGCGCATTATTGTGCTAAAAAATACAGATATACCCGAGTAAAAATAATTGATGGCCTTAGAACGGGCAAATGCCGACAGTGATTGAAACGTAGTCCTCGGCCATCTGGCGGTCAACAGAAGGATCTTTGCAGGACAGTACGGCCGTACAGGGGGCGATTGACGGTGAAACAACGGCCTTACAGTTCCAATTACGGCCATACGATGGTGGTACGCACCACACACTTCACGTACAACAAACCGACGACTGGCGAGCTCGTTTCTCTTATGCATCGATATCTTTAAGTAGGATAAATCATTGTACATAACAAAAATGGCGAAGTTCCCATAAAACACATTCAACAATACATTTGGTGCAGATTCTTTTTTTGGCTCAAATTTCCCGTCGAATGCCCGTTTCTACGGCTCAGTACTTGGCCTTTTAAATCTTTTGGTCAAATTTGGCCGTCGTAAGGCCGTATGTGCTCCCATTAAAAATGGTTAAAAACTCTATGGCCATCATATGCCCCTTAAAAAGCCAAGCGGCCGGTGTTCGCCCTTTATAAGGCCGTTTTTTATTTTTATTCCTTAATAATATAATGTATGTACATGAGTGCATAAGTCCATAACTCAAATTTTTAGATAAAAAGTAATTTAAGTCCGCCCATTAACCATTTTTATAGAAAATCAAGTAAATTAAGCTAAATAATCATTTTCATTAATCGGTAGTAGTAGCTTCCTGGCATTCTGCCCTTCTACAGACAGAATTCTAAGAAATCCGAATGCTCCATCTAAATATTTGTAAGTTATTGTAGTTTTAAGAAATTTACTGTCTCAGTAATATTTTGTGCAATTAACATTAGTAAAGGCCCGTCCTCACTACGCGGACTAAGAATCCACGCGCTTTTGGTCGTACGGCCAGCCAAAAGCGCGCGTGATCTTTTAATTTTCTGAATCATGAGTGAGAAAAAATCAATTCTCATTTGAAACGGCGTACGCGCTTTTGAAAAGCTCATAGTGTGTGGACGCACAATGTACCTTTTCAAGCACAGCCTTTTGTCCGCGTTGTTGTGCCGCACGACCTTTACCATGGACAAAGTCGTGAAAAAGTCGTAAAAAAGTCATAAAACTCTATATGAAAAAAAAGGCAAAAGCGCGTACGACCCAAGACCGCGTAGTGTGGTCCCACCATAAGAGTCCTTTTACGTCCTTTTAAACTCTTATGCCATTGCTTTATTATACCTTTTTGGAAATACATAATTTTAAATTAAAGCTTTGAAATATAAATAAAAAATTCAAATGCCTCGATCAAGAATTGAACCTGCGACTTTTTCGGAATATCAACGCCAAATATCATACACTCAACCAACTCGTCCATTCTAGGATTCTTGGTTTGTTATTCTGGCTCGTCGCATATAAACACTTTTCTTTGGTGTTACTCTTTTTTTTAATACCTCCAACTTATTCTGTCTTCCTCAATACAGATCTTCCGTCGCTTTCGAATCGTTGCAAATCACAACAACAATTGCATTAAGCCAAGCGTTGCAACCTTGAAAAATTACACTCAACGCGCGCAAAGATGTTGATGTTTCACATCAAAAATATCGCCTCGCATGGTGTGACCAACCTAATTCCATTTCCTTCGCCTGATTTCGTTGTCTCTCCTTTCTTGGCCGGCACGGCGCCATAGTTCTTCATTCATTTGTACAACTTGAAGGCGCCTTGTGATTAATTGGGTGACTTTCCATGTTTCGCAAATATACAAAATAACTGCATTAAAATTGGAGTTGAACAGCCGCAATTTGGTGTTAGTTGAGATTTCCGTCGATCTCCACATGCGAAACAGACATATGCATATGCCCTCAATGGCAATGGTTCGCAGACAAAAAATGACGGCCACATACCTTCTAAGTATACCTTAAGGATACTGCGCATGTCAAACCAGGTCTGATGAAGGAGGATGCGTGATTTCGAGAATGGTTCCCCTCAGCACTTTGAATTTATCAAATGGGAAAGACGGTGGACTAGTTTAGTAAGAGTTGGTGAACTAGAAACCAAAAACTTTCTAGAAACTCATTTGCAGGCAATGCGCTGGCAAAACCTGCGGAATCAAACAGAAGCTCATTGATTCGGTCTATATATTCGTGGTTAGACCTATTGTCACCTACGCCGCTCTAGAGTGGTGCCCTACAATCTATATATTAATACGCAAGCACTTTTTTTGTACAGCACTTTAACCGACTTCCACTGAACCGATTTTGCTCAAACTGGTTTTATATGGAAGTCGGAGTCGTAAAGGTGTGCACAAAAGAAGAATTATTCATTTATCTCATTTCTGTCGCTCAGAAATAAGTATTGTATTTCCCAATATAAAATGATAAAATGACAACAACAATATAAGGTAGACATTACGGTTAACAGATAAACAGGCGAATATAAAAATTTATTATTAAGGTTTGTGAATCGACTAAATTTCATGAGCCTAGATTGCTTAGTGCCTGTTCACACAGGTCGCTTTGAGGCGCGACAAAGCGAACGAAAAAGCGAATATTTGTTTACACGTTTCGCTTTGTGTCCAGTCGTTTTTATGACAGGTGGAACATACGGTACGGGAACAAAGTTTGTGATTTTCATAAAAGTGACATAAATTTTTATAAACTGTGATTACCTGAATATAATTAATTTTAGTAAAAAATCTGTGCAACAAAACTGAAGCCTGAAAATTGTCCTATCGCACGTTTGCTCCCAATACGGGTGAAACGAAAATAAAATAGAACAGTAAGGTGATACAAAATGAAATTGAAACAGTCAGCTGGTCAGAAAAGCGAACGTGAGTCGCTTTCAAATCGAGACGCACTTCCTTCCCACCCGAACGCTCCCCGCACCTGTAAATTTCGTGTTGAAAGGTCGCGGTGACCACCCGTGTGAACAGGCACTTAGCGAAAGGGCGAAAGTTTGCCGTACCTCCTTTGCACTTCGCTTTAAACAGATCAAATTGGCATTTAAAAATTTTGTTTGTTTTTGTTTCAACAAGTTAGATTAGAAATAAATGCATATACATCGCAACACGACAAGAAAAGTCACACATCAGGAGAGCTGAAAACAAAATTTAATGCCAACAGTCACCTGGCGGCAATACCTCAAAACAGCAAATTTTTTGTAGTGCGTTGATATGTCATCGTCATTCTGCTTATGTTGAAAAGGTTTTTCTTTCTGTGGAGATTTTTCCCGTCCCGGCAAATTTTAATGAAAAAAAAAATAAAAAGGAAAACGAAGTGGAAATTATTATCAAAATATGTCGCGGTTAGCGATGGTGTTTTTTAAATGAAGAAAGTTTTGTTCAAAGATGCGATTTTAGATGATAATGTAGTTTTTAATTACACTTTTTTAAAACAATTTTTTTAGTTTTTGTTTAGAACTGATAGAGAAATTAAAAAGTGGTAATAGTTCAATTAAATTATTACTGAGTTATTTGAAATGCGTAGACGTCAAACTTTAACGGAACGGATTGAGAGAAGAGTAGGGAGAGAGGATCGAATTTCGACCAATGGGCGATACTAGTAAAGCTAAAACGGCGAATATTCAGTTGTGAAAACTGCAACTTAATGCCTGCTTGGTACTTCAGGTAGAGCAAGTGCTTGTTCTATAGCAGCTATAGAGGCTTACTGAGGACTACCTCGCTTGCACATCAAAGTGGAAAAATATTCGGTTTACTATTTGAATTTCTTGACTTCTCATTTGAACTTCTTCAGGCTGCGAACTTTGAATCGATGACCATCTATACTACTACTATCTAGTAGAGGTCAAGCTAGACTTTTATAAAATATAGCGCGTGTACCCAGTGCACGTGAAAGATGTGAAACATCTTTGGCGATCTTTATCTTTCTTTTCTTTAAATTGAATAATTAGTAAGAATAAAGACCATTTTACATCCCAAACGCAAAGTGGAAACGCAGCTCTGGAGCTCTTTTATCGCACAGAAATTTTGTGTTTGCGATATAAAATAGCCGTAAGTTTTATACACACCGATTTGTGTTGCAAATGTACCATTGCCGTTGATGACCTTCGGCCATGATGAAAGGTCAGAATACTACTTGCAATAGGCCATAGTCCTTGGGCACAAGCTGCACGTGACAAAGCGATATGTAATGATGATTTCGAAAGCGTTTTATCGTATTTGTAGATGATTTGAGACTTGTGTTTTGTGGTCGTATAAGCAAACTAACTAATGGTAAATTTTTCTGATTTCATATTCAACATGCATAGTAAGTAACAAAGGAGCAATAAAAACTAGCAAAAGGACTACCCTACAGATGAGTAGTCCAAAAATTAAAGGTTTCCTGTAGAAACGGGCCTGCCAGCCGTGAACTGATCCTTTAGTCACATCCCAATTGTTTTTTTAAGTGCGGAAACAAAATTTCAAAACAAAACCCTTTGTCGGACAAAACCTTTCGTTAGTCCTTGAGCTCAGAGTCAACAGAATTGTCGTAGCCCGGCGGGGCAAAGGGGCACATTCCAATGGTCTGCTGGGTACGCCTATGGTCATCAGACTCGGTCTTATTCCCCCGGTTCTAATGTACATTATGGCAATTTTCAGGTACCACTCATCTTGTAACCTCCATATTTGTCGAGGGCTGTGGATCAAAAAGATCTGCAGCTATTGCTAGAATTGCGTCCTCTTCTATATGGGATCTCTATATTATGGGAGTCACAGTGCAGCGTCTTGATTGTTAGGAAATCTATCATTATGTGCACGAGGTATTTCGGCATACCCAGTCTGATCAACGCATCATAATTGCTCTAATGACGCGATAATATAAAATATATCATTCAAACGAACAAAAATTAGTTAGCATTATTGTGCTAAAAAATAAACATATTTGATTTTCAAATTTCTAATTTATTCATACAAATATATTCAGTCTATCGCTTACAAAGGCCTATAAATCAAAGCAGACGACTATAATTACCGAGATCAGACAGAACTCTCAGAAATCCGAACGCTACATTTAAATTTTTGTAAATTCTAGTTAAGAAATTTACTGTCTCAGTAATATTTTGTGCAATATAATTTACATTTAATAAAAAGGGTCATTTACGTCCTCTTAAACTTTCATGCAATAATAGCGCACTTCTTTTTTATTAATGCCTTTTGAAATAATTTTGAAATAAAAGCTTTGAAATAAAAATAATAAAATTCAAATGCCGAGATCAAGAATTGAACCCGCGACTTTTTGGAATATCAACGTCGTAAGGCAACCACTCAACCATTTGTTCCATTCTGCCTATGTCTGGCTCGTCATGTCTGGCTCGCGGCATATAAAGACTTTTCTTTGGTGCTACTATTTCTTTTTAATATTTCCGTCTTATTCTGTCTTCCTCAATACAGATCTTCCGTTTCCCGGAAAGAAAATTGGATTGGACGAAGCGTTCCCATAAAGCGTTCCCACAAAATGTTCCCGACCTTCAAGAATTACTCTCAACGCGCGCAAAGATGTTTCACATCAAAAATTTGAAGTGGATATCGGTAGCCACAAAGAACGGAAGTCAAGTAGATGCATTCCTTTTGGGTCTATGGCCTTGTGGGCATGGCCGTAGCCACGGGGGCGCGAAAGGGCGCGCAGCGCCCTTTACGGAAGGACTTTTAATTGCAATGAGAAAAAAATTATTTTGTCAAATCGTAAGAATTTCTCATCATTTGATTTAAACTTAGATTTAAATTTTCTTCCGAAATAAATATTTCTTCTACGTCAAGAGTTTATTTGTGGCTTAGCATTATTTTGTCAAATTCAAATATCATGATTTGCAAGATGAACGTTATTACGTGATAGTACATGAAAACAAGTGGTCGCGCGTATTGTTTACTCGAGTGAAGTCTTTCGAAATGTTCTCATCATATCAAGGCAACTGTTTTCATTGCTCAAATGATTAATTTGATTTAATAAATATTCTCAAATTGACCTGAATTGTACTCATTATTTTCGTTCTCACTTTCAGAAAATGTTTAGTATAAAACCAGCCTCAAGGTAATAAAAACACTATATATTTGCATCTTTTATTTTTCCGAACTGTTATTATTTCGGGCGCCAATAATTGTGCGATGAGCGCCCTTAGATATTCGGAGCTGGCTACGGCCTTGCTTGTGGGCAGACGACTCCAAAACTGATTTACTTGGTAGTTGGACTAGATGTCTATAGTTCTACCTGACTCTGAGTCACTCAATCACAGTCTTTAAAGCTGAGATGATTGGCATAGAAGAATGCACAGAAACATGTATCATTAATGGCTTTACCGTCATTATCCGTTCAGGCAGCTGGGCTACCCTAAAGGCACTTAGAGGCTTTTAACACCATTATGCTATTATTCTGAAATAGTTATCATTGGCGGCCTCCGTAGACCAGGGGTTAATGGGCCGATACCACACACAGGGTCGATGTCCCAAGCACGTAAAGGTTTTTAGCGCCACTTCTTATATTGACGTGTTCAAAATTCTTGCTAAGAATAATGTTGTTATTCTGAAATAGTTATCATCGCCTTTCCACTTCTTCCACCCTGATAATATTCGTTATTTCTCGACTCCCCCCTTTACAGTAATACAATGCCGTCTTTCGTGCCATCGCTTGTAAGCACAATAAGCGACGAAGTCATCGCGTGTTCACGCAAGTCAGCATTCTATCGCGCCAGTATTTCACTTTAGCTGACTGAATAAGACCGCGTTGTTGTCGTTAGTAGTTCTTTCTCTCTTCGATTTTTACTATATTTCCGACTAAAGCTTACTGTTCGACATTGCACTCAATGATAGAACCATCATCGGTAGCACACAGGGCCTTACCACGAGCTTCTGGGACGGTCTAGGTAAAAATTGTGTTTGAAGGCAGTATTTATTGGACCAGAACCGATATATATATACATCCGAACATGAACTCAAAATCATCCTGAAACTCTTCTCTGGGCATTGTCCTGTTAAGTATCATCTTATGAAGTTAGAGCTGATCAATGACACAAGCTGTCGCTTCTGCTTAATAGTTCTTGAAACATTGTACTAGTTGCGTGGCTGCCGCGTCGCGTAGACTTAACACATCTCCAATTTCTTCATAACTACGAAAGAGATCTTTATAGGCTACTTCCAATGTCTTGATAGTGATTGTGTTTTCCCGTACTTTTTGCATTTTCGGGAATTGGGGATTCCCGAATCTGAAAATAATTCATTTCTCGAGATTCAAGATTCTCTGTCGACAATTCTCCAGAAACTCGAGAATCTCGAAATCCTCAAGAAAATTGTCTAGTTAAAAAAAACCTTTTAGCAGAAAAATTATGAAAAATGAAAACAGAAAAAATTGGTTTGTTTTATATTATTTAATCATGAATAATATAGAAAAAAGTATAATGTTTTGCCTTATAATTACTGACTGTTTTTCTTAAAATAGCTTTTTAAAACTCACAAACAGTCTATTAGTTCGAGAGCCCAGGCCCGCGAGACCTACGTCATTTTCTTAAAGCTGATATTTCGTATATACAAATACATAGTGTGATACGCAGTTAAGAACGTATGCGCACTCGCTAGCCCAAATGGCCCCTTTGTAGATATTAGGCCCTAAAAGTACAAAAAAGACCTACCAACCTACGTTAAATTCTTACGGCTGATTTTTATATATTTTGCATAAAATACTACATATTTGAAACGAATATAAATTACTGCCAGACACCTCCGGTGGGCTCTAACTTCCGCCAGACGCTTTAAAGCTGGAGAAAAAGACAGATTTTAATAATTCGGATATGACTTGTACTCTGTTTTCTGCATATTTTCGTGTAAGGACTGTAATGCCTATGTAGTGGTGTACTACAAAGCAATCATTCGCGCGATTTGGTCGCGACTTTACTGCTTTTCTCAATAAAAAAAACTGAATCATCATCAAAAATTGGTTCACTTAGCGACAAAAGCAATAAAATCGAATCCAAATCGCATGGACAACCGGAAGTGTGAGAGAGCCCTAAAGGTGTGTGTACATTTGCAAGATATATTGCGCAAATATTGCTGAAAATAGTTACATCTGTGTTTACACTACAATAAAAGTTGCGCAACAAAGTTTGCTGCAAACGGTTTTCAAATGTAATGAAACATTACTTGCCGCAATTTCTAGCAGCACTGTTCACATATGTACAAGTAATCTTTCGAAATTTCATTTAGTCACTTCGTTACGCCGTTTGTGGATATAGTTTCCATCAAAATTATGAAGGGAATTTTGTTGCTGTTATTTATAGCAAAGTTTTTGTTTCATGATGCTCCCAAACATTTCTCTTAGCTATTGTCAACATTAAATTTGCACTGTTATTATTTAGTTACTAAAAAATTCGCATTCTTTCAATTTATCAACGCTAAGAAAAAAGTTGATAATTACCCTAACACCATGCAGTATGAGAACTCTGTTAGTTCTAATTTATCCGAGATTTGCGACAAGTTCGCCTTGTTCTTCCTCAAATCTTTCTCGTCCCTGTCTTCCAACCTCATGAAGACAATTTTCGACATATTAACGCAATACAAACGGCTCAAAACTTATCTCTGTCCATAACTAGGGAAGATATCTCGAAACATATAAATGATCTTCCACAAGATTTTTCGTCCGGCCCTGATGGTGTCCCTCCTGCTGTTCTAAAATCCTGTGCAGGGCCCTACTGTCTCCTCTCCTATGTTTATTTCAGAAATCCCTCAATACAGGGCGTTTACCAACCTTATGGAAGAACTCTTTTATAATCCCTGTTCATAAAAAGGGCAGTAAGAACGAAATATATAATTATAGGCCAATTGCGAAGTTATCATGTATACCAAAACTTTTCGAATCCATTATTTATTCTGCTATTGCCCCTATCTGCAAGAGACTTATCTCAACTAACCAACATGGCTTTCTTGCAGCTCGTTCCACTACTACTAATTTACTAGAGTTCTCTTCTTACACTGTTCGAGGCTTTGTCACTGGCTGTCAAACTGTCTGTGTTTATACAGACTTCAGTAAAGCTTTCGAAATGCTCTCTCACTCTATTATAGCTCTAAAACTAAAAAAATTAGGCTTTCCGCATGCCCTGGTAGTGTGGTTCCAGTCGTACTTAGCCGACAGAACCTACCAGGTTCTATTCCGCGGAGTCAAATCTAAAAACATCGAAGCGTCCTCTGGGTTCCCGCAAGGAAGTCATCTTGGTCCTCTTCTTTTTATTTTATCAATCGATGACATTGTTACCCTGCTGAGGCACTGTAAAATCCTTATTTATGCCGATGACATCAAACTGTACCGCCACATAAGGAGTATCGAGGATTGCAAACTTCTGCAAGCAGACCTAAACACCTTCTATTCTTGGTGTTCCAACAACAACCTGGTCCTTAACATTAGTAAATGTGAGGTCATGACTTTTTGTAGAAAACGTGGCGTTATAACTTACGACTATACTTTTCTCGATAACAAGATCTCCCGCACTAACTCTGTTATCGATCTTGGGGTTAGGTTAGAAAGTAAGTTGGATTTCTCCACCCACATCAATTATATCTCTTCCAAGGGCAATTCAGTCCTGGGATTAATAAAAAGATGGTCCAAGGAATTCAACAACCCCCTCATCACCAAACACTTATACATATCTCTAGTTAGGCCTCTGCTTGAATACGCCTCCCAGGTATGGTCTCCTTACTACCCCTCCCATATCGGTAAAATCGAATCGGTTCAAAGGAAGTTAGTCCGTTTTGCACTCAGTCACCTCCCGTGGGATGACCCACTTATTCTTCCGCCTTATGTGAACAGACTTAAATTGCTCAACTTGAGCTCTCTCCATAAGCGTCGCGAGGTCGCTGACGTTATATTCGTTCATCATTTGTTAAATGACAAAGTTGACTCAGGCTTCCTACGAACCCGTACGTCATTTAGAGTGAACAACTACAACCTGAGAGGTCCACCTCTCTTGTACATTAATTCCTCTAATACCAATTATGGGATGTACGAACCAGTTAACCGCATGCTTATAAATGTTAACAAAAATGCGAGTGCTTTTAGCATGCAAACTAGCGAAGATGTCCTTAAAATGACTCTTTTTAATGTGGCGTGATTCCCTGTGTGTCCCAATTTTTCATTGTCTTTGCACGCTTCTCTGTTTGATGTTTTGTGCTCTTAAATGTTGCATTGTTTTTTTTTTGTGTTTGCATTGCTTAGCTGAGCCACTGTGCAGTGGTAAATGTGACCGCGTTTGTGTGCAGGGACGGGACCGGCTCGGTACCGGAGTGCCGGGGAGGGTCGAGAAGGAGCCCGCATTTTCGGTCGCATGCTCGTTATGCGCTGTTTTCTCTTCTTATACCTTTTAGGTGCTTTCGGCCGGTTCGGTCCCTGCATATAAGCGCAGCCCAGCTGAGAAGTGTACCTTCTGAGCTAGAAGGATAAACTCTATATATATTAAAAAAAAGCGCTACAAAAGCACCGAACACAAAACTAGCGCCGAACCCAAACCTCACGGATGATAAACAAACAAAACAATTGTCACTTCAACCCAATAACAACTCAACCCGCGTATATAAGGCAAAACTTGACCCAGGTAGGAGAGCTGAGTTGAGTTGAGTGGACCCAGTTTTAAGTTGACCTCCGTTTATGACTAGGTTGAACCTGAGTTGAACGGGGTACATGTTAAAAATGTCTTGACAACAAATAAGGTGTGCTGCTGCTATAGTTGTGGTTACTTTATTATAGAAAAAAATTAAAATTAAATCACGCAACTGAAAAGAATGGATCAGAAACTTGATTAGCCGCCGCCAAGAGTTAGGGTTCCACCAACTTTTATTCAAAGAGTTGAAAAGTGAAAATCCTAATTCTTCAAAAAATTATATGGGTATGTCTCAAGAGAATTTCGATGATCTATTAAATTATGTATCACCTTTAATCCCGAAAAATGTTACGAAAATGAGAACAGCTATTTCAGCAATTAGAAGACTACTATTGAATACTATTGGATCCTCCAGACTACACTCTTAACCTATCCTGCCCTTTCTCTATTTTTCCCTCAGATCAAGCTTACTATTAAACTTGCACCATGACTCGAACGTCAAGACTAGCCCGGTACAAAGAGTGATTCCTGAGCTTGATCATGCAACATAAAAAAAAGGTTTCCTGCTACAGCTACATAATAATAAAAGCAGAATTTATAAATCTTACTTGTTTTATTTTAAAAATATAAAAATTAAAATATAAAATCATAGGTTACTCGTACCACTCGTTGAACTATGTGTTCCGAATCCCTGCAAGACCAATTGCTTTTTTCCTTCCATGTTGCGCAAGATCGAAATAGTTTTCAAACTGATTGAGAGCCTGCAATACTATTGCGCAAGTCGGAATTCTCTTGTCCACAATTGGCAACTCTCTCTCTCTGCAATGTGGCAGGAGTATTGCGCAAGCAGCTTGCAAGTATGTTTACACTGGCAATTTCAATTGCCGAAATCAACTTGCGCAATATTTCTTGCAAGTGCACACGCACCTTTAGTATTATGAACGGCAAGTGATGTTGATGGACTAGCCTACGAAGAGCCTTCAAGAACCATGGAAGGGGAAATAAAAATATAACAGATTTATGATTTTTTTTTAAATTTCCAATCTCGAGTTTCCTAATGATTTTCTTCGGGAAATGGGAATCCTGAAATATTAAGAATCGAAATTCTCGAGAATCGGGAATCCAATTTTCTTTGTAAATCTCGAGAAATCTCGAGAGCGGATTCTCGAGCACAATCACTAGATCGGACCTAGAAATAGTACCAGATAGGGTTACACAATTGGTTACAGTATTCATGGGACTTTCAGATGCTAACGCCATCTATTCTAATGCATGTATCTAGGATGGACATTCGCCCTATTAGAAAAATCATTATCTAAGAGTAATTGACTTGCAAGACACAATATTTCTATGACATAGCTATAATTCCCCTAGGTGACCTTATTTTTGATCGATAACACAATTTCTAGATAAATTTGCTGGCTAGACCCTCCTCCATGTGTCAGGAGTATCAATACCGAAAAATCTAAATTTCCTAACGATTTTCCTAAATTATATTTTTTTCGCAATATTTCTTAATCATGACTTCTACAAAAAAGCATAAAATTAAATGATTCGATCAAATATCCATTAAATTTTTGATTTCATTTTATCCGTAAATGTAAAAAGGACTCTCTGTAATTTAAAGCCCATAATAAAATCGATTTCATTCTCATTTTCAGATATTTTCTCTAATAATTCCCAAAACGTGAAATGATCAATATTTGGTTGCTGATTATGATAATTGGATGCTCATGGAATTTGCAGCCGCTAGAATCAATAATATCATGCCCAACCGAGTGCATATGCCTATCACAAACACAAGTAAGTTCAAAATACCCAATCATAGAACAAATAAACCCGAAGGAGAGGTTCTCCATAAAGGAATTTGTTACAATACGAAAAAAAAATACAAAATAGGGACATTCATTCCTTTCATATTTTTTATTGATAAAATATTCCATAAATTTATGCTTTTCTCTCTTCAAGGTTCTTTGTAATACTGGAGGCCTGGAACAAATTCCATTACGGTTACTGCCATCCTCCGTTGAGAACCTAGCGTTAACGAAAAACAATTTTCCGGTCATAAAGTCGGACGCCTTTGCAGGGCTGAGGGCCCTGAAAAAATTGTCACTAGATGGGAACAACATAACCAAAATTAAGCAATTCGCATTCAGAGGTCTACCAAGGCTGAGGGAGCTGTCCATCCAGTATACACCATTACAGACGGTTGCACAATTTGCCTTCGCAGGACTTCAGAATCTATCAACCATCCTGCTAAGCCATAATCAAATCGTTAGGATAGAAGGGAATGCATTCGCCGGAACCTCCAACGTTAAATTGATTCTCCTCTCGAATAATCCGATGGTCAGGATTGAAACGTCAGCATTTTCCGGACTAACCAACGTTGGACATCTGATACTTCCCTCGGGGATAAGATCCATAGAGCCGGATGCATTCTATGGCATGGACACTGTTGGCCTGCTAAAGATGGCATACATGGACTTGAAGGAGCTTGTACCATATACATTTCGTGGATTGACAAACGTTCTACTTATGACATTGCAAGAGTCTGACTTAGGTATAATTTGTGCCAATGCATTCTACGGACTGAGTCAGGTCGAGAATTTGCAAATTTTAAACAATAAAATTGATGGAATCGAAGAGCTTAACATAACGTATACACAGCAGATAAAGCACTTGAAGTTCCATGGCAATCATCTGCTGGAGACTCCGGATCCAAACTCCATTATACTCGATGGGGTTGAAAACTTATCTGTCATTAACAATCATTTCCCATGTGGATGCCATATTCATACACTTCTAGATAGCCCGTTAGCGAACGGCACTTACCAGCATGGTGAATTTTTATCAAAAAATTTCTGCATTTCACCTTTAGAAGTCAATGGCAGACCCATGAGCGACTTGGATTTATTCGCTATCGGCAGATGCCAGGAGCAGGTGACAAGAGAAAATCTAGAGGCATCCTCCTCAGTTAACCTTCATGTGCATGCAGTTCTGCTGCTACAGTCGTCGTCAATTTATTTAAAATTTACCCTTTTTATCTTATATCTACTACTTCAGAATTTTCAACAAGCCGAAATTAAATTAAGGTGAACATTGATGTAAATAGAGCGAGGGAATATAGAACTGACAACGGCGACAGTAACGAAGAAATAAATGTAACTTTCCCCGTAGATTCTTAGAATCTACTGAAAATGACAACTACACCTGGGGAAGGCTACGAAAAGTGACTCCGTCTATTTCTTCTATCCTAACGTATATACATATATAGTTGAAAGTTTTGTTGTAAAATATATACGTATATGCATACTAACATATCTAAAACTATACATATAGTATAAACTCGTATATATACATCCATGCAAGGACTGAACTGTAAGTTATACGCTCTAGCCTGACTCCGTGTTAAATTTAGACCGGAGGGAATTTTCCTAATGGAGAATGTGAATTGCAAATAAGATAAAAAAAATAACATAAAATAAACACAAACACACACAAACAAAACAGAAAAAAGAAAAAGAAAATGCAAGCAAACAGTATGAATACGGGGAAAAAGGCTGGAAAATTCTACTGCAAATATTTACTCTAGGAAAATCTTTTTAAATTGCGCTCGGTTCCTCTACTCTCGATGTGCGAAATGCAAATCAAGCACACATTCATACTTTTTACCTTTATGCCTAATATTTAGGCAAGTAATAATATGCCACCTAGGCTGGAGCCATATGTGAACTACCGTATATATTTCTAGGCTATAATATAAGTAATAAAAAAAAATCAAATGTTAACAAGAAAGAAAGAAGAAAAAAAAACAAATAAGGAAAATTGAATTTGTTGCAAAAAGTAAATTTATGTAAATTTGTAAATTATTTAAATGTAAACAAAAAAATATTGTGCGAATTGTTATTTTTTAATATTAGATTATTATTTATGTTTTGCATTTTTAAATCACTTAAATTTATTTATTTGGTTATGTGCACTTATGTATATCTCACTTTTGTAACAAAATCTCGATAAATTGGCGAAGGTAGAAAGATTTTTTTATGTTAACCTTAATTTCCGTGTTATCCGAAGCCGTGTTAAGGAGTATCAACACATATTAGGGCCGTGCTCGGAACGTTACAGGGCCGTGTTTCGTCAGGGACTCAAAAAAAGATCGGTGCGTACCTACATATTTTATGAACTCGTTCACACATGTCCGGGCCCGGGTTTAGCATTGTATGTTTAGTTCTTCTCTTCTTCTTCTTAAATGGCACTACAGTCCTTGCTGGGCTCGGGTTCGCTGAAGTCTCTTCTTTCAATCGTCTTCTCTACGTCTTGCTAGCTCTCTCGAGTTTTTTTACGAGATTTCCGTATATTTTATCACACGTAATCTATCCGCCTTTTTCTTGGTGGCTTACCATTGAAAATACTATCTAGCGTTCTTTTTTCAGAAGCTCGTACATGTCCGAGCCATCGTAGTCTACTCAATTTTATGAATGCAACTATTTTTATTTCGTCATACATTTTTACAAGTTCTTCGTTCGTTCTAATGCATCTTTCTGCTTCTTTATAGTTTTCAAATGAGACTATGTAATGCCCCGTCGCCAGGGCCGTCCTAAGATATTCGGCGCCCGTGGGCTACTAAAAATTATGCGCTCTTCTTCGTAAGAAAATACACGGGATGTCTGGGGGAGCGGGGTGACTGGCAAAGTTATGCAAAAGTATCTAAAGAAGACCGTAAATAATTTTTTATTCTTTTCATTGCTGAAAAAGATCGTTAGCTCTTGCAATTTGTAGTGTCAAAATGTACTTAAAAAAATGGGCAGTGATGCAGCCAACTCAATTTTCGAGTGAATTATTGTCCTTAAACTAAGCTCCGCACTAGATATATTTTCTTTATTCTTCAATAGGCTAGTCGGTGAGGCATTTTTATTGCAATTTTGGCCCGTAGGCGAGATTATTGTTGGTTTGCCCACAATTTGGTTGACCGCATAACTTTTTAATTAACTTATTGTGAATAAAATAAGCACTGGTGATCTCGCAAATAGCTTCCAAAGTTTTCAAAACACGTTATTTTTACTATTTGTTTTCACGAAAACAACTGCACATAGAAGGCTGAAAATGTTTGAAGATGGTGCTTATGTAGTCCTGGCAATGTACAAAAAATTTCAATAAGATCGGTTTATTAGTTTTTGTGTAATTAACGATCTAGTTTTTTTTAACCTTAATTAACAATGCTGCCATTTTTTGTAAAATCAGTTTGTAATTGGGAAATGCATTTAGAAAACTTAACAAACAATTGATAATGAAATCCCGTTGGAATTTTTGAAAAATCGCAATTTTGAACGATTTTATGAGGTTTTTAGGCACGTATCTTTTTATACGCGGCATAAATAAACAAATATAAAAAGGTATGTGCCTAAAAAACCTCATAAAATCGTTCAAAATTGAGATTTTTCAAAAATTCGTTAGTAAACGTAACGTGTTTTGAAAACTTTGGAAGCTATTTGCGAGATCACCCTTGCACCTAGGGACCTCTAACCGGGCTAATTTTTTAGAGAATTTCATAACGAAGAGCTTTCCCAATGCATATATTCTACTAAAAGTTAGCAGGAACGGAGCTATTTAAAGAAATAGAAAAAAGTGCTTATTTTATTCACAATAAGTTAATTAAAAAGTTATGCGGTCAACCAAATTGTGGGCAAACTTAGGGTGTTTAACTACACCCTAAAACGAAGCGATTCCAACAATAATCTCGCCTATGGGCCAATAATTCATTTTTCATCATTTTTTCCTTCTCGCCGACTAGCTATACTAATGGAGTTAGACAAGCATCAAATTTTACTGAAAAAGGAATTGTTTCCAGTCTCAAAACTTTTATTAACATAACATAACGAAATGGACATTTTCTACCTCTAACAACCGCCGCTACGCCAGTTATCTATACATTATAATCTACCAATTTGGTCGTTCTTTCTAAATGTAGATGAGTATATCTCGGTTTGTGGAAAACCCAAAAAAGCGAAAAAAATTGAGGCTGTTAGTTATGATAGGTTACTATGCCCGGTTTTACACGAACGGACACCGAACAGACAAGACGAACGAACAAACTTGGGTTTATTGGAAAGAGGGTGAGAGAGGGACCGGTTTTCCATCGTCCTCTCTCACCGTCTTCCCCATAAACCCCAGTTTGTTCGTTCGTTTTGTCTGTTCGGTGTCCGGTCGTGTAAAACCGGCCTATATGAAATTTTTATCTGCACATATACCTAACCTCAAAAAAAACTGAAAAAACTACTAAATATTGGTTTTTTGGTTTTAACTTCGGATGCTTTAAGTGAAATTTTATGAAATTTCCAGAAATTATACTTTAACAATAAACTGGTCAAAATTTCAAGTTAAAATTTTATTATTATAAGTCGCAAAAATTTACTTCAAATTTGAAAATTGCTTGGCCAATGAATTTGTGCATCTCATAGTATGAGATTCTTTCTTTGGTTAAAATGTAGGTTTTTTATGAACGTTATGATGGTGAACAAGAAAAATTTTTAAACTTGAAAAAAAGTGAAAAAAATCGAATTGAAAAACGTGAACTTTTGTATTTTTTCGTCAATTTTTTCGAAAAATTTCACTTTTTATGTTTATTTGGCATTAAGTTTAACTTATTTCGACCTATTTTCGTCGTTTGTACTCATCACATATATTTTATACCTTCAGATTTGTATTTCGTTTCGAGTGTACAGATTTTTCTAAAGAAGCGTGTAATTCAACAGAGTGGCCACTTTTTCTTAAGACCAAATTTCATTAACTTTTCTAGGTTCTCCAGACAATTTTTTTAAATTTTTTGTAGAACTTACGTTGTACCATGAAACTAGAGATGACTACATATTGAATAGAAGAGGGCCACGATGACTACCCAAGTGATAAAAAGTGATCTTCCGTAGAGATATGATCTTATCCATTCAAGGGCCGAACCTGATATTCCAAATTTTAAGAGTTTAGCAATTAAATATGATGGTCTACTTTATCAAAGGCCTTGCTGAAGTCAGTATAAATAGCATAAATTTGATGGCCGCTCTACATACCACAGAGCAGTTCGGAAATCAGGACCATGGGGTTTGAGGTGGTCGAACGCGATTTTCTGAAGCCGTGTTGTAGTTCATTTAGGAATGGGTCGATTAGAGGGGGTATCTTATCGAAGACGAGTTTTTGAAATAATTTGCGGATTGATGATAGAATAGCAACACCTCTTTAGTTATCAACTAAATGCTTATCAGACGCCTTATGGATTGGTGTGAAGTAAAATTTCATATCTAAAACGTAGGAATCTTTCCTAACATGATAATGATTTTTTTTCTTCAACAAATTTTTGGTCCGTTCTTTGAAATTTGCAGTTGATTTGAAAGGGCATGACCTTTTTATGCTTCAAAAAAAGATCTCATTAAGTTAGCTGCGGTCGAATAGCCCAGAAATGAAATAATCTAATACAGACTTAATTGTTTTTAGAATTCCAGAAACGTATAAAACCGTCCATTTGTCGTTTTTGGGATAGCTTGTTAAGCGACTCATCAAAACCAACTACAATATAAGCACAGTTGAAAGAAATAAAGAAATATTCGAAAAAAGTATTCGCCAAGACCAGAACTAATAGCTTATGCGATTTGTTTTCAGTCTGAAATCTAATTTTGCACAACCACCTTACCATAGCACATTTAATGAATAAAATTGTATGGTCGTGTAATTTAAAGGAGTACATTTTGTTATCAAAAATTCTAGTTTTATCTATGATTTATAATAGTTCGCTCCAAAATGCTACCATTATAGCAGTTTTCAGTGAGTGGAACTCAGCTTCAACTTTTGTTGCAGGCTTTTGAAAGTTCTCTTCGTAAATTTTTAAAAGCATCCTTAAAATTTTATAACCAATGACCAATCATTAGAACAGGTTATTTGGTTATTTTTGTTATGAAAAGATTTTAAATAAAACTAACTCAACTAAAAATAATAAAAAAATATAAAAACAAACAAAAATCGCCCCCCTAAAAGGCTTGCGCCCCGGGGCTATAGCCCATTTAGCCCTGTGGTTAGAGTGGCCCTGCCCGTCGCCCGTTCACACGATACAAGCTTGCCTCGCCCCTGTTTTTTTCCCCATATGAATTTTTGCCTGCGCAAGCATAGTGACGTAACCAAAAGCCGTTCTAAAAAAGCACGTGTGACGTAAGAAATGGGAAATAAGATTGTATGGTCTTTCAAATGGAGATGGAGCCACATATATTATCGCACACAAATCAGTCTAGGAATTCGTTTATAAGCAGAATAAGTCCAATGTGGAACAACCTTTCACAGTCAGTATTTCCGAACTCTTACAACATCCAACAGTTCAAACACAGGGTTCATCGCCTTCACCTCATGCGCCTTCCAGACTCCCCTCAACCTATCCAATTCTCCATCTATCCTTCAAGTTTAGCTTACTAATACACATTGTACCAGGATGTGAAAAACAAGACGGACTGGTAATGCTCTGTGAGTGCCGCGCGACAGCGTGTTGCAACGTATCATTGTTTAACGATACCCTGATCGAAAAGTCAAGTCCAAGGCCCTCCGCACACAAGTCGACTGATTTGCAATCCCAGTTGAATACGCAACTTTTGCCCGTGTAAGGAAGTGGGAATCCACACACAGGTCGACAGAATCGAGACCGATTTGAAACTAGTTTGAAACTAGTCGCGTGCGACTGTTCTTGCCGGTCGGAAGCGATTTTAGTTGCGTGGTTGCACTTCATCTGAACTACTTGACATATTGCCAAATGTCCGTGACTTTTTTTTCTTATGCGGAAGATTAGAGCTCAGGGAAAGCCCTTTGTACTGTCGACTAAAAACTTTGTGAGCAGAGAGCACCGATTGATCACAAATCAGTCGCGCTCGTTGTGTGCATTCGTTTGCGGAGGGCCTAAGCGACAAGCCAGTAGGCAAACTGGCAGGCAGAAATATGAGGTATTGAGGTGTAGTATAATAGACCAAGCAAAGTGGTCGCGGTGCTTTTGGACCCAATACCTCACCAAAACAAAGAAAAAAAGACCCCTGAGCTTACACTTTCCCATTAAAAACATTCTTGGCTGGTCGTCAGTTATGAACGTTTTTTCATGATGGATGATCCGTAGATCATTCCAGAGACCACGGAAGTGAGGTTGCAAGGATTGCGGCCGCAACCCCTGTGTTTTTGAAATCAAAAAAGCAAAAATTTGAGTTATTTTTTAAAAATTGTAATAAAAGTATATATGTACATTTTTAAATTCGATAGTTGTAAACAACATTCAAATTTAACAGAGAAAATTCATTTTACATTTATTCTTATACCGAAATTAAAATTTTGCTATTAAATTACAAATAAAGACTAGCTGGAACCCGGTGCGCCTCGCTGCACCCAGCCTTAAAACATTTAAAATTAATCCAAATCTTCAAAAATTCAGCCAAATCTGTCGGACTATTCTCATTATCCGTCGCTCGCTGGTCATCAGTGTGGTTTGCACGTGAAGTAGCTCGCCGCATATTTGACTGAGTTCAACGACCATTGTAAGCTCGTGTTATCTTCGGCATTGTAATGAACAATGTAAAATGACAAGGAATTTTTTTCACACAAATCTGTCGAACTTTCCTTGAGAACTTTACAATATTGAAATCCTCAAACTAAGTCCAAATTTGTGGCTATGTCTAAGACCGGCCAAAGCTTCATATGCAGCTTTTCGTCACTTATTGGTTTTAGACTTATGTTGCAAAGCGGTATGTGACGATTTGCAGCTTTGGTGTACGGACAAGAAGAATACTCGCAACCCAAGTTAAAATAAGGTTCTGCGGTCTCTGGATCATTCTATATTTCTTTCTATTTCTTGTTGGGCACTGCAACCTATTTTATTTGGTCTATTGTGCCATCCCCGTCTTCAAAAACCATCTAGGTTAAGGCTTTTAATATAGCTTAAAACTGATTTAGGGTTCCTGTTCCAAATCTTTCTGGGAGTAGGGGAGTCGCGATGGAGAAGGTTCAATCTCTTTCTCGCTGTAGCTCGCAGTTTCGGGAGCTGCCCCGCAGAATCGACAACTACAATCGGCCACCAGTCCGCACCCTGGGTCCTTGTCGAGCTAAGAAGAAACAGCTGGTCGGCCCAATTTTTGATGGCCGTTGCTAAGCTGCAGAAAGGTTCCGGACCGAGAGGTGATGAGTTTGCTCCTGCTCTAGCCAGGCTGTCGGCAATTTCATTACCAATCTGACCTTCATCCTTAGATCATATATTCGGAGATCTGTTTTCGATTGTTTTCGGTGTTCTTTTTGGAAAGAAATTAGCTCGATCGAACCCAGATTTGTTAACCTCTTTAAGCCTGGGACACATACCGCGTCCGCACTGCATGACATCCGTGTTTCGACGACACACGTAGAGAAAATAAACAAGTAAAATTTGACGAGTCAGTCCCCACCTTCCCGCGCTTCCATGTCCGCACGGCGTCAAATTTTACTTGTTTATTTTCTCGGACACACGGATGGATCGGATCGGATGATACACGGACGTCATGAGGTGTGGATATGTGTTTCCCGGGCTTTAGCCAACGCTATAAGAGCACTCAAACGACAAGTACTAGGTTCCTGATTTCGTGCATATTGCCGTCGTTAGTAGATATTTGAAGCTCGACCAGAATGAGGTATGCACGAGTCACCGTATGTTCTCCGTGATATTATTAGCGATTCAGCACACAATATTTCGTTTGACACATAAAATTTAAGACAAACTCTTTTTTCTATTGTAAAAATTCTCAGTTTACTTAAAAGTATGATTAACATTGACAACTGCTGTATTTTTAATGGTATAGTGTTTGTAGTGTTAGTTTTCTACTTAGTCGTGCTACAAGATCTTCTAACCATACTACAATTTCCTATCTAATTCCTGATGGTTCTCTAGTAGCTTTCTTTATTATTTTGGCAAGTACAGAAAGGAAGAGTAAAGGTGAAACTGGACAGCCTTGCTTCATTCCAGTTGTTTTTATTGGGTAGTTAAATTGTCGATTATGAAATATTCTCTGTTCTGCTACAGCATTTTGATCATTTGTATTAGTTTTACTGATATTTTCTTTTTTTTAAACCATCGCAGATAGACCCCAATGAACTGGATCAAATGCTCGCCCAAATTATACTTAGGTGATAATTAATGATGACTTCCACTGTACCTTTTATTCGACTATTAGTCTTAAGGTGTTTGAGTTATTGATCCCTATCGAAGATTACATCTTCATAGGGCTTTACAAATATTTCAATTAGGTCAGATTTAGTTTACCCATGTTCATGAAAAAATCCCTCCAAATCTAAAGTAACAAAATTGTTAAACCGTTCGTTCTTAGTATCAAAATCAGAAATGTAATTTAGTAGTGTTTGTTGAATTTTGCATCAACTTCAACATGAACCAAATCAGTAATTTTAGGTTTAAAAAATTCCATTATTAAACTCATGTCAATTTGTCGAGATTTTGATTCAAAATTAATAAGAATTATTGTAAAAACACATTCAAAACAAAAAATTAAACTTTTATAGAATAAGAAATCTCGGAATTATGTCAATGAAGAAAAAATGAGAAAAAAAACTTAGATAGGAAACTTGAACTTGGTATAATGTTTTAGTGTACAAATTCTTATTATTGAAATTTCAATGAAACTTACTTTTATTTATTGTATTTTTATGTATACTTTTATTGTGTTTAAAGACCCAAAAAATTCCTTTTATATCCATGAGAGATTATCGATCATTTAGTGGCAGTATTAAATAAAACGAAATGTTTGGCACTTTTAAAGTAATTCTCATTTGATATTTAATTTACTAATGAAATTCTAACTAAATTTGTTTTTATTAATAATACTGAATATTCTGAATATTAACACCAAGGTACACACATTAAAATTGAGGTCTTTTTTGTTTTTGAACGATTTATTTTAAAAAAGGATTTTATGCGAAATTAATTTAAATTTTTAAAAAAAGGATAAACAATGAATATAATTAAATACCAGGAGATATCTGCAGTTTTAAGTGTTTTTTTTCAGTAAAAATGTTAACCAATGAAAAATAAGGACACAGATTTTTTGCTTGCTGAACTGAATTCATTCTATCCCAGAGCTTGAGTTCTGTGTGGATTATGACTTCAATCACGTTTGATCTTCATCTCGTCGTGTCACCTGTCGCATCGATTTCTAGTTTCTTATACCTCCGTTCAATACCCGTTTTGAACGTCCTCTCTAGGATCTCCAGCAATTAAGTGATCTTCGCATGATAATTCGTTATTTGTCGGGTTCGAGTCCCGGCAGCTCCACGGTCCTTCGCCTTTCCCACTTTCTCCACCTATATAACTTTCCTTCTTTTTTCTTCCCTCTTTGCAAATCTTTGGAATCAGGAATCCTCCTGTCATAGCCTTCCGCTAGCCTTTCCCGCTCCACCAGCGCATGTCCTCTGTTGGCTGATGGGTTCAACACGTTTCAGGAGGCATAACACTCCAGCGAGTTGTTTCTCGACCCCGATGCCAGAGTCGCGATAGTAATGGTTGGAAGTAGTGGCAGTTCCTTCTTTCACTTCTCTCTTCCGCTTCACTATCTATCGACTAGAGCTTGCTGTTCGACATTGCACTCTATACGAAAAAAATAGATTGTCGATAGTACAAAGGGCTTTCCCTGAGCTCTCTAGTCTATCACATAAAATATATATATATATATATTTTTCTGCCGAAACACGATCATATTTGATAGCGTACTAACCTGTAAACAAGATAATCGCTCTAAACGCTCTAGATTGATCGTCATTTCGACCACGGATCGTACCTATGATTTCATGTGCTGTTAAAGTAACACATTCTTCGATCTTCTGCCTGTGCGGCTAAATTCTTCAAGCCTGACGTATTGTGCGCACCTTGAAAGTGTTCAACCCGTCCCAGGATCAGTCTTTCATCGTCCCTTATAAATTATCCTTCATGGTCACCGATTAGTGTCTTATTGGTGCGTGGCTTAATTTTACCACTTAAATTCTTCATAATGCCGAGCAGTTGTCTAATATCGCCGGTTTCATCCGCTTTCACCTCTGTGATAATCGTTCTCTTCTGATGTTGTTGTAAAACTGTAACATTTCCTTAGCGGCTGAATTCGTTGAGATGATAAGCAATATTTCGACTTCACGGCACTTCATTCTTCATTTGAAGTTTTTAGTCTACATCTTAACTTCTCGTTCAGTTTTATTGTCATATCTTTTAAGTCATTCAAAGGTGTTGGAGTAAGTCGAGCGTGAGTGTTTAATTGCGTGAAAAATGTGTCCTCTTGCAGGCAGGAAAGCGTTAATTTTAGGGCTTAGTAGGTACTGGGACACTTGAGCCTGGGAACCAATTATATTCTTGCGATAATTCAATGTGTCTAAATTTTACAAGTATTTTAATATCCTCTATTACTTATTTTTATAATTTTGACCTCTTAATTTACTATTAATTTATTAATAACAATAATTTAATAACAATATTTTTATTTAAATAAGTCCTAAAGAAAACTATTTATTATAATTATTCTTTTCTCTAAATGTGTAAACAAATAAAAAAACATATGAATTTCTAAATTGATACACACCAATGTCAATTTACCCATAAAAAGATAACGTCCGTTGTAAAAATTACTTAAAATTTAAACAAGAAAAAAACTAGATTAAGAAAAACAGAATTATCCTTAAATTTTAGTGTAGGTACTGCTGAAAATTAAAATATTTAATGTGATGCTTGAAAACCTAATGAAAATCCTTTTTACACAAGGAACAGGACTTTTGGGTGTATAACTGCCATTAGATGTGAGTAAAATGTAGATATTTAAAACAGAAAAAAAAACTATAAATAAATGAGAAGTTATGAAATATTAATTAATTAATTAACAAAAAAAAATGAAAAATAAAAAAAATAAACCTATACATGTAGAACAAGAAAATAATAAAAAAAACTAATTAATTATGTCAATTCTTTAATAAGTGGATTAAATTAAGAAGTCTTACCTACAAAAAAAATTAAAAAAAAAATTAATTACATTTAAGATAAGTATACGATGAATATCAGTATCTGGAGTGAGGAACTCGTATATACATACATATGAATATAATATATTTTATTTGCTATCCTAAATTGTAAGGATTAAGAATTATAAATTGAAAAAAAAACTACACACGACAACTGATAAACTATAAGGGTGTAAAATGTAAATATGAAGAGTGCCTAATGTGATAATTTATTGTAAATATGTTTAGTATTAATTATTATTACAATTATTATTATTATTATTTAGTTAATAAGTTTTTTATGTATTTTAGTCAGTATAAGTAATTTAGGTACTTACAAAAAATAATTATAATAATAATAAAAAAAAATAAAGTAAAATTAAAAAAAAGTTGTTCGTAGTTAAAATGAAACAAACAAAAAAAATGGAAATATTGTATATATTTAAAATAATTCTAGATATTTCAATGCTGCGAATAAATAAATTTAAAAAATAAAAATTACATATTTAATTGTTTTTATTTTAATTTTTTTTATCAATTTTAGTAAATTTACATCAGAGTGTGAATGGATGAAGAAAAATGCAGCAGAAGGTAGGTACTAGGTAGGTAGGTAGGCTTTGTGGTTATTACTTCATCAAAATCTTAACATTTAAAAACTGGGAATTGTGAATAGGCCAGAATACAGTAGGAGATTGGGGCACGATCTGGGCTGTATTGTGCACTCGGACAGAGAGAGAACTAAGACAGAGAGAAAACAGTTAAAAAACAACATTGTTACTTTTATCAACAAAATAACATCAATTTAAATCCAAAGGAAGTGACTAAATTGTCCATTATATACGAGGACGTATGCATCCAGACGCAAAAGCTTCTCTGCAAGTCTACCGAGTGCAAAAGCTTTTCTGATAGTTTTCCGCATGATACAAATACTACAAGGTATGCTCACACGGAAAGCTTTTTCGCTATGTTTTCTTGTTGTGACGTCACTCGTAGCCAGCTTTTCTTCTGCTAACGTTTTGGCCATATGAAAACCGTAAATTGTATATAAACAAATAGTTTTTCGTTTTGATTCAATGAATTCCACTTGCCAGGACACTTCCACTGTCCACAGTGAGGAGTTGCAGCAAGATGCCCCATAAAATGGGCTGGATACATTATTAAGGGGTTAAGTAAGTCGAATACGCTAGATCCAACATTTAGGGATAGCAGGAACCCTTGGTCTTGAGTAAACGTTTTATCCGAACGTGGTTTGGCAAAAAAAATGGTTTTTTAAAAAAAATTAATGGGGATAAATTAATAATCAAAGAAATTTTTTTATAATACATTGTTAAAGCTGCAGAAAATATTGAATTAGTAAAATGAAAAGAATTATTTTAAAATGAAAAATTGAAATGCAAATAAATTTGCAAATAAAGAAATAAATTGTAGAGCCAAAAATATAAAATTAATATCAGCGACTTCCCTTTTTGATATATCCCATACATTTCATTAAACACCATTAAATCTGTTGAATGCATTGAAGAGTTAAAATTATTGGTAGGATATATTCTTCCCCGGTATACCATCCAACAAAATGCAAAATTGCAATGAAATCGGTGCAGTCATTTTTTCGTGAAAAATTAAAAACAATTTATTTCCTAATAAAATTTAAATTCCAAAAATTGGCTAACAGTGACGTCACACAATAAAAGCTCACCGTAAGAGCATACATGAGTCCTATAGTTCCAAATCGTGTCTTATCCAAAAAAAATCAAAAATAGAGTTAGGTACACTGCTACAATCTATGACCACTTCCTCAACTTTTTTAAATATTAGGGTGTTAAAAAAATCTTCACCCCATTCTAATAAAACAAAACTGGGTATTTTTCCAAACTGTGTCTTATCCCATATAAATATGAAATATGAAAAACAGTTTTTCCTCATTTTTGAAAAAGTAAAAAAAGTGGAAAAGACACGTTTTGGAACTATAGGACTCACATTGTAGTATTTGTACCATGCGTTTACCGAGTGAAAAAGCTCTTCTGAAAGTTTACTGAGAATTTTAGCTACACAATGTTATGTTTTCTGTTTGTGACAATTATTCTTCAAATGCCACGCAAAACATTCATTTCATATTTGCCTGAGTGCAAGCTTTCGTTCAACCAACGTTGAAAACGATTGTAAAAAAATTCTTTATTGACGTACTTTTTCTACCGCCAAAACCACCCCTTCGCCTGGGGGAGCGGAATTTGGGAGGGGGTGCACATACGGCTGCACCCCATGTAGGGTTTAACAATTGGCCCAGTAATGGACCAGTACTGGGTGCCAGTTAGCCAGTAATGGCGCAATAACACCACCCATGACTGGCCTATTACAGTAAAACTGCTGGATGATAACTTCGGCCCAATATTGGCCACTTGTAATGGCTCACGATACTAGGGATGGACGATATGCATCGATGTATCGGAAACATTCGATGTATAGACACGATGCATCGAACTGAACCGATGTTTTATTAATGCTTCGATATATTCAATGCATCGATGTTTTTTATCCGATGCATCGAATGGGAATATGCTTTGATTTCGTTCAGTATTCATGTACGCGAGTCGAAAATTCAAATCAATCTCAACTCAATTTTTCAAGGTAACTGCTAGAGTATCACGCTCACGTATAAATCTGGATACAGAATTGAGCGGTCATAAGAGCGCATCAGCACCGGGAAATGCCAAATGATACAAAATGGTAGAGCGTGCACTCTGTTCAGCATAATCAGGTTGTGTGTAATCTAATTAATTTTGACGTTTATGCCAGGTTTATATTTGTAAGTACTTTCACGAACGCCGCTTTCATGTGTCTCTACTTGCAACGAAATACAGTGTTTTCATGGCGTACGTGAAGACGAAAGTTCTACTTTCGTGTCAAAAACGCCTTACTTTCCCGTAAGTTCTTGCAAATGTAAACCTTACATTATCAGCGCTGATGTACTTTCATGGCCGCTCAATTCTGTTTGCAGCTTAAGTTGGAAGGTGCGCGGGAACTGTACTGCAAGTACCCTCACGGATTTCTTGTCACGGTCACTGTCGTAAACATGCGCGAGCATGTTCGTATAACGTGAGTTTGTTTAACTGTATGACCTGTGACTGCATAAACTTTCATATTTGCGTATTTTTAAGACATAAAACTTGTGGGTAGAAGACATCGATGTATTTTGCGATGCATCGTCGTAACATCGATGCCACAGAACGATGCATTGCATCGAAAAAAACATCGATGTTTTTTCTTAATGTCCACCCCTACACGATACTGGGCCAGCAAAGACCGCCAAGAATAAAAATATTTAGTTTTTTGAAATTAATAATTAGTTGATACGGTAAATGAGGGGAAATTCATTGATTTTTGATGTAATGTAAGGAAGTATTCTATAGTGCAACGTTTTAACGTTGCTTACGGCCTCCCCCACGATCAGGTGGAAGTATCAGGTATCAATATCTTCGGTTCGAAAAGTTAGCAAGACAATATACTATTTTATTTTAATATATGATATAGTTTAGTTAGACCCCCCCCACTCTTGAAGAGTAGACTCAATCCATATTTTAAAATATATGACATTAACGGTTGCCAGCTTTGCCGGCCCAGTATCGTGAGCCATTACAAGTGGCCAATATTGGGCCGAAGTTATCATCCAGCAGTTTTACTGTAATAGGCCAGTCATGGGTGGTGTGATTGCGCCATAACTGGCTAACTGCACCCAGTACTGGTCCATTACTGGACCAATTGTTAAACCCTACATGGGAAATAAGCATTAACTGTAGACTTAATCAATATTTTAAAATATATGACATTAACGGTTGCCAGCGTTGTACCAATCGTGGCCCAATAAAAATTACCGAGTCTTGGCCGACCGATGACAACCATACTTTGGCCAATCATTGGCTCCGTTATGAGATCTGGCAAAACCTACATGGGAAGCCGCACTGTTTCATGCGAACCTCGTGTGAATTGCCCTCAAGGTCCACAAAAAGCATTAGGAATACTGCTTCTGAGACCAGTAAGGCCGCTTTCCCATGGGCTGCATACCGTACGGCAAAAGCTCTTAATGTTCTCTGATTGGCCACGAAAAAATATCTATCTCGACATATGTTTTCTCTCTTACACAGCATTGCTGCAAAAATCATGTAAAGAGGAAATCTCTTATACATGCGGCAAAATGACGGAACTGTCAAGTTCGAGCTTTTGCCGTGCTGCATGCAGTCCATGGGAACGTGATGCAAAATCACGGAACTATCGTTCTAGCAAAATCGAGCTTTTCCCGTGCTGCGTGCAGCCCATGGGAACGCGGCAAACTGTAAAAACTTTCCGAATACATAAGGCAGATGTTTGGTTTTGTTTGCCTCATAGGGCCCTTCTGAGAAACTAATAAAGAATATCTCACTTCAGTATAGCTGATTCTTAAAGCGAAGCTAGTTTCCGGACGTTTTATGGGGAGTAAACCAAGAAAGATCGTCACCGTTAACTTCCGCGCTCCGATTTTTACGAGTGACAAATTATGAATTAATGTTCTAAGTGTACAGTGTGTACAGTATATTGTGTACTGTGTACTATATACTATGTACTATGAACTGTGTACTTATATACTATGTACTAGGAACTATGTACTTTGTACTATGTATTATGTACTGTGTATTGTGTACTATGTACTATGTTCTATGTACTATGTACTGTGTAATATGTACTATGTGCTATGTATTAAGTATCTATTATTTACTAGGAGCTTTTTACTACGTATTAAGTATTATGTAAATATTGGGCAACTTATAGATGCATTATGAGTTGAATTGAGCTGAGTTAAGTGCCCTCAAAGCTGGTGCGACTGATCTAATGCGCAGCGAATAGCTGATTGGCAAGGATACAAAATAAAGTAGCAGAAGAGTTCGAAGTACGGCAAGTTCTTAGACAAGGGATGGACTGGCCCCAATACTTTTTAATCTGGCCCTAGAATGAGTGAAAGGAAAACGTCAGTCCAGAGAAATGCATCAATAGCAACACAGTCTATACAATTACTTGGATATACAGGAAGGAACTTTTTGGCAGCAAAAGAAGTTTATGTCGTATTAAAAGAGGCGGCAAAGAACATAATACATGAGTTAAGTGTTAAGTATTATGTATTTAACAGATGTTATTGAGATTTACTATAGCTGGGCCACCCTATCCAATGCCGTGACGGAGCCTTCTGGTAGAGGGGTTGGGTAACTACCGGAGCCCGTAAAAACACACCAGTTAAGAAACATATAATTTATATACAAAAAAAATTATTTGTAAACATTGGGAAACCTGTAAAATATTGGCATCCATATATTCTTTACATACTTCCACCGAAGTAAGTCGGACTTCGCTTCTGTAGGGGCCCTCGCGATACCTCTATTTTTTTTATGTGGTGCTCATGAGGGAAAGCCCTCTTTCGGCATGCTCATCATTTACCACAAGGGACGCACATGCAAAGTGAGGCATGTCCCCTTTAAATTCTGGCCTTGCTTAGCCGAAAGGACCTTGAGTTAGAGGGCATGAGGTGGAGTAATGATACTGATAGATCATGTGTGGAAAAACCTTACATCGTTTTCGGCCTTCACTTCCGAGTCCACCAGCAGTAAATTTTTAGCTTCTACAGCAGTAAAATTTTGACGGTGTTGACTGAGTTATTTATTTCAGTGATAGTAGCTTCTTTTCTTTACCCATGAAGGGCCACTAAAGCCTAATGAATATTGGGATAAATTCTGTCAGTTAAGCAGATCGTAACGTTCATAACATTTTAGAAATCTCCTCTACTCTCAAGTTAAGTTGAAGGTGGACACGCTAAGACATTAGGCTAAGAAATAGATGACTTGTGAGAGTCCCAAACTTCACCTGCACATGCCCCACATAGCACAATAGGCCTATAATATGGTAGAGCATCCTCCCTAGAGCCTCAATACCTCTTTTGTGAGTCATGGCGTACTCATCCTACACGATAACTTAAGCTTCTCGAAGCACATTCACTGTTTAGAAATATTACAAAGTGCAGTCTCAGAATGGTTTAAATTGAGATGTAAATTGAAGTCAGAATAAGCCACCTTACGCACTCAACAAAGCAGCAGCAGTACCTGAGGAGAAAACGGCATCTCGTGGAGATATTCAGAGCCGTACAACGAAGGTAGCCCTAAATTGTAAGTTTTAACATGAACATCAACCTATGTTACTCCGCATAAAATCCAAGATTGGGTGTAATTCGATAACCTTACATCGCATTTTCCATGGGTAAAATCTCGAAACCCGAAATATTTCGAATGAATAATCTGAGAGTTTTTTTGTTAAATTACTACAACAATGCCGTGGTTTGAGATGAGAGGGGATGGTTTTGTACGTGGCTCTAAAAACTCTTATTTTCCATTCCAACAAGCTTTAACAATATTTAAGTGAGCTTTTCATTGAGAACGAGCTTTATATTGACATAGAAGTAGGAGCGAGGGATGCGTATGCGAAAATGTGGGCAAAAGTCGCGACGCGATACAAAATCCCAGTGATTTTCGAAAATATTAGAAAAGAACTGCCAAGCCTAAAAATTCTTATGTCTTACAGTATTTGACTTTTAAGGATTTTAAACACACCACTGATTGAGGGTAAAAGTAATCCTTGAATCTCGGTTCAAGGTATCCCTCGATGACGTTTACAGCCCTGAAAGTTCAAACTACTAGAGTTTTCCACACTACATACCCGTAGATATGACAATATCATTCAAGGATAAGGCATTGGCTGTAAATAATGTCAAGTGCTAATTGGACAATTTGGAAGTTTGTAAATAAAAAATGTCCAATGACATCCGGTTCAAATAGAAAAATAATTTCCCTATTACTAACCACATAACAAACATATTCATATATTCAAACGAAAGAAAATAATAGTTGCACTACTCTTTCCAATTTTCTTGGTAAAGTAAAATAAAAAATATAATCCATCATCTCTTAAAATTCATTTCAATAAAAATCAATCTTTTGTAGACACATAATGCATAATCTTAAAAAAAATTATCCAATTTCCTATAAAACGGAAGAATTTCTTCGTCGACATCCTTAATGTAATTTTTCTCAATAAATAAAAAAAAATAAAATAAAAATGTGTAAGAAAAAAAATCCCAGCACTTTTGTTCGCCCGCCCGTACACATTGGTGGTAGTTAGTTAGGCGGATGGATCGTATCCAGAATTTCAATGAATTTTTCATTATTAATAAGAAGAGCAAAAAAAGAACACACCCAGAAAAAAGGAAGAAACATAAGTTCCCTTCCGAAGGAAATCAATCATTCTTTTGCCAATGAATAAAAATTCGTATTGATTCGATTTTTTTACTTCTTCTAATGGTGATGCTTTTACCGAAAGTTTTCAATTAATCTGGTTATGGTGAACACAAGCCTGGGGAATAAATGAATTTAATGAATGCCTGTGAATAACACACATAATTTTAGCAAAAAAAAATAAAATAAATCAACCCAGATGTCCTTGCGTTGTATTAAAAAAAACTACCTTGAGAAGGATAATTTATAAGAAAGGATCTGACATCGTTCTTCAGCACTTTTTTGCTACTTTCATTCTCCTTTTTTCATTTTATAAATGTATCCAATGTCAACAACTTTTTATGAACGCTTTTCTCTCCTCCTTCTTCGTCCTAGAGATCCAACGTCTTATGGAGCTTCGCTATTTTTCAGGATTACCAATGAAAACAGGATTATGCACTCGCACGCTAAGCGATGGGAGATGCTCCTAGCTGGAGAAGGAAGTCCTTTTGTCATTTTCAAGTGGTGAGAAAGGTCTGTTCTTGTGAGATAGTATAGTTCGGAGCAACAGATGAGGATTTCAGTGTGGGGATGTTATCTTCATGCAAGGAATATCATAGAAAGAAAAAAAAATCAGGTGTTAATAGCTCTCACCTAAGAGGGTCAGTTGGAAAATTTATCGAAACGGAAAGAGAAGAATGGAATTGATTGTTATTAAAGAGGATTTGCTTTCTTGCTCTTCTCCTTAACTTCAATTTTTAATAATTCGGTTCTTCGGTAGCTGAGGGGTTAAGATACTCAACTACCTTCCCAGAGGTCCGTGGTTCGATTCCAACGCCATGTTCCTTCATCTTTACACTTCTCCTGCACTGATAATATTATTTCTTTCTCGTCATCCCGCTTTACAGCAACTTTATTTCCCTCTCCTGTCTAGAACAGTCCGCAACAAACAAAATCCTCTAATTTGAAATGGGATTCTGAAAATATTTACGACAATCAATATTATCTTTTAATAAAAAAGGGTTTTAAATATTGTTTTAAGCTTTAGAAAATAAAACAGGAATAGCAGAAGGTTATAATTCTGAATAGGGCATAAGCTGACCCTCTTTAGGTTTTTTTAATTCAACTGTTTCATGAATTCAAGAGTATTGTGTTTTTTGTGGAGATACCCAGCAAGGGTCAACGATAAACGCATATCAATACCAAATAAACTGACAGACTGCAAATTAGCTTCCATATATGTATATTAGGATGGGTCAAATAATTTTGCGGCCCATTTCAGCGAAAATCATAAAATTTGTGTTATTTTAAGAATTTTTCGCGAAGAAACTATATATTTTGGATGAAGTCTTTTCAAAAATATATTTTGTACTAAATGATTTTTTTTAAAAACGCATTCTAGTAGAGGGAAATTAAACAAAAAAAGCGAAGTTGTGATGTAGTTGTTAAGTTGGATTTTTTTGTTTTTTTCTTTACATATGTTAAAAAAAGCGAAAAAAAAAATTTCTGCAAAATTGGTCCCGTGCTACACGAGAAAATTACATAAATGTCCACTTTTGATGAATTTTGAGTGCATTGCTACACTTATCAAAATCCGACTATTTTCCCGATATATTCATTGCATTTTTAGTAAAATAAAACAAATTTTCATAAATTTTGGTTTTTTGAGGTTAAAATTCATTTTTAAAGTACTTATACCAAATCAGTTCTATTCATTCACGAGTATTTTCCAATTTTTTTTATTTTTCTACGACCAACAGAACTGGAGAAATTAAGAAAATAGTGTAGGAATGCACTCAAAATACATCAAAAATGGACATTTATGCAATTTTCTCGTGCAGCACAGGACCGATTTTGCAAAAATTTTTATTTTCGCTTTATCTTAACATATGTAAAAAAAAACAAAAAAAATCCAACTTCCCAACTACATCACTATCATATGACAATTTCCCTCTACTATTCGAACAAATCGCTATAACTTCTAAAATAATTGTAGTAGAATAATGATCTTGTGCTTATTGGAACAGGAATTTTCCCAGCTTTTGGAGCGTTTTTTAAAAAAAATCATTTAGTACAATATATATTTTCGAAAAAAAGGGGGGGTTACACTCTAACTCTAACTAATATGTAGCTGGGAAAATTCCTGATCTAACAAGCCCTATATCATTATCCTACTACAATTATTTTAGAAATTATAGCTATTGTTGGAAAGTGTTTTTAATAAAAATAATCATTTATAGTCCGGGGAAATTAGCATTTAAAGGAGACAAAATTCGGAAATGGCTGAAAATTGGTCCACAGCTTCCTTGGGACTTTTTAAGAAAACAATTTCGGAATCACAAAAAAAAACAAAATGGCCGCCGGAAATATAGCGGTTTTCCTTGTATCTCGGTTTCTATAAGTCGTACAACCCCGTACAAAGGCCCTAAATGTTCTCTACAGCTTTAGTTCTTACAAAGATGTTGACCCGATTAACCCTTTCAAAGTTATTCAAGGTAAAATTTTCTAAAAATCACTTTTCGGCGAAAACATCACTCAAAAACTGGTTTGTTCGAAAAAAGTTTTTGATCAGTCAATAAGAAACGTTATTGCCTACAAAAAGGCCTTTTGTCATTTTTTCGTTAACTTAACCCTTTCGAAGTTATTCAAAGTCAAATTTTCCAAAAATCACTTTTCGGCCAAAAAATCACTATTGATTTTTGCAAAATTTTTCGAAAACTTTTCGAAAAAAAGGGAAAGGTGTCATTAGGGTAGGCAATAATCTTTTGTATAAATAGAACAAAAAAAATTTCTCAAAAATCAGTTTCTGAGTCATTTTTAAGCACACGCTTCTTCTTGAGGGCTTAAAGAAAAAAGAGAACTAAAGAGGGTCCTCGCTCACTCAATAGCCTAGTACTAAGTTCCCCGCTAAATGAAATTTCCATACAAAATTTAGCGCGAAAATATATCAAGCTAAATTTTAGCAACATCTTTAGCGCCTGCAGTACTAAGTTCGCCGCTAAAATGCTCGCTAAATCCACGTTTCTATTTCTTTAAAACAGATGGCAGCAATGTTAGTCTCCACATTTTTAGCTGCATTTTTATCGTGCAGGCACCTTATTTCACGCTAAATTTTGTTGAAAAAAACCAGTGATATAAAAAAAAACAGAAAAATAAACTAATTTACGGTCGTGGAAGTTTCAAGTGCGGAAATAAAACTAAAATAACAGTTTGTGCATGAAAAAATAGTAAAAATAATAAATAATTCTGCGTGTTTAGAATATTTTGAAACACTGTTTAATAATTTTATATTTCCAGTGGATTTTGAGGAGTTTTATTTCGAAGAAGACTTTGAAATTGAACCCAAAAAAACGTTAATATGAACTTTCTCTACAATTCTACATTGTCAAATTTCATCTTGCTAAAAAAGGGTACAAGTTTGGAGACGCGCTAAAATTTAGTTTAGCGCTGAACTTAGTACTAGGCTAATCTCACAAGTAGAATAGGGTGTTAGTAGTTTAACTGCAAAAAGTTATTAGGATAAGACCGACTAAAATACTTCTCTTCCACGTTATAATTGTAATTGTAATTTCTAAAAATGTGTGCACCCGATCTGGTCTCTGACGCGTTACTACTCGTGAACTAGCACAAAACACAACACAGTCTAACCTCTAGAATTGGTGGCTGGGTTCCGATCTTCAGTTTAAGAAGCATCGCTTCTAAAATTTATTGGTGATATTATATTTTAAAGACAGTAGTTCTAACATAGGGGGCTACGTGGAAGGGGTCCATTGTGTTAAGGCCCTCGTACCGCCTCGGAGCGAGTATTTTAGGTGATTTTTAAAGAAGGATTATGAGAAAATGGGAACAGATATTGATATTGAGAACTTTCTGTATTTGTTTAGAAGATTAATAAATTGTACAATAAAAAATTTTATTAGTTTTTTGTTGCATCATTTCCGCATTCCATACAAAATGCTGGAACACTGCAAAAAATATGAAAAAATTGGCGGGAGTGATATCTCGACTTTGGAGCATTAAAAAAATAATTCACTGTAAATTAGACACTTGAAATTTGGGAATGACGAATTGTTTTTGAAAAAATATTTTTTTTGAGAAAATGGCAGATAGTTAAAGTCAAAGTGCAAAAAAAGTCTACATTTTTCTAAAGAAATATGTAAATTTTTTTTCAGACACTTCATCACCAAAATGGCTCGTTGTTCCCTAAAAAATAGTTAGAAAAACCCAAACAAAAAATAAAGGGTAAATTCGGCGACACTATTTTGAGTTATCAAGCCCGCCAATTTCAAAAATCATGTTTCCAGTTAAATGAGTTTAAAGTTTCAAAATAAGTTTTTTGTTATATAAAACTTAAAAAGTTATAAAATTATCTTGTTAATGTTTACTGTAACTAATAACAAGTAAAAAGAAAAAAGAAAAAAAGCATTCTTGAAGACTAAATGAAGATCTTTATGAAAAAATTAATTTTTCGAAAAAAAAATTTTTGGAGACGGTACGAGGGCAACTAATTGCACTGCTCGGAACTTCATCGGAACTTTAAATTTTTATGATCGAACTGGACGACACACTGATTGCGCCGTATGCAGATGTACATTACTACAAGCTTACACGTGCGTTAACTTGTGTTTAGTGCATAAGAACATAGGTAATCTACCTTAAAGAAATATCTTTAAAATATTAAGGGCGCCTAAAAATATCTGGGTATACCTGACAGAACACCTGAACCAAAGTATGTACCTACCGGTTTGTGCAGTCCAGTTTAGTTGCTATTGATATCTCCAAGGCTTTTGATAGAGTTTAGCGCCCTGCCCTGATAGCTAAATTCCAAGCTATTGGTATTGACTCAGTTCTGACTAACTGCATCGAAAGTTTCCTTTCCGGCCGTTCAATCAAGGTCATATTGGATGGCGGCAACTCGCTGGGTTTCGAAACCACCTTGGAGTTCTTGGATAAAGTGCAGCGAAGGCCTTTTCAGCCACCATAAGAAAGTAACAGATCTGATTAAGATATGTCTTCAAAGCCATGTCATATTTTTCCGTTTTGTAATCAAGTGTTAATATTAGTAATGAAAGCTCCTTCTTAGAATTTGATACTATCTCCAAGCAGATTTCCGAATGCTTATATTCCCACCCGGAGTGTAAAATCATTGATTGGTTGATTTCAACGTTCATAATGTAAATTAGCTGTCTCGACGTCAAGGTTCCCACCACTGCCTAGTCAGAGCTAATTTCCCATAACCACCTTCTGTCCACAATCAACACTATGGCTGGGTCTTATTCAATCCTCTGCGCAAAAGGAGTGATGTATGATGTGAGAATGAGCCAAGCTGGCTATTCCATTGCAGATCCATAGTTAATGTCGCACCTAGTATGTTAAGAGATGAATTAGCAGTTAGATACGGACCATCCAGTTAAAAGGGAGGAATGGTGGAGCAGACTTTAATCGAAATAAGACAGTACTTCGTTTTAGAAACATTGAATTCAAGAATGCGTTCAACGTCGCAGTAGATTGAGTCAGACGACTCAATTGTACAACTTGAGAAATAAAATTAAGGTTCATAAACTCGCAGTTTGTTACTACCTACAAACTTATAACAAAGATAATGTAAATAAAACTTGAACTATTGTTCCTGAATTAATCATCCATCACCCATCAAGACCCTCTACTACCAACAATCATATATTTTATTCAATAGGTTTTGACTACACAATAATATTTCTATAATTTTAAAAGCAATAATCACATCCAGCAATTGGAACAGAATAAAGGATTTTATTTAATAATATTCTCATAAAAACATTTTTTTAGTTCATTTTGAATTGAAACATTATTTTTGTAGGGGGGCGCGGGGGAGCACGTCATAACTTCACATTCTTTTCAAAAGGCAACGTAATATAAAAAATTACTGCGAGCTTTTTTATTTCATAATAAAAGTGCATTTCGCTCTATATGAAACGAAACTGGATAATTGCAAGCAGAAGCCCTAAAGGGTTGAAGATATTTTTTTTTTTTTTGGTAATATGTTTGTTGATGAAAAATTTGTTCTGTATGTAATAATATTTTTGTGTGTTTCGTTTATGAAATTGTTTTGTTCTTAAAATATTTAATCGAAAGTATTTATATAGGAGTGGCGTATTAATTTATCAGATTTTTAATAAAATACTTTATATATATTTTTTTGTTGACAAAATGTCGGACTAAAAATTGGATATCATTGCAAGTAGGTTTCTGAATTAAAACTGAAATAAAAAATGCTGAAGTATATTTATTTTTAAATCTAATCAACTAAAATAAAAACGCATTTTTTATTTCACTAAAGAACTCAATAGGTCCATTTTTGGTGAGGTACTGAGTCCAAAGGTGGCCGCGGTGGCCACTTGCTTTTCCTATTGTGTTACACCCCTATACCTCAAATTTGTAGGCCAGACAGCTTGAACAGGCACAACAATCTGCCTAGTGTAGATCCATTAGTGTTTCTGAAATACTAAAAAAACATCAACATTTACGCAGCTGTGGAGTCGATCTTCATGACAGTCTACCAAAACCTTTGTGACTTATACTTATATAGTCAAGCAAGATAGCACAGAACAACAAAACCCTGATCATCGCGCCAACGTGCGAAAGTGACAGAGCACATGAAGCGCTGAACTTCGAGGCATGACCTCTCCGATCCTCATATGCGATAACTTAAGGCTCAGTGTCTGGTACCAAGCAAACTAGTGTACTGAAGTCCTTTCTGCTGTACCTAAATAATTCTCAGCTCGTGTTGCGAGTCGACTAAAGATTAAAACAGCTGGGAGCTTACCAAACCAAGTGTAGACGTCCGGTGTTCGATGTATTACATCAGAGTCCAATCGTATAGGAACTTGTCCATAAACAGCCCCACCAACAGTGCCCCAATAGCCGATTCCGAGCCGATGTAAGCAGTGTCTGAGCCATTTCTGGCCAAAGCAGATCGCTGTCGATCGCTGCGCCTTCAGCTAAGTACTCTGTTATTATATTGAACCCAAAGCTGAATTGGACGCTCAACATCGATAAGAGGCGGCAAAGCAGGGCCGTAGCAACCCAGGGGCTAGGGGGGGCTTAGCCCCCCCACGCGTTTTTCTCATACTTCATATATGTAGTTGATTTTTTTTAAACAATAACATTTAATCATTTTTTTAAAATAATTGCAATTTGTGATTTTTTAGTTCATCGAATCTTAAAAGAACCGTGTTCAGATATAAAAATTTAATCTATCAGTAAAATTATTTATTCCCTGGCGCACCTTATACAGCTCTGTGAGTACCACAGTCTTGAATTTTTTAACTTCTGGCCTTTTCAAATCGTTCAATTTCTCATTCTTTGGACGAATTTTCGTTTTTAGCTCAATTTTATTTAAAGGCTGCAGCTTTTTCAAATCCATTTCATCTATTGTATCGATAGCTGTGAGATAGGTATCGTCTCTTACGAAACGTTTTGTCATTTCGATTAACACAATGTTGATCGTTTCGTAAAATGCCGATTTCAGGCTGACGGGCGATTCGTTTCGTTCTCGCCTTAGAATACAAAACTACAGGAAGGGCCCTCGGAGAATTTTAGCGTAGTGAAATTCAAACTGCACACTTCATTGCTCTTTTTTTCACTGAAAATTCACTCGTAACAACTTCTAATTGACAAAAACAAATTCTTTAAACTTTCTTTCTTCTTTTTAATTAGTTTTGCGAAAAACTGTAAATAAATTTTATAGAAAAACTCGTTTTAAAGAAAGTGCCGCGGGAAAATTTGACAGTTAACTAACAAGAAATTGTACCAATTTGACAGTTGACTGATAGCGATTTCACTACGCTCCCATACACGGATTTTATACCCGAGGGCCTTTCCTGTAGTTCTCTATTCTAAGGTTCTCGCAGACTTTCTTCGACAACAGAATCCTTTACCATTGACCTGATTTACACTTACACGTTTTTTGCTCTGCCTTGTCAAGAATTCTCTTTTGTGTTACGTGCGTGCCCACCGCTGTAGGTTTATACGATGAAGTTTTTAACGTGCGTCAAAAATGACACATTGTTGTGTTTTTACAGCGTGATGTTTGTGTGCTGCGTGTTTGTTTGTTTGTATGACGAAAAAGGGAGAAAAGAAAATCAAGAAAACGTCTGCTGTGAGTGGTCTACCCGTGATGGCAGTCCCTCTCGGTCCCTCAGCTTCCCTCTCCTAAAAACTCGTGCTTTATGCAGCAAAAAACGTGTCGTGTAAATCAGGTCATTGTTGATTGGCGTCGATTTCGAAATGGGCGAGGGCACCTTGAAGCGAGAGCCGATTCTCTAGGGTGTAATTTCTTCAAAACTTTTGTTGCTTCATAGTATTTCTCGAAAATATCTTCTGTTCTCATTTTTTCGATCGTTGTATAAACGGCTCTAATGAGTGCCATCGAATTTGTGTATCCCATCGACCTTGCCATGCTTTTGTTACTGGTTCAATTGTTTGTGGCAACGGAAACCTTTTGCATTAAGCACAGTAGACATTCATAATCAAAGATTGACAGCTAAATATCAAACCTGGTAAAAAAATTGGCCTTGATTATGACCAATTGAAATTGATGGCTCAGGCAGTGAAAATACGGAATCTTTCGCCGAAAATCGTCTTGAATCAATTTTTGCACACCGCCATCACACAATCCTGGAATGCGCACTCTTTTTTCCCATATATTTTTAGCCATTTTCTTAGAATGATGACGCAATTTTGATAGTACACTAGAAGGCGGCGCTTTAAAAAGGCCATAAAAAAGTGGAATGACCCTTTTTCCAGAAAAAACTAAAACGAGTGCCCATCGAAGATTGTGTAGTGTGGATGGGCCATTAAGGATATCGCAAGCAAAGGAGATGATGTGTGAGTGTGTATATTGTTGAGAGCTTGTACTTCATTCTATTCTAATAATTATCTGTACTACCGACTGTACTGTCGAATGTCAAAATTTTTTAAAATAGACGTTATATTTACTAAAATTTCTTTGCCCCCTCACGCGAAACGGAGTAGCTACGGCACTGCGGCAAAGTAGCTTTGTATGCCAAGCTTTGGCAAGAAACGGGGCTTGAAGCCACACACGGCGCGCTGGCTTAACACAACAATAGTTAGATCACTGCTGGCATCTTGTGGCACGCTCTTGCAGAACAATATACCAAATCCAATCTAGGTCAAGTCCAAAGAATGATATGTTTCGGAGTAACGAGGACTGATCGTAGCCCCGCTGAAGCACTAACGTGCATGACCCTGAGGCTAGGGGAATAGCGTTGGACACGATTATAAAATGAGTTTGTAATGCTTATGACACACATGAGGTATCGATACCAAGGTATCGATACCAGGATATGGCGAATACCGGGGTATTGAGGAACCCTTGACACACATGAACGAGGGTATAGTTTGACGTTTGTCGACAACTAAAAAATTTTTCAAATCTAGTAAGCGAATTTTGTTAAATTTAAAGTTTTAAGTGTTAAGTGGCATATTGAATTTGATATCGAAATGGAACATTTAATTGCTTTATTCCTTGCCAAACAAGAGGAAATAAATCTGGGTCTGAGGCAAATTAAAAATTTGGAACGAAAAAGAAAAAAAAGATGAGATATCTTGTTATAAAAATATATATTTAGACGATTTTGCTCGATTTTTGCACACAGATGGCGCTGTCCGCAGTGAAGAGATCTTAACCTACTCTATACCCGCAAAATTTTCCTGGTATCAATACCCAGTTCATAACCACTTGTTTTCCTGGGTATAAACTGGGTATAAGGTGACAGACATGTGGTATAAGTTGGGTATATGCAATACCGTGGTGTCGATACCCCATGTGTGTCATAAGCATAAGAGGTGCTTCTTTTTTCTTTTGACCCAGTACAATGTCATACATCAAATGAGGCGAGGTGTTATTGTAATGCCAAAATGACAAAAAAAAAGTAAATTAAAAGAAAGAAACTAAAAGTTTAAATCTAATATGCATTAAACTGCCTTAGAGTAAGTAAGAAATCTATGCCTCCAAAATGTACAGCCACGGACGACTAATTATAAACAGTTTCATAAAAATTGCATTTATACATTTTTTATGTTTTTATTAGTGACCGACCGAAGATTCGGTTTCGGTTTCGGCCATAGTTTCGGTTTCGGCCAAAAATTCTAGCCGAAACTTCGGCCGCGCCGAAACTCAGTGTTCGTGAATTGGTCGTTCGGGTGAGTTCGTGCTGTTTAGTGCCGCGGGACAAATATACGCAGATCGCCGGAGTAACCTGCTTGGTGAAAACGTAGGAAAACTGCTGGCTTCCACGGTGCACGAAGTTGCTTATTATCACGCACAGTCAACGTCCACGGACGACCTCGGACCGTACCGCACAAGCTCGCGCCGCATCTTTGAAGTTACCGACTCGCGGCAGTTCCTACACCTCACTACAGACTTGCCGGCGACTTCATGGACCGCTTCTGTTCGCTATATCGCGCACCATGGGAAGCCAGTTTTAGCGTACAATATAAGACTTTTTAATTACGAATACTACAATTACGAATACTAATATTAGATAAATAAATAACTATTTTATCTTACATACTTTAGTTGCAGTTTTTTATTTCAGTTAACACGAATTAACTATATAACAGTAAAACGTATTGTAGATTTCAGCATACAATAGAAATACATTTTTTAAAGTGCTTGAAAAAACCTTTAAAATGAACACTGATAAAAGTCATTTGCATGTAAAATGAATGAGTTATGACAAAGAGAAGGTGTACCGTTCAAATTTTTTTTAAAAAAATTATCAATAAAACTAATACCACTTCCACCCAAATTCAAATTTATCATGTTCCACGTAGGATTCACTTTATTTTAGAGATATCTATCGGATCTATATAGTTTGAGCGATTTTCAGGGTGTATTTTTCGAAATGGGTACAATTAAAATGAAAAGGGGATTTTACGAATTTTACAGATTTCGGCGTTTATTTCAAAAAAACTCAAAAACTATTGAAGATACGTAAAAAACTGTTGAGTAACAAAATTTAGATTTTTCTTCAACAACAATTTTGGTTTTTTATGTATTGCTGTAGCTTAAAAACTGACGGAGATATATCGGATTGAAGTTTGCTTTATAGTGTAAGTACCAACTTTGCTTAGCTCTTTGACCCTTCACGTTTTGAAAATTAAGGGTTCTAATATAACACATTTAACACAGGTTTATAGCCAGTGAAATTACCTACAAAATGGTTTTTGAATGGACACTGTAGCTTGAAAATTGACCTCGCTACAGTAAAAAAAACCGAACGACTTTTTTCTGACGGTTTGCAATCTTTTTCAGAACATAGGTGAATTGAGTGTTCGGGGGTCGGTACCCCGCCAGTGTATATGTATCCAAGCACACGCACGCATACACACACTAAAAAATTTACTAAGATACTTTCTGAACTTATAACTAAATTTGTGTGTCTCAAAAAGGGTAGACTTTGAAAAGGGTGGTAACTAGAGCCTAAATCCAAAATTTCATCAAAATCGGTGGCCTCCGAAAAAAGGTAGAGGTAATACCCCATTTTTACGGTTGGGGACTGGACTATTTCTCTAAGGGTAGTTTTTAGGGGTTGAAAAATTTCTTAAAAAATTATTTCAATAGTACATAGGTCTAAGAGGTGATATATAGGCCTACTAAGTGTTTTTATTACCAATTTATTGAGTTTTATTAATTTTTTACGATAAGGGGCAGTTTTCACCCCTAAAAATAAAAAGCGCACCTCGGCACAGGGTAGACTTTGGAAAGGGTGGTAAGTAGAGCCTAAAGACAACATTTTATCAAAATCGGTGGCCTGCGAAAAAAGGTAGAGGTAATACCCTATTTTTAGGGTTGGGGACTGGACTATAGGTCAATATTGCACTTTCATCATTTTAGTTAGAATACTAAGATTCCTTTAAAGGCTTGCTTCTAGTGGTTGAAAGTCGTTGATGCCATAAGTCAGTTTTGAAAGGTGCACAAATGATTTAAACCCTATTTTACATTGACCAAAGATTCTCCTTCCTAAATCCGACCCACACTCCAAGCAGAATCCCTAACGATTCCAAGAAGGCAATCCTATCCATAGAAGCCCAACAATCAAATATTCCTTGTAAGCCACTTATTCCGTCGCTGCATTCGTCCTGGATTTTCACGTAAATTTACCCCGTAAGGACGAAGAGGCACCGCGCTCTCTATACACAAAAACAAGGAGATCTTTCATAATGGAAAGATATACGTACATAATTGAGTTCCATGCAAGGAACAATTAAGTTGATGCTCACTGGGCCAAGGGATGTTGATGTGCAAATATTTTGCTTAGGGCGTAGCCATTAGCCAAATTATATATATGTTTCTCAGGAATCTTAAAGCTGTTTTCGGGTGAGGTGCTTGGAATTAAATAAGTGCTAAGGAGCAAACGGCTTTAAGGATATACAACTCTCTTCAAGAGATTGTTTATGTGTGTGTTATGTTTTATTTAAAGGAACGAAATTATGCAAATAACTCTCAGGGAGAGCTGGAATTAAGAAATGGACTGGAATAAGAATTATTAGAGACGTAGATAAACGCCCTTAAATCACTTGAGAAGAAAAAAAACATTCCAGAAAACCTATTTTCGTGTTTATTTTATGAGATTTTCTTGCTTTGGCTTTATGTGTTGTTGGCTCAGGTATTAGGTTTCTGGGATGGTATATGGCCTCTGCACACTGATGTAATTTGGTAGTTTAAAATATTCTTACACACAAAAAGGTAAGGGAATTGCAAATTTTGTGAAATTACGTAATCCTAAAAACAATGAATATATTCAGAGGCCAGATACCAGTCGGACTTAGTGTAATTTTTATTTCTGCTTTTGAATATGTTGAATAGTTTTATATAATCGGGTATTTTTAGAAATTGATTAACATTTACAAAATTATTTTTTTTGCATTGGAAAATAATGTACACGGGTCATTCCATATCAAATCAACCAATGCTTTGGACCTCACCACCTCCGATAGTTATAATTTTTTTATATATGTTCTTCTAGTGGAAACTAAAAAAACCTAATTTTCAGATTTTTTGGACTTTTAGTTTTTTAATTATAAATTTTCAAAAATTCGAAAACCGCAACATTTTGAGAAATTTTGAGATCTTTAAATTGCTCTAGTTTAAAAACTATTTGACATAGAAACCTGAAACTTGCAGCAATTTCTTCTGCTTTAATAAGGCTTTAATTTGATATACAAGATAGTATTATTAACAAGAATAAAACTTTTTTGTTTTTGACATATCTCAAAATAATGTTTTTTCAAAATTTTTAAAAACATTATATTTTGTGCATACACTCTTAAGGTACCAACAATGCCAAAATTTAGAATGGGGCGACAATGGGCTCATATTGAAATAAAATTTTTTCGGTACTTGAAGAGCTAAACGTTTAGTGAACGCAATATAAAAAAATAAATTTAGCTGCGGGGGAGCTGATACACCCCGCTGATAATGCCACCCAACACATATACCTAATAGATATAAGATAATTTATAGAAACCATACCTACCCCCTCGGGCATCGGAAACCACCCCCACCACTAGGGCCTGTGATCTACATTATTTAATTGAAGTTTAGGTATAAAATTAAATAATTTAGATCCCAAGTTGCAAGTTTCAGCTTTTTATGTCAAATAGTTTTTAAACTAGAGCAATTTAAAGATTTCAAAATTTGTTAAAATTCTGCGATTTTCGATATTTAAGTCCAAAAAAATCTGAAAATTAGGGTTTTTCTTAGTTTCCACCAGAAGAATTAATATAAAAAAATTAGGTGATTTGAAGTCGATGAGGTCCAAAATTAATTAAAAATTGGTTGATTTGATGTGGAAGGACCCACATTTTAGATTTGTTATCATTTTCAAAACATCGATGTATTAGGCCACGAAGTGGCGTCCATCAATCAAATAGCGAACATCTTTTTTGACCGCTGCATAGATTGTGAGTAGTACACGATCGTAATTTTTGTTTTGGTGGTTGCCCCCTCTGACAGTCTAATTGTACCAGAAGACCTCAAACTGCATAATAGAAGGTTCCTTAACTATGTTCTATTTAGTAAGTAGGTAGTGCGTTACTTGAGCCTGGGAAAAAAATTTCAAGACCATCCCATCCAAGCTGTAGGCTGGACACAATTAGCCCTAAAGTGCGCCGTTTTGTAGGCGCATTCGTGAAAAACTGTTACGTGAAAGGAGGCAGTAAACTAGGAGAGATTTTAGATCCATCCCGTCATATTTAGGTACCGGATCAAATCTCCTATTTTGAGTTTCGGAACATCCCCAAAATCGTTTAAGACAAGCTTTCCAAATTATAAGGTGTCTGATATTGGCCAGAGCCGAACATCCGCAGAGAAAGTTTTCGGTTGACTCAATGGCCTGTTCCTCCTTAATAGTCGATGACCTGACCCAGGGTTCCTGCACAAGAACTACGTCGAAATCTCCTTCGCGTAGGAAGACCTTGTCCGAGGCACACACTTCGCCATTTTGGCCGCCTACTACTGGTAGTGTCACTGATACTGCACCTGGGACGGTTGGGGCTACTGTTGCGAATGCTGCTGATGTAGGGGAGGTTGGAACTACATTACTAACCTCTGCATCTGAATTTGTTAGATTGTACCGTTTTCAACACCTTTACCCATGCCTACATTAGGCCGAAAAGGAGTTTATAGTCATCCCTGCTATTACACTGGAGCTCCCTGGCCTCGAGTAGTTTTCGTTTGGTACCCCTATTGTGAGCAATTTGTGTGGCTCTGCTTCCACTTTTAGGAGCCAGATCCTCACCCTCAGCCTTTTGGTAGTATCTGTTGCCGGATGTCGCTTAGAAGAGCAACAGACCCTTCCAGAAGTTTCTTTGAAAAGTGATCCCCACACCTGGTCACTTGTACGGAATCAAAGTAGGGCAGTGGCTCTTGCCCCATCACGAACTCCACGACCAGCTCCGGTACTTTGGCGTCAATGTCGGCAGAGATGGTCCGGGAGACTGCCGGCTCTAGAGTTGGCATCAGTTCGTGCCACTAGAATAGAAGGTGGTCGTTCACTACCTCACTCATTAGCCTGATTACTTGGTTACTAGCTTCCCAAACTATGGCTGGTCTTGGCAACTTCTTCCTTTTTTGGGGCACTATTTGAAGACGCTGAGTTGTCTTCGCGGGATCTTTCCCTTTTTGTGCCGGAGGCTTCCGTTAACGCTTCGCTTGTATTCTGGAGCGCTTTCCAATCCTCAACTACTGCTTGGTATTTGGTTTTGTTGGTCTTGTCCCTCTCTAAGGTGATACCGGCGGACTCATTCTCTGCAATATATATTGCCTTACTAAGGAGTACTGCGGTTGGTATTCGCAAAGCTTAAGCTAGCAATTGTCCCACTTGGAGCAAGCTGAAACTTCGCCGAGGGGAAGGCTCATAATTCTTAGTCCTAGTCCTTGAAATTTCTTTCTATTATTATTTTTGTTCCCACGAGTAGCGCCGGAAAAGAAGTGCGCCCTGGCAGTGCCAAGGCACTTGTACTGTAACGGTCGGTTATTTGTCGATTATTTCTCCTTATTAATTATTCCCCCCATCTCGCGGAAATTTCCGAAATTATTAATCAAGTCACTTCCCGAAAATTTTTAATTCAAAAATTTCGGAATGAAGTAGGCGAGGAAAACAAAATTTTTCTTGGAATAGAAAAAAATAGAAATTTTTGACAGTCTGGATTTATTCACGAAGGGGTAAAGGACGGATTTTTGTTGAGCGTGAACAAACGGGAAGTTTTTTTATTGTTGAAGCAAACGGAAATTTCTGCAGAGGGTCATCACAAGTTGGCTGAGGGAGATTGGCCCGTTTTTTTGAAAGGAATCTGTGTTATGAGTCCCATTATTTTTCACGAGGAGGAATCTTTTGGGACGGAAGAGTTCGAGAAAAAAAGAAAACTGAGAGATTGCATGGGAAACTGGCTGGAGTTTCCGGTGAATTAATTGTTCTACGAATACTGTGAGACCCATTAGTAATTCATGTTGTATAGTGAATATTGCGTACGCTCAGTGATAACGTTCGTCTACGTATTGATTACGTAGTCGCTGTACGAGACATAAGATAAAGGATCTTTTGTGTGTGCCGAAGAAGAAGCGAGTTACACCAGATGCAGTTTTCTTGTATCAGTAGAAACTGGAAAGAATTATTCACTCTAAAGTGACAGGTGAATCTGTGTGGAAGCTTGTTGGTAACCACCTCATTGGTCAACCTTTTTGTAAGTGTTTAAAAAAAATTACTTAAATTTACATTGGTTTTTTAGTGAAGGAACAAGTGGGCAATTTGACTTGTTATATACGTAAGTGTCTGAAAGCTTACAAGCTTACAATTAATAAGAAGAGAAAAATTCGTCGTCATTCGTAAGAAACACCAGTTCTTTCATAACTGCTGGGCTGCGCATCGGTCACCATACTCAGACAGGACGGAGGAGTGCGGTATCTAGATGCCCAAAGATGCCACTATCCTAAAGTTGGTTCATCCTCGGTGTATAGTAACAGTAGACCTTACTATCACAAGAGCGGAGGTGGAAGAAGTCCACCGTATTTTTTTGCTTTAGTTTTACATTGGAGTTAATTAAAACTTGCGGGGTAACATCTGTGAACACCCATTTGACGCTTCCTCTTTGTCCATATACGGTTGTGGTTTTACACAGCAATAGGCGTATTTGCCTGGTGAGCTTTTGGTCGGGTTATAATTTGATAAGGGTTTGTGGTTTTACAACTTCGATTTGGCAAAAAGCGACGTTGTTCCTCCCCTTCTGTTTATTACCGAGTCCAGTGGGTAACACCCCCCCCCCCCCTACACCCAACATACACCGTCTCACCTGTTACAGTTTGTTGTTAATTCGTTGTTGTTGCTACGGCTTTATAATATTTGTGTACCGTTAAGAGTTTTTTCCAAAATAATATATGTATTTTGAAGTATACTTACACTGTTTACGTCTTTATTAAGCATGCAGTGCTAGGTTCTTTTTTTGAGTTTCCAGGATGGTTGTGGAGGGAGATTTTTGTCTAGGGTTCTCACGTCGTTGAGTTAACTTTGTTACAGGTCCCACGATGCCTTAGGGGTTGAACAGGACCCTCTGTGAGGAGGACCGAAGACAGGGAATGATATGAAGAGTCTTTTTCACACAGACAAGTAGGTAAGTGTTGAACCATACCCATATAGGTATCGGTCCGGTCATACACCCCACGACCCCTTCCGTCGAGCTAGCGTGTACTGTGTGACCGGCATAACACCCCCTAAAGTTATTTCGGAAGACTAGGGAGGATGGTTCTTTTGCAAATATTTTATGACCAAGCATGATGGTAGGCAACCTTGCTGTTATCAGCAAGGAGCTCCATTGTGCCAGTACAGTACGCACCGACCTTGCTTGGGCATCGGCCGGGACCGTTTTCGATGAGATTATTTATACCCAACCCCAAGCCATTCAGCCTTCAGCTGGTGCCTTTACTCGTTGGCTTAAAAGCGGGGGATTTTGGAGTTTGGAGTGGGCCAGGGCTAGGTAGCGAGAAGGATAAGTGGGTGGGGAGCGTATCTAGCTTATTCATAGCCCACCGTTTCACAGGGCCACGCAAGCCTCACCACCACGACAAGGTGTAGGTACAGCTGAGGTACTGGTGACTTCGTTGATGAATCTTTCTTAGTTTTTCCACTTGTTCCACATACATAACATTCCTTCTTTATTGTCTTTCCTCTTTCCAGCAATACTATCTTTCCCTTTGTATCACCTGTAAGCACGGAAGTCAGTTTTTCGTCGCAGTAATCTTGCATCCAAGTTGGTAGAATAAACTCGCTTTGTTAGTTCTTTTACTATTCTCCCTACTATCTTTCCGACTAGAGCATGCTGTTTCCACTCAATTAGAAAACCATCGACAGTACAAAGAGGTTTACCCATAAGCTGTAGACTTTCACATAAAAAAAAAACTCCTAACGACATGAGAACGTGCACTTTTCAATGAAAAAAAACCGCGCTATTCAATAAAATCTCATCAACAGATTGAAGAGATATTATATCCAAAAAAATTAAGCTATCATCGAAATTTCGGATGTTGCAAAAACAAAATGTTCCAATTTGAAATAACACCAGCAAATATTCATCTCTGAGTCAACATTCGTCCTTCCTACGTAGTGTACAGCACTAATAAAATGTATGCACACAGTTTTTTTTTGAGACAAGTTGTATGTTTTTAATTTGGATGTGAGTCATGGGTACCAAAGGACGACTCTAGTTTTCGACCTCAAAAGTAAAACTTTTTTCGCCCCTACAAAAAAAAATACATGTCGGAGGAATTGACAGAAAAATTTTTAAGTGATGTGATTTTAGTCATGTTTTTGTAGCAGTTTTGATGTTACAGAAGAACAAGTACGAAGTGAATGTTACATTTAACGTTATGGGGTTAGCATGATGGCAGTTGGGTAGTTTAAAAGTCCCACAATGAGGCCAAAAACAATTAGTCCATATAAATTCATAATTATAAATACATCAAAACCCTTCAGATATTTAATACTCCTCCAGTGACCCAAAATCCATCATCTGCCCTAATGTTGAAATATTGACAAAACTTTGATCGGTTCAGTTAGTCAGCAGCTATAGAACTAGCTAATTAATTAAGACCAAGTTGAGGGAAACATCTGCTCTGTAATCCCCTTCGTTAACTTAAGTGCATTTCTGGTGGAGAGTAGGTGGCACAATCTTATTATTTCCACCCAAAAGACACGGTACCTAAGCACAATAACCAATTAAAGTTTCCAAAGTTTACAGCAAGTTCACCTGATGAATTCTCCTGAAGGAATATCCTCCTGACGGTAATACTCGTCGTCGTCCTGACAGTCGCATCGAAAAGTGATAGCAGCCTGTACAAGGATAATAAATTCGAGAAGGGGGGACAGTTGCCAAGCCTAGCTGTCAGGAAAAGGAAGTTTTAACAATTGGCAAAATGACAGTAACCACATAGTGACTCGCCCTCCACTGACTGCAGGACTCCAGTCAGTCCGTGTCCTTTTGGCAAGTATAACCTTTGCTGATAACTGGTGTAGCAGATTTTGGACAAAACAATTTACACGAATCAGAATTCAATTGTTCTCGATTTGAATGAGCTGAAGGGGGTGTGACTGCAATTTTTGAACTGTTTAAAGCATTGTTATGGACGGATTTTAGCAGGGGATTGTAGTCCTTTTGAATGGGTTCTCTCGACGGTCGATGAAGGACTCGTCTTTAATGTTTCCCTTTAAAATTTCTTCTAGTTTCCTGGCAACTTTTCAGGGGAGTATTGAAAGGAATCCTTGAACTATTTTCGGATTTTGTTTATAGACTATTTCGTCTGAAAATTTGTTTATCACAATTTTAATATAAGTTATAAACTAGGTGTGTTAATATAGGTTATAAACTAGCTGTGGGTTTGACCCTTTCCACCCTTTTGACTCTTGACCACGTAAGTACGCACACACACCCATAGTTCTTCTCCAAATTATATTTCAAATGCTGTTGGAACCTTCAAATTTGAAAGTATGTATGTTGAATATTACGATTTTGATTTTCGGACCGGACCCATGACAATAACTTCCCTATAAACTGGGAAGTGAAAAATCAAGATGGCGGTTCTAAGATGGCGGGCGAATTTTGCAGTTGTGCTCCGATTCCACTGCAAATTGGTATTAAACAAAAACACTAGAAACACTAGAGACACTAGGAACACTGGAAACACTAAAAACACTGGAAACATTAGAAACACGGGAAACACTAGAAACACTGGAAACACTTTCAAAACGGGAAATCTTTTCAACGATGCACCCAAAAAATAAATGAGTTTTTGCGTTGACCATGTTTGGGCATATATGAGTGTCTATAAGACATTGGGATAGTTATCCGGTCAAAAAGAACAAAAAATGTGAGGCAAAAATGTTTTTTTCCAAAATTACAGACTTTCAAGAGCAGATATCTCGAAAACTATACAAGATATCGAAAAACTTGACTGAGTAAAACTTGTAGCAAATTTTATCAGCTTTCATTTTGTGGTGACGGTCATGTCGCTAGAATACATAGTGGGAAAATGGGACCTTCAAACCCCCCTCCCCCTCCCCGGGCTACGGGCGGGGTCTTTTGATATGTTCACCTCCTAACTAGTCCAAACAAAGTTATGAAGTCAAAAATTGTGTTCCAAACATTTTCCTCTATACCTTTTCGTGGCCTGGCCTAATAAAGATTTGCGTTATACAATTTTATGCTTCACATCTAGATCTCATGTAAAATGTAAAAAATATGCCTGCGTTATCCTGCGATTACAGAAATATCATAAACATAAAACTGTTTCAAAACTATTGATAAATATAAATCCGTTCCGTTATAATCAAAGATCTTGATTATTTGCACCCAGATCAAAAATAAAAGTATACAGGTTGAACGTCGATTTTTCGATAATCACCGGCCATAAGCTGAGCAGGCCCCCACCACAATTATGCCTACAGGCCGCCATTCATTCTCATCCGGCCCTGTTCCTAAGACCAGCACTCCGATAACGTCCGCGAAACCGATGTCAATTATCTCGTACCCTATAGTACACTACTGTCAACCGGAAGGTTCCATAACATATTAAATAGCCCACTTAGCACAATTAGACGTGTCGTTAGGACTAGGTGGACGGCTATTTATTAGTATAAACAGCAATGGGGCCCAGGATGATTCAGGATGACTCAGGGGGATTCAGTACGGCGTCCCTAACTTGCTGTAGTACTCGGCCATTTATCGCGCCGACGACGTGACGTGGTTGAATCTTGTGCTGTCAGTTAATATACCGCACGTAGAAAATTCTGCGCGTTACCAAATTTCCGGTGATTCCTCCCAAAACGGTGGTGCCTTCAGCGTAATTCGCGATACTTCACCGCTAGGTGCGACGGTCACCTTGCTGGGACCTGCGCTCTCATTATCTACCATCGTATGTTCCGCTGCTGTCTACTAAGGTGTGTTTTTATTTTGCTCTACGCCCACCTTTTACCTGGGGCCCACTATTTTGCTGGGGGTTAGGTTATACTTGGAGAAGAGAAAAAAGGTAATACGTTCGACCTGGTTGGGTGTTATTCTTTGACTATTCAGATTCCTGCAATTAACGATAACAGCTTCCTTGCTGCTTTACCATTTCGCATTTAAAGTAAATTTAAAATTGGTTTATCTAACATCGACCTATTTACTTTATAACCTAATCGCGTTTCTTCCCGAAATTGACTTCACTTTAGTATCTTTTACTGAATTAACTGAAAATTTACTTGTACTACGATGGTACCGTCGAAGACGTTGAGTATGCCTATAACGTTTTATATTTTTAGACTTAATATTGTTATATTTGATCGATTTAATGTAACGGACGCCCTATGAGACTTAAGCCACCCACGCACCCTAAATATAAATTATAAAATTTGTCTTCCCTGGAAACGACCTAAAAACAAGATTAAACAATAACATATTGCATAAAATTCCCAATCTCCAAAAAATTGAAAATGTTTTACTGCCCTTGAATTATTACCTAAGTATATGTATAGGACAAAAGAAAGAAATTTTACTACAAAACGGCATTTACTTAATTTTGTCTATCTGGGAAAAAAATAAACAAAAGGAAAAAGCAAAACTGGCAACGTAGCATCGGAGAATGCGGGGAAAGAAGCAGAGCGCGCGCTGCAAGATGCGACGAAATTTTATGCCCAGTTCTGCTCTATGCAGATTTTTTTTTTCTCTTCGTCGGTTCCCATGCTGATCCCGAGACTAGGAAAGGGGAGTGACCAGCTATCGGCGATCGAGTAAAGAGCAATCCTGTGTCGGTGCTTTTTTTCGGATCTTGAACCTTACCTTGGCTAACCACGCGCCCAAATTTTTGGGGAGTTTTTTTTGGAGTTTCTTTTTTTTGTTTTGAGTTGGGCTTAGAAGCTCCCTTTTGGGACAAAAGGCGGAGATTGAGAAACGTTCTTTAAGAAAAATCGTGGATTTTTTTTGTTCTGAGTTTTCTTTGAGCCGGATTTTTGGTATTTGAAGTTTTAGTTTAACGAGATTAAAGTGAGGTTCTTATTGGTGAAAACGCGACACAAATTGCGGGCTATCTTTCTTCTGAAGGTAGCACGGTTCGGTGATCGCTAAGAAGCCGTGTGATTACCTGTTGAAAAGTGCTAATCTTGCGAAGTGTGGGGTTGAGAATTTGGCTGGCCGTGGACGCATTTTGGCGCAATCTAGGAAGCAGAGAGCCGGGTATCACCGAGCCCGGATATTTAAAGAGCACCCATAAAAAGCTAAGTGTCATCCATAAAGTACTCAGAATTTTGTATTTTTTTTGTGTGTGTGGAAACTAAACAGAGAGGAAAACGTTTCTTATCCGAGACGTCCGCGCGGTGGTAGTGGTGTCGGAAGAGGCATGATAAAAACGCGCCGATGTCGCTTACGTAACGGTGCGTTAAAGATACGGTGGTTTTTGTGAACATTCGATGGATTCTTTCTTGTACATTATTTCAAAATTTTTTTCTGAAAGATTAAATCGCGAATTCTCTATTTGAATGTTCCGCTGGAAATTTTTTTTGAAATTCTCCAAGTTTCCTTGCACATAGTCATAACCCCTTATGGGCATTATACTGCGTATCGTCTCTGTTAAACACAGTAATAATTTGATTACGAATATTCTACCGGTTTTTTTTCTGAACAGTAGGTCGTCCTTCTTTGCGATTAATATATGAACTTTTCCCAAACCAAGATTGCTGGTTCTTCGGAGCAATCTACCGTAGAACGTGAACCTCTTATCGGGTGTGGACACTAAACGAGAAGACATTGTGTGGCTAATTACCAATCAATCGCGCTTAGATGCACAAAGGGAGGTGGTTTATTATAGACATTGAAATGAATCATGAAACATTAACTAACCACATATCCATATTTGAATAAATAATTACATACTTACTAAAAGTAACTAATAACGAACAACAAAAGACCTATAATTGAATAAAATATCGAATAAATTAGTAACAAATCACTACATACTGAATACGTAAAATGGAATAACTTATTAAATAATTAAGTCATAAAGCATTAGCCTAAACATATATACCAATAATCGAATAAATAATCATATACTAGTAGTAACTGATCATGAATAGCTGAATAGTAGTAACTGATCATGAATAGCTGAATATGTAAAATGGAATAGAATAATAACTAATTGAATCATGAAACATTAACTAACCACGTATCCATAATTGAATAAATAATTACATACTAAAAGTAACTAATAACGAACAACAAAAAAAACCTATAATTGAATAAAGTATCGAATAAATTAGTAGCTAACCACTACACACTGAATAAATTGAATGAAATTATATACATAAACAAATAATTAACGAACTAACTAAATAAGGTAAATCATAATGAATAAATAACGTACGAACTAAATACGGTAAATAATAATGAACAAATAACGAACTAACTAGATAAAATAAATAATACCGGGTAGATAACGAGCTAACTAAATAAGATAAATCATAACGCATAATTACCGAACTAACTAAATAAGATGAAATAAACGATGAAAATGGAGTAGGAACCCCTGTAGTTGTGACCCCGGACTAAGGATGCCCTAACCAAGGTAAGTGCCGCCCAACTATTATTGCTTTGATATCAGGTAGTCCACTAAGAATGACCCGGTGACCAGGGACCACCCTTTCTCTCCTTCTTTCCCCTTTGTTTAGCCCCTCTCGTTGGCCCTGGACGTTGTTCCACCCCCTCGTCGCCCCTTTAGTTTTGTTGTTGCATAGGCACGAGCGATTTAACAGTATAACTGTCACCCCCTCCGGCATCCAAGCACCGCGGACCCCACCCCATCTGGCGAGCTAGCTAGCGCACCGCTAGTCGTGCTTACAACCGGTGCATTGGATGCGTAAATTCGCGACACTTCCCCCGGCGGTCGAACCGTCCGAGCCACCCTTTTTTTGAGTCCCCTTCCCCAATTTTTTTTGTAATGGTAGTATTTTGGCCTTTATGGCAATTTCCCGTCGTCGTGCCCCGGCACACCCTACCCCGACAGTTACATTAATTGTTATTGTGTTCAATTTACAAAAATCCTTTTTTGCAGCATTAGCTCTCAATATCGACCTGTCTAAAATTACTTGTGATTAGACCACCACGCGGATATATTACTGTGTGTTTACTTCCGTTTTATCACCATTTCCGTTTTTCTTACTATTGTAATCTATGTTTCTTCACTCAAATCCTCCGTTTTTATTGCCTTAAAAAAACAAAAAACAGTCTCTACGACAGTACAGAATTCAGTGTGCTTTCAATAGAATCGATGAGTATACTTGCAAAAACTTTTTACGTGTATAAAAATTGTTAGATTTGCAAAATTGCTGTTTATTTCCTGTTAATTGTAACGTTACCGCCCAGAACTTGATTTTTCGCGACTTTTGGCTTACGCCCGTGTGCTCTACATCTCTAATACATATATAACGTGCATTTTCCGAATTTATTTTATTTATTTAAAATCCTTTTTTATTTTTAAGAATATATGTATGTATTTCTTACAGCTATCTCCCCAAAATACTCTAATTTCTTACCTAAAAAATATTTTTTCTACGCCTCTGCTAGAATACAGGCATTCTGATATTACTTTTAGTTACGGAATTAGCAGCATACCACACCCGTGTGGAATATTCATTGGGCTCTTTTAGACGACCGGACACCGAACAGACAAAACGAACGAACAAACTGGGGTTTATGGGAAAGAGGGTGAGAGAGGGGCTGGTTTTCCATCGTTCTCTCTCACCCTCTTCCCCATAAAACCCAGTTTGTTCGTTCGTTTTGTCTGTTCGGTGTCCGGTCGTGTAAAACCGGCCATTCCATCACTTGTTATGGAATGACTACTAGTGGCGACATCTGTTCCTCGTAATCCAAGAATATGATTTATTAATTAAAGAAAAAAAAAAGATTTATTAATTAAAGAAAAAAGGATTGTTTCAATAAATAAACAATCAATGATGTTCTGCTAGAATATTTTTGCTTTAAATAAACTATTCAATTATTAAATTGCAGAAAATAATAGCATTTTATTATTAAATTTTGCGGCGGCCATCTATTAACAAATTATTAAATTACAAAATTGTTATGAATGAACACTCCCTACTAATATGTTATTTAGTGTTGCTGTGCCTTATCCATTATATTTTTGACAGTAGCTTTACATTAGGTATGTTTTTCTTTATAAAATATTAATAAAAACTAATTAGAGGCGTAGAAAAATTATAGTCTGCAACACGTTTTGAATGGCATATTCCGCACTCGTGGACCGCTTTCCTTCCACTTGTGCGGAATAGACATCATTCCAAACTTGTTACAGAATATACTATTATTTTATTGCAATATAATTTATTTCTTTTTTCGTCAAAGAATTAAATTGGTATGTTGTTACAATAATTTATTTCTATTTATCCATCGCCATTATTAATGCGTGGCTAAGTACCGTTCCGCTTTTGTATGTTCTTTTGATCGAGAAAAAGTTTTTTGATGTGAAACATCTTTGCGCGCGTTGAGAGTAATTCTTCAAGGTCGGGAACACTTTGTGGGAACGCTTTTTAGGGAACGCTTTTTAGGGAACGCTTTATAGGGAACGCTTCGTCCAATCCAATTTTCATTCCGGGAAACGGAAGATCTGTATTGAGCAAGACAGAATAAGACGGAGATTTTAAAAAAAAATAGTAGCATCAAAGAAAAGTGTTTATATGCCGCGAGTCAGACATGACGAGCCAGACATAGGCAGAATGGAACAAATGGTTGAGTGGTTGCCTTACGACGTTGATATTCCAAAAAGTCACGGGTTTAATTCTTGATCTCTGCATTTGAATTTTATTATTTATATTTAATGGTTTTATTTAGCAACCTCGTATATTTGTTTGTTTGTTTGTTTGTTCGGTTCAAATCTTGTGACAGCTTTTTCAACTACTACTTAACCGATTCTTATGAAACTTTGCACACACATTGAGTTCCCGTGACAATGCAATCTGACATTTTTGTAAAAAATCAAGATGGCGGTTCTAAGATGGCGGACGAATTTTCCAATTGTGTTCCGATTCCATTGAAAATCAGTATCGGGAGGTTTTTAGGGCCACAAATGACGATTCTGTGGTCAAAAATTGAAAATTCAAAATGGCCGCGCCAACATGGCGGATGAATTTTGCGAATGTGTTCTGAATCCATTGAGAATCGGTATCGGGTTGTTTTTAGGGCCACAAATGACGATTCTGTTGTCAAAATTATGCAAATTCAAAATGGCCACGCCAATATGGCGGATGAATTTTGAAAATATGTTCTGAATCCATTGAAAATCGGTATCCGGGGGTTTTAGGGCCATAAATGACGATTCTGTGGTCAAAATTTGAAAATTCAAAATGGCGGATGAATTTTGCAAATGTGTTCTGAATATGTTTAAAATCTGCATCGGAGAGTTTTTAAGATCACAAATGACGAATCTGTTTTCAAAATTCAAAAATTCAAAATGGCGGCGGCAATATGGCGGATGAATTTTGCAGATATGTTCTGAATCCATTTAAATTCGGTATGGTAGTGTTTTTGGTGACAGATGACGAATGTGTGGTCAAAATTTGAAAATTCAAAATGGCGGTACGATTTTGGTAATAACAATTCGATTTCACTAAAAATCTCTATATATGGAAATAATGAATTTGTTGTCATAATTAGAAAATTCAAAATGCCGCTGGCAATATGGTATGTAGCATTGAGTCGCGTAAGAACTTTGGAAGGGCTATGTATTGAGGAGCTTGATTGTGAGAAATTAACAGGTAAGAAACCGTGCAACAAAGATGCAATGAAAGGGTTGGAAAGGATGAGAAGTTTGCATGATGATACGAGTCAAAAACCAAACTAAAAACTAGAACATAAAAATAGGTAAAAAAAACTTTTAAGTTAAATGGTTTTATTTGAAATCATAAGCTGTATCAAAAACTAGAAAATAATTAAAACGCAAACATGGGCCTTCTTGAGATTCTGACGTCTGGTAAGAAATCGTGTAATAGTATCCGTGCTGTTTTCTCATGTCGTATGCCAAGGGGCACTTTAAGTCGCTGCGTCGCGTCAGCGGATTAAGTAATTGTCTGAGACTTTTAACAGACTAAAATAAAAACATGGGGAGCATAAAAATCTGTATAACGACTGTATAATTAAATAAAATCGACTTGTCTAGAAAAATGTGTTTCCAAGCCCACCAAAAATATATTTCAAATGCGGTAAGACATCATGGTCGAAGGTCATCAATGGTACATTTTCAACACAAATCGGTGTGTAAAAAATTTACGGCTTTTTTACATCCCAAACGCAAAATTGCTGTGCGATAAAATACCTCCAGAGCTGCTTTTCCACTTTGCGTTTGGGATGTAAAATGGCCTTTATTCTTACTAATTATTCAATTTAAAGAAAGATAAAGATCGCCAAAGATGTTTCACATCTTTCACGTGCACTGGTTACACGCGCTATATTTTTTTTCTGTATTTTTCAACAATTAAACTCAATGTACAATGCACATTTCCTAGAGATCAAAACCGGCTTTTTTGTTACTTGAATTTACTTATTAAGTTTCACTTTCTATTACTGATTAACGGTCCTTATTTCCATTATTTAGTTTCAAAATCCTTACATTCTATGTATGTACTTACACCTTATGTACTTTACGGTTTTTTTTTGATTTTTTCTATTCTACTTCACTGCTTTTTACCCGCTTCGTCCCGCCATGCTCGTTACATTTATAGTCCAGGAGAGATAGCGGAAAAGTATTCAAAAGTTTAAATAAATCTACCCTGCGATTTTTGGACGCTATAATTAAGAGAAAAATCGTAGGAATTCAATGAATGTGTTTTGGAAAAAATCGGTCCAGGAGAACAGGTGGAAATCGGTCCAGGAGAACAGGCATTTTTCTTGATTTTCAGAAAAAACACCTTTCGGCGAAGGGGAAGTGGAATATGGTGTGGATTTCTATTCAGTAGATTTCGAGAAATCAAAATTTTTCCCTGCCAGGAATACTATGAAAACGCTCGAAAATTTCCATCGCACGATTTTTCTCTTAATTATAGCGTCCAAAAATCGCAGGGTAGATTTATTTCAACTTTTTTTCTATCCCTCCTGGACTATTAGTTTATTTTTATTCCACTATGAAATTATGAAAAAAATGAAAGGGAGCTTTTTATACTTATGCCTGCTTCTTATTTTTAATACTATTGTAATCTAAATTTCAACTTAACTTATTTTATTTAATGGACTAAGCATGGGACGATCCTCGTGGTCGTCTCATGATCTCCGTGGCGTTTCTTTATATGGTCTCCTATTGTAGCCAAAACGTGGGTTTTGTAATCCAGGTAAATCCTCCGTTTAGTGTAGGAAAATAGTCTTTTCACGTGTTGAATCACGATGATTTGGTGTCTTCTTCTAGTATGCTACTTAATTTTTTGGTTTTTTGAGCTGTTTGGAACAGTTTTCCGTTGTATTTCTCGGTGTCGTCTCTCTTGGCCGCGTGTACGTTATTTCCACTTATATATCCGGAAAATGGTAGTTTTTCACGGTCGAGGGTCACCACTATGGAAACTATTCACATCGGGGCCAACCTTACTCGGGTTTCTTTGTACAATACGGAAAGCACTATTTCCGAGATACACTTTATTTCCAATTATATAAATATGTTCGTAGCACAATATAATCAATACATAGGTTCATAGCACTAAGCTTCTTCTTAAATTCCAACTGTGACGGTACTATATTTACACTACTATCTTCTCTTAGGTCGTGTGACGGCAACAATCGGGTGAAGACTGATTAAATCATTTTTGGTTTCTTATCACTAGTGCCGCGATAACGGAACGATGATCAATAACAATAAAATATTATTTGATTGTATATGTACTTGTACTTGACTCTCCATGGATCATGTAGACTATCCATGGATCGGTAGATCACCAGGTAGTTCCCGCCAAAGATTGTTGTAGGGCCGTGTAAGTTCCGCGGTATCTTCAGTCTGTTATCGGTATACTGGGCACTCTGTGATGACCATTCTCACTATATATCTCTTTAATAATAATTATGCATCCTAAAGCGACAGTTTGAAGGAAATAGAATAGCAATCTCTGAGGAGTCTGTTGTTGTAAGTTTAAAGATATAGTCCGTTCAAATTAGTCAAAAAAGCGCTGTTTTTCAGAAATTTTTCCCACAACTATGAGACCGGTGCCAAATGAAGGATTTCGGTCTTCTAAACATGATTTTCACAACCCGCAGTTCGAAAAAAGGGTTGTTTTTGAGAAATATACAAATACATGATAGTTTTCGCCTTTTTTTCTATTTTGAGGAGAAACTATGCATTTTGGTGAAAATATCAATAGGGCAAAGTTGTAGGCCGTAAAATTACCTACAAATTTTGTCTGAACTGTTTTTTTGAATTCCGTGTAGTTTCGCGGCTAGAGGCCGTTTTGCGCCTTTTCCAGATTCAAAGCGACCAAAGAAAAGCCTTTGAAAAACTGCAACTACTACTTTGATCTCATTTAATTTTTCATACAAAATATAATTTTGGCGCAAAATCTAAAAAGGCTCAAAACAGCGTCTATCCGCGAAACTACCCGGAATTCAAAAAAACAGTTCAGATAAAATTTGTAGGTAATTTTACGGCCTACAACTTTGCCCTATTGATATTTTCACCAAAATGCATAGTTTCTCCTCAAAATAGAAAAAAAGGCGAAAACCATCATGTATTTGTATATTTCTCAAAAACAACCCTTTTTTCGAACTGCGGGTTGTGAAAATCATGTTTAGAAGACCGAAATCCTTCATAGCTGTGGGAAAAATTTCTTTAATTTTTCCTAATTTGAGCGGACTAATATGACGAGAGAAGAATACAAGCTAAAAAAGAAACTTCGGGAGAATGTGACTAACTTCATTGCATGTTGTGCTTATTCAGTTGCTAGAAAAAGTGCTCAAGCTGTATAAAATCCTCTTTTGAAAAGAAACACTTATTCCCATCAAGCCACATTTATTTCTGAATGAAAAACTAAAACATCAAATTTAAATTTCACAAAACTTAAAATCCCTTTAAAGCTAATTTGTATAGCACGTAACTTTTATTAACTTCAACATATAAAATTTAATTGCAAACAATCAAACGACGTTCACTGCATGAAATACTTTCCATAACTTCAAAGGAAGTTTAGTCCTTTCGGTAAAACCCTTCGACAATAATGGCTTGAGAATATTCGGAAAATTGCAGTTACACCCTCTTATCTCATTCAGGACGAGAACAATCGAATCCTGATTTGGGAAAATTGTTTTGTCTAGGTTGTGTGCCATACCGAAAATCACCCAACGGCTCTTACCTACATACCATATATATGTATATGTATATAGACTGGCACGAGACATTGACGGAGGCACTATGTGGTTACCGTCATTTTGCCAATTGTTAAAACTTCCTTTTCCGGTACGTCAAGGCATGGTAACTGTTTCTCGTTCGAATTTATTATCCTTGTACAGTATGCTATCACTTTTCAATAAGACTTTCTCGGAGGACTGGGAGTTTTACCGAAAAGGATTTTCCTCGTTGAAAATTTATCAAGTGAACTTAGTGAAAACTTTAATTGGTTATTGTGCTTAGGTACCGTGTCTTTCGGGGTGGAAATAATAAGATTCTGTTAACTACTTTACTAGAAATGCACTTAAGTTAACGAACAGGATTAGAGAGCAGATGTTTTACCAAAGTTGCTCTTAATTAATTAGCGCCCTTCTATATAGATGCTGCAGACTACTGGAATCGATCAAGGTTTTGTCATTTTTTTAAGGATAAGGTAAAAAGTTGATTTTAAATTATCGGGAGAGTATTATGAAATGTCCAAGGGATGTGGGTTCAATATTTGGAGAATCTGGGTGAAGGGTCGTTCCAGGAATTCCGTCCTGGAAACTTCAGCTTAGTTGACGAGCCTTGTCTAGGAAGTTCTGCAGAGGTTGGCGTGGAAATCATGTACAAGGAACACGAACAGGAACAATATCCGATTGCAACTGACCAGGCGGTAACAGTGATGATTCATCGATACCAGAGTCTGAGCAGATTTGTAAATTAGTTCTTTGCGTTGGTCACAAACCTTCCGAGTGAATTTGTTCTCTTCTTTGAACACACACCGCAGTGAGCCCAGACAACCTAATGCTATTCACTGAGAAATTGATAATTTCTGCCTTCAACCTCGCCAGGTCCTTACTATTTCTTCCAGGCTAAAATTTTTGGGTTTAATCCTGGACCCAAAACCCAAATCGAAGTCGAACATCGAAGAAAGAGTAAATAAAGTCTGCAAAACCTTTCTATATCTGTAAAAAGACCTTCGGCAAGAGATTGGGTCTAACATAAGTCTTAAGCCAAAGATGGTCCTGTGGATGTACACAACCGTGGTATCTCCAATAAACGGCTTGCTGGTGCTCTTTTATGTGGTGAATCAAAGCGGTGTGGTTGGCAGCATTGAACAGAACGCTTGAAAGTTGAAAGTAATAATGTTAGGAAATGTGTAGAGGACGCCAACAAGGACCATGAGCCATGAGCACATGCTCGCGAACGCCTTCGATATGCTACAGCAGCTGCGTCCTTCCGACTTCCCATCAAACACCTGACCGCGGGTAGTGCCCTTAAACTGAAGGTATCCGGGGCCTGAACCTCAAAAGCGTACGATCAGATCATACCAACATCTTGGATTTGCTTGTTGCCGCAACCACAGACTACCGACTTCGCCCCGATTGGCTTTTAGAAGAAATGGAGATGTGCTGACGAAGTTTAATCTACGGTTATTTACCTAAAACCTCAGAGGACCTTGGGGCAGGGGTGCAGCAATAGACCACCAACAGTTCACTGTCCCGGCATACGTTAATGGAGATCACGGCGAAGTAAACTATGATCTTACCCTGTTTTTGAGGCGCATGGGGCTAAAATGCGTACTTCAACCAACAGACTTCATACTGACCCAAATGTAGGGTCCAAACGGGGGTGTTCTTTTACCCATAAAACGTCCGAGTAAACCTAGAAAAATCATCCGAAACCCAAACTCATAGACATGTTAAAATTTCTATTGTATGCTGAAATCTACAATACGTTTTACATGTTATATACTTAATTCGCAGGCAAGTCTGTAGAGGGGCGTAGGATCTGCCGCGAGTCGGTATCTTCAAAGATGCGGTGCGAGCTTGTGCGGTACGGTCCGAGGTCGACCGTGCGTGATAATCCGCAAAATCGCGCACCATGGGAAGCCAGCTTAATAAAAGCAGTTTTCCTACGTTTTCACCAAGCAGGCTACTCCGGCGATCTGCGTATATTTGTCCAGCGGCACTAAACAGCTGTGAACACTGAGTTTTGGCGTAGCCGAAGTTTCGGTTAAATTTTGGCCGAACCCGAAAAAAACTAAACTTTTTCGAAAAATCACGTTTTTTTCTTTTTTTATTAATTTGGTTATAACTTTTTTTACGGCATCCTGGTATACATAAATGCTCACAGAAAAGAAAGGCTCAAAATGGTCAACTTCGAATGGCTATCTCTCGGGCACCGTTGGTCGTACGGAGCTTTAAAAAAATGCAATTTCTTCAATTTTTCACAACCTTTCTTTTCTGTGAACATTTATGTATACTCAGGATGCCGTAAAAAAAGTTATAACCAAATTAATAAAAAAAAGAAAAAAACGTGATTTTTCGAAAAAATTTAGTTTTGTTTTTCGATTATTCTTTGAATTACAAATTTAAAAAACCCATTTCTATGGGAAATTTAATTTTCTACAAAAAAGTATTTTAGAAAAATTTCGAATTTCGCTTTGTTTTCGAGATATTTTGAAAAAAATGAAAAAGGGGTACTTACGGTCGGTGCTCAAAAACGCACCCCTAAATAAGGGGGGCACTTTATGGTTTTAGCAGATTTAGGTGCCGAGCTTATATATTAAACCATAAAAATCCTTGAACGCAATTGTTCCTTTCTACCCTTTAATTTTGGACATTTTCAATAGCCTTGTCGTTTCATTAAATTTATTCCTTTCTAATAAGTGGGTTTTCTATTGCTGTCTATTTCTTACAATTTCTGTAAGGCAATTCAAATAACGGTACCAAGGTCAAAAATTGATAAGAGAAAACGTCGAGAGTGTCACATCTTATTGTAGATCTTTCGGCGTGCGGACCGGTCAACACCTCCACTACATAGCTTTTCCCGCGTCCAAGGTCGGCCATTTTGTGGGAAGAGTGCGGCACACTGTTGCTGTGGTCCATCTCAGCCCGGCTCGAGCTAAGCTGAGTTTTCTCACAGCCAGTTTATAGGTGGCTAAGGGTATTCACATCTGGGGTAAGTGGGGTGTCCTTTCCACTTCGATTCCCTGTCTAGCAAGCTCATCTGCCCTACAATTTCCTCTAATCCCACTGTGTCCAGGAACCCAACACAGAGTTATATCAAACAGAGTGGTAGTCTCACACCCGACCCGCGGTAGTTCAGAACAGTCGTGGATGTTGTAACGACAGAATTGAGAGCCTTGCCTGGTTATCCGATAGAATACATATACATATTCTTATGAGATGTATTATTTATCTTCAGCCATTCGAGAGCTTCCCAGATAGCAGTGACTGGAAGACGCTGCAATGGTCGGTAAACGAAGAGACGTATCTATATTCAGGTTGTCCGCAGAAGTGGCGAACCTCCTAAGGATGGGTGAGTGACCATATGAATATGGAGTGCATCCAAGAGAAGCCTTTGTCCTGGTGGCCGTCAAGGCTGCCATTTGCTCGGCATGTATGTCCAAAGGGATAAGATGCTTGTTTATTATTATTGTTTATTATAAGAAAGAAAAGGGAGTACACAAGACTTACATATTTTAGAGTACAGTAAATAAAATATATAAAAGAGTACAATATTTAAAAAATAAAAAAAATAAAAATGAATATATAATACATAGACTAACCTAAACATAAAAAACTATAAGATTACAAGGAAGAGGGAAAAAGCGTAAGGACAGAGAAAGGAGAAAGGGCAGAAGATAGAGGAATAAGTGGACAGAAAAAAAAGAAAATACTAAAGAGAAGAAGAGGGAGATAGAAAAAGAGATGCTTGCTTTCTGAAAGTGTTGGCTGTGCCTATTCTTTGGATATTGCTGGGAAGATTATTCCAAATTCTAAACGAATGTACAAAGAAGGAACGGCTACCTATAAGGGAATAGTGTACAGGAATGAGGAATTTAATAGAACGCATGGATTGCAGAGGAAGGAGGAAGTCTGAGAGGTAAGAACGACTTTTCGTGTGGAGAACTTTATGCACTAGGACCAATGCAGAGACATTAACAAAACAAAAGAGGTCACAACCTAGTAGGGAGTTTCGTACACCAGACACATGATCTGATCTTCGCAAGTGAAAAATGAACCTTAAATAGTCATTAAATGCAACTGAGAGACGTTGACGGCAAGTTGCATCAAGGGATATATATACAAGGAAGCCATAGAGGAAGTGTGGAACAATAAGGGCTTTAACAAGCTTGAGCCGAATAGACGATGATAACAGACTACCATAGAGCCTAAGTTTACGTAACGTGCCATAGATTTTGGAAAGCATGAGTGAGACATGTTTGCAGCAAGATAGTTTAGAATTAATGGCGATACCAAGATTATTAACACAGTCAACAACGGGAAGAGAAACATTATTAAGTGAGATAGTAGGAATATTATCAAGAGAAAGAGAGCGACGACTAAGAACGAGTACTTGGGATTTATTAGGATTAAGTTTAAGGAAATTGGAAGAGCTCCATTCATTTATCAGGTATAAGACATTATTGAGATCAGAAATACAGGATTCAATTCGATTGGGAGGCAAGAAGTATATAACTGTAGATCATCAGCATATAAATGAAAGGAGCAGCGATGGATAATAAAGGGGAGATCATTAACATACAAAGAGAAAAGGAGAGGGCCAAGGATCGAACCTTGTGGAACACCCAAGGGTACAGGTAGGAAGGATGATACAACAGAGTTATGGCGAACGCACTGGAGTCTATTAGAAAGAAGAGAAGAGAAAAGACGAGTAGCGGAAGAGGAAAAGTTGTAGAGCTGGCTAAGTTTGGAAATCAAAAGCGAGTGAACCACGGAATCAAACGTCTTAGAGAAATCAAGGAGAACTAATATCGCAGTGTCGCCCCGGTCAAGCATAGCACGCAGATCAGTAGTTACCTTTACTACAGCAGTTTCACAGCTGTGAAATCTACGGAAGCCAGATTGAAATTTAGAGAGAAAATTGTGAAAATCAAGATATCGAAGAGCTTGGATAAAGATGACTTTCTCAAAAGCCTTGGCAAGGAAGGGCAGAATACTGATAGGGCGAAAATCGGATATGTCAGAGGGAGAGGATTTTTTGGGTAATGGAATTACTATGGCTTTTTTCCATAACAAGGGAACATGGGAAATTGTTAGGCAATAATTAAAAATATGCGTTATAGTTTCCACAATTAGGGGGGAGAGAAGCTTGATAAAACGAGGAGAAATTTCATCAAAGCCAACGCTGTTGGAGGAGATGGACAGCAATATTTTAAGAACTTCAGATGAGTCCATACATCGGAAACTAAAGCCATCAGAACTAGGAGAGTCAGAGGAGACAAAGTTGGAGGGGGAGGAGACAGGATCAGAAGGATGTTGGATGAAAGATGCATTAAGAAGGTTTACATCAGTATTAAAAGGTATAGGCACAGAAGCATGAATACCCAAAGAACGAAGATTTTGCCAGAGATGTTTAGATTTTAAAGCAGGATCAAGTTTGCTGGAATAATACTCGCGTTTAGCGGAGATAACCTTACTATTGATGAGATTGCGAAGCTTTTTGTATTCACTTAGGTAGCAAGGGATCTTAGTCCTGCGATAACGTTTGTACATGGACTCACGCTGCATCATCAGGTCGCGGATTTCACGCGAAAACCAAGGACAAGGTGAAGATAGATTGCATCTTTTAGTGACCAAGAGGACGCACCGATCATAGAGAGATCGAATAAAAGAGGTCAGGAGATCGACTTTAGTGTCAGCACAGGTAGTGTTATAAATATCACCCCAAGGCAGAGAAGATGCGAGTTCCGAGAGCTGATCGAAATTGATGTTCTTATAATCACGATAAGAAAATGACGAAAACATGGAGGAGTGGAGAAAAGTAAAACGAATGGAGATAAACAGAATATCATGATCAAGGAAACTACGGGGGGGGAGATTTGGTTTTGTTTTAACACTGAGTCAGTAGAGGTAGTGGATAGAACATCAAGTAAGGTAGGATTACGGCAGTTTAGAAAAGTAGGAAGATGATTAAGAATATGTAGGTCCAAGGATGCAAGAAAGAATCTAAGCGAGTTCGCACGTGCATTATCCCTCAGCAGATCAACATTAAAGTCCCCAGCAACCATTATATTTTCATAATGGCGAGAGAGACGTGAGACAAAGCTATAGAACTCAACAGCGATGTCGGGGTTAAATATATTAGGAGGACAGTATTGTTAAATAAATAAATAACAATCTTTTTCTTTGTTTTATACTTTTTAACTTTTTATTTATTTAAATATGTTTAATTGGTTATTGTACACATAATATCACCGGAAAGGGAATTTATTCTACTTTATTCTTTTATAATTGTTTTATTGTTACAATTTAACATTTTTATTCCAATATATTTTTATTTTTTGCACTTTGCACTTTCAAACTTACATCTTGTTATTTAATTCACTTAGACTTTATTAGAATTATTGAATTAGAACTAACGAATAAAATAAAAAACTGTCACGGCACCGACACCCAACTTGTTACCACGAATCATCCGCGCCTCATCTCGATCTTAACAACACATTTTTATGACAAGTGAAATGGATACTCGTTAAGTCAACACAACTCCGCTAATCACCGCCACCGTTCGTAAAAACCACCCGCTGGTGGTGACGGGTCAAAACACACTCAACTTTTTTAAATTTCCACCCGCCGGTGGTGGCAAGGAAAAACTCCAAAACGTCGGGGAAACGCGCCCTTGAACTTTATTAGCCAATCCACCTGCGCAACTTGCTTACATCGCGCTTCTCACGCGGCGCATTGCAAGTTGCGCGAAAATTATCTTTGGGGTGGCTCAAGTTTCGTCTTGAAACTTTGGTTCAGGGCCGTTTCCCATGGAAAATTTACCGACGTATGTAAAAATGGATAAGTTTATACTTACTTTAGGAATGTTAATTTTTAAGAAATTTTCCCTTCTGGGATTTTTTACATAACATTCCTTCCCCCCTGGAGCAAGAGAATCGCTACGGAGTAGAGCGATTCTCGTACTCGAAGGAAATGAGGGGATGAAGGAGGTTAGGCCGGGCGGGCGTACCCAGTACTTGAAGGGAGTACTATTTTATATGGGGAAAAAAAAATGGGCAATCATGCGGCATGGTCATTTGCATTGTACAAAAGATTAGTTTGGAGTTCTTGGATCGAACCGTATGGATCAGTAACAGTGTACATCTGTATGTGGGGTAGCCTAGTAACATTAGCTGTTGAGGGAGGATCTGCCCATGAGTGGTCGTCCAACACGGCGTTTTACGAAATAAAACGGGCTTGGGTATTCTCAGGGGCAGGCCGTCATTTGATCGTCTGAAGTGGCGTTTTATCTTCGTAAAACGGCTTTAAACGTTTGTTGTAGACGTCACTAATTTCCTGTTTCGTACTATGACAGCTTTTGGTTGGACCAGATGAGGCGTGTAGGGGGGTTCTTGACGTTGAAGACACCTTTGAGGAGTTTATGGTCGGTATAGACCTTGAATTTGCGCCCCTTAAATGACACTGGAAGGGCCTCACTTCTGGCGTCCGTTGTGAGATTGAACGGTTAGCTGAAATCTGGGTATGAGTAGTGGAGGGGGACTAGGGAGGACTTGATTGCCTGAAATGCTTCTTCGCATTTAGAGGTCCCGAGGAATTTAATGCATTTTCGTAGTATATTTGTTAAGAGGCGGACTGTTTTGGAGAAATTTGGTATGTTTCTGTAGTAGTTAACAAGGCTTAGGAAAGACTGCACTTGTCTAACTGTACGGGGCGCTGGGAAATTTTGAACGCACATCGTTTTTCTGGAGTCTGGTAGGGCTCCTTGTGCTGAGAATGTGTGGGTCAGGTAAATTACTTCTTTTCGAGGGGACTGGCACTTTTCCGGTGGTAATTTGAGGTTTTTTCTCCTCAACCGGTCAAAGGCTCTTCTTAGTTTGCTGTTGTGGACCTCACGGTTTTTACCGTGGATAACGATGTCATCTAGATAGGCAAACCATTCGGGGCCTTGCAGGGCTGTGAGGACACGTTGGGAACCCGTTTTTTTAGGGACCACTAGAAGGGGTGGGTTCCACTGACTTTTAGTTGGTTGGACAATGTCGTTGTCCGGCATTTCTTTTAATTGCCCATTAGTGATCTGCCGTTTTGTCTTGGGCAGTCTATATATTTTTTCATTATTGAATTGGTCGTAGACCATAGGAATCTCTTGCTTCAAGGCTTCCGTGAAGGTAAGGTCCTCTCTTAAATGGAATATGGACCGTTTCTCGTCGGTCATTAGAGGGTGGTCGAGGTTGACCCCCTCGTCTGGTTGTGTGAGGCTCGTTTCGCGCTCAAGAGCTGGGTCCTCATAGTCGGGGAATATATCTCGTAGGTATTGGAAGGAATTGTTTTCTATTTCTTTTTTGCCCAACTTTAATTTTGCCTGTTTTCCCTTGGGTATACCATGCGGGATTGCACCATTTTTGGGTATACTTTCGAGCCTTGCGTTAGACAACGATGGGGTACTGGCGTTCCTAAGACCAACTGGTTCAGAGCCTGAAGGATACCCACATTCGTCGTTAGCATTGGTTAGAGGCTTAGGGTTGTTGTTGGGGGCTAGTTGATTGGTAGTGTAGTCTTTTGTTGGAGCGAGCGTGGGAGTTAGGCTCGTCGCGACTACTGGTTGGGTGTTAACATTGAGAAGACCTAAAGACACTGTTCTTGTTCCAGATGGTAAGAGGGCATTGGCGAGGAATACTCCTTCGCTCGGCTCGTATGGTTCACGGAGCATTTCCTCCTCTAACCTTAGTGGAATGGGGACCACCATTTGAGACTGGCTTGGTAGGCAAAGGGGTTTCTCCAATGCTACCTTTTGTTTTGAGCCTGTATGGGTCTCAAAGTCATTGGGGTTGTTTTCCAACCTTGACCCATCTTGAAATAGGCAGCTGGTATTCCTCTGTGAGAATACTTGGGAGACACATCGCGCTTCTCACGCGGCGCATTGCAAGTTGCGCGAAAATTATATTTGGGGTGGCTCAAGTTTCGTCTTGAAACTTTGGTTCAGGGCCGTTTCCCATGGAAAATTTACCGACGTATGTAAAAATGGATAAGTTTATACTTACTTTAGGAATGTTAATTTTTAAGAAATTTTCCCTTCTGGGATTTTTTACATAACAGTATACATTGATGACAACACATTTATCATATTTAGATTTTATCTCAACAGCAATGAATTCAAATTGAGAGCCAGTGGACTTACCAACAACTCTAGAGGAAAGCATAGAGGATACATATACGGCAACACCACCACCAGTACGTCCAACACGGTCATTGCGAAGTAACGAAAAGCCAGATTGAGAAACAAAAGAGCAAGGGACTTCAGGTTTAAGCCAAGTCTCACTTACGAGCAGATGCATTAAGACATCCAGCGCAGTTGTTGGGGTGCTTCTCATTGCACCACTAATACACAACTCAGCTATTCTTTGGACTCTTTCCATTACCTTACGTTGCGTAATCTTCTGTAATGCAGAGCACCATACCGATATGCCATGCATAAGTATAGGTCTGATTACTGCTGTATACAACCAATTAACTCCGATCGTTCTTTGGCACAAGAAGAGAGCTGTTGTGGCCTTATTGTCTCTCTCTAAAAGATTCAGTCTCCACGTAAGTTTCCTATCCAGTATGAGACCCAGAAATTTCGCATCCTCGTTAAGTTGCAGTTTTTCATTGCAGAGTAGTAGAAAGGGAAAATCGGGAAGTCTATGCTACCTTGTGAAGAGCACTACTTCAGTCTTAGCTGGGTTAACGCCTAAACCTTTTGTAGTAGCCCAATGAACAAGAGTGTCCAATGCTCGTTGCATTATATCTCTTATAGGTAGGACACGATTATAAAATGAGTTTGTAAGAGGTGCCTGTTTTTTCTTTTGAGTCAGTACAATGTCTTACTTCAAATGAGGCGAGGTGCTATTGTAATGCCAAAATGACAAAAATAAGCAGATTAAAAAAAGAAAGAAAATAAATACCAATGAAGTGCATTTTTACAAGTTTAATTCTAATATTCATTAAACTGCCTTAGAGTAAGTAAGAAATCTATGCCTCCACAATGTAACAGCCACGGACAACTAATTAGAAACAGTTTCATAAAAATTGCATTTATACATCTATATATAAAAATGAATGCCGTGCGTTAGTCCCGCAAAAACTCGAAAATGGTTCGACCGATTTCAATAATTTTTTTTGTTTTGTTCGCCTCAATACCATAAAGCTATTGAAACTAATCTGCAGTGAAAATTACCAAAATGGCCAATTTTTTAGATTTTTTAGTTGTTCCTTTGAGTTTTTCCTAATTCATATTCTCCATCATTCTCATCTGCATTAGCTTCAACATTTGTAGTTGGCCATAATATGTTCTGATAAAAAGACGTACGAGCTTTGATTTTAACTTTAGTATGAATGAATGTTTAATGAATCCATCGATAAGTACCTCGGCTGTAAAGTACCTTTTTTTATCAAAATCATAATGAAAATTCATATAATGTCGAAGGCGCAAATGATTACGCGGTATTATTTATCGAGCAAGGAATGTGTTGACTTATTTGGTTTTTACCCAGAGCACGCATTTACCTTTAAGGAAGCGTTTCGTACGAAAAATGTATGTTTGAAAAAAAAATAGACTGTGGTTTTTGAAATGACCGATTCAATTATCATTAATTGTTATTACATTAAACATCAGTTTGTCTTAAAAAAACTACATAAAGGTCCGGTGACCCGCAACGATCTGCTTGTGCCAATTGGCTTGCGCAAGTCAATTGGCGCAAGTGAATCGTTGCGTGTAAACGCAAATTTTTGGCTTGCCAAACCCAAAAAGGTTGCCTTGTACAAAATATATTTCTTAGAAAATCGACTTGAGGTTGGTGTTTTGGCATGAGCGTTTAAACGATGTTCAAGCCTCAGCTACAACCCTTAGTATGCCCTTCGGTGAATGGTGAAATTTTATGACGCTCCTCCAACCTTATCATCATCAATATAATATAATAATCGTCTCAAATTAGCGTCATTTAGTGTCATTTTCACTCATTTTATTTGCACCAATTGACTTGCGCCAGTCAATTTTTACAAATAAATCGTTGCCTGTAAACCGATACATGTTCACTCAGTTTATTTGCACCAACTGACTTGCGCCAGTCAATTTGCCCAAGCAGATCGTTGCGTGTAACCGGACCTTTAGATATAGGAACAAATTTGGACTTAGGGGCCTCGGTAGTCTAGGGAGTAAGGCGCCAGAGGTCTCGGGTTCGAATCCCGGCAGAGCCCCACGGTCCTTCGCCTTTCCCACTTCTTTCTTCTTCCCTCTTTACATTCCTCCTGTCATAGCCTTCCGCTAGCACTGCCGCGCTCAACCAAGCGCAGTCATCGGTTGGTTGATGGGATTCAACTCGTTTCAGGAGGCATAAGACTCCAGCGAGTTGTTTCTCGTTGCCCCGAAGCCAGAGTCGCGATAGAAATGGTTGGGGTTAGGTGGTTATGGCAGTTCCTTCCTACTTGTCTCTTCCCCTTCACTATCTATCGACTAGAGCTTGCTGTTTGGCATTGCACTCTAAGCGAAGAAACGAAAGTTTGTCGACAGTACAAAGGGCTTTCCCTGAGCTCTAGTCCTCCACATAAAAAAAAAGTTTCAGAATTTCAATATTGTAAAGCTTCTTCTTGGCACGGTGTCCGAAAAAACCTTCTATTGTCTCAGAAAAGGTCTTCTAGAATTCCCTACATGAAGGAAAGAAAATCTGAAAATGTAATTTTATTGGTCTCCGAATATTTTAGTAATTTCTTCGAGAGTTTGACACCATTGGCAGTTCGTAAGATTGTTACCCGACCTTGCTGCAAAAGCCTTACCCCTTCTAGCACTTCCCTTAATAGTTGTTCCTATTTACGATTGTGTATCTGCAAGTATCCTCTACATCCTTGTGAGCAATTACACCACTTCATAACTTCCAACTAGTCCTGCCTCCCTTATCACGTTCAACAACAACAAACACAGCAGCAACTCGATCCTCAGCCTTTAAAATATCAAATATCCCGAAAGCAAGAAGCACAAATCATGCCTCGGTTGCTTACAACTCCAACTTTAATATTTTAAAGCTCCATTAAACTGCCATCTGTTGGCAAATAAATTAATTACATTACACATGATCTTATATAAAAATTTATAGGCAGATAAGCAACAGCATTAATGGAAACCGTCGTTCCGAAAACCCGTTTTCAATTTCCCCCATTAAGATTCAGATACAAATTTCCACTAAAACTTCTGTGTTTAAAAGGCCCCAAAAAGGATAATTGACGTTTCTGGGTTTCCCCGCTCGTTGTCCTTAATCAATCGTGTCATAGTTGACGTTAAGCAATTTATCTCTGGAGGTTTGGGAAGCTCTGTCTATTAATAACTTCGGTGGAAATCTAAATCGGAACTACCAATGTCCTTGAATGGAATATCCTCAATTTCGAGTTTGAGTTATCGCTGCTGATGCCAATGATTTATTTGTGTTTGGGAAATTGTTGCTTTTTTAATTTCGGTGAAACAATAGGTTCGAGGGAGTCTGTCGAAAGATTAAAGTGAGCTGTGCGGTGGTGGTGGACAAATGCTTCTGGTTCAACGGAATAATGCAACAGGATAAGGAGGAAGTTGTGTTATCTCAACGAACGGCTTCGTAACATCAATTTGTGCTGAGTGGCGCTACCAGCAAGACCCGATGGGGGCAATTAAACCTATCCCGAAAATATATTAGCTAATTCACGTTCGTACTTGAACAGCCAATATTAGCCTTAAAACACCCCATTTCCATGTTAATATGATTTATGTGAAGCGCCCTGCTGGCTCGGGCTTAGGATGTACGCTTCGACAGCGAGCAAACAAGTTGGCCCGTGGCTGTTCACCATGTGTAGAAGGTACTAGAATGCAAATACAGCTTAGGGGCATCCATGTAGAGTGCCCCATTGATTTTGGTCAAAGTTTTACTTTCGTGTAAATTCTACAGTGAAAATTTAATCACTTTAACGAAGGGGAAAATGGATCCTTGCTGAGACTGAGAAGGTTCTTTACAGAATCGTTTTAGAAATTAAATGAAAATTGGAAAAATCCTTGAGATAACCTCTTGAAAACTCCTATTTTCTGGTAGAGAAAACTGAGCTACCAAAGAAAATGTTGGCAATGACTGCTTTGGATGGACCTCGTCTTATTGAAGTGTGCACCTAGATGAACTACTTTTGACGATATTGCTGTTTTACAAACACACTAAAATATAATTATTAAAAATATTGGTGCCGAGATGTTGGATGAAAACTTAGTAGAGCTTCAGCAGCTTAGTACTGTCTTTCAAGCAACTGGCATGCACCTATGAAAACTTAAAGGAGGCCTATTGTAACAAACACCTTCTCTGTCCAAAAGTCTCAAAAACCTCCTAGAGGATCAGTCATTTTTTAAATAGATCCAAAGCTGGATGTCTACACCTGATCTGGTCCAATCTCCAAGCGGTCTCTTCTTGTGGAGTCTTGCAAACCTATCAAGGAATTGTTGGGACGCGGTGTATATGGGATGGGGTATATACAGAATTCGTTCCAATTAGATTTTGTAGATAAACACGAATACAAGTAACACGACTACGTAACATTTAAAAAACACTTTATTCCTTATACTCTTCAATTTGCTTTTTCAAACACTGAAAGGTCTTTAATATCGCTTGTCACTCACAAAATAATATACAATGTTACAAATGCCGAAAATATAACGATTTAATTAAACAAAAAATTTCTACTAAAGGTAATAAAACTTTTTGACAAAACACGAAAATACCCTATAAAATTTTAACTTGATTTGAACTGTTGAATTGAATTGGCAAAAAAAACTTGACTTGTGTTGTGCTTGTATGAAAGCAAACAGAGTTGTGAATTATTTAAATTTTATTTTTCCCCTAAATGATTTATTCTTGTGCTTCACATGAAAGCGCTTCGAGTGCTGTCAAAGAGCCTTTGGTGACGCTTGAAAGCGGGTCCTTAAATGTCCTTTTAATGATAAATTTCAACTTATGTTGACTCAAAGGCATTTTTACTGTGTTGACTACTTTGGTAGACGCTGTGTTACCCGGTGCTGGAGTGTTCGTGTTTTCGTTCACTTTGAATATCATTATTTTTAGGGTATATTGACAAAACTTAGTGTCAAGAGTCTAAGTTGAAAATAGTCATGTATTTTATTTAGATGTCTGTTGGAGGTAGAGCCCGCGCCATAAAAAAAGGGAAATGAGCGCGAATGTGGAATTGTGATTGAGAATATAAATGAGCCGTTATTTGGGTTTTTAGACAAACAGAGTGGTGTTGCTCGCTTGTGGGGACTTTAGACACTCACTACGCTTGGAGACAGCGATTTTGAGATTCCCTTGTTTTATGGCCCGGCTCTATTCGTACATCCAATGGCCATAAAATTAAGTTTTCTAGAAATATAAACACATTTTGTGTGGGAGATTAAAATAAGGCTTATATTGTGCGGAATATTTTGAGAACTAAGACCAAGTTTAAAATGAGATTTTAAGAAATAAGTCCATACAGACAAGTTCCTAACCGAGGGAGGGAGGAATACTTAAGCACATATTAATAGCCTTACACCCACCATAACATGACTAGAAAACATTGTCATTGTCAGTCTAGAAATTGTCGTAGTCACAGTTCCTAGAAATGCCTATCTCCCCCTCCTCGTGGTTCCTGCACGTAACTGAGCTAGTCCTAGGCTAACGGAGAAGCGCAATCGGCTAACGGATTCACTAATTCGGCTGGCAAACAAAACCCGATATTCAGCTTCAGTTATAAGATTAATATGGAAGGTTTGAATCGAGTGTACTGACTGCAGAACATTTCAGCCATAATCTGTTCATCATAGGCATTTGGTAAAAAAATCCACACTGTTCTTTCGTAGTATAGCAAAAGGGGTTCAACGCAGGGTCACCCTAACCACAGGGCTGTAGCCCCGGGGCGCAAGCCTTTTCGGGGCGGCAATTTTTGTTGGTTTTATTATTTTTAGTTATTTTTATTTAAAATCTTTTCATTAGAGAAATAATCAAATAGCGTTTTCTAATGATTTATTCGTTATGGGATTTGGTTATGAAAATTTTAAAGATGCTTTGAATAAAATTTACAAAGATAATTTTCAAAAGCCTGCAACAACAGCTTAGGCTGAGGGGTTGTAAAATGAGTTCAATTTACCGGAAACCAGTATACCTATTATGGTAGCATTTTGGGGCGAAATACTAGAAATCAAACAATAGATAAAACTAATATATCACTCACGTCATAGGGGGCTCCGAAAATATAATTGTAAGCCAAAAAGTTAACCAGTTCCGTTCTAGGCTGCCCTAAGTAACTTAAGACCTATTCGGAAATCAAGAAGCGACTGTTCCTTCTGAAGTTCTAAATGAACTTATTCTTACCAGGGATTTTAAAAAATATTAGATATTTTTTTAGTAAAAGATTTTTTTTAAATTTCAATTTTATTAAAGGGGCCCAAATCATATTTTAGCCCCAGGCCCAGAAAGGCTATGTGGCGGGCCTGACTACAACTGAAAGCGTTATTGAGTTTTACGTTTCTTTAGAAAAATCTGTACAGTCGAATCGAAATGGAGAATCATTTAACCTTTACAAATCTGAAAGTATAGAGTCAAAATTTCTTAAGCGGGCCACTAAAAATCGACTATTAGATTTTAATATATCTATTAACATATTTTGGTAGCTTTATAGGTTAAAAGTAATACACTAAAACGGTTTTTGAAAATTTGAATTTTTCAATAATTTATGAGCGATTGAAAATTTCGAGTATCTACTTTTTTTTTAAATTACAATATATCTGCGAATAATTACTGAATTTCAATGAAAATTGGATTGAATGTTAAGGAATAGTAGAGGAACAAGACAAAAAATAATTCACTTCAATAAGAAAGACGCGCCCTGGCCGCCGTCAGTCCTTCACTTCTCTCGTCTGGTGCCGACTGTTTTTGAAAAAAAAAATGGCGTCGAATGAATGCTGTAAGAAAAAATGAATATTTTAAAACATAAATTTTATTAAACACAGACAATGTTTATCATTTCAATTATTTTTACATCAAAAGTAAATGTCTAATGATGATAAATGATTTTTTTTCGTACGCCTCTATTAATATATATCTTCAATTTTATAAGCATCAGTGAGAATTTTACAAATTATAGCTTTCGGTCAAATTTTCTATGAGAAAAAAAACAAAAAATTAAAAACTAATGGCTTCCTTAGAAAGCTTAGAGTGTCCTCTTTAAAATGCTTTTTTTATTTTTATTTTTATTTTTGCGCACATTTTTGGCAAAAATACTTTAGTTTTTCCCCGAACACCTCGCTAGAATATTTAAATTCCGCTTTTTGGCGCGAGTTAAGTTATGTTAAAATAATTTAATCTTTTAATTAAATAAAAAAATCCATTATACAAGTGGTTTATTGAAACTCTTACTTCCAACTGATCTTAAAACTAAACTAACTAATTGATGAAAGCTTGATACTAATTGATGAAAGCTTGATTTAGCATGGGAAATGAGTGCAGGTGGATGCAGGTGTTGTTCGGGGAATTTTGTCTGTGGGAAAGGAAATGATTTTTGTTGTGGGAAAAGATGTTGCGAAAGGAAATGATTTTTGTTGTGGGAAAGATGTGCAATATTTACTTATAACTAAACGGGGCTCGTAACTCCTCCATCCCCAGAGGTCAGCGTTGGCCAAAGAAATTTTATCCTGGGTTCACTGATAGGGGCCACTGTTGAGATAATCGGTGCGATGCGATCTTGCTGAACGTTGGGATTTGATTGGAATCTGCGGCATATGAAGTAGCAAATAACTATTATGATGAGGATTAGAATAATGATGAAACTGGCTGATGGTCTGTAAGGACTTCTTTGAATCAGGAATGGTTCCGTAACTTCGTTGAAGCTCCTCTCTGCAAATTGGTAAGTGTCCAGGGTTTTCAGGTAAATACTATTATTTGATGTTGTGGTGTTGATTTGGTTAAAGATGGTGGGATAAATGTTAACTTCATCCCAGATGATGTTTTCTGCTGCCATGTAGGTGACTCTGTTGATTGTGATCTCGCAATTGGTGAAGTGGATGAGTACTGTTCCTTCTATTTGTTGATTGGGTCCGCAAGTGGTGAATATTGTTGTCTTCGGGATGTTTATCAGGACTATGTGATTTGGCTCTGGTTGGAAAATTTCTAGAATGGTTCTTCTTTCCTGTACTTCGCAATTGGCTGGTTTATTATTTATGAGGTTGCCTAAACAATTAGAATCGAGGGTTCTTTCCTGTTGTACTGATTCTCGGCAGTAATATATTCCTTCAATTTTAGTGCATTTTGTGTCGTAATACTGAATATTATTGTCATTAAGGAGAATATAAGGTTTTGTTTGGATGATTTTGGTCTGATTGATTGGTAATGGTATTACATGGAATAGGGAGAACGTTTCATTGGATAATGTAGGTATTTGGATGTTGAAGATAATGTTGGTATTGTTGAAGTAAGCCTGTAGTTCTAGTAGTTCGTATATATGTTCAAAAGATTTAATTTCTACTTTCTGGTTTTTAAAAATGAGATATAACTGTGATAACTCTGTTGGACTTAAAATTTGTTTGGAGATAATATTTAATTTTGCGAGAACTATAGCTTCGGATATACTGTTTAAATGATTAGAAAGCAAATCTATATTATAGTTTATCTGATTTAGAAATTGAAAGTATCTGAAATGCATATTTTCAGTTTTAATTGTATTTTTAAATTGACTTTGTGTCTTCTTGAGATAATCTGTAATCGTTTCTTGTTGGGTATTAATATGTTTTGTTATATTCTCAAACCGTGCAATCATTTGGCTATTAATTTTTGTTTGATCATTAATTTCTATTTTTAAAATATTTTCGTTAGCCGTTAGGCTTTCGATTTCTTTATTAATACGTATGGCATCATTAGCGTCCATATTTCCCGTAATAGTCTTCAGTACTGTACCTAAACCGTCAATTAATCCCCTTTTTACTCTGTTCCTAGGCATTAAAGTTTTAAATCTGTGTTTTAGTTCGTCTAACTTCAGGTTGGTTATCTGTAAAGAGTCTGCCATTTCCATGGCTTCGTTTGAGTCTGGGAAAGTCTTTAGTGAGTCCGTTATCTTTTTTATGTTTTCGTCATATTTGTCCAGTTGTACTATGTGTAGTAGGTTACTTTGTCCATTTATAAGCCTAGCAGTCCCTAGATTCAATGGGAGAATCCCCTTGCTGTTCGTTAGGTCTTGGATTTCTATTCTCTGTCCTGACGCCAGAGTTATGATCCTGAAATTTACGAGGTCTTTTTAATTTTGATTTATGAAGTTTTTTATTTGCACTAGTAATAACAGTTACTTTATTATTCTTATTAATCTTGTGTTTGCTAAACCTATTGGTTAATTTATTTCTTCTACATTCTTTTCTGTAAACTACACTACCTTCATTATATGGTTCGGGGTCTTCCCGATTTTTGTTAATTTTCTCTATATTTTTAATTGCTTGCTTTTCTATTTTAGATTTTATAGCAGGATATATTTGTTCTTGGAATTCATTGAGCTTAGCTAAGTATTCGTGTGTAGTTCTATTTTCTACGTTATTACCAAATTTATATGTTCTGCCGTAAAAGACTTCGTAAGGGGTCAATTTTGTTGCAGAATGGATAGCATTATTATATGTAATAAGGGTTTCGTTGATAATTTCGTCATGATCCCTTTCTTTATGTTTATTATAGATAATTCTATATATTTCCGTTAACGTCGAATGTAGTCTCTCAACAGGTGAGTTACTACTGCTTTGTTGATATGATGTAGTGTGAAGATTAATGTTATATTGTTTGCAAAAATCTTTGAAGATCGTTGCCGTGAATTCAGTACCTTGATCGGTGATAACTTTTTTTGGAATGCCGTGTAGGCTTAAGAAGTGTTTTAATTTTTTTATGATTGTTAAGCTGTTTCTAAAGGGTAATGTATATGCGGCTGCAAATTTGGAAAATTTGTCTATAATAGTGAGAATTTGTTTACCGTTTATGGAATATATATCGATGTGCAGGCTATCAAGAGGCTTGTTAGGAATTTCCGGTACCATATGTTTTACTTTAGGGGGGTTTCTATCGTATTTAAGGATTTGACAAGTCTCACAATTATTAATAACTTTAGTGATTTTGTTCTTTAGAAATGGGAAATAGTATTCTCTTTTAAGGTGTAGAAGGGTCTCATTTATACCTCTATGGTTGAAATTAAGGTGATATTCGTTAATAATCCTGTCTTGTTCATCGTTGTCTTGAACATCAGTAAGTAGTTCTGTACATCTGACTATTTTAAAGGTCTTAGATTGTGAGAAGTACTTGGAGTACATTGATTGAACGATTGCGAATATGTCGTTACTGGTGTAAATAGCAATTAAACGGTTGGGTGGAAGGTACTTTTTTAGTATTTCGGTAATTGTTTGTTCGGACAGGTCAGTTATTTGTAGAATTCTTCTCTGTTTATTTTTAAAGGGCATCTCTAATATTGTTTGGGGTATGCTGTTGGAAATCTTTATAATTAATTGTAAACAAAATTCGTTTAGGGGTCTTTCGGAGATGGGAATCCCATCATCCATATTTTCTCTCGCAGAGTGAATGGTTGATCCATCGTTGGTCAGAATCGAGGTGTTGACACCTCCAGTATTTGACTCAGATACATTAACTTCTATTAGCCCATTTAGGGTTTCTTTGGGTCTGATTCTACTCAATGCATCTGCATTTGAGTTTAATGACCCCTTTTTGTAGGTTATTTCGTAGTCAAATTCTTCTAACTTGAGTCTCCAACGTACTAACCGAGAGTTTGGATCTTTTAAGCTCATGATCCATGTCAAGGGTTTATGATCCGTGACTATTTGGAATTTCCTTCCGAATAGATACGGTCGAAAGTATTTCGTTGCCCATACTATCGCTAGGAGTTCCTTTTCGATAGTTGAATAATTTATTTCGGAGTCCGTGAGGGTCCTGCTTGCATAACACACTGGTGTGTCACTTCCGATAGGTCCTTGGGAGATTGTATTGCGCCAATAGCGTAATTGCTAGCGTCTGTTGTAAGGACAAACGGTTTTTGGAAGTCTGGATAGCTAAGGATTGGATCATTCATTAAGAGGTCCTTGCAGCTCTCGAATGCTTTTACATACTCATTATCGAATATGATTTTCATTCCCTTTTTTAGACACCTTGTGAGAGGTTTTGTAAGTTTCGCGAAGTCTCGAATGAATTTTCGATAGTAGCCTAAAAGGCCAAGAAAAGATTTTATTTCTTTAGGTGTTTTGGGAATAGGAAATTCTTTAATAACCCTGATCTTGCTTGGGTTTGGTTTCACACCTTCTGTAGTTACGACATGTCCTAAGAACTCTATTTCCTTTCGGAGGAATTCTGATTTGTCGATTTGAACTTTTAAGTTTGCCTCCCGAAGCTTTTGGAAGACTTTCTTAAGATTTTCCATATGCTCCTGCAAAGAGGTGGAGAAAACGATAATGTCGTCTAGATAAACTAGACAGACAGTTCCTTGCAATTCCTTTAGGACATTGTCCATAACTCTCTGGAACGTAGCGGGGGCATTCTTCAGGCCAAAAGGCATCCTTCTACGGTAAAAGCCGTTTTTTGTATGTCGTGTTGCTCCATCTCGATTTGATGGAACCCACTGGCTAGATCTAATGTAGAAAAATACATACATTTACCAAGTTTATCTAGGATTTCCGTAATATTCGGAATGGGGTACCTATCACTGATAGTTTTCTCATTGAGTTTTCTATAATCAATGACTAATCTCCATTTTTGTTTGCCGCTTGCATCGGGTTTTTTGGGCACAATCCAAACTGGAGAGCTCCAAGGAGAGTAGCTAGGACGGATTATATCATGATTAAGCATATCATTGATTTGGCGACGTACTTCGTCCTTATGGACGTATGGGTATCGGTATGATTTAGTAAAAATGGGGGTATCGTCTGAAGTTTTTATTTGGTGTTTGATTTTATTTGTGAAGGAAAGTTTTTGTCCTTCTCTAAAGAAAATCTCATCGTATTGCTTACAGATTTTAAGAAGTTCTTTGGTTTCTTCTTTATTTAGGTGGTCAGTACGAAGTAGATTCGTTATGTTGGTACTCTCTTCAGTTGTTTGTTCATGAGGACCATAACTAATATTAAAGTTATTTATTTCTGTATAGTTTTCGGCGGAGAATTCCTGAACTTTTATAGGTTGTTCTAAGAGAATGTTTTGGTTGTTGTCTGAGAGATTAAGGACTTCGATTTGGCTGTACCAGTCTTCAGCTTTGTAAATTCCTTCAGGAATTAATATGTTAGGATATAATTTTAGGGTCTTAATATAGATGTCACCTTTCTGTACATCGACTGGTAATCTGACAATTTTTTTTGATTTAGGTGGAATGGTATATATCTCAGACATGAGATTTGGTTTATAATGCATTGGAATTACAGAATTAGCAGTTATTAATATATTATTGTCAACATCGACTTTGCCTCTTAGCTTCTTTAAAGCATCAAGTCCTAAAAGACCGTCGAAATAGCCGTGAAAATGAAAAACTAGAAATCTAGTTTCTCCTGGTTGATTGAATTCAAGAAAATTAGACAAGACTATTTCTTTGTCTACATAATGTTTATTCAGAGCCGTTATTATAACGGTGGGTTCTATCTTTGTGAGGTCATTGGGTTTACATACTCTGGATTTATAAATGAAGAGGAAGAACCTGTATCGACTAAAAATTTCGAGGGACGTCCGAAAGGTGAAGAGATATTTATGTAAGGAAGGATAAGTCCATGTCTATTGACATCTATATATCCGATTGGTTCATCGAGGCTAGTGATTGAAAATTTTAATCTATAGCATTATTATTAGGAAAATTTTCATCTATAGCATTATTATAAGGATGACTTCTATGAAACTCTTAGAGTGACTTATGACCAAGTCCCTTCTTACGACATGAAGATCGTATTAGGCGACTTTAACGCTAAAGTGGGTAAGGAACCATATTATTACCCCTACGCTGGCAAATTCTCGTTGCACGAAGAATCAAACGATAACGGGAACAGAATGGCCGAATTCGCTATAGCAAGAAGTTTGACAATAGCTAGCACCTGGTTTAACCATAAAAATATACACAAAAGGACATGGACATCACCAGATGGCAGGCACCATAACCAAATCGACCATGTTCTAGTTAACACTAGGCATGGAAGTAGCATACTGGATGTAAGGAGTTTCCGAGGAGCGAATGTAGACACCGATCATTACCTAGTTGTTGGGAAAATGAGGGCGAAAAAACTAGCGACAAGACATAGAACAAACAATGATAGACAAACAAAGTGGAACATAGAAAAATTATAAAATGAAGAAACAAAACAACAGTATGAAAGAATGTTAACAGGAAAGCTAGAGGAAATAGCAAGGAGTCTGGAAATGGAAAATGATCTGAACGTGATGTGGAACTCCATAAAAGAAAAAATCACAGAGACAAATAACAGTGTATTAGGCACACAAAACCAAGAGAGAAGGAGGCACTGGTTTGATGATCAATGCAAGAGAAGCATTGAAATAAAAAACCAAGCAAGACAGGTGTACCTAGAAAGAATGACCAGAGGAAACCACGAGAAATATGTAGCAGCACGAAGAGACACGAAAAAGTTATTAAGGAAGAAAAAACGTGACTACTTTAGAAATAGAATAAGTGCGATTAAGCAAAGCTACACTAATAAAGACGCTAGGAGTTTCTACAAAGAAGTCAACATGATTAAGAAAGGATACAAACCCACCTGCACGGTAAGAAGAGAAGATGGTACTATAGCTAGTAGTATCGAAGACATACTCGAGGTGTGGGAGAAATACTTTAGAGACTTCTTCAAAGAGAACATAAACCTAACACAGGGAGAAGCAGACAACCGGAGTACAGATGACCCAGAAAACGATACGCCAGATCCTACAATAGAAGAAGTTGCAAATGCCATAGCGAAACTAAAAAATCATAAGGCTCCAGGTCCAGATGGCATACCCCCGGAAATCTTAAAAAATGGTGGGGAGAAGTTATGCCATGTCTTACATAGCCTCATCGTAAAACTATGGAGAAGTAGCAAGTTGCCAGAAGAATGGCTTTTAGGTACAATAGTCCCAGTCCATAAAAAAGGTGAATTGATGAACTGCAAAAACTACAGACCAATATCTTTGTTGAACACAGCTTACAAAGTGCTTTCACATATTTTATTTAATAGACTGAAACCACATTTGGAGGATAAAGTAGGCGATTACCAAGCAGGATTTAGAACAAATAGATCGACAACAGACCAGATTTTCATAATGAGACAAATACTTGAAAAATGCTGGGAAGAAAGCATTGATATTCATCTTCTTTTTGTTGACTATAGAAATGCTTACGACCTGCTAAGCTAAATAAAATAGAGTTGTGGAAGAAGATGAGTGAAATGGGTTTCCCGAAGAAATTAATAGGCCTATGCAGAATGACGACCAAAAATTGTAAAACACAAGTGAGAATACGAGGATGCAACTCGATCAACTTCCCTCAAGAATCAGGCCTGCGACAAGGAGATGCGATCTCACCAATACTTTTTAATATTGCTCTGGAAGCAATAATGAGGGAAACACAGCTTAATGGAGCAAATAGCATCTTCACAAGGAACATTCAGGTACTAGCCTTCGCAGATGACATAGTCATAATTGGACGCAAGGCGCAAGATGTAAAAGAAACCTTTTCCAAAATTGCCCAAAGTTCAGCAAAGTTCAATCTACGAGTAAATGACACAAAAACAAAGTATATGATCGTATCAAAACGAGGACAACGATTAGGGCGTAGTATCAGCCTTGATGATCATAATGTGGAAATTGTAGAAAACTTTATCTATTTAGGGACAATGCTTACTGCAGAAAATAAGATAAAGGACGACATCCATAGACGCATCGTAGCCGCAAATAAAACCTATTTCGCACTAGTCCCGGTCCTAAAAAACAAAGAAATTTCAAGACAGTGCAAGGTCAGACTATATAAAACATTAATCCGCCCAGTTCTATGCTATGGGTCTGAGGCTTGGACATTGACCCAACAAACAGAAAATCAACTTAAAATCTTCGAAAGGAAGATCTTAAGAAGAATATTTGGTCCTGTAAGGGTTAACCAGAACGAATGGCGCATTAGGACAAACGAAGAACTTCAAGAAATGTATGACGAAATTAATATAGCTACATACATAAGACTGAATAGACTGCGATGGCTCGGACACGTTGTACGAGCTTCAGAAGATAGAATGCTAGCCAGGATTTTTAATGGTAGACCATCAGGAAGAAGAAGAGTAGGACGACCAAGAAATAGGTGGATAGATGACGTGCTAGCAGATATACGGAAATTTCGTATAACAAATTGGAGAGAGCTAGCAAGACGTAGAGATGACTGGAAGAGGAGACTTCGAGAGGCCCGAGTCCTGCAAGGACTGTAGCGCCATCCAAGAAGAAGAAGCATTATTATTAAACGATTCAAGCTGTTCGGCAATGCTTTGGTAAGTTTCATACTCTCCATTGCTATCTTCAAGATTTTGATAGGGATCAATGTGAAAATTGTGGGAATTCTCGATGTTTTCTTCTCCTGTGAGCGGATCTGAATTGTTACGAAATATTCCCTCATTTATATTAAATAATTCCTTGCTAACGAACTTTGGTTGGGAGCTTTGTGGGTACCTATTCTGTGTTTGTGTTTGGAATGCTCTTGTATTGCCTGATGATGTGTCCATCGGCTCAGGTTTTTGGAAAGAATTCTGTAAATTTTGACGAAAAGGGAATTGTGGTCTCTGTGGTGTATTAAATTGGGGTGGTTTCATTTGTGGAAAGTTATAAGCTTGTGAGGGTCTTGATAGAAAATTTGATTGATTAAATCTAGATGTAAAATTTGGTTGATTATATCTTGGTGTAAAATTTGGTTGGTTAAATCTTGATGTAAATTTTGGTTGATTATGTCTTGGTGTGAATATAAAATTAGGAGGAATCCTATTTGGGTACATACTTTGTCTTGGTTGTGGCATTTGCATCCTATGACTACTGATGGAATTTTGAAATTTTGGCGTTATTATATTTTTATTAATATCCGACTTAGTATAGAATATATTTTCTTCTTTAATGCAAAATGCGAAGGCTTCTGCTAGTGATTGGGGTTTCATTGCTCTAATAGTTGAGCCCAGTGGCTCCCTTAATCCCGACAAAAAAGCGTTTAAACACATTTCCGCATATAATGATCTTTTCGCACTTATTACGTTTCTGTCTGTTTCGTGAATGTTTACGTGATTATTCATACTTGCTAATAGTTCTACTACCTCACTATAAAACTTTTCTAACGAATTATTACTCTGTTTAACTCTATGTAAATCTTTTATTAAGGAAGTTTCGTTCCTTTTATCAGAATAATGTAGTATGAGGTTTTCTTTAATACTATCCCAGACCAACGAGGTGCCATACATATTGAGGACCTCATTAGCCTGTCCAGTTATTTTATTTCTGATTGCTCTAAGTAATATTTGACCGTAGGGTGTGCCACTAACAATTGAAATTAGTGAAAGGATTTCATCGACATTATCGAGGAAATCGAAAAGTAAACGAGGGTTCCCATCAAATGTTGGTAAGTCTTTGATAGCGTCCGGAACCTTTAAAGAGTTGCAAACGTCTACACTTGTTATGGTCTTATTTTGGGGAATTTCTTCACTAGGTGACGTCATACTTTGATTTTTATTAATAATTTCCTCAAGATTTGCACAATTTGAGTAATATGGAAAAAGTGTATTTTGTGAGGAACTTTCTAAAACTATACCGTCTTTTTTAAAATTTTTAATGTTAAAACGATCACTACGATTTATCTTATTTATATCCGAATCTTCACTATCACTTGAACTAATAAAACTACGGCTACTTTTTAGTGGGTATGGGTTTGAGATTGATCTTTTTTTGAAGGGCATAAGGATTTCAAACAATAAATTCAGAAATTACTTACATGCACAATAATATCCAGATCATCTCAATGTTTTCAATATTTTTTTTCTTCTGATTTTTCAATTCCAACGATGTACTCTCGTTGAGGTCTAGGTTGTCCTGACGATGTTCCTTCGTTGCAAAACAATCCTGGTGCTGGTTCTTCTGCTTGTTGTTTCGGATCACTCACTTTCACTTTTTCAAATAACCGATAAAACTTCGATTTTCTATCCGTGTTAAATTTGCGAACCGTACAGCGTTATTATTCGATAAACCTTCGATTTTAGCTTAAACAACAAACAAAATTATCCGTCACGACTGCGCCAGTTAAGTTATGTTAAAATAATTTAATCGTTTAATTAAATAAAAAAATCCATTATACAAGTGGTTTATTGAAACTCTTACTTCCAACTGATCTTAAAACTAAACTAACTAATTGATGAAAGCTTGATACTAATTGATGAAAGCTTGATTTAGCATGGGAAATGAGTGCAGGTGGATGCAGGTGTTGTTCGGGGAATTTTGTCTGTGGGAAAGGAAATGATTTTTGTTGTGGGAAAAGATGTTGCGAAAGGAAATGATTTTTGTTGTGGGAAAGATGTGCAATATTTACTTATAACTAAACGGGGCTCGTAACTCGCGCTTAGATTTTTCGAATTTGCTTCTTATTTTTAATAATTTTTTATGATAATAAAATTTTTTTTTTTAAATAAGTTATAACATAAATTTTAATAAAATTTTCCGCTCTTTCACGTGGCGCTATTAGTTTTTCAAAATTGTTTTTATTTTTCGATATATAATGCAAGAACCAAATATTCGAATTTGTTTTCGATATTGTGAACTTAGCATGCACTTTAGCGCAGCAAAGATTTTTTTATCGTTTTCTACATCCAAAAAAGTACCTAAGTCCCAACTTTCAGCGAGATCACATATTGTGCGAGGTCAAAGTCTCTGACAACTGGGCTACTTATATTTTTGTGATTACCAGTACTTCACACCGGTTCACACAAGTAAAATATAGCATCAATTAATGACATCATTAGCACTGGCCGTTATACTGGGTTATATTTCGGAACATATCCATTAGCTGAGGTCTTTTCATTTAAAAAAAGGGCTCGACCGAATGTTATGAAATTTAGTTCTGAGCATTTTTTCGTTAATATTCTTCGATAGGCAAAAAGTCACCACATACTCACACACACACATACACACAAACATACCCCTTCTGAAATTTATGCTTAAAATGCCATTGGGACCTTTAAAAATGAAAATACGTTGAAAATTGCGATTGCGATTTTCGGACCGATTAATATAAATTGGGAAGTTAAAAAAACAGTATTTCGAAAATACGTCGAAAGAATTCCGCATAAATATGTATAATACCCTTGACACACTATACCTTCATTACGATGGTAACTTTCATTATGACGCGACGGTGTGATACCTTACACTTTACTTTCGTTGTATTTGACATGTCAAGTGAGGTATTATATTCTGCGTGTTTTTTGCTTTATTTTTAAATTGTTTCAATTCGTAATTATTATTTTTAAAGTAGTAAAGGAAACATCCTTACAAATTGTTGCTTAATTAACGTTAAATCAAATTATTTTATTTTAAAATGTATTTTCTAGTTTTCCAACGTAACCGTAATTATAGTCCAAATGAAGGTAAAATACCATCATAATTAAAGTTACTGTTATAATGATGGTGTGTGTGTGAAGGGTGCTATTGTTGATAATTTAAAAAACTGAAAGTGTGCCTTTGATGACACTCATTTAAAAATTTGGGTTGTCAATTTAAAAAATTTAAATAAAGACAGTTAGTAGGAGTGCTGCAAAGTTGTGCGAAAAGTATATGAACGATATAGAAAATAATTTTGTTGACCCCCTCCCCTCAGATATCCCGTGTATTTTCTTCCGAAGAGGGCGCATTATTTTTAGTAGCCCACGGACACCGAATATCTTAGGACGGCCCTGGTTCTACGCCCCTTCTCACACGTTTAGACATGTCGTTGATGAATCAGCTAAAATCCCCCTCCTAGTGTTTTTCGGGACTATAAAAGTGGTATCTGCGGCACTAATTCAAATACGTAAGAAAAGGGGATAGAGTTAATTTCGACTACTTAGTTCCAACTATGTTTTCAATGGAATTTTTATTTACGGTTCGGCTAAATTCGGGAAGCTCCGAGCTATCTTTATTATTGTTACAATGAAATTCCCAAAGATGCATTGGTTTCTAAAGGCTTGAAGTGATTGTGCCACTTTTAGTAAAAGAAAAGTTGTGTCTTTTCCCAATCTTCTTGTTTATAAGCAATCTCAATTCGTCCACTAGCAAATCAAGATTATTAGCAGTCTCATCTTTATTAGAGTTTTTAGAATCCGAGCTTCGATCGGCTCCGAGAATTGAACTTTTTCGGACGTATAGCTGTTAGAATCACTGGAACCTTCATTCCGCCTCTGTTACAGATGTGAATATATTCGTAATCGACCGTTCCAAACACGAGTGCTGTTTTACCAAGCCCAACTAAGTACCAACCACGTCCAATGCTGCTTGGCCTACGCAATCGAACGAGAACCGGTTCATTGAATATGCTAATGGCACCCTTTATGGTCATCAAAATAATCGCCTGTTTTCTTCGTCGAATACAATTTCTTAAGGCTCCAATTTTTCTCCCTTTAGTCTAGAAAAAGTGTGAGTGTTACATGTTTCGTTTGGACTATTCCGTGCGTGAATTTTTACTCTGGCATACCGTACCTCACTTGGGTGTCATACAGACGTTTTGACGCTGTGTGTGCCTTAATTTTACTCGAGAAAATTTGGATAGGTCTGCTACATTCCTTCGGTGGCTTAAAGGGTATATGGTGGCGCAAAAGGCTGTATCACCGATGAGGTTGATGGTGCGATTTTGCATCTTGTCCAGCCATGCCAAGATGGTTTTTGGGACGCCCTGCTCACATATACGATATATAGGCGAGGATATATGTGGGTATTGTAGATTGTAGCCAGGGCTGGAGGAGGAACTTGCGTTTCTTAAGGAGTCCTAGGCATTGATATGACTGTTTGGCGATTTGGGATCTAGGTGTATGGGTATTCCCTCGCAGATCTTCAGCTAAAGCTACACCTAGGATATTAATAGATGGACCTGGATTCTTCTTGTTCAAGCTCGTAAACACATATTTACGAATTATAGGTTTAGCTGAACTAGAGTTTCAGTACCTGGGGGTCAATTCTGGTTCGGTGTAGTGAAAGCGTGTAAACAGTTTACCCGTTTGCATCGTTGTTTGCGATTCTTACATCGTGCACACATGGTAATAACTGTCAAAAACTTTACACGTCTAAAAAATGCGTGCAAAAGTGCAAAGTAGTCGTGAAAACGTTTACCAAAAAATATTAGATTTAATTTGATAAACTGACACTTGACAGTTTAAAAATCAATTCAGCCTTGATTCAGCATTAAGTTTTCATGAATGCAACGAGAATCGCTTTTTCAGGTTCAGTGAAGTGAAAAAGGTGTGTAAAACGTCAAGTGTAAACTTTTTTTTCACGTTTTCACTACACCGAACCAGAATTGACCCCCTGGCTAACTATCCTACGTGATAAGTTCTACTCTACTAAAGTTGATACCCCTTCACTTTGACATAGAGAAATCCGACTTAAACTTTAAGTTGGATCTTACAATGAATAGGTGTAGGACATAGGCGATGGATCTCAGAAGGGAAATTCCAAAGTTGCAGTTATAGAGGATATTTCGGAAGTAGGAATACACTCTCAGCATTTGAGCCCCTTCATGAACATACAAAATAGACTATACTTGATTTTCCTAAGATGCCGCAGGGTGGACTCGTATGGCAGACGGCTAACACAAAAATAAAGGTGGGAGTGTAAGAGGCAGGATTTGGAATGTTCACGCAAAAAAGGAACACACGGGATGGAAATGAAAACAAGAACACAAATTACCAGGAATAATTAAAAATTGTATTTAGCAGCGACAAAAAGACACAAATTCATAAATTTGTATATACACGGAATAGTCTAATTTTTACACCAAAATTAAGTTTTTTTTGATCGACTCAAATTGCAATTAATGGTAAATACAGGGCACGGTTTTAATCACACGACGCAACGCAACTTCTTTTTCGAGTGACCGCCGTCCTCAAATTTTTGTCACTCGACACCTCCTGGTCGTCGATGGTTGTTCCGGGTGGGTCATCTGGTCGTTGCCTGTTGTAATATTTAGGTCGTTCATTCACACTTGATGCAATTGTTGACCGGGCATTCGCGTTGAGCAATTCTGCTGATTTTATTAATTGCTTCATAACGCGAATGTATGTCAATTATTTACCTGGGTGAATGAACGCCTGAACAGGAACGAAAGGCCTAGGTTTAGTAGAGGAATCAGCTTGAGCTTCCTAGCTACTGTCTTTCAATCAAAAATAAAAAAATCAGGTCTTGCAGGGCTAAGTCCAAATTAGTACTCAAGCGCCCCCTATCAAGTTATCCCTATTTTGGCCAAGGTCATAGAGGTTTCAAAGACAATGAAAACCTATAAGTTCTGGCTATAATATTATAGCGCCCTGCCACTATATTCTTCAATCCGAAAGCAGCTATCGCAGCATCCACAAGGTTGAGAGAGCCCTTGACGATCGGACTATGATAACACGGATCATGCACTCCAAGGTCGTCACTTTATTGCCGTGCAGTCCAGAAAATTGTAAGGCTGCAGTAGGAAGGATGTCTGACCACTAATTGGCTAGATTATCAGTCATTGAAATCTAAATTACTTATATGGAGGATCGGGAGGACAGAAGTCGCACTCGAAACCTATGCCTTAAGGAGAATGATTTTGCTTTCTCTGTCATTGTCTCATATTAGCTTCTGATCTTCTGGTCCGGGTGTCCTCTTTCAACACGATCTATCAAGAAAAGTCAATTGTGAACGACCCGTCAACAATCAAACTTCCGAACCTTTTCAAGTGATCTGGCCTACAAATCTGAGATCCTATACCTCGATAGCAGTAATATAAGTTAAATGGCGACCTCGGTTATTTTGGACCGGATACCTGATCAGAGAAGAAGAAGAAGTAGATCCTCAACGGTGTCCTGAATTGTTAATATAAGTTTCATAAAGTCCTTTTAGTCAAGAATCCTTAATGATATGAATTTTCATTGTAACTTGGTAGTTGTAAACGAATATCTTTGATCTAAAAATTAATTGCAAATATCCAAAGCACAAATTTTTGATTTAGTTACAAGTTCAAGGCCAAAAGCACGATCGATAGCTTCTTCATTGTACAACTTCTACTTCGTTTCGTACTCGATGATGTTTCAAAGAACACTTGCAATGACCTAAAATGAAAGCAACTTCAAAAATAGAAGGTTATTCAAAGATATCCAGTTGACATTGTCCCCAATGATCAGTGTCATACTCTATAAGAAGCCTTTCGAAGGTCAAATTTAAAGTTGTAAAATATGTAATTGTTTCCCATAAAAAAGAAGCAATTTTCTGCTGAACACTTTGTCATCTGCAATCACAAAAGCACCGGAAGCATCGACACAAGATCCATTACGGCAACCAATAGGTGTACATTTTGCATTGGTGAAAAACAGCTTCAGCCCCCATCAAAAGGAACACAAAAAAAGAATTCATTTGATATTAAAATCCACCCGAGCGGAGCCTAGCAATTAATACCGAATCCTGCTTTCAAAATAGGTATATAATCATCGCCACTGTGCAGATAGATATCGGAGTACTTTTGGGCTAGCCAGGTATGCTTTCCCCCTCCACCTCTTTTCACTTTTTCTTTCTCACTCGCTGAAAATGGAAAATGTAAACTTTCCAATTTTAATTATTTTCCATTCTACAGAGAAATCCGTTGTTCATTAATATAATTAAGAGAATATTGGAACAAAGGAACCTGGCGAAGCCATTTATTAAACCTAACTGTAAACTGCAAAATGAATTCTGAAATCCTTTTTAAATAAGGCACCATGTAAACACTCCCAAAGGGATCCCCAGCAAGGAAGATTGCTTCATTTCAATTTTATCCAATCAATGATATGAAAATGAGAGCTAGAAGAAGAGCGGCCAGGGATGGAGCCTTAACCCACTTGGGTGTATGCTGTGCTGTACAGAGTGACATTTTTAAGTCCCTTCCAAAACAGAAAATCAGGACGAAAGGATGGCAAAAACAATATCGAGTGGCGCGGGGTGGTCGGGGATGAGGTCCAGTAATAGAAGAAGACTTCAATCAAAATTTTCCCAAAACAAATAAATTTTCGGGTTAAAAACGTGGTCGAAATATTTTATGAGAGTTCTTCCCGTATTAAGGAAAGGAATAAATCTATTGAGGAGCAAATTAATAGCATGAGAAACGTGCTAGAGACTCTGGTGTCCTGGGAGCTTCTTTGATGTATTTGCCTCGGCATCCAGAAGGAGCATGCCTTGAGCCACAGAATGCACTTGATACAAGATTGCCGTAGATAGTAGCAATTTGTAAGACCCAGCCACAGCCAGCTTCAGCTAGTATTTCCGCAAAACGATATTCCTGCATGGGGTATATATGCGTAAACCTGTGTAGTATACCCGAGCATGTTCCAAGAAGGATACGTAACCAAAAAGTCGTAAATTATCACAAATCCCTAGAAAAGGACCTCAGTGCAAGAGACTGTACTTTGGTTAAGCTTCTGGGCTTTCTCCCCCCCTATGGCTATAACAATGCCTGATGAAGGTATTTATTGAGTGAAACGATATTTGGAAAAAGAGGAGAACTTAAATTCTCTAGCAATAATGAACTAGATCAAAGCGAGATGGGTCGTGTCCTTTTGTGTGCTCCTTAAAATAAATGTCATGACCATAAACAAATTAATGACACGGCCGACCCTTCTCTGATGTCATTTTGAACTTCAAAATTTACTCCTGAAGTTTAACCTTTGAATTAACTTTTCCTCTAAATTAAATCGAAAGCTGTGGCCATTTTGACCAGCTTAAGGGATAACAAATACCGTCAAGAATTTCATAGTCCTTCCAAATGCTTTGTGAGGTTTATCATACCTTAAGGCTGGCGCTAAACCCATGCACATTCTCTATTTACTATCTATCCCCCCGCCCATGCAAGAGGATATCAAAATATTAGGGGTGCCCAGAAGCTCTCTTGTGGCAGTTGTGGAAGGGGGGTTGGTAGGTCGGGGAGGATTATCTCGCTCTGCATGACCGACATATGTCCTAGTTAATGGTTTGACATTACCCTTTAATTTTGAAGCTATAGTTCCAGCTGCCGTTTGTTCAAACATCATATCCTGTAAGAGGGGGGCAAGGGTCCTTTGTGGGAAAATTATTGTGAATTTATGATCGTTAGAAAACAATCGGGCGGTTGTAATCCATTGTTATGGCTCTACATTTGCGGGGCCAGAGCGGACTCTTGAATGAAAATAATGGCGAATATGAAAATACGAGCGAGTTATAAGCATGTGAATAATTAACGAACTCGTTCACACATGTCCGTGTCTCGGCCGGAGCAAAAATCGAACGTCCCGGGCACGTCCCTGATGTGTGTGGATACTCCTTTAAGGTGAATTATTAACAAAATATGTGTGCTGGTTCCAATTGCAAAAAAAAACTAAAATCATAATTATCAATAATTCAACACAAACTTAAACCAATGAATTACTCCAAAAATGATTAGTGCAGTTTCGCTTATGTGCATCGAGTGTTACACAGCAATCAGATATGTACAAATTCGCATAAATAAATACACGACGTTCAATTGGCTCGCCATGTCCTGTTGATGTTTACCCAATTAGTTGTTAGTGTAGAACTCGTGTAGTCTCATTTTGTAACGAGTTCAGCTCTCATAGTTCAGTGTACCGATGTCACTCGTGTAGGTGCTTATTTATCTGTCAGGAAGTCACAGGTAAACTATATCTATTCCTTTGTGTATGCTTTTGTCGGAAAACTTTGATTGCTTTTGATATTGCATAACTTCTTGCAAAAGTTATATTTTCGCTTCTATATAAACCCATCGATGATGTGAAATACCACCAGAACCTATGCTGTCGTTTTTGTATTCGATTATTATCATTCTGAAAACACTTCGTTGCATCATCCTTACATTAATAGAGTTAATTTAGGTTAAAATATTCTAATCTTCGTGACAAATCAAGTGTGTGACTATACTCACAGGTCACTGGATTCCTTTTAAGGTGTTGATGTTCTTTAAGTATATTAATTTATATCAAAAATAAAAACTCTAATGGTGAGTTTACACGAATGACACACTTGTTATTTTTTCGGTCATAATTTGTCATTACTGTTTACACGGTCATAATTTGTGTCATTACTATATTTCTGTCATAAAAAATGACAAAAATTCGTGTCATAAAAATTGTCAGAAATAATGACACAAATTATGACCGTGTTGTAAACGATAATGACAAACTATGACAAGTTATGACAAGTCGTCATAAAAGAATGAACTTGGCCATTCTTCTATGACAGATTGTCATAATTCAAATCCTGTTGTGTTCTGTTTTTGGCAATAATTTCAAAAATAATCAAAAATAATGCAATGAAATTTCAATATTTATTTACGAAGGTGGTTAATTTATACCAAATTAAGCCAAATTTTATGATAACGGATAATCCTTACGGGTTAGTTAAATCCACCCCTAAATCGACTGGAAATTGTAAAAAATTGTTTGTCCAACTTTATATGCTTCAAATTCGATTGAATGCGTGTTGTCAGGTACAAATAAATTGTTTCCAACCCTTAAGGAGTTTAAACTACCCCTACAATTTTCAAAATCAACTTTAAACAAAAAAGTGGGTGTGTGTACTAATGTACGCGCATTAGAAGTTATACTTCTTTGGCGAGATTTAAGACTAATTTTTAATTTGCATGCAAATAATTTATTGGATTTTTTATTAGCCGTGTTTTTTTAATGAACTATATAGGTCTTCGATCCAGTTCATTAAAAAAACGACAAAAGAGAAATTTCACTAAGCGCCATCTTCAGTGCTTTAAATATATTAAAATTAATGCGAAGTTGCGTGTCAGTAAACAACTATTACACGAATTCCCCTCTAGAAAATAATAAATAAGTTTCTAAAAAATAAATTATTTGTTTCCTCATGCCTTCAAATTTGCACTCGTCACTTCTATGTTGTTTTTATTTCAAATGACGTTTTTCCGACAGCCGGTAAGTATGCTACATTCCGAAAAGAAAGGGAAATTTTGAAATGTCCCAAGACCTGGATAAAAACCTCGATAAAACCTGGGTTTTCAGATTTGTATGGGGAAGAACTATATAGTTCATTAAAAAAACACGGCTATTATTTGCGTGCGTTGGCAGGTGGAAGCAGCATGATGCCGACACGTTCCAGCCTGTCGGTTATACCGGATTCTAATCCTAAATAAAATCACCAGAGAGGAAACACATTTTTCTAGACAAGTTGTTCTTATTTATACAGGTTATACAGGTTTTTATGCGCCCCGTGTTTAAATTTAGTCTGTCCCAGAATCTATATATTAATACGCAAGCACTTTTTTGTACAGCACTTTATCCGATTTCCACTAAACCGATTTTCCTCAAACTGGTTTTATATGGAAGTCGGAGTCGTAAAGGTGTGCACAAAACAAGAATTATTCATTTATCTCAATGCTGTCACTCAGAAACGAGTATTGCATTTCCCAATATAAAATGATAGAAGGGCAACAACAATATAAGGTAGAAATTACGGTTAGCATATAAACAGGCGAATACAAAAATTTATTGTTAAGGTTTGTGAATCGACTAAATTTCATGAGCCTAGATTACTTAGCGAAAGTTCGCCGTATTTTTTTTATACTTCCTTTTCACTACGCTAAACAAATCAAATTGTCATTTCAAAATTATTACTGGGTTTCCATGGGAGTCGAGTTGAGTTGTCGTTGAGTTGAAATGACACTTCAACTCAACGATTAACTCTATGCGTTTCCATATCTGCCTTCTGTCTTCCTCTATCTTTTTCCATAAATTAATTTTGTTATAGATTTTTCTTTAAAAGTATTTATTAAATATAAAGTCTCTTCTGTCCCCCATGCGAGGCGCGACATTTTCACTTTTTGTACTTTGCTGTTTTTAGTTGTGTGCACAAACTCAGTTCAACCTACCTATTTTCGTTGAGTTGAGCAGAGTTGAGAATCTTTAACGAAAACTCTTAACTGTGTCTGTTTCCATGACGTATAACTCGGGTTCAACTCTGGTTGAACTCTCATGGAAACTCAGTATATGTTTGTTTTTGTTTTTGTTTCAACAAATTAGATTAGAAATAAATGCATATATGTACTATCGCAGTACGGCAAGAAAAGTGCCAACAGTCACTTGGGGGGCAATAACTCAAAACAGCCAATTCTTGAGTTGTGCCACTTTTATTGCCGTAGTGCGATTGCATGTGAACGTCATTCCGCTTATGTTGAAGAGGTTTTTCTTTCTGTGGAGATTTTTACCGTCCCGGCAAATTTTAATTAAAAAAAATAAAAAAATAAATAATAAAACAACGTGGAAATTATGATCAAAATATCACGGTAAGCGATGGTGTTTTTTAAATGAAGAAAGTTTTGTTCAAAGATGCGATTTTAAATGATAATGTAGTTTTTAACTACACTTTTTTAAAACAATTTTTTTTGTTTTTGTTTAGAACTGATAGAGAAATTAAAAAGTGGTAATAGTTCAATTAAATTATTACTGAGTTATTTGAAATGCGTAGACGTCAAACTTTAACGGAACGGATTGAGAGAAGAGTAGGGAGAGAGGGTCGAATTTCGACCAATGGGCGATACTAGTATTACTTAATTCGCTGACACAGCGACACAAAGTGCCCCTTGGCAAACGACATTAGAAGACAGCACTCCTACTATTCCAGAAGGTCCATGTTTGTGTTCTAATTATATTCTAGTTTTTGGTACAGCAGATTTAAAATAAAACCATTTAACTTTAAAGTTATTTTTACCTATTTTTATTATATTCTTTTTAGTATTAATTCAGTCATTTTTGGATTTTACTTTTTACAAAATTCTGGTGAAGTGATTTGTTATGCATACCATATTTCCAGCGCCATTTTGAATTTTCTAATTTTGACAACAATTTTCAGTGAAATCGAATCGTAATTGCCAAAATCGTACCGCCATATTGGCGCCGCCATTTTGATTTTTTAAAATTTTGCCCAAAGATTCGTCATTTGTGACCTTAAAAACTCCCCGATACCGATTTTCAATGGATTCGGAACACATTTGCAAAATTCATCCGCCATTTTGAATTTTCAAATTTTGACCACAGAATCGTCATTTGTGGCCCTAATAACCCCCAATACCGATTTTAAATGGATTCAGAAAACATTTCCAAAATTCATCCGCCATTTTGAATTTTCAAATTTTGACCACAGAATCGTCATTTGTGGCCCTAAAAACCTCCGATACCGATTTTCAATGGATTCAGAACACATTTGCAAAATTCATCCGCCATATTGGCTCGCCATTTTGAATTTTCAAAATTTAACCACAGAATCGTCATTTGTGGCCCTAAAAACCCCCGATACCGATTTTTAATGGATTCAGAACACATTTCCAAATTCATCCGCCATATTAGCGCCGCCATTTTTAATTTTCAAATTTTGACCATAGAATCGTCATTTGTGGCCCTAAAACCCCCCGATACCGATTTTCAATGGAATTGGAACACAATTGAAAAAATGGTCCGCCATCTTGGAACCGAAATCTTGATTTTTTTACAAAACTGTCAGATTGCACTGACACATTAGCTCAATGTGTGTGCACAGTTTCATAAGAATCGGTTTAGTAGAAGTAGTTGAAAAAGCTGTCGCAGGATTTGAACCAAACAAATATACGAGGTCAAACTAAATAAAATCATTAATATCTTGTTCATTGTTTTATTTTCCATAATAACCGTTAATATTTTGTATTATATATTGAAACTAATTTCTGATTGAATAATTATATTAAGTTTTAACCATTCAAAATCATTAGTAAACAGTAAATAATTATCGCTTGTTATTGTACAGTTGCCATATACATAGCTTTATTATTATCTTGGCCAGTTTTACACGGGCAGACAAACAACCAAGAAAAATCTTCTGAAAAAGTCGGCCCGTGTAAAACTGGCCCTTAGAAACTCGCGCTTAGGTGATGGATAGAACACGGACCGGATTTCCCTTCATAGCCTCGCGACAGAACCCCTCACCCAGCAACTATGAATCTTCTTATATCTACAAAAAGCCCGAACCTTCGCATGGCTGATGAATCGTACATGAAATTTATTTCCCTCCATAGCCTCAGGATAAAAACCCCCTCACCCATCGACATCGTGAACAGACATCAGCTAAAGAATGGGAGTTGAAATGCTTGCCCTCCATACCCCTTCGCCTATATTCTCCGTCACCGTCTCGCGTTGCGTGTCGCGTCTCGATAAAAATTCAGTCTCATAATATTTTCCAAACGCGCCTAAAGAAGTATAACTTCAAAAAAAATTGCTAACCATTAATTTGTACAATTTTTTTTCCTTTTGCCGTTTAATAGATATTATCCGCCGAAAAATAAATTATTTTCAACCCTTAAGGGATAAACTACCCCTAGATTAAACAGGCGGACCCCGTAATCAGGGACCCAAAAAACATACATACATATACGGAAAGAGTTTCAAAAAAGTGGACTATAATGGACTATAATAGTAGGCCAGTAATTTGAGCTTTTTAGTTCAAAAAAAATCCTGACACTGATATCTTTGTTTTAATTTGTTCATTGGATAGTGTACTTTAACCTCATGAAAAGTTATCACTTGCCGCGGTGGGGGAACCCCCCAAAAAAATTAGGTTTTTGGCTAATACCTCTTAAACGGTAAGTGTTATCATAAAATAGTATTTACAAAGTTTGTAGATTATGAGATTATCTACAAAAAAAGATATTATACATTTTCCCGTACGAATTGCCATTCATGAGATATCGCCGTTTTAAAGATTTAAAATACTCATTTGGTACTTGTATAGGTTATCATCAGACGTTCAATAAATCCTTTGTTGGACTACGTGGCTAATATTTTCGAGGGTGATTCCTGGATGTATTTGGAGAAAAAAATTGTCCTAGAGAGGTGGGCTATCAAAACTATCCACTAAAATAATATTTTTTAATTTTTTAAAATATACTTAAACTTCAATTACTCCTAGACTAATTATCGTAGAGCAACAAAGTTAGGCTCATCTTTTAGGTAAATGTTTATTCTTTAAATTGATATAAAGATCAAAAAGTTGAGTGACTCCATTTAAAAGATATATAGGTTTAAAATATGGGCAAAAAGCTGAAGACTATTGGATTTTGCTCACACAAAATTGGGCAAAATGCTGAAAAACAGAGTATTGGGATTTTGCTCACACTTTAAACCTTCATATCTTCTAAAGGGAGTCACTCAACTTTTTGATCTTTATATCAAATTAACCCAATAAGAAATTTCGGTAGATTGCCAGCCGTTGCAAACGGCCCAGCGCTGGCCCAGCGTAAAAACTCAACGGCTGAATATTTAACCTGGGCCAGTGCACAAATTTCGAAAGTACCAGAGCTGAACCTGCGCTTGTAACAAAGCGTGCTAGAGTGCTCATTGCCAACGCAGGGCCAGGGCACAGCCAACGCTCACCAACAGTTGAACTTTAAAAATGACAATTAAAAAAAATGTGAATATTATTGTTGTGAAACTTATCTTAAAATTTTTTGATAAGAAATTGATTTTTCCTTACATTATATAACAAACCACAACACAGAATAAACACTTAATTGTATAATTTGAGCGTGACTAATTAACTGAGGAAGTGGTCGAAAGGAGAAATTAATTGGGCAAGTCTGAAAGGGGAAGCTAAGGAACCAAGATCGATTCCGGAGGGTCACTCCTTACATTTTTTTTTTCAGATTTTTTTTGTGTGATTTTTATCAGCACCAGGTCGAAACCCAACAGCAACAGACTGAGCTTAAAAAGCGTGAGTTACAGTTAAACACGTTTATCCGTTTATGCGGCTGAGCTTGGGATCGGCGGCCAGCACTCGCCCAGCGATGGGCTTTGACCTTCGACTGAGCGCTGGGTAGCGTTATCATTTCCAGGTTTGGCCCAGCGGTTGGTTACCGAGCGTCGAACGTCCGTAGCCTGCGCTGGGCCAGATCTGGGCCGTTTGTTAATTTCTCATTGGGAAAGAATACACATTTACCTAAAAGATGAGCCTAAATTGGTTGACGCATGTTTGTGGTTTGCTTTTCGATCAATGGAACCACTCTATCAAGGAGGAAATCGAAGTCATCGGCGGACATCCTTAAAAATTTTTTGAAGAGTTCTGGATCCTTTTGCCGGAGTTGCAATCGCAATGTCTCGTAAAAACCAGATTCCAAGAACATTGGACGGACCATTGCGATTTCTGTTTTCTTGTTCTTTTATTTTTATTAGAATAGCATGTCTCTTCGTCCTCCTCCTCTTCAATTAAAAGGACAGCAGCAAAACATGCTGCAACTAACCTTTTGTCCTCTTCCATGCTCCTTTTGGTTGTTTTTTTTTATAAATGTCAGCCCTTATTTAGCTGTATCCCGCCCCAACACAAATAACTTCAACTCTGTCATAATTCGACTTGCCATTATTTGTCATTCGTATAAATTCAACTCTTGCCATTATTTATGGCAACTGGTCATAATTTAATGACATGTTATGACAAAGCTCCACACATGTCATTATTTGTCATTATTTCCGTCGTGTAAACAGCAATGTCATTAAGTATGACCAGATATAATGACAATTGTAATTTTTTGTCATTCGTGTAACCCGGGCATAAAGCCTCGGCCACGATACGAGCGGCGAGCGACTAGCGTTGAGCGACAGAGCGGCGATTCTGAGTTTTATTTTGTACTAGCTGGAACCCGTTGCGCCTCGCTGCACCCATCAAAGATAAATAAAGGAAGTAGTAAAACGTGTTCGGACAACGAAGAAGTTCTATCCACGTAAGCCCCAAGTGACTCAGATGGAGTATTCAGTTGTGACAAATCAGCTTTGCCATTGGAACAGCACATTCCAGGTGTTTTTTGAAATTTAAAATCATGACTTTATTGCCACAATTTATCCATTGACCCAATCATAACATTATGGTGTATGGGCATGCTGTAATCGTGATGTTCTCATTCTCAAAGTAGAAGCTCTGGCTCGTTTGTTTCGTTATTTGCTACCTTAAAAACTCCCATATACAGATTTTCATCAAATCGGAACACAATTTGCAAATTCGTCGGCCATATTGGCGCGGCCATTTAGAATTTGTAAGTTTTGACCACAAATTCGTTATTTGCGACCTTAAAAACCCACTTTCATTGGAATCGGAATAAAATTGGCAAATTCAACCATATTTCTGTGGCTATTTTTAGTTTCGATTATATTCCCGGGGGCCATTTTGAATTCGAAAATCGGGCTTCGAGATGCATCATGGGAGATCCTTCATGCAAAAATTCAAAGCTCTGCAATGATTTTCAACGAAGCTCTCCATGACAGCGCCATCTAGGAGTGGCTTTAGAAAACAATAGAACAACCTATGTTCTAAGTTTTAATGTAAAAAGCACATGGTTAAAATTTCATTAAGATCGGTTGCACGGTGTAAAGCTGGACGAACGCTGGTCCCAGGACAGCACAGCATAGATAATCAGCTGAGAGCCAGCAGAGACATAATTTTCTGTCCAACAGCGAATATTGAACGCAGGTCACATAACGCAGTGCACAATTTTGTATTGTGGAAATTGTTATATCAAATTTATTTTTACCGTCTTTATATCCTAATTCAATTGTAATTTTACTCCATATTTTATTTTTCAAACTTTCTCGTACATAATTTTCATTATTTGTACCATATAAAAGGAAAACGCTTTACTGCCTCTTGACTGTGTCTTACCGACAGAGGAAACTGTGTTTCAATCACAGCCCGCAGAGCTGAGAAAGAGGCCTCTGCGACTGCTGTGCCTGTGCTGTCGCCAATATGCGATGGTAGCTTAGATATAATGAAACACAGTTTTCTCTGTTGTGCTAGGCTGTGCTAGGCTGCGCTGTGCTGGGACCAGCGTTCGCCCAGCCTAAGAGCCTATTGCGAACATGCATACACACATTCATTTTTATATACAGGGTGTATACCTTCAACCTTACAAAGCGGCCGGCTGTGGATAGGTTTTGGATAGACGAACAAAAAATCGTATGGGGGGGCGTAAATCTTAACGGTTTAGCAGCTAGGGCGTTTTGAAATTTTTTTGGTAGAGGTTTACATATCACCCTGTATGTTTGTAATCCTTTGAGCTATTTTCATGAATACAATATCAGTGTACGCAGAATACTCCCACCTATCTAAAACTGTCAAAATCCAGGTTCTACCCTATCAATTTCCAGAGCAATGAGTCGTCATGGTCAAAACTTTGTTTTTTTTCATTAAAATTTCAACTAAAACCACCTCTTTCTCCAAAAAATACAATTAACTGATTTTTTTTTGCAAAATTGGAAAGCTTGGACAATTTCTTATCAATAATGTGTGGACAATTTTTACGCTGCGGTCTTTACTTTTGAAGTTATTAGCAAGTGTGATGTTAAAATTTGCCTTATTTGGTACTTTTTGGCAAAGCTTAGGTGAAAAAGTAGTAAAAAAACCAATTTTAACATTACAATTGTTTACAACTCCAAAAATAAAAGCCGTAGGATAAAAATTGTCCAGACATTATTGATTGGAAATTGTCCAATTTTGCAAAAAAAATATCAGTTAATTACGTATTTTTTGGAGAAAAAGGTGGTTTTAGTTGAAATTTTAGTGAAAAAAAACAAGGGTCCTAAAATATTGCCTAATGACACTTGAACTTAAAAAACGTTTCCTTACCTTCAATAAACAGCAACGGACATTTTTCGGAACGGGTAGAAGTGGGAGGATCTGTCAGATAAAAAACTTTCAAAATACTAGAAACGGATCATTGAGTGATAGCTATTTTTGAATGGTAAATAGCCAAAAACTCGAGCTACCTGGAGGCATGAAGTGTTCCACGAAATTCTTAAGAATTCTTTGAAGATGTTAAAAAAGTTAAAAAAAAGGACCTTAGCGATCTACTTTTTGAGTTACAGTGCAATATGTGGAAAAAAAATTCAAACTTTTTCACAAATAAACCCCCTTATTTCTGTTTTCTTCCATCGTACCCTATTGTTTTTATTAATGAAATGAAAGCCGCATAACTTACCATCACAAAGATGCCCTATTTATGGAAATCGGCCGTTGTTTCATTACATTTTTATTCTAAATCAATAAACTACTATTTTTCCCAAAAACCAAAATTCAAAACGCCCTATCTCGAAAACGAGCAGAGATAGTCCCCCCTTTTGTGTTTTTTGTCGATCATTTTTTGTCTACTATCTAACATTAACCGCTTGGCAAGCCAGGACGGGACACCCTGTAGATTGCGTTATGTAGAAAACCCGCGAATCCGGTCACGATACGAGCGCGGAGCTAGCCACTAATTCGAGACATTACATTTTTCTGGTGCCGCTCGCCGCTCGTTTCGTGGCTGAGGCTTAAGATTGTAAATTGATTGTAAAAGTTCTTGTACTCAGGAACGAAAATTTAAAATGAATATAACGAAAGTAGGTATTAGGGCGATTGAGAATGGGAACCAGCGGTGACCTACATTCTAATACCACGTAAGAGAAAAATCCCAAATTTTTTAGGAGAAGCAAAAAACTGTTTTTATTTCTTCTGCAGTACTTACCGTTATTATATTTTATAGTAGGACCATAGAATTTTGCTTTGTTGTGACTTTTTCCATCATGGTTTTGCAACTGCTGTGTAGAGAATTGCAAAATACATAATAACCTTTCACAAAAAAATTTCCCTAAAAATGCTCATGCGTGGTATTAGAATGAGGGTATCGATATGTCACTTTTGTTTGAAAGGTGACCTACTTCTGTCACTTTCGATTGGCAGGTGATCTAATTAAGTCAGTTTTGATTGGCAGACTCATTTTTTATCAAACTCGGTAAAAGAAGTGTTTTTTTAAGAAGGAACTGTGACTAATTATTAAATTCCGTAATTAAATCAAACTTCACAAATCTCGTAGTTTTTAAATATTTCCTTAATCCAGTAGTAGACCGACTGTGAAAAAAAACCCACCCTGAAGCTCTTATTGCCCCAAAAAAAAGGAAACAAAATTTAATTTTCTGCTACACAAAACGACGAGAAAAAAAATCTTATAATCCGTGATGAATCCTATTCTGTGTCACTATAAGTATCCTATTTAAGGTCAAGTGTTTTGTCTGAAAGAATTCAAGGACATTTTTTTTATGTGAGCACTTTATGTAGTATGATCGTGACTTCTAGAAAAATCCCACCCATCCTCAGGCATTAAAACCACCCCGGTACAAGAGGAGTTACTTAAAGCTTAAAATACTTCAACAGGAAGGAACAAAAAGGACACTCTTCGAATTACTCACTTCAACACTGTCAGCTCCCACAATGAATACATATTTATATTCCACGGGAAAAAAAGGAGAACATTTTTACGATTATCTGAATTCTGAAATACTTTCGTGTTTTTACGCAGGAGCACATATGTTTTATGCCACTGAATTTTTCCCGTCTCTAGCGGAAAATTCCCTGACAGAAAATTAAGCGACTGCCTCCTACCACCTTATCCTTGCATTTTTTCTAATCATATGTCATGGGCAAAAAGACAACTGAATTATGTGAAGCACGAAATCACCTCCTGGCTTTTATTGTGTGCCATAAGTGGAGCCTTCCTCCACGAAGACGTTTGTGTATTAATCAAGTTGCTGCCATTCCAGCCAGGATCTCCCCTCATGTATAGTAAGTGTCTTCCTCTATTTTTGCCTTATTTTTCGGGGGTGCGCTAGTGCCCGGGAAGTAGGCCGGGTGGGGGTAGGGGCAGATGAAGATATACTTCGTTGGGAATTTCTTGTCCTGTCACTTCTGGTATTCCGCGAGTTCTGTCTTAGCTCGCTGGGCTTTCTCCACGTCCTTATTACGTCGGCTTGTCTTTCATGAACACACATCGAAACGAAAAATGCTGGCAGAACAGCCAGAGGGAGATCTCTAGGATCAAAGCAGCGCACAGGCACAGAAGAAAAAAAATGTAAATTGAATTACCTCCATTGATGCATTTTCGTTGTGGATGGAATTTCGTGAATAAAGGGGATTTCTTTGTTGGAAATTTCATTAATTGAACTAATGTTGTCCTTAATAATGTAGATACTCCTCGTCGAATGGGATCGTAAACAAGATAAGTTTTAAAAAAGGCAAAATGAAAGCCAGCAGCAGCGCAATACGTACATAGTTCCATAGCTGGAATTTTTTTCCTCATCAGATAGATAACATCGAATTTACCAATTTATCTCCGTAAATAAGCACATATTTATTTACGAGATGCTCTGAGGGACCTTTGTAATTTACCAATTTAATTGAAGATGTAGGAAAAGTCCCTAGTGACTAGGATCTTATGCGAAAAACATGCTTATGGATTGGATCTTCGCTATGTTCCATTATTTCTTTTGACTTCGTTAATAAGAAATTCTGTTTTTAGATTTTTAGAAATTTGAAGTTTCATGTAAAATTTTTAATTATACAAATACAGTGATGTCTTCAGAGTATACGTAAAAATAGATTACAGATATACATTTGTTCCGGGAATTTTTCAATTGAGCTCTTTCCCTTTAATAGCCTCGACACACGCACGCAATTATGATGAAAATTCATCATTTATTACGAATAGGAGACTCATTAATTAATAAAACCGATAAGGCAAATTTTCGTTAATCGATTACGAAAACTCAAAAGACCATCTGTCGGTTGATAGATTATTGTAAAAAACTCGGCTTTAGGCGTTTTTGACGTGATAACGTCTTATAAATCGATGCGGTTGGAAGGCATTCACGAAATAGTTGTAACGAAGCCACTAACGTCCAGTAACGTTACGATGCTCGCGCAACATTCGAGAAAGATGCTCGCGTTCTTAGCGTCGGAGCAAAGGAAAGAAAGCGTCTCAATGGGGGGTGCTACACAGGAGACTAATTCGGACGGGTGAGACTTTAAGGGTTCCAAATGACGAATTTGTGGTTAAAATTTGAAAATTCAAAATGGCGGACTATTTTGGCAATTGTGTTCCGATTGGACTGAAAATCAGTATCGGGGGGCTTTAAGTGTTTCAAATGACGAATTTGTGGTAAATTTTGAAAATTCAAAATGGCGGACGACAGCCTAGACCTGCATCAGTTCAAGCTGCTCTACAACCGAGTACTTCATCAAACCAAACAGCGGTGCAACAGATACGATCTACGTGGTATAAGAAATGGGCTTCGTCAATAAACAGATTCAAATTTCACAATGGAAAACTTCCTTTCATTTCATATTTCTCCTATCATCGTCCTATCCTCAACAGATTTACCCAGATTAGAAACAGTTGAGTTTCAGTAAAGTTTGTAAACAAAAGTGTAAATAAAACTGAAAAACTAAATAAAAGGAAATATGTCAGTGATTTATGAATTTAAAAGTGTAATCTTCATTTAATCCTTTGTTCCAAAAAACTTATAACACAAAAAAGACATTATCACGTAAAAACTTCGCCCGTATACGGTCTTTACAGGAACCCATATTTTGTAGTGTCTTAACTGATTTTGATTTTAATTTTACTTGAAGATTAATAAAAACGAACAAAAAGTACCAAGGAAATCGGTTTTTTTAATTTTTCGTTCACTGACATTTTTTTATTACACTACGACTTGTTACAGCTGTCAAAATATAATGACGTATTTTAACGTGTGTCACCGCCCTAAAGGCGTTCGTCATAAATGACGAATTTTCGTCTAATTTGATTACCACGTGTCGAAGCTATAATAAAGTGGTAAATTCGTTGCGTAATGTAAAAACTTCTTAGCCTGGACCAGAGACGGCATCACAAACATTAAGTTCATTACCTATTCGATCCAATCCTGTTCTATCCCTCTACTAACTAAGCTTCGTCTTCTTCTTCGATGGCTCTGCAGCCCGATTCGAGCCTTGGCCTTCATCAGCCTTCCAACCTTTACCGCAGTTTGTCAACGAGTCTTTTCCCATCTGACCAACTAAGCTTACTCTCCATATCCATCGAAGTCCCCTTGTATATTTTTCTCTCTCACTCCAATCTCTCGTCCTGCTCTACCAGAAATCTTTTGAATAGGGTCCCTATCACTTGCGTTGAAAAAGTAAAAAATCTAGGAGTCTTTCTGAATAGCAGTATGACCTGCTGTAACCACATCACTCTCATTATTGCCAAAACATATGGGCTTCTGTTAAAGCTTAGATACCACTGTGGTTTGCTCAATAAGACTATTCGTATGAATTTAGTGAAAGCCTTACTCCTACCTCATCTAATCCATGGCCTGTCCATTTTCTTTCTGTAGACTCGTCTTGCGCCAGAAAGCTTGAAGTAGCCTTTAATGATTACGTACGCTTTGTATATAAGTTACGCCGTTTAGGCCATTTTTCACCAGTAGTGGCCACGTAGTACGGAACCGATAAGTTCAATAATAAATAACAATAACTTGATTACTCTGCGTTTCCGCACTTTAATTGAACAGCGTTCTCTCTTCGTCTTCGTTACGTTACCTATACAGGGTGTGTTTTATGTTTCAGGCAGATTTTCTTTAGACGCCATTTTTGTTTAGCTGTCATTTGCCAGTTCTTATCTGACAGTTGTGGATAATAGTCGATAATAATTTATTATGGAGCATCTAACGTCATTATAAGTGACGAGGCACATTTCGACTTAAGTAGGTAGTGGAATACTTTGGCGTGGGAAAAAACCTGTTTGGCCGGTTTTCGACCAAGGTCATTAAGGTCATTAATAATGATTAATTACTCGTTACCAGGTAATAAAAGCCATTAAATTGGCAAATGGCATACCTTTTGATGACCTTAATGATTTTAGTCGAAAACTGGCCAAACGGGGGTTTCCCACGCTAAAGTATCCCACTACCTACTGACTTAGCTGACTTTGTTAATAGACAGAATAGCCGCTATTGGAACATTGAAAATTCTCAATTGACCCACTAACGACCATTACACTGTCGTAGGATGACTGTATGGGGCGCCATTTGGACCGGCGGCATCATAGGGCCGTATTTCTTCGATGATGGTAGAGACAATGCTATAACAATTACTGGTGATCGCTACCGTGAAATGTTTTTTATGTGAAAAAATCAAGCTTAGGAAACACCCTTACCTGTCTGTCATGTGTCATGTCATTCAGGTTATTGTGCAATGTCTGGTAGTAAGCTTAGTTTGAAGGACAGAAGAGAATGGGATAGGTCAGGAGATGTCTGACCTTACGCTTAAACTATTGGATGTGAAACGAGTTTGGAAAAACAGATTGTGGCGCAGTTCCACAGCCGAATTGTTCTATTTATAAATGAAATTATAGACGTGGGCATATTAAGTTTAGTTGAAGTCTCAGATTAGTACTAGTTTTAGTTTAGTAATAATTTTAGATATGAATAATATTTGGTTACTGGGACCCGATTCCACAACGGTTAGTTTTACGGTGTTCACCGATTTCAGTGTACACTGCTTATTTCCGCGTCCACAAGAGTGAGAATGAGTTTTTTTTGACATTTGCGGTGAACACCGCCGTGAAAAATTTCCCACTGAGAAAAAGGCTGTGAATTTACGGTGAGGTTGAATTTTGACGAGTAAAGTTGTTTTTGTAATTTCGTGCGATTATTTTTGAATAAGTTTTTTAATTTTTGTTTATAATAATTTTTTTGAAAGATTTTTTTGTTATATTAAAATAAAATGTTGTTTTAGTTTATTGTTCTAAAAGATTTTTTTTAATTACATTTTTTAAAATGGAAAGGTCAAGAAAGTTAAGTTAAGGGAGCAAAAGATAATCCGGAAAAATTACATATACTAAACAAATTAAAAAGTCAGCGCATCATTCAGCCACTTTAAAAATCATTCAGCACTTTAAAACTCACTGGCACTTACGGAATCGCACTTTAACGAAAAGTGAACACCCAGTTTGTCAGTGAGTTTTTCCTTCGGTGTTCACTGGCCAAAACTCACCGTTGCGGAATCGGGCCCCTGGTTTAGATTTTCTCGAGCCTGGAGGATCCCTGGATACCTGTTAACTGGGCGGTAGTCATCAAAGGATCAGGTCATCGTTCATCGTATTATATCTAATTGTATTCCCGTTTTGAGGATATTGCAAAGTTATGAAATGCGGGTCGAGTTATCAAAAGAAGCAACTTCACCAGTTGAAGACAGGCGCGAATTAAGCGGGGGGGGGTCAAGGGGTCATGACCCCCCCAAAAGCGCTCGCTGTTTAAAAAACAAAATTGACCCAACTAAACAAACAAAAACAAAAAATAACCAAACGAACAAAACCGACCCAACTTTTATGCAAATTAAAAAAACGACCTTAAAAAAATGACTTTCAAGGTCAACTACAGATTGATCTATACTCTTTCTATAGGTTTTGATTTGCAAACTCTGAAGTTAGCTGCACTCACAAGAAAAGACGCGTCTTCATCAAAAACACATAAAGGCACGTTTTCGTAGGGTACGTTTGTTTATAATCCACCAGAAAATTCGGTTAGTTTTGTTCGTTTTGTTAATTTAGTTTAAGTTAGCTTCCAGTTTATAGGGAAGTTATTGTAATCGGTCCGAAAATCGAAATCGTAATTTTCAATGTATTTTCATTTTTCAAGGTCTCAATAGGCAAAAATTTGAGAGGAAGATGTGTGTGTACGTACGTATGGGGCCATTTTACCTGCACGATCTCGCGCGAACCAAAAAAGATATCGACTTCGTTAAGGTGTGCCGATTGAAGCGTATTAACTGAAATATGATCTGAAAAGATTTTCATAAAATTCGGTCGAGCGGTTTCTTTGTTTTGACGACGTAAGTGATTTTTGTACTTGTACGATATCGCGCGAAACAAAAATGATATTGATTTCATTGATCTGCCGATCGACGCGTGTTTATGTCAATATTAAACTCAACAATTAAACAATTATAATATAAATTTTATTTAGATAATACACGTCACAGTAACAGTTTAACATAAAAGGTGTAAGAATAACCGACAACTTTATTAGACAAAAATAGAACGAACAAATTATTAATGATATAAAAAATAGAACGAGTAATTTAGTAGTTGACCAATCCGTGGTGTAAGGTGGACTCCACTGGTGATTGAGAAACACCTCATTGTCAGGTACTTCAATGGTGCCGCGTCTGCAGAAAATTGGGCCCGTGGCTGGTTGGCGGTTGAACTCCTGGCCTTGGCGGTGCAGGTGCTTTCCGGCTTATGGTAATGAAGAGTTAAATTACCTTAATACCGGATGCATCGAAGCCACGAGCCGCTGACGGCTGATGCCAATTATTGACCACCGATGACCCCTTGATCGATGGATCAACAACGCGTATTATCGAAATTATAATCTGAAAAGATTTTCATAAAAATCGGTCAAGCCGTTCTTTTGTTTGAACGAAGTTTGTAATTTTTGTACCTCAATACAATATCGCGCGAACCAAATATGATACCGGCTTCGTTGAGGTGCCGATCGACGCGTATTAACGAAAACATACTCTGAAAAAAATTTCATAGCATTCGGTCAAGCCCTTTTTTGTTTAAATGAAAAGTCTTCGGCTAAGGGTCACAAGCACCTTTAATTGATTAGTTTTTCTTATATCTAATAAACTCGTTGGAACGAAACCCGTTCTAAATGAAGTTACCTTTTCTGGATTCAGCAGAGTGAAAGATTCCCAACAAGACGTCACCTGTCAAAATCCGAGCACTCTTTAAAAACTGTGCAAAAATTACGTTACCCAAACGCCACAAACACCACGAATTTTTCACAACATATATCAGCACCCTTTGGACGGTCAATTGTTTTCCGCGTCCCACTGTTGCTGGAAATTGAAGTTCATCACCGAATTTCCAGTAGTTACCGATAAATTTGGCCTTTTTGGTCAAGTCTGCCAAACCATCGAATTTCCAAATTACGTTATTTGCTTCCAAGTTTATCAGCGGGAACTTCACCAAACTCATAGGCCAGTCAAATTAGATTTTTTCGTGCCACCCGAGCCATCTGAAAAGTAAAATATAGGTAAAATAGGAAAAATTCCGTAGAATTTGATGAACTACTTTTGGCACTCCTAGGCCTTTGGGAAAGTTTCCAAAATGGCGTCAAAAGAGGGCCAAAAACAGATTTTCGCGTATAAAAAAAAAACTACACATTGTACAAAAAAAAGGTTTAAATAAAGTTTGTAGATATTTTTCATACTAATAAAATGACACCAGTTTGATGTCAATACATAAACAAATAAAGGAGTTATTGCAAAAAAACCGCTAAAAACACGTTTTTTTAAATGCTCATATATTTTACCAAAAAAACGATTTTGTAATGAAACTCGTGGAAAGTGTAGCCCTTGGGGAGTGCAATAAAACGTTTTTGTAAATTTGCAAAATAATAAATAATTTTTGCAAAATACGGGTTTTTCGAAAAAAAGACCTTTGTTGTCGAATTCGATTAGCTCATAGCCATCAACACCTACAGAAATGTTTTTGCGCTCAAAATGTTCTGGAAGAGTTGTGCTAATAGTTGTGTTTTGTGCGCACATTGCTACTTCATTGGAAACATGCGAAAAGATGGCCGGAAAAACGATAAACAAACAATCTTGCCCACAAAATTCGATTATTTGCTCACGAAATTCTATTAATTGCCTATCGATAGGCAAAACAAAAATATATATTTTACGACCATCATAGAAAACTAACCCCTATAGAATAACTCCTTTATTTGTTTATGTATTGACATCAAACTGGTGTCATTTTATTAGTATGAAAAAAATCTACAAACTTTATTTAAACCTTTTTTTGTACAATGTGTAGTTTTTTTTTAAACGCGAAAATCTGTTTTTGGCCCTCTTTTGACGCCATTTTGGAAACTTTCCCGAAGGCCTAGGAGTGCCAAAAGTAGTTCATCAAATTCTATGGAATTTTTCCTATTTTACCTCTATTTTACTTTTCAGATGACTCGGGTGGCAAAAAATCGAGGTTTTTTCGATAATTTGACTGGCCTATCAATACGAATTCGGCCACGCGCTCAAAGTACGAAGGGTTCGCAAATGTTCGAGAAAAACATTCTCTAGAAAAATCTTGTGTATTTACCACTATTATCGTTATTTGAACTAGCTTCTCTCAGGATTACTTTGGCACCAGTTCTGGTACTAGTCAATTTCCCACTAGTACTGAAACTATTACTATTTTCGAAGTAGTCAGTTTATTAATATTATATTATTTAATATTACGAAATTTTTGCTATTGGGTATAGAAGTTGTGTTAGTTTCAAGAGCCGTGCTTGAATTTTGTTACAATTTGTTATTATCATTGTCCATTTATCATTAAAATATCCATTCATAATAATCAAAATTCATTATACTTGGACGTTGATCGTGTGAACCGAACGGGTCAAACCCACAGTTTTTTTGGAGGAGTAGAAATTGTTTTCCAGCACTTTTAATTCCGTGAACCCCCCCCCCCAAAACAAAATTCTAGATCCCCTCCTGGTTGGAGAAGTAAAGAACATTTACGATCGGTCGATGGATAGTTGTATTATTAGACCGAGTTAAAATGTGACGAACTTAAAAGAGACTATACTTTTTTATTCGAATATATATTGGTTGAATAAGCTCAAAATTACAAAGAAATGAACAATCAGAACCCAATATCCAACAGTACTCGTAACTTCTCCGCTGCAGTGTTGGACCATATTGACTTAAAAGTTGTGCAAAGTTAACTAAAAAAATTTCCCATGAAAAAGCTTATCATCATTTTAATAGGAATTGACTTAATTAAAATTTTAATTTGCCCAACTGTACGCGATTTCATTTCCGTTCTCAGGAATGGCGACTTCCATAGTATTTTTATAGGGAAAATTTCCTTTATTCAACGATAAAGAGAGTCCCAAATGCGCGGCGGGAGGAGGGGGCATTTCACTTGAGCGATAAGAAGTGCAGCAGGATTCACATTTCCAAAGTATGCAAACTACTGAGGCAGAATTTTATCTCTAGACTGGACGAAAAAGGCGCAAAAAATACATAGATACACACAAACATACACTCATGCAGACAAAGACGTAAAATTTAAACCTGGAAAAGTTTTAAAATTTGAAAATTACGTAATTAAGGGGAGGTGCACTTCACACAATGAAACACCTGAATATTATGCCCAGGACATGTGGATCGAGGGGGCTGTTACGGCCATGGTGAGTATACCCCCAGACCAGGCTTAGGGATTCAAATTGTATGCATGAATACTCAAGGGCGGATCCAGAAAAGTTTTTTAGGGGGGGCGATCTGAGTAATAAAAAATTTTAAGGATATTTATTATTTGTAATGTTTATATGTATGTCAATGAACTTGTGAATATTTATTTAAGTACACTGTTTGAATGCTTCTACTTCGGGATATGTCTAAGAAATAAAATGAAATCAGTGAAATGAAAAAGAGGTTGAGGCTGTAAATGCACATTTATCTATAATGTTTTGAAAAACCATTTTTATGCATGTTCGTGAATTACTTGAATTGCTCCATCACCTTAAAAGAAAACAATTCGCAGAAAACTTTCGCTTTTGGAATATACAAATTAATACAGATAGTGTTATTGATAGATACGCCAATACTAGAAAACATAGGATCGATTTTGTTCTATAAATTTATTTTATAAGTTTGATTATTAAATTTATAATAAATAAAAGTAAAAATTCTAGTTATTAATTTCATTTAAAAGTCAAATATAAAGTTGAAAATTTTACTACTAGGTATATTTCTCATAAAAAAACTTTAATTTTTTTTTATTTTAGGGGGGGCGATCGCCCCAATCGCCCCCCCTGTGGATCCGCCCCTGTGAATACTACTGAGGGATTTGTGCCGCGTTGCAGTTGCAACGAAGTGCATGATGCACTTTAGCGGTGGCAAGCTTAATTTTTTAGGGGGAATGCTGGATAATGACTTCGGTGATAGTAAAAAGGTAGAATTTTAGTTTTTACCTTGATTTTGTTTCCTGGTTTTTGTAATGTGATTTCCTTTAATATATACTTTTTTAAGAGGTAGAACATGACCGCCAGCCTTGACTTACCAGCACCAAGGACAAGGGCTTGACTGGTTTATTATCGGAGGGAATTTTGGGTTCCGGGGGCATAAAAATTAAGTGTTTGCAATGCTATAAAATGAAAGATCGAAATCTATCAAACTTTGAACAAAATGGATGTTAAAACTTGAGCTGCCTATGTATATACAAAACTCCACACAGGATGCCTCATTCGAAAAAAAAATTCACAAGGGAGTTTTCCCTATCAATATTACATCATCTGCGTTCATTCTGAACGTTGAATAGGAAGGAACAAAATTTCAATCGGTGGTACGGATGTGCGGATGTAATTGACCCACTTGTTGGCCATAAAGTGCTCAATCGGCAGGTAAATCGTAACCAGAGGGGTTGCTCATAAATCTGGGGAGTAATCCGTAGTCAAATACATTTCTCTCAGCCCCAAAAAGCATACAGGAAATCTCTGACTTATTTAAAAACCCAAAGTTACATACCCCGGGCTTAGATTAAATGAAAATCCCCAAAACGTAGCGCGCCGCGCGCGTCAGGACAGGCAGACAAATGCCGGGGCCATTTATCTTTAGTGCGATGACGAATCCTGGTATATATATATATATTCGGTGTGGATGGCCCGGATATATACCCGGGATATACCCGGGGGTTTGAGTGGATATAAACCAGTGATGACTACTTACAAATTCAATTTGGCAGCTCTCTTTATAGCGGTAGCTGTAATCTGGTGTCATTAGGCGTCATGTCTGCTGATTAATAATAAAAAAACAATTCCGGGGCTCGTGATCAATTGCAGCCATTTAGGCGCCTGTGTGCTGCTTCTTGAGGAGCCCTTCAATGCTGACGATGTGGCGACTTTGCCTTTTTCCTACTCTATGAAAATATCGCACCCAATTGTCGCATTTAAGTAAATGCCCAGGAAAAATTTCACCATATTTGTTAGTGTGGTACTCTGGAGGATTGTGTGCCCAAAATAAAATTGCTTAAAGGAGAGAGAGACTTTCTTAAAGACCGAATGAAATTTGAACGAAATTCTTTTTACTTGTTTCGTGTGAATTGGATGTTGACAAATTCTGGGTTTTAAATGTTGCTCGTGAGCTGACGATTAAGGAAATACAGGATAAGTAAAATTAGAAAAATGTGGGTATTGTGCAAGAGAATTATCCTGAATTATCATCGAAACAACATCTTAAAATTTGCGGTAGGTAGACCCTGACGAAAATAAAGAATGGATACTATTAGACACACCGTATTATGGCACATGAAGTATGGAAAACTAGAAAACTAGAGAGTAAACTCTCAACTCTTACTTTACCGGCTCCTATTGAATACTGCCGCGACAGAACGCTGACGATCGAACTAGAAACAGCTTCCAAGCAACAGAGAAAATATAAGGAATAGGTGTTAATAGGGAAGGACTATTATCTAAATGGAAGATGTGAAAAGTCAAGGAACCCTGTTCGGAATCGAACCCCAACCTATGCTTAACCTCTAGGCTACCGACCAGAAAAAACTGAAAAGATTAAACTACTATCAACATCACCAGAAATGGATTTTTTACAAAAATAATAACTAGCAAAAGGCTTATTCTACGGATGAGTAAAAAATTTCAATCCACAAACTTTTCATCGTTTAGAAAATATAAATGAATTAAATTTTTCCTGAAAGTATGCAAAATTAAGTCTAAATAAAAAATCCTTAAAAAAATCAGCCTAAAAGAATGCAGAAAAAAGTAGTCGGGCCACAGGGACGCTAAGTCGTAGTACTCTTATTTATGTTATTTCTGCCAAATCAGTGATTTTGTAAATTCTTCATTTATAAGTATTGTTTTCCTCCTACTGTTCACGATCGTTTATTTGCAAAAAACAAAGAATGCACACTGTTCCAAATCTAATCGGTTAGCATCGTGTTGCTTCAGATTGCAGAAAGTACATAAAAAACCCACAATATAAAAAAAAAATATTTTACCGTACGATGATTTGGCATAAAATGGAGGCAATTTTAAAATTTTTCTAAAACTGCCAATTGTTGCCGTAAAAATCGAAATTTTTTTTGAAATTTCAACCACGTATTTATAGCATCAAAGCACATATTTTCTCCAATTTTTATCAAAATCCGACCTTTTTCCCGTTATTTATTGCATTTTTAGTAAAATAAAACAAAATTTCATACATTTTGGTTTTTTGAGGTTAGGATTCATTTTTAAAGTATTTATACCAAATCAGTTCGATAGTCTATTCATTCACGAGTATTTTCCATTTTTTTTATTTTTCTACGATCGTTACTTTATTTAAATGTCTATTTTAGTACTTTGAAAAACTAAAAAATTTCAATTTCAATTTTTTGTCTTTTGCCAACTATGAAAAACGGCCAAAAATTAAAAAATAGAATTTTTTTATTTTTTTCAAAGTCCTAAAAGGGGCATTTTAAATAAATTAACGAAGTATTGCGTATGCTCACAAGAAAGTACATAAAAAAACCCACAATTTAAAAAAAATATTTTACCGTACGATGATTTGACACCAGGGTTACCAACTTAGGGGTTTTCCCCCCAGATTTAGGGGGTAAATAAGTGGGATGGGATTTTTCTAGGGGCGTTATATTTTTAGGGGTTTTTTTAGGGGCTTTTTTATTTACAACCCAGTCATATTTATTTGTTGACCTAGCGACTTAACGACATCTAGTGCAATTCCTCGTTACTATGAATGCGGAGTTAAATAAAAAAAACAAATGTCACCAGTATATGGTTACACTGGTATTTTCTTTTTTCCTGTCAACGGATTTTTTAGATATATTACAACAACTACTCTGTGGTAACTGTAGTCTGTGGTTACTTCGTCGTGTCTATGCTTACTGGAAATACGTTGGTGTTGTTTACTTGTTCTTGTTTAATTTAATTTATTTTACTGCTGTGTCGGCAAGCAATATTGGTTAATATTATGCCTAAAGTTCAAAAAAAAGAACTATAGTCAGAAGTTTCGGACTAGCATTTGTCACGGTTCCAATTTCGAACGCAAGTGTCGAGCGCGCATTCTCTATCTACAATATTGTCAAAAATAAGTTGCGGAATAGATTATCTATAGAAATGCTACAAAATTTGATGATGGTCCGATTCACATTGCAACGAAATGGTGGATCTTGCAAAACATTTAATCCATCCAATAAAATGTTAAGTTTATTTAATATCCAAATATATGATGCTAAAAAGTCAGAACCAGAAGAAAACGAAGTATTTGAAATATTAAATAGCTTATAAATAAAGAATAAAGGCTGGAGTACAATGATTCCGCTCCGTACCGTTTCGTATAAATGTCAAAAGTCGGATTGTAAGAATTTTCATTGGAAGGGTTGGTGGAAACGGAAGGGTGACTACAATGGACGGTTCGGAACGGTACGGAATGGAAAAGATGAGTAAATTCCATCTTTTTACGAAAAGATCGGAAGACATAACCTCATTTGGTGGTCGGTAATTTAAAACATAAATGTGAACGACGAAAAATTAATTGAATTAGTAAAAAAGTATCCGGAAATTTTTGATAAAAAAATTAATTCTATTTGGACACAGCATTTTATTATTTCTGCACTCATTTCTTTTAAACTTGATAGTTGGCAAAAACGGAATGAATAGGTTGTATTGTAGCCAATTATCCAACTCCACGGGACGGTACGCTTACGGTGCGGTTCGGAGCGGAATCATTGTACCCCAGCCTTAAAACGTAAATTGTTGTTTTTTTAGGGGGATTTCCAAGTAATTGTGGCGATTTCAGGGGTTTTTGACTTAGCTTTAGGGGTAAATATTTTTAGGAGTTGGCAACACTGTTTGACACAAAATGGCGGCAATTTTAAAATTTTGCGAAAAGTGCCAATTGCTGCCGTAAAAATCGAATTTTTTTTGAAATTTCAACCACGTATTTATAGCATCAAAGTACATATTTTCTCCAATTTTTATCAAAATCCGACCTTTTTCCCGTTATTTATTGCATTTTTAGTAAAATAAAACAAAATTTCATACATTTTTCGGTTTCGGTTTTTGAGGTTAGGATTCATTTTTAAAGTATTTATACAGAATCAGTTCGATAGTCTATTCTAGGGATGTTACGAATGTTATATTTTTCACATTCGCGAATGCGAATGCGAACGCGAATGTTCGGAAAGCGAATGTGCGAATACGAATGTTTAGGAATAGCATTAGAAAATTTAATTAAATTAAGTCCTCATTTTTTTATTACTTACAATGGACCAGTCTTAATACAGTAATGGTATTCTTTCTTCTGGTATTTAATAAACAAAGTACAAGAGAGGAATATTATATTTCATGAGACGATTTCTAAAGACCCCATTCATATACAGTCCGCCGGCAGGCCATGGCCTGAAGGTTTCTCGCCTTGAGGCCAAGTACAACCACATACTCACTCACCCACATCGTCAACTGGCTCCTTGCATTGCTGACAAAAATCTTTATGTGTGTGGGTATTTGTCGTCAGTCCGTGCCTTAAAATCTGGACTTCTATCTGAAATTCTTGTTGAGGCGATGAACATCTTTGCACTTGAATTAACAACCTGCTACGCTAAACTGTTTTCTTCGCCTGTGTGATGCAGGGAATCATGAGATCGCCTGCAGTCCACGGCGTGTCAGACGTATGCCTCAAGTCCTCACCCCTCAGTCAGACTGAATAATGTATGGCCTTCATCGGGTGGTACTTGCTGCCCTGGCCTAAAAGGCTAGGGCCTGCCGGCGGCCTCTTTTGAAGAGGATCATATGTAACGGCGACTGCACTAAACAATTGCTCATTCGGAACGCTGGCCCTGGCCGGTGGAGCACTCAGATATTTGCGAGCCAGATCTGTCAATTTGTCGTATTTTAATTTTGTTTTCCACGAGACACGGCACGACCTAGACACATTCGCATTCGCAAAACATTCCCATTACTTGATGCGAATGCGAATGTCGATGCGAATGTTTAAAATGATGCGAATAAGCGAATGCAAATTTTGAAAATGGTAATCACAACTAATTTTCATTCGTTGCTATAATGGAGGTGCTATAAAAATATTCACGTAGGTCCTATAAAAATATTTTATATGCCATTTTTATTGCAAATATTTAAAACAAATCCGATGCTATTTAAAATGTAAGCCACAGCCAGATTTTCAGGAAATATTTCTTGAAATTCCCTGCAAATATTGGAATTTCAAAACAAATACATATATTCATGTATTTTCAATTTTTAGCTGACGCTACTATATATGCTTACAACAATAGAGTCTAATTTCACGGTCTAACACTTTTCCTCTTAACAAACCAGATTGTGTATGTTATAAGAATTACACGATAAACTGACTGTTCTGCATTTTTTCAGAAGCTGTAGCTGTGTACAAAGCAACAAAAAATCTCATTATTTTGGGATGCACAAGTCAGGAGCTTCCCTGGACCCCTTGCCAATAAAACCGGTTTATTGGAATTATTGGAAGTGTTGATGAAAGAAATGATACGCCGTGTAATTTGGTTCATTAATTGAGGTTAGTATATATTTGGAAGTGGATTTCAATGATCGCAACAAAAAAGTACAAACCCATTATTTACCTCTTCTGTTGTAATCTGTCAAATATTTAAAAAAAAAGTTTAGGCGCCGCCGCGCCGTTGCGAGTCGAACTCACGACACCTTTTTTCCATGACCCTACATTTTTCTCATTGGGCTATCAACGCCTTTGGGGTGCCATAGACGAAACCGGTAGTTATAGTCTTCTGCTTGAATTTATAAGTCTTTGTAGGCGTGAACTAAATATATTTGTATGAATAAATTAAAATTTTAAAAAGTTTTTATTGTTTATTGTATTAACAAATGTCTTTATTTTGTGGCACAATAATACGCAACTAATGCAACTAATTTTTGTTCGTTTGAAGCTTTGAAGTATAAAAGATATGCACGCATTCGTAATTCCATAACTCAAATTTTTAGCTAATTTAATCGCATTAACCATTTTTATAGAAAATCAAGTAAATTAAGTTTAATAATCATTTTCATTAATCAGTTGTAACTTCCTGCCATTGTTCCCTTTTACATACAAATGTCTCAGAAATCCGAATGCTCCAACTAAATTTTTGTAAATTATTCTAGTTAAGAAATTGACTGTCTCAGTAATATTTTGTGCAATTTACATTTATATTTTGTGCAATTTACATTTATTTCAGAGACTTTGACCTCGCACTAAATGTGATCTCGCTGAAAATTGGAACTTAGGTACTTTTTTGGGTGTAGAAAACGATAAAAAAATCTTTGCTGCGCTAAAGTGTATGCTAAGTTCACAATTTTGCTTTATATATTGAAAAATAATTAAAATGATAAACATTGGGTGGTGTGAATAAAAACTGAGTGCAAGTGTTCACTCCATTTTTTGGAGTGAACACTTATTTTGGCGTGAATAAAAATAACCTTCGTTAGGTTTTGTTAAGTACTTCACTCTGTCATTTCTTCATATAGAGTGAACACTTCATTTTGATGTGAATAAAACAAAGTTTTAAAGTTTGCCTGTGAGTGAACACTTGTAAAATTTGAGGGTGGTTGCGAGGACCTTTTTCATCCATTTTAATAAAATAAATTAAAAAAACTTTTAAAATAAATAACTTTTATAAATGAAATGCACTAAAAAGAAAAAAAAATGTTTTTTTTGGCAATGATAGGTATACACACGAAAAGTTTCATTGCAAAATAAGAAGTTTAATGTGTATTAACAATTTTAAAATTATATTCTCGTTTGATTTTAAATGTTTGAACTCTTATCAAAGAATTATGTAAATTTGCAGCATTTCTTATTTTGCAATGAAACTTTTCTTGTGTATACCTATCACTGCCAAAGAAAAAATATTTTTTACTTTTTAGTCACAACTATAAATAACAAAGAAATTTTTTAATTGATCCATTTTAAAAAGCAGCAGGTAAGTTTCTCATGCGCTCCATTTCTTCAAGAGCATCAGTATTGCATGGTTTTTAGCCTGTTAATTGTGCTGGTTTTATATTTTCAATTTTCAATCCGTTTAAAGTTCTTAACCTACTCAGCATTCAAATGCTTGACCTCGCAACAAAACCACCTTTAGGCCAAACTAAACCTCCCAAAAAGCAAATTTTTCCCACAGAACCACCTTTTGCCCTAACTAAACCACCAAAAGCGGATTCGGCAGCAAAACCACCTTTTGCCCAAACTAAATTCCGCAAAGGTAAATTTTTCCCACAGAACCTCATTTAACTCTAAATAAATTTTCCCAAAAGTAAAACTCCATATAAATCCATCCACGTTTAGTAGCCTACTAATGAATGAGAGAATTTTTATTCACACGAAATCGAGTGTTCACTTTTAACGAATCACTCCACTAGGGAGTGTTCCCTTTAAGTGTACACTCAGTTTTTATTCACTCCACCCATTGGGTGGTGTGAATAAAAACTGAGTGCAAGTGTTCACTCCATTTTTTGGAATGAACACTTATTTTGGCGTGAATAAAAATAACCTTCGTTAGGTTTCGTTAAGTACTTCACTCTGTCATTTCTCCATCTAGAGTGAACACTTCATTTCGATGTGAATAAAACGTTTGCCTGTGAGTGAACACTTGTAAAATTTGAGGCTGGTTGCGAGGAACTTTTTCAATCATTTTAATAAAATAAATTAAAAAAACTTTTAAAATAAATAACTTTTATAAATGAAATGCATTAAAAAGTAAAAAATTATTTTTTCTTTGGCAGTGATAAGTATACACACGAAAAGTTTCATTGCAAAATAAGAAGTTTAATGTGTATTAACAATTTTAAAATTATATTCTCGTTTGACTTTAAATGTTTGATCTCTTATCAATGAATTGTGTAAATTTACAGCATTTCATTTGCATTATTAAATGTTTGGGCATGAGTTGCAGTATGGATGTCCAAACCTTTATTAATGCATTTGAAAAGCTGTAAATTTACACAATTCATTGATAAGAGATCAAACATTTAAAGTCAAACGAGAATATAATTTTAAAATTGTTAATACATATTAAACTTTAAGATAAGCCTGAGTTCTAGAATTTCTTATTTTGCAATGAAACTTTTCTTGTGTATACCTATCACTGCCAAAGAAAAAATTATTGTTTACTTTTTAGTCACAACTATAAATAACTAAGAAATTTTTAAATTAATCCATTTTAAAAATCAGCAGGTAAGTTTCCATTCCATTTCCTCAAGAGCACCAGTATTGCATGGTTTTTAGCCTGTTAATTGTACTGGTTTTATATTTTCAATCCGTTTAAAGATCTCAATCTACTCAGCATTAGATAAATGCTTGACCTCGCAACAAAACCACCTTTTGCCCAAACTAAATCCCGCAAAGGTAAACTTTTATTAATTCACTTGAAATGCTGTAAATTTACACAATTCATTGATAAGAGTTCAAACATTTAAAGCCAAACGAGAATATAATTTTAAAATTGTTAATACGCATTAAACTTCTTATTTTGCAATGAAACTTTTCGTGTGTATATCTATCACTGCCAAAGAAAAAATAATTTTTTACTTTTTAGTGCATTTCATTTATAAAAGTTAATTATTTTAAAAGTTTTTTTAATTTATTTTATTAAAATGAATGAAAAAGGTCCTCGAAACCACCCTCAAATTTTACAAGTGTTCACTCACAGGCAAACGTTAAAACTTTGTTTTATTCACGTCAAAATGAAGTGTTCACTCTATATGGAGAAATGACAGAGTGAAGTACTTAACGAAAAATAACGAAGGATATTTTTATTCACGCCAAAATAAGTTTTCACTCCAAAAAATGGAGTGAACACTTGCACTCAGTTTTTATTCACTCCACCCATTGTCTCTGTTTAATAAAATTTATGTTTTAAAATATTCAGTTTTTCTTACAGCATTCATTCGACGCCATTTTTAACTTCAAAAACAGCCGGCACACAAAATATGATGAAGAAGAAAGACGCGCCCTGGCCGCCGTCAGTCTTTCACTTCTCTCGTCTGGCGCCGGCTGTTTTTGAAACTAAAAATGGCGTCGAATGAATGCTGTAAGAAAAACTGAATATTTTAAAACATAAATTTTATTAAACAGAGACAATGTTTATCATTTTAATTATTTTTACATCAAAAGTAAATGTCTAATGATGATAAATGTACAAGGATTTTTTTTCGTACGCCTCTATTAATATATGAAAGCTTGCTTGTATGACTAAACCAGCAGCCTCTCTCGAGACACAAGTATACAACGCGCGCACTTAACAGTTGTTTTTTATTTAACTGATCGAGACGCTGAAGATAAGTGGAAGCTGGGACATCGACGACTTTTTTTGACAATGACATTCTCGTGTTCCCGTGTCCTAAGATAAAATGAAGAACTAGGAATTTTATTTAATAATTTAATTTAGTGACTTAAATAAGTTCTTAAGTTATTGATAAAAGTTGTGTTAGTTGATACATGTGAAGGAACAGTACAAGGTACACACAAGAAAAGCATGAACATTTAATTGTTGATTCTCTTTTTTTAGGTTAGTTTATAAAATCGGATTTCGTTGTAAAACTAACTATATTTAATAAATAAAACTCTTTTTTTAGACGAATCATATTGTTGTTCATTGCTTGAAGAAGAATCATAATCTTATATATATATATCTTCAATTGTATAAACATCAGTGAGAATTTTACAAATTATAACTTCCGGTCAAGTTTTCTATGAGAAAAAAAACAAAAAATTATAAACTAATGGCTTTTTTAGAAAGCTTAGAGTCTCCTCTTTAAAATGCTTTTTTTATTTTTATTTTTGCGTACATTTTAGGCAAGGAGACTTTAGTTTTTCCCCGAACGCCTCGCTAGAATTTTTTAATTCAGGTTTTTGGCGCGCTTAGATTTTTCGAATTTTCTTCTTATTTTTAATAATTTTTTATAATAATAAAACAATTTTTTTTAAAATAAGTTATAATATAAATTTTAGTGAAATTTTCCGCTCTTTCACGTGGCGTTATTAGTTTCTCGAATTTTTTTTTATTTTTCGATATATAAAGCAAAAACAAAATTTTCGAAATTGTGAACTTAGCATACACTTTAGCGCAGCAAAGATTTTTTTATCGTTTTCTACACCCAAAAAAGTACCTAAGGCCGTTTGCCAACATACCATTTCGAATTTTTCTCATTTCCCAGGGCACTTCGATATTCTAAAGTGTGCCAAAATACCAATTCACACATTTCAATGACAGTTACAGTTTTTGAGTAAAAATGGACGATAAATATTTGTGCTAGATTTTATAATTTTTTGTTAAAATTTTATTATCTTATTATGATTGTTTATTCTTTTTTTTATAAATAAATGATTGAGCTTTATCCTTGATTTCATTATTTTTTTAGTTCCTTCCTGCTAAACTAAAAAATATACTAAAATGATGACTGCTTGCGAGTGTTTAAGACCAAAGAATTATAAAAATTCGTATGCAGTTATGTTATGTTTGACCCATCTCCACTTAGCTAAGCAATAAACGGGTTATTTTAAGTTATGTCTTTTTGCATATTTCCTTTTTCCATAATTTATTGTTATTTACTTGTTTGCTTGTTCAAATTTATTTAACGGCTACCCTTAATTAATAAAAACTGAAATGAGTTAAAATAATTTACTCATTTCCATAGACGCAAACCGTCGAAAATCAAATTAGTAGCTTGAAATGAGTTTTCCATACAAATTGACGTCTGAATTGCTATTTTGGCACAGGGCCAGTTCCAATTTTCAGCGAGATCACATTTTGTGCGAGCTTTCGGTCTAAATTTGGCTCTGACCACTGGGCTATTAATAGTAAAAGACCTTTTACTTGCTTTTAAACTCGTATGCACTCCTTGCTTTATACTAAAAATTACTCTCAACGCGCGCAAAGATGTTTCACATCAAAAATAAAGATTACGAAGACATGATAATAAAATTACAAGAAGTAGATAATTCCGCAAAGAGAGAATCTGTTAAAAAGAGAATCCACTCTCTACGTGGTTGCTTCCGAAAGGAGTAACCATTCTCTAGTCCATTTTGAACGTTTTATTTTTGAAAATTTCAATTTTAAAGCCACTGCGGCCGCAACTGCTAACGTTGTCGTAGGATCCATCATAGCAGATCAGATAATGATGATAACGCTACGATTTCAGAAAAACTGAACGAAACAACGCCTAGTGTGTGGATATAGCCGTTGTTCGTGGTTACCCGTACAGTTTTACCCGTGCGGTTAAAACTGCCAAAAAAGAACGACGTCTATGGCTACCTTTACGGACGTATTCACGTCAAAATATACTCAAAAATATAAAGTTTGTATTAAAGAGTCGAAGGTTTTTTGAAAATTTACCTTGGAGCTTGCTTTAAATAACGATTAAAGATAATTGCCATAACTTGTAGTCTCAAATTCGAGCGAGAACAACCTCGGGCCCAGTAACCTGCTTCTGTACGTACAGTAAAGTAAATTTTGTGATACATATATACATAGAATACCAGAAATTTGCATTATCTTTTTGATAATATGCGCCAATAACAATCATAATGGATTGCCTGGAATAAAGCAGAATACCTTAAGCAAAGTAAACAATAATTTTTTATGCAAATTCCACAACTCAACCTAACTAAAGCATCTAATGAAGACTTCTGCTCTAGTTAATTTTGAATATAATTTTCTGTTTAAGAATTTCGAGAAAGAATAATCAGCCCAGCTGAGCGTACTTCAGATGCTTGCCACTGTTTTTTCATACTGAATTTATACAAACACCTGAAAATGACTGTAGACCTGAGTAATTACTCTCCTAAAGCACAATAAACAAATTATCGTCAGTGTATACTAAAGTTGTCAGGATATGTTTAGAAATTCAGTGAACCAGCCCGAAACCCGGCCAGTACATAAAGGGATGAAAAGGCGTTTCAGGCGGGAGGAAGCTGGAGGGGCGAGGGTAGGGTGATGGTGAAAACTTTTAAGTCGAGTTGGCTGGGGGTTTCCTAACTAAAATTCTCCTTTGGTCCTTTACGGTCGTACGTACAAAAGTTCATCATCTGCCCCACAGTACTAAACATTATAACGATCCAATTTCATTTATATGCTAATGAGGCACCTGTTATTATTCTGCACCAAACGGGCGGTCTGTGTACTTTCTATCAAGTTTAAATTGCTTGTAGTCATATAATCGCACTCGGGTGCAAAACAACTTGTGTAGCTCCGTTGTTGACACCAAAACTCTTATTGGGTCTGGAGGATAGTGATATCCTCTTTGGCGAGGAGCTATCTCCTACCCAGCTGGGATAACTAGCCACCAGTTGGTATTTTCGTTATTAGCGTCAGTCGACCGCCTGCAAGTGCTGCTGCTCCTGCTGTGAGAGCTCATGTACTTATTTCAAAATCGCTTCCCATACAGCTGCATCCTGGCAAACACATATGCATTACCTGAGTCGTCTGAATAAGGTTTTATGACATGTTTTGTCAGCAGAAGCTGCACTTGCATCCACGTCGATATTAAATCGAAGCGAATTTATTGCCATTTCAAAATCGAGATTTTTTTGTGTGTATTTTATAAAGCGGAATGGGAGCAAGGAAACCAGGAAGAAATAAGAAAGAGATTTCATAGGAAAAGGATTGTCGTTTACTTGTTCGCTTCTTTTACGGATACGTGCCTTTTAGAAAATGCCCGATTGCAAACTGAAATTTTTATTATTAAGTTTCTCATTTTTTATCATATTTGGATATTCGTGGAAAAAATATTAACGCGTGACAAATTCTTGCAATCTTTCACTTTGCTCTTTTTCTACTTTTGACTACAGAAAATATCAGACATTGCACTTTATCGTAATCAATATAATGTTGACGGGATAATGGGATCCTCCTCTGATATCAAAAAACTTATGCCGACCTCTGTAGACTAGATTTTACTGCGTTTCACAATAATCTCAGAGGTTACAGTTTGATTCCACTTAGCGGGACAGTATGCTCGATAACACTCCTTACTTGTCTTTACCCTAGACAGCAATTGCCTATACAACTTTTCTGCCATTATCTGTAAGCTTAAGTTTGAAGAATCGAAAAGAACAGGATAGTTTAGGCGCATCTGTGTTCTGGGGCACCTTGTCAAGCAGCTCCAAAGTGGTTTTTGGACAGCCAGCACAGATAAAAGAGTTGTATGCAAGGCAGTGTCGAATGTAGCACTTGTATATTATAGCCCTGGCTGCCTGCTGAGAAAAAAACTTGCGCGGCAGTTGTAGGCGTTTCCCACTAATTAATAAGTGGTATTGAATTATAATTATCACCTACTTATTCGACCCATGACCCAGTTCCCAGGCTCAAGTGCCCCAATACCTACTAATTTGGAATACGTGGTGAATCGCAGATCCACAGTTAAAGTTAGGGCTAAAGTATTAAGATGGTTAATTTAAAAAAGTCCACTGAAACGGAAGGAAGATCACGTCATGATCTAAGTGAGAAGATCTGACGTGTGCTTGTTTTACATTGCCGAACGTGTACCTGTAACAGAAAAGTACCGTCATCAGAAAAGCACTCCTAGAGGAAACTAGAAGAGATGGTGTCAGGTTTAAATTTGACGCCATTCAACACCACTTCTATTGCTCTGCCATAATGAAAATTCTCATTCTAGTTCTTAAGACTTAGTCAATATCCATAGCCGGGCTGGGTATCATACCAGCAATACATTCTTTAAAAAAAAATCTAAATAGTCGGATAGAGGCCATACTACCTTCAGATTTGATTAAAACCGCAAACCCCACACCATCTTGAATTTCTCAAAGTAAACAAATTTCAATCACAGATCCACTTTCATCTTCCTGGATACGCCGCCAATGTGGCCACATTAAACAGGTGAAATTTTCTTTGGTGAATAATTTCTCTTCAATTTTCCGCAGCGTCACTGCTTGCTGTAGACTTGTGTTTCCTATTGGATCCATTCAAATGAAAATTTGCTCCATCTGACATTATCAGCTTGTGAATAAATTCGGAAATATCCCCGATGCTAATCCTTGAAACTTGACTGCATAATGCTATCTGTGGGCATAATCTGGGTCTGGCGTCAGCTGTTGCACAAATTGCATTTCATATCAAGGCTTTCACTATGCATTGCATATACTACAGAGAGTGACGTCCAAGATAGTTAAATCTGTCGAATATGTTTAAGTGTTGATATACTTGGTTTTATGAAATATTCTCCTTTGAAGGCTGAACTGTGGCTTCATTTCTAATCGAGCGATGTCTGTATGTTTGCAGGGTTGTTGGTTGGTGAATTCTGTTATACAAAACGACCACAATTTTATAATTATTGATTGTCTTCAAATTTCATTAATTCATATCTTTAAGTAAGTTTAATTAATTAGTATTTTATAATATTATTTTAAATTTGCGGTTTGCTAAGTTTGGCCTGGTATGATATCAATATTTTTCTGTATAAGATTTAAAATGATAGGTTTAAACAAGCGAAAGTTCTTAGATAAAATGACCTTAATTAAAGGTATATCTTTCTGAAATATTCTTAAATGACTCCAATCAACTCCAAAACATCACCAATTAACTCCAAAATAACTCCAATTAACTCTAAAATAAAATTGATTGTCCAGGAAACGATACTCATTTACACTAAAACAACTCCAATTACCTTGAAAATAACACTAATTAACACCGATTTACACCAAAACAACTGCAATTACGTCCAAAATTACACCAATTAATGCCAACAAAACTCTAATTAACTTTAAAATAAAATTCCAAATTTCACAACTCCAATTAGATCCAATAAAAACTCTGTTTAACTCCAACATAACTCCAATTAACTCTAAAATAAAATTGATTATCCAGGAAACAATACTCCAATAAACTCAAACAAACACCGATTTCCACCAAAACCCCTCCAATTACATTCAAAACAACACCGATTAACACCGAAACAACTCCAATTACCTCGAAAACAACACAGATTTACACTAAAACACTCCAAATAACGAAAAAAACACAGATTTTCACCGACTACTCCAATTAACTCCAAAAAAAACCAATTAACAAAACAATACCGATTTACACTGAAGCAAATCAAATTTTCTCCAAAACAACACCGATTTACAACGAAACAACTCCAATTATATCCAAAACAACTCCGATTTCCACAGAAACAACGCCGATTTACACCGTAACAACTCCAATTGCCTCCAAAACAACTCCAGTTACCTTCAAAACAACACCGATTTACACTTAAACAACTCCAATTACCTCCAAAACAATACCGATTTACACCGGAACAACTCCAATTAACTCCAAAAGAGCGCCGATTTACACCGAAACAACTCCAATTACTCCAAAAACAACCCCGATTTACTCCGAAACAACTCCAATTGAATGGAATTTGCCTGTTGGTATTATTAGTCTGCATCTAGGTTGGCTCTTCACTTCAATGTGGAATACGAAGCATATTTTAAATTTATCCTAACGCTGCAGTAGGGCGACTTTAGGAATACTAAACGAATTAGTTTTTTGCTTGAACCTGTGGCACAAGTGATCATGGGTTTGATAACTGCAGTGAGATGAGATCATCGGCGTATCCCTGTTAATCAAAACCAGAGCATGATAACCTCGTGAGGAGATCGACAATAGCTGGTGATTATAGAACGGGTGATGGGTCGTTTTATGGATTCAAAAGTGGTGTTAGCAGGGGCACCCTATATATCTTTAAATGACTCTAGGGAGACTTTCAATGTAAGTGGTGAGTTTATGTATGCTTGTTACGATGGATTTGTTTTTTTTATAGGAATGTTGTTTTATATGGAGAGATTGATTGTTTAAATTATAATTCTTCTTTTATTTAAAAACGCATCGTTTTCTCCGTAGTGCTCTGGAGAAGGGATGCGAGACAATCATGTTTTGCTTAAGTGTTCCATTAAACTTAAAACAAAGAGTAATTAACAAAACTAAATTTCTTTCTACGTTTAAAATTAAACAAATGACCCATTTCCATTTACTAATTAGTTGCCAAGGAGAGTAAAAACGTAGTACAATAATCGCATCCTTTTTTCCGCACTAATTTATGATGCTTTATGCCTTGAACAAAAGGAACAGCAACAAAAGTATAAAGAATAGCAAACAAAAACTTTTGAAAGAACGAAAGAGAAACATATTTACTTATTTTTTGCACCTACAACAAAGTCGACAGGTATACTTTCGACATATATCTAGGATAAAAAAAAACAGTTCTCGTTGCAGACACATGTTGAATCCCACCTTGCACTTGTTGAACTCCACATACAATGTGAACAACAAAAAAATAAAACACATACACAAACACACTGAGATATCCTGGAACACATTCTGTGGGAAATTTCGCAGTTTTCACCCGCACACACAGTTTCCCAATGTTTCGTAAGTGGATATGTAGGTGAGGAAAAGAGGAAAATATAAATTCAATAAAGCACACGTTTCATGTCATCGTGGCTTTGAAGTTTTTGTGTATATAGAGTAGCATGAGGCTCTTGAAGGATTACTCCACCACCTTTGGTTTAGTCAAGTTGTTGGTTGGTTTTTTTTTGTTTTATTTTTTTTTGTTGGTTGGTTTTTGTCTCATCAAGCGTAAAGAAAGGTATGTTGTAACCTGGGGTAAACTTGGAGTTTCCAAGGATTTTATTGCTTGATAAGACCAGACAAAGATAGATTTTTTTTTGAAGAGTATGCCTCGATGTGTATACGAAAGGAAAACGTATGATCTTTTAAGTGACTTTAAAGCTACCTCTACAAGGTAAATCCCCCCACCGATATAATATCGTTCTGTTTTTATCTACATAATCGAAAAGTTTCAAGGCTCTTCAGGAATATCTGTATTCCAATTTTATGTACTCAAGAATGCCAATGTTTTTTTTTGTGTCCTTTATTTTTTTTCTTTTTTTTTGATTCTCGCGATTTGAAAAGCGTCGTCTTTGTACTTTAAGTAGAAATCCGGGGTGCTATACCCGTAGTCATCGTTGTCGGGGTATCTTCTCCTGTAATCTTCGTCCTCTTTTGTAGACCAAAAAATCTATATATGTGATGAAAAACTAGACGTGACTGGAAAATCAAAACAGGAAGACAGTAACAACAATGAATACATTCGACCCGAGGTTCATGCGGGTGACATCCAATTTTCACCAGTCAACAACATTCCAAGGCGAATTGATCAAATGCCAACAGTTAAGATATTTAAAGACGTTATTTCTTCTTCTTTAGATAAATACGTTTCGAAACGCTTTATTTATTTATTCCGTGTTCATTGTGCTGCTGTTCGGTATTTAAGGGCAAAGAGAGAGAAAATACAACAAAAAAAAAATACAACACGGATCCAGAAGGACCGGGCGAGAATGGCCGCCCGTAGAACCGGATAGGAAGTCCTGGTCGCGTTTTATTGTCCTGCCAAGAGTCCTGTTGCCCTATACCAAGAAGTGTACCCTCTGCAAACTTCAACTTGATATCCCTCTATGAAGTTTCGAACAACAATAGCAACAGGCAACCCTCGTAAATTTGAAAAAAAAAAGTTTCGAAAGGACAATGAGCTTTCGGAAGATTATATCTAACTGTGTCTACTGTGAAGTGCTTTTTTTTCGTCCTTTTTATCCCAACGATTTTTGTACGCAATTTTAATGTTAAAATCCGGGGCATTTTAGAAGAAAAATGACTTTTGACTTCTCAGAGTGCTGCCCTTAAGGAATGCTGTTTGTTATTTTTTAACATTCATATGTGTGTGCACTTTTCTTTTCCCTACGTAGCTTCTTCCATATTGCGTAGAAAAGCCAGGAAACGAAGGAGAAAGGACATATTTTTTTTTGGTATCGATGTGGTTGTTGGGGTATAATTCGGGAGGAAGCTCTCTGGTAGTCCTTACTGGTATTTTCTCTCTTAAAATGTTTATTCACTGTTTTGTCAATATAAGGGGAAGTGAATTTCCGGAATTAGAAAATAATTACAAAATTGCGGTTTGGGTTTTGTATTTTTATGGAAATTTAATTTTTTTTTTTAATTTTATTTCGTATATGTGTGTATGTAATATTAAATAGAAAATAATATGATTTTCTATAAATAAAAAATAAATTCGAAAAGGGAAAATATTATTTTGGTAACCAAGAGTAATTTCCTAGAAAATTGTAAGGAGTGCTTAAAAGTAATTCTTCTAATGAAGAAATGTGAATTTTTCAAGGAATATGTTATGTTGTTAGTATGAGATACCCACTTTAAGTTATTGTCAGTATTTAGAAATTGTAATATTCTAAAAATATAATAATAACACTGGAGATAGTATTGAATATAAAGGTAACCCTCGAACAATATATAGATTCGTGCCGTGTTGTATAAAACCGTGTTAGATTAAACCTTTGGTAAGGAGAAGGCGGTTGTCCTGTCCAAAGATCGACTACAAAGACACAAGACACTGTGCTACTAAGAGGGCACAGTTTTGTAATCGCACTCACCAAAGAACTTTTACGTAATTACAGGGTGTTTCAAAAAGAGGTGTCATTTTAAATCAACAGAAAAGCGTAATATTTTCGTAAAAACTGATGATATTTTTATTTTACACCCGTATTCTAAAAGCAGTCACAAGTCACAACGAAATCACATGTGAGTGGTAAGTCTCACTTTGAAACAATCTGGTACTCCAATTTTGCAGTCACAATTTTGACAATTCGCAAACAGTCACAACCACTATACAAATTGTGACTGTATAATTGAGATGATTGTTAGGGCCCGCACTTCTAGGCGTTTCCCACTAATTAATAAGTGATAATGAAATGTAATTATCACCTAGATATTCATAATAACGTGCAACTAGGAACTGGGCACCATAGCCTAGTTCTCAGGCTCAAGTGTCCCGTTATCCACTAATTTGGTATATGAGGTCATTGCGTCACAGATCCTCAGTTAAAGTGAGGCCTAGGCTGTTAAAATATAGCTCAATTGATAAATTAATTCTGTCCACAGCAACGGAAGGAAGATCTATGCCAGCTGGCACCAAAACATGAACTGACGATCTAAATGAAAAGATCTAGAGTGTGCTTGTTTTACATTGCCGAACGTGTAAATGTAACCGAAAAGTACCGTAATCAGAAAAGCTATGAAGTGAAATTGAGGAAATCTAGAGTAGATCATTGGTTAAGACTAGGAAAAGAGCAAGTGATATAAATTACACCTGGCGTAAATTAGAAGAGATGGTGTCAGCTGGATTCGACACCATCCAACACCAACACCACTTTGATTGATCGGCCAGAATGAAAACTCTCATTCTAGTTCTTAAGACTAAGTCAATATCAATAGCTGGGTATTTATTGAGAAGGGCTGGGTATCACATTCTATCAAAAGCTGTATCTACTATTTGTCATTTAGAATTTAGCTGGATTTTATATATCACATAAGGTTTTTTGTTGATTGTGATCTCAAGGTCGCAAGAGTATAACGACCAGGTTTCCATATTTATCATCACATTCTAACAGACTCGACAGAATGACAGACAGGGTCGATGAGAGGTGATCAGACGATTAGTGAATTTTTGGAGATTTTTCTTGTGACTAGGGTGCGTAGAATAGCAAAACAGCTGATAGTCACAAGAATAGTCACAAACTCTCAATGACAACTACAACTGGCTCACGCTAACAAACCTCCACCCAGCCTCGTACTTTGGCACCACCTTGATTGTTTCCCCTACGTGGGTGCTGCCCAACTCCATGGTGAATCTTCATGCGGTCTCGCCACGGTCTAGCCACCACGAGTACGGTCGTCAATCAAGTACGTTTCGCTCCCCAACTCTCATACCAGCTTCGCTGACTGAGTGGGGATGTTGATATTAGAAATCTCAGAAATAATGAATATGTAAAAAAAATGTATTTTAATGATAAATTTAATAAATAAAAAATAGGACTTTCGACTAGCGTTCTTAACTTCCTTCTTCTTCTTCTGCCACTAGGGATGCACGCTGCCGATGGCCCTCTTCGCCAAGAACTCGTCCAGATGGTTGAGAATAATTCCCGGAAGCGGCGGACGCAGGCCACTGACACTTCTTGCATCACTGCTCCCTAAAAATTTTACCAGGGGTACGGTAGGTACTTATCTGTTAATTTGTCCTCAGGCCTATATTTCAGCCGGCCACGCACAGCGTACGGATCCAGAGAACGGTTCAGCACAAAAAAACTCAGTTCGGACTCCTCTCGAGTCACGGACGTCCCTCCTACGTCCTCAGGGCAAGGTCCATTCGCCTCGGTCTGGATGACCTGGCGGCTCCTCTTCCTTATGTTGCAAAAAAATCTCCTTCCCCAAAGATTATGTTCTGTCTTCCGTGTAGACAAATTGTTGCGGGCGACCTTCTACTGCAGCGTTTACGCCTCACCTCCAGGGAATCCTCGTCCGTTCGTTACTATACCTCAAGTTTTACTTTGGTTTTTTTTCCTCCGATCTCCTCCTCCGGTATGACTCCCTTGCTGATTTTTCGAAAACTAACTTTTTTTTCTTCCGCCCCAAACCAAAAATTTTTCTTTCCCTCGCCGCCTCCTGACAGTCTCAAAAAAAATTCCTTGCAAATTTTTTGCCACATAACTAGGTACTTTCCTTTTCGGTCATCCAGTTCAACTTTCAACCAAAATTTACGTTAAAGTGGCGTTATGGTGATTTCCATCTGGAATCACCATTTGTACTACTAATCCAACTTGTCGTTAATCTAGTCTAGTAGCAAAGTCCTAAACTAGAACGATAAGCTAAAATAATGAAAGTATTCTAAAAATATTAAGATAAGCCTCTGGTTTAAACTCATAAATGAATTAAAACTTCGGAGATACTGACTGCGAAGGCTGTTGAACAATTGAGTTGGCCTATTATGTCATTTTCTGCACTCTAACTTTAATCATCGGAAAAATCACGGTATCACGGTATCAAGGTGAGAAATCTTAACCATACTCCTTAGTTCATGCATTAAAGTTAATAAAAAACCATTTACATAACCAAATACACAATCAAAAAAATTTTCCAAACCATCAAATCTTAAAGCGCAAAAATTAAAGAGATATCCTCCAGCTAAGTGTATGCTCATCCAACCGCACATAATATGGCAGGCTCAACTCCGTAAAATTGAGATCTCAGCAAATGAAACCCAAAAGATTTTTTTTTGTTCTGACCAAAAACATTTGCTCACCCAAACAAGAAATCATTTTGGCCATCCTTTTTTCAAGTATGCTTACCTTTACCTAAAAAAAATTGTCCACCCAATCAATTATTTTCCCACCCACATACTGTATTGGCAACCCTACTTCAATTGATAAAACAAACACAAGTTTTCGGGTGTTGTGCGGGCTTCAACCCAACTAGGACTACCTAAGTTTCAATGTATCATTAAAGAATGGGAGAAGAAGTTGAGATTTTTTTGAGGAGGAGTACAGAGGTGGTGATGTGTGACATGAGTGAAATACAAATTCAAAAACTAAGCAATAAATTGTCAAAGAGCACATAATATTTTATTGTAAAAGAGTGGGTTTTTAAAAGATTGCATTTTCGTTGTTTGTTTGTCGATAGTATGAACTTTTTGTCGTCTTGGTCGAAAAGCGCTATGAAAGCCAGCTTAAGGCGAGGGGAGCCAACATAGCTTTCTTTGCCATTATTCAGGCAATCGGTAAAATATGGCGCTTGAAGCACACAAGATGCCCTGGTTCTACAAAACTGATTTTACCGGGTAAAGACATACGACTCTGCCAAAGAGCACAACAAACCGAGACTATGGCAAGACCGTAGAATGACACGTCTCACATTAAATGCGAGTTTTGCGTATAACCACAATTGAATCACTGAATGTATTTCCCGATCACGCGTCATGTGATCTACATAGGCAACCTGCACGAACTGCAAGACGGAGATTTCTGGGCCGAGAAGACATATAAAAGAAGCAACAAACTGTGTTCTCTACCACAGCGAATGGTAGATGGGCCATCTAACTATATGGCATCAAAACCCAACTTTAACAGATCGTTAGTAGAGAAGAATGGCAAATCTCCAAGCCCGAAATCAAAGTCTGTTGGAGATTCTGGAATTTTCGCCCTCTCCATGAACCTCTAAAGCCCGGTACCCACTTTTTGCAAACCGGCGTCTCGTATCCCCGATCTTTAAAATTTTTTCTAAAAAAATTTTTATGCTCCGTTTCAAAATGTGGGAAAAGATACAATAAAAACCCGATCTCTCTTGTAGCTGTTGCCACTTGCTGCTGTTTCCTTATCCATACAAAAATTTGTTTGCAGAACTGACTTGCCCTTGACACACTACAGCATCGAATGAACATTGAAGTATCATTCGGCTATGGATGATCATTGCGTCCACTGTATAATGTCCAATGTTCATTTAAAAACTTCATTGATCATTCAATCGAATGAAGTAAAAATAACTTCATTCAATGAAGATGGACGTGAAATTGGGAAATTATCGAACAACTTTCCATGAACTTTCCAGTAAAATTTCCAACTGAAATACATAACTGTCAAACTGTCATTCAAATTTTAGAATTTTAAAAAAAATAGTACAGTCCATTGTGTATACTGTTGTTGGGCCTCAATTAATAATTTTTATTAAATTTAAAAGTATAAATCACTATTAGTAGGGGAGCTGGCACTTGAAAAAATCGTGTCGTCCCAACCTTCTGCCGTTTGGTATATAAGCTTTTGAAGTAATTTTAAGCATTTTTTATAATATGACATTTTTGCGGGAAGTGGACCCATTTCGAGTTAGGGGTTTTTGGGGGGTAAAAAGGGGGTTAAAATTGAAAAAAATTTCGGCCGCTGCGTATGTAGGTTCTACTAGAGCTAAATAACCGTTAAATACTAGTGGCAGAAATTTTTGACTATTTGCTAGGGTGTAGGGAGAAAAATGGCAACTTCAGCTAGGGGTGGCTTGGGGAGGGTCCAAATTTTTGAAAACGAATTATTAGAATTTTTCAAAATGGCAGAGGAAAAAGACAATGAGCGTCACAAGGAATTTATAAAAATTGAATTAAAAAATGCAGAAATTGAAGAACAGAAAGTACGAGAATTAAAAGAATTGAAAGATCTATTGAAAAGATGTTTAGAAAACTAGTTATTTTTATTACTTTGGGTGATTCTACACGAGCGTAGAATTCGATGGAATTCCACATCCTCTCTCACCCTCCTCCCCATAAACTCACGTTTGTTCATTCGAATAGTTCGTCCTCTGTACGCTCGTGTAGAACCACGCATTCGGACTGAATAAGATGTTGTTGTCCACTATTAATTGAATGTTTCACCAACTGCAAATTCGGTGAAATTAAAATTTTGATTATTGTCACTTTCCTCCTCTCTGGTTCGCTCATCTACTTTCTCATTTTTAAAAATAAAATTATATAAACATACACAAGCCATTGCTATATATTTCACATGTGAAATGTTATTAGATTCAACGTATTTCAAAATTCTAAATTTTTGTTTTAACATGCCGAGACTCTGCTCTACGCACACTCTTCTGGAGGACAGTGATTTATTATATTGAATTTGGTTGCTACACAGCGGGAAATGAAGCGATTCAGAAAAGGTACTGAATCGCTTCTTTTGAAGCAGAGGAGTGCTTCTTTTAGCCTTGCCTTACATTTCTTTTTTAACATTGCATGTCCTAGCGGAGAAGCGATTCAATTAAGTTCATTTGTAACGATTCGAAAGCGATTCATAGGAATGCAGAAGGAAGCACAATTGACTCGGTTCCCTTATGCCAGTTGGGAAAAAGCTTTTTTTAGATTTAATTTTCTGCTGCTATAGCTAAAAGTCTTTATAACTTCTATTTTGCGTTGACGTCCATCCCAGTTCATTGATGAAATGACTCTAAAAAATATTGATTCTCTCTCTGGGACAGCATGTGCTTATGAAGAGATTCCTTTGGCAGTGGCATAAAAGCGATTCTTTTGTGCTTCGGTTGGAAGTACGTCCAATATTTCCAGCTGGGTAGTTAAAAACCCATTATCGCGGTAGTTAGCTATAAAATATTGTGCCAATTTGTAGGCAGAGTCTCCTAATATGTGAGAATTAGAAGGCAAAATTATTTGTTTTTCTTTTAACGCCTTCCCTATGGGGCTGTTTTCCCACGCATGGGCGTCGTGAGAGCGACCTGGCCAACCAAAAAATACATCAAGAAATATGTTATCACTATCACATATATCCTGAAATTGAATTCTGAGTGAGTTCTTTTAATTTTACAGCAATGTATTCTACCTGTACAATTATCGAATGGAAGCCTTTTCTATTATAATAATCTCTAGATTGTTCTCTGGGGGCTCTTATAGCTATATGGGTGCCGTCAATGCAACCAACTACAGAAGGAAAGCCATTGTTCCTTAAATTGTCAAATTTGTTTTTAATAATTATAAATTCCTCATTTGTCGGCCATTTTATAAAATATTTTTTTTGCTGCATATCATCTTGCACGTACTCATTACAATTTTGTAGGCATACCCCTTCGATATGCCAAACCGATCTGTAAGAGCCCTAAACGAGTCTTGGTTCCTCAACTTCCAAAGTGTTATTAAAAGCCCTTTCCTTACGTCAATCCTTGTACAAGTAATACTATCATAATTACGGAAAACTTTGACTAATTTCTATGAAAAAAACATAGCATTGGAATAGAATAATTAAAAAAGAAGGATAAATGACATATCTTACTTCTAATCTATTGCGAGTCATTCTAAAATGTTTGAAGAATATATCTTCTTGGTATGCTTCTATTAGCTCAAAATAGTTCCTCATTTTTAAAACGCGTCTTCTCCTCTTTTTAATTATTTTTTTTAAAATCAAATGTCTATGATCCTTTCTGGTTTTTATTTCTTTCAGAAATCTCCTTTTTAAACTCCTATTTCTTTTATGGATATTATCCAGTATTATATTTATCAAAATATTAACCAGTTCGCATTTTAGTTTTCCAAGAAATTCGATAGCCGCGTTCCTTTTCTACTTTTAAGTACTCCGGAGTAAAAAATTAAAGGAACGCAAAATTTGTCGATATGAGTAAAACCTATGAATTTTCTGTGAGAGCAGGAGTAGTTCCAAGTAAATACGAGTAAAAAAGAGCAGAAAAGGAACACGGCTAATGTATGCCAAACCGTTAATGTCAAAATTATAAATTTTGCACTTCCCTATTTGCAACAAAACGTTCATGGACATCGCAGTTTAATCGTCAAAGTCTGCTAAGTACTCATTAAATTTAGAACTGCAAAAACTTCCAGTGCGCAGTCAGAACTGCGAACATGAACCCGGCCATCTATTGAAACAACTTACGTGCTACCACCTCAGATAACCGTATCGCGCTACCGCATCAATCATGGTACAGGCTGTGTGATTCGGAACGCAGTGATGTACTCGTATCAATCAACAATTGAAACGATACAGGGAAACTATACGCTGGTTTGCAACTAGTGGGTACCACCGGGCTTAACAGACATACAGACGTACCCACGGCCAGGATCATCTAAGCTGATACCGAGTCTACAAAAATAACAGGCACAGTCTATATAGGGTGTATTCGTTAAGTTTTCAAAGCGGCCGGCTGTGGATAGGTTTTGTATAGATGAATAAAAAATCGTATGGGTGGGGAGGGGCTTTGGGCGGGGGCGCTATGAATTTTTTTGGTAGAGCTTTGCATATCACAATGTATTTTTGTGATCCTATGACCTATTTTCATAAATAAGGTAGCAAGGTAAGCAGAATACTCCCACCTATCTAAAACTCTAAAAATTTAGGTTCCACCCTACCAATTTCCAAAGTTAAGAATTGTCAAAATTAAAATTTTGCTTTTTTTGACCAAAACTTCAACTTCAACTACCTTTTTCTCCAAAAAATACTTTCTTACTTTTACTTATTCATTAATAAGAATTAGAGTCATAGAAATCCGAAGTTTTTTAATTATGTTTTATTATTATATAAACATTGTTAATTGAATAGATAACTATTGGACGTTTCGACATTAAATTTATGTCATCATCAGCTAAAAGAAAAATTTTATTTTTTTTTTTTACATACATGAGGTTAAGTTCTAATTACAACTTTTTAGTTTTTTTATTTTATATAGCTTACGACTTACCAATTATATAACAAAACGATTTAACAAACAAAAATATAATTATCAAAATGCATCATAACTTATTACATCGATCTACAAAATTATTTATTTGAGGAAGTTACCACTATATTATTTTTTTTTTATCTTTTTATTGATTTGATTTTTCAGTGTCTATGACATGTCAATTCGTGTATTGGAGGGAAATGAGTGTCAAACAGGAAATACTAAAATAGAAACCATAGAACAATAAAAGTAAAGCCAAAAATTGCTAAAAACTGAGTTTGTGTAAACAGTGCTAAAAACAAAAATGGAATTACTTGAAGTTGTTCATAAAATTATTAATATATTTTAAGTTATTTTTGAAATCTGTGTGGTTATTTAATGTAATATTTGAATTCTTATTAATGTAAAATGTTTCTTTGATGAGTCTATTATAGTAATGGCTATCAGAGTCTAAAATTTTGGTCTCATTGAATTTGAATTTATGGCCGGTGTCAATTGTGTGCTTAGTAAGGGCACTGTGATATTGGTTCATATTATTGCAATGATATTTGTGTTGGTATAATCTCTTTTTTAGCGGTTGTGAAGTTTCGCCAATGTATATTTTATCACAATGACCACATTTGACTTGGTAAATGGCATTTTTGGCATCAATAGAAGGAATTTTGTCTTTAAGTTTAGTAAAGAATTTTGCAGTGTTCGAGATTGAAACACTTACAAGGTTGATGTTACTGTCTTTGATCATCCTATTTAAAGCGCAGAAAATGTTGTTGTTGTATGGAATTATGGTGAAAATGGTTTCTGTAGTAATATTGTTATTAATAATGAGATTAGTATTAATGTTGGCTCTTAGTTTATGTAATCTTTTCCTTGAAAATAAATGGCGGTGGATAACCATTTTGTATCAGTCTATGGTATATCAGATCAAAATTCTTTTGATGGAATGAATGGTTAGATAATAAGAAGGCTCTATCAACCAAAGAATTTATGACACTTATTTTATAGCTAGTGTTAGTGTAAGAGTGATAATTTAACAAACGTCCACTAGCGGTCGGTTTATGGTACCAATCAGTTATTATACGGTTGTTAGCTTTAATAAGGGTCACATCTAGGAAGTTTAACCTGTTCTGATTTTCTAATTCTAATGTAAATTTTAATTTAGGATGGTAACAATTAAATTTCTCAAAAATCAGGTTAATTAATTTGGTAGGAGCAATAATTAAACAATCATCAACATATCTTTTATAATATAGAATATTGTATTGAGGGTGTCGGATGGTTTCTTTTTCGAGTTTTTGTAAAACAATGTCGGCAAGCGAGCTGGAAATACTAGACCCCATAGGTGAACCATCAACTTGTTTGTATATGTTGTTATTATGGCTAAATACAGAATTTTTAAAACAAAGTTTAATACCTTCAATGAATTGATCACAATTGAGATCTGTAAAATTATTAATCTCTACCCATCTATCTTTAATACATTCTATGGCGAAAGTTTGAGGAATACTAGGATATAACGCTGTAACATCAAAACTTGCAAGGCTGTAATCATGAGGAACAGCCAAACCTGAAATGTCATTCACCAGTTCAAATGAGTTTTTAATATTGAATTCATATGCAGACGTAACATGAGTTAAAATCTTGTTTAGGAACTTGGATAATTTATAAATTGGAGTATCTAGGGTGGAAGTGATTTGACGTAGGGGAATGTTAGCTTTATGGATCTTGGGGTTCATGTACATTCTACCGATCCTAGGGTTTTGTATGATTAATTCGGGTTTGTTAATAAGTTTCAAATATTTTTTACATTCAATATCTAATTTGTTAATCGGGTTGCGGTTGAGTTTAATGTACGTATTATCATCATTAAGAATTTCAAGGGCTTTAGAGTCATAGTCATTTCTAAACATTAGTACAGTTTTAGCTCCTTTGTCAGCCTTAGTTATTATTATAGAATCATTGTATTCTTTTTTGAAACGGTTAGTAATTTTTACCCATTCTAATAGTTCTATTTGAGGGTAGGATAATTTTTCATTTTTTAGGGCTTTGAAACTGCTGTCAAGATATTTAGAGATTTTAAGCTTAGTGTTGTCTTTATTAAGAATATTACTTTTATCAATGGATAAAGATAAGTTTATATATGTCTCTAAAATCAGTTTTTTGATATGTTGGATATTTTTGGTTTTGAAATTGAAATTGGGTCCTAAGGATAGAATCACTAATACTTTCTCATCGATTTGTAGATCAGTTAAATTTATAATCCAATTGTGGTAGTTGTGTTTCAAGAAAGAGCAAATACTATTTTTCAGATAATGAATACGTAAATTGTTTAATTTTTTGTCAATTATTGTTCTATTGTTCCTCTTAGTGTAATGATATAATTTATTACTATTATAAACGATGTAGTAGTATAAATCAATTGGAAGGTTGTCCATGAATTCTACTAAATATTGTAATTTAATGTTATTTATATGGTTTAACTTAGCATAAGTATCCTTAATTTGTACATTTAATAATTTAAACTGAAATAATTCTAGGTTATGTGAAAATTTTTTATAATTAACATTGGAATAGAATTTATGATTAACTTTGAATGATTTTTTAATGAAATCAGGAATGAAATTATATTTTTTGCAAGTACTTAAAAAATAGAGTCTATTTTCATTGATAGCTAGTTTCTTAACATTATTGTAATACCTGTGTATAGATTGTGTAGTTTGGATGCCGAATTGAAGTTTAATTTCTTTAAAAAAATTTTGTTGTATCATTTTTGTTTGTCAATTTGGTAAGTGATGAAAGGGCTGCTAACTCTACCCCATAAATTTATTTTGGAGGTTATGTGGATTCTTTTTATGTTTATTCATTAATAAGAATTAGAGTCATAGAAATCCGAAGTTTTTTAATTATGTTTTATTATTATATAAACATTGTTAATTGAATAGATAACTATTGGACGTTTCGACATTAAATTTATGTCATCATCAGCTAAAAGAAAAATTTTATTTTTTTTTTTTACATACATGAGGTTAAGTTCTAATTACAACTTTTTAGTTTTTTTATTTTATATAGCTTACGACTTACCAATTATATAACAAAACGATTTAACAAACAAAAATATAATTATCAAAATGCATCATAACTTATTACATCGATCTATAAAATTATTTATTTGAGGAAGTTACCACTATATTATTTTTTTTTTTTTTTTTATCTGTGGTAACTTCCTCAAATAAATAATTTTATAGATCGATGTAATAAGTTATGATGCATTTTGATAATTATATTTTTGTTTGTTAAATCGTTTTGTTATATAATTGGTAAGTCGTAAGCTATATAAAATAAAAAAACTAAAAAATTGTAATTAGAACTTAACCTCATGTATGTAAAAAAAAAAAAAATTTTTCTTTTAGCTGATGATGACATAAATTTAATGTCGAAACGTCCAATAGTTATCTATTCAATTAACAATGTTTATATAATAATAAAACATAATTAAAAAACTTCGGATTTCTATGACTCTAATTCTTATTAATGAATAAACATAAAAAGAATCCACATAACCTCCAAAATTACTTTTACTTACTTTTTTTCCAAAATCGGAAAGCTTGGACAATTTCCTATGAATAATGTCTGAACAATTTTTATGCTATGGTCTTTACTTTTTAAGTTATAAGCAATTTTAATGCTAAAATGGTGCGTAAGGTGAATGCCAAAATCGTATCGATCATCTCAGGACACTAGCCAAAGGGGGAAACATGCAGGAAGGTACAAGTCAAAGAGATGACCGGACATTTTTTCTACAGTTGTCCGGGTCTGCTTAGGGTCGATTATTATTGAATTGTGTTTGCGGATCGATTAGGATCATAGATGCTCGTCCTAATCGAAGATGTGAAGATCACTTGTATTCGTAAAGATCGCTTGAAGACCTACTGAAAAGGTATAGTAGCCGCCAGTTCATATGTGCTTACGTGACCTATTGGTGCTAAAAATGTAATGACAAAAGATACATTGAGCCCTCCAGTTCTCTCTAACTGATATTTCAAACTCTCCATATACCCCAGGCAGGTGGACCGTGTAAAGTGCGGTGATGCAGGAGAAATATAATTTCACTTGATACTATTAATGAATTTGTTATGCTAGATTAACGTGACCATTTGATCTGATTTTCTCGGATTTAATACGATTTTTCGAGGCCTAGATCCGAGCGATCCGATTTTTCCTTCTCGCCAAGAAAAAAAAATATGCTGTGGCATTTTGAATTTCGTGCGTTAGTCGACATTTGTGTTTTTGGCGCTGCCGGCAATTGATTTGACAGTTGTGTAAGTGGCATGTAATCGCACTATTAGACGATGTTTACGCTGGACGCTCGTTCCTACGTCCAGTGTAAACATCGTCTTAGGTTTGAGCATTTTGCGCGTCAATTTTTCGCTTGACATTTGGATGTACTGATCGGCTGTACATTTGTGAGTCTTTGTTTTTGATTGAGCCTTTGTTTCTTTGTTTCGTTTCTTCATTTTTAACCGAATTTCAAAAAGAGGAGATTATCAATTCGACGCGTAGGTATGTTTTTTTTGTGCTGTTCACGCATAACTTTGTAACGAAATAACTTTTTCGCTTTTTTCTTTTTTTGCTTGAAAGGGTAGTTTCCCACGGTGGTCCCATGCAATTTTTTTTAAATTCTGATAAAGGAGTTCAAAGGTAGGCTTAAAATACTGGTAAAATTAGTGCACCTTTAACAGATAGACTATTTTCAATTCATTTTTCATTTCGACAGATTTCGAATCAGCAAAAATATATGAATACGCCATCGACATCGCAACCGATCGAAGATAGCAATGAAATCGAATAAAAATTATGTTTATTATAAACATGCTTTTGTATGAGAACAAAGTAAAGAAGTTTTAAATTTCATTTTTTTACATTATTTGTAGCTTCGATTTTTAATAAAAATTTTGTATGGAGATCCGATTTTAGGCGAAAAAACTGATGACCTTTTTTTTAGAGATCCGATTTTTCCCGGAAAATATCTGGTCACCTTATGCTAGATGCTCATGCTCGCGGATCGATTGACAGAAATGGAGAGACATTTGGAGAAAGTTTGATTGGTCCATCACTAACTCCAAATAAACTGACGGTTGCATATGGTTTGAGTTTGTGCATGACTTTTTATGGGTTTTGCATTAAATGGGCCAACATAATCAGTTCCATTTTCCATAAATGATCGATACTCTTACTCTGCTGTTGGTCGTTCTTTTTTTAACTTTCTAGCGAACAGGAGTGTACCAAACCACCTTTTTACTAACAAAGTTAGACCTTCTAACATACTATATCCTAATTTTATTTTTTTTAATCACACACACAATAAAAATTTCCTTCCTGATTCAATAATAACTTTTAAGACCTAAAAGCCCTAAATTACTATCAAGAACTCTCCTGCAAGAAAAAAACTTATCCCAAAAAATTCTACGAAAATTCAAACTTATCCATGAAAGCGAAAAAGCATACACTTTTCCACATCTTTCCAACATGAAAGGGTTTCAAAATAGCACAAAAAAACGGAGGAGGCAAAAAAAAATTATGCCACGAACATTGAACTACTTGGAAACCTAAGGGCAGCCAGAAAATAGTAAAACAATTCAAATTTTTCGTATGCATATGTGTATGCATGCCCAGAGTGACTCATATATTGGCACGTATCGATACACCGTGACTGGCATTGTAATCCTGGCCAAGGATATATTCTAAACGTGACCATATCCTTTTCACCGGTGGCTACGAAAATACTCGTCTATATATATGTATATGTAATGTATATGTATGTATAAAAAAAATGTGATTTTTGTACAAGAAAAATTCTTGCAACATTTCGCCTCTTCGCAACCTTTTTTGCATGGAAATCATGAATAATGAGGAAAATTAAATTTAAAAGTTACTCTCCAAGTAAAGGAGCTTAGCCGATAACTGACTTTATGAACAGATAATGAGTAGAAATTTTTAAAGACTCTTGTCCCTTGTTTAAATTCAATTTAAAATGTTCATGTTTTTTAAAGGAAATTGCAGTTCTTGGTTTAAACTAGTGTAAACGGACGACTATAGGTGTTTACAGATGGGTTAAGGTTAATTATATGATGTGAAAGCTAATTTAACCGAGAAAAACGCAATTTTGTGTTTTTTAGCGCCTATTGACTCTGGATGAAGGCGAGGAAGGGCAGAATTTTGGGGAGATTATGTGTTTTGGGACTCCAAAATAAGGCCAAAAACCGTCTATGAGCTCATTTCAGCGATAAAAACGTATTTTGTGTTTTGGGACTCCAAAATAAGGCCAAAAACTGTCTAGGAGCTCATTTAAGGGGTTATACGCAGTTAGAAATTTCAAAAAACCGATTTTATTTTTATTGCATTTTCGGAATGTTGCTGATGATGCAGAAGGTTCATCTTATGGCTGGGAATAAATGACTCCATGTAAGTTCAAAAAACAAAATTTTAAATATGTGTAAACGCCTTTTGAAACTTTGAACGCGTTTTTCTCCAAACGGTGTTTTCAAAGTCGGGGAGCATGATTTCTCAAAAACGGCTCAACCAATCGTTCTGAAATTTTAACACAACCTTTTCAGATATATTCTTCAGGGATTGAACGAAAGAATAAGATTTCCGAAAATTATTTCTATTTTTTTAAACAATTTAAAGTTACTACTACATGTATTAATATTTTTTGTATTTGTCAAATTAAATCCCTTTCAGAAAAAATCATCTCTTTTTGGCCTTGCAACTGCGTATAACCCCTTAAGCAAGAAGTCAATGAATAGGGTCACCTTCAGGACTAGCGACGTTCTTATGGATCCACTGGACCCTATAATGTTGCCCAAAAAAATGCATCTCACCTTTGGCTAAACCTTTGCACAAACTTTTTCAACAAGCTATTGCTGCCCTCAAAGTTTCTGCAATCCAAAATCTGAAGGAAGGGTGATCCTGTACCTCCTGACCAAGAAAGAGAGCCCATTTTTACAGATTTCCGTTATATGTAGATCGCATATGGGTGATTGACACGAAATAGTAGTTTTTTGAATGTATTGAGGAATGGATAAAAAACTATTTAAAGAGCAATGTTTCTCAGGTTTTAAATATCATTCAAGCATCTACATAATATATGGTTACCACAATCTACACCGGGAGTCGCCAGTAATATGTTTATTTGAAAATTTCAAAATTACAAAGTTTCGGAGGCGACAGGAAAATCCGAATTTTTTTCTTCATTTTATAGCCGGTTTCACTCTTGAAATCAAATTGAATAGAGAACATTATACGATCTGAAAGTCGAAAAAATGAAAACCCGCGTGTTGCAAGGTTAATAAAAAACTTTAATCCAAATGCAAAATGACTAGAACAAAAAAACATCGAATTGAAGCTTAATAATAATAAAATCACCAGTACATGCAGGGCTGGACTGAGAATGAATTTAGGACCGGGAAATTCACAAAATTCGGCCCATTTCAATACATTTTGTTTTAACAATCAATTAAAGTTCTTTTCTGCTTTCAAAAGTTTTTCTTTAAGCATAATTATGAGAAGAACTATGTGTGTATGTGTAGGTGTGTTTGTGCGTACGTCCGTAGTAATTTTTTCCTGCACGATACTGGGCGAACCAAAAAAGATATAGTCTTCGTTGAGGTGCCGATCGAAGCGTATTAACTAAAGCATGATCTAAAATGATTTTCATAAGATTCGGTTGAGCCGTTTTTTTGTTTAAACACCGTACATGACTTTTGTACCCGGATGATATCGCGCAAACCAAAAATGATATCGGCTTCGTTGGGATGCCGATCGAAGCACTTTAACGAAAACGTGCTTCGGAAAAAATTTCATAACATTCGGTCAAGCCCTTTTTTGAAAAGACTTCGGCCAAGAGCCACAAGCACCATCTAATAAACTCGATGGAATGAAACCGGTTCTAAATGAAATTAACTTTTCTTGGTTCAGCTTCCGATAGCTTCCCCATAAAACATGCACTTGTCAACAAAATCCGAGCATTCTTTAAAACCCGTGCAAAAATTACGTTACCCTTTTCCAACATCACTATTTTTTTCAAACTTTAGATCACCACTTTTTGGACGGGGAATTGTTTTCCACGTCCTTCATTTACTGAAAAAGAAATTGGTCTTTTCTGTCAAGTCTGACGAGTCCTTTATCGTTATTTGAACCTATTATCGTTATTTGAACTAGCTTCTCTCAGGATTACTTAAGCACTAGTTTTGGTACTACCAACCCTACTAACTTCCAGAGTTATGAGTCGTCGAAGTCAAAATTTTGGTTTTTTTAACTAAAATTTCAACTTTCACTACTTTTTTCTCCAAAAGTTACGTAGTTAACCTATACCTTTTTTTCCAAAATTAGAAAGCTTGGAATATTTCCGGATAATTTTTATACTGCGCATTTAAAAGTTCTTGTTTTTTAATTTTTTGTTTCTCCAAACCTCTTCGTCGTTTCGTTGACATTTTGAATTTTTTTGATTTTTTTTGTATTCCACACAATCCTTATTAAATAACAGTCTTCAACAAACTAATTGGCAATTTCGTAGGAGACCGCGAGATCTGTGTTCTTTAAAGGAATTGTGTTTAAGGAATACGCTTGAAATTGTACGTGGGAAAATTTTATTTTTTTCAAAAAAAAATTATTTAGAGGAAACATTTTTGATTTAACATTCGGCACGGCCCACCGGGAAACTCCCGGTAGCTTGGTAGGCCAGTTCAGCTCTGATGTACATGTAAATTGAATGATAGCTGTTACGGAGGCGACGATTACGGAGGCGACATTGGTTAGAAAAACAGGTTTCTTAGTCCACCAATAGAAGTAAACATTTTTTCCGAAAATTTGCTCACTACTCAAAAGCGAAGAAACTCAGTGAATGAAGTCCGAGAAGGATTCTATTGGATTTCTTAACAAACACACGCGTTATGGAGTCGACTGTTTTTGGTTGTTTCGGTATTTTTTCCGAGTGTTGATGTGTATTGAATACAATGATCGCTGTTCGCACCTTCGACCGACAAACACTGTGATCCTTATAACGTGTGAATTTTCATTTCCATTATGTGGCACCCCATTCACAACTAATATCTGTTTTCTAAACTTCAGATTTGAAAATTCTATAATAATTATTAAAAAACAACGGACAAAATGTCAGCCAGGACCTTTCAACCTGGCGCACTTTGGAGGGAACTCAAAATTGCTGTGATCGGTGGTGAAAGACCTCTGGAACAATTTGACATACCCCGCGAGCACCAAGGGCGTATTATGTTTCCGTCATGACAGATCCGTGACGTAAAACCGGGAAAAGGACAGGTTACGAAGGCGACACTTTTGGTGGTTTTAGGGCTGCCATTTTCTTTCACGAGTATGTAAGAGGGAAATTCAGGATGAGGGAATTGTATGATTACTATATAAAAGCGATAAGGGCCCGAAAAATTTCATTCCGCAATCGTAGCAGAAGAAAAACCTATAGCCATCGAAAACTACCATTTCGTGACAATCACCCATATAGTGCCTTCAAAGGTATTCTATAACTGTATTATCCTGGCTCTTGGTCTTGGGTTTATTTGTATTGCTATGCAGGTTTTGAAAACTTCCAGCAGCTCCGTCTAAAAAACACTGACAGAATTATTTTTGTAGATCTAACAAGCGGAAAATACTCCAGTGCCTACACCCGCCTCTGTTTTTCACCCAGCTGTGTACATACATAACTACGTCACAGTCCTTGTCAGGCTAAAAAAATTTCCCATTCTCTGTGATGGTGATCTGGACATCGAAACCGTTTTTGAATTGAGTTTCGATGTTATGTAGTCAGATGCTTCTTCTACCATTACTGTAGTGGTACAGAGCGCAGTATATTTATGTCTGCAGTGCATACATCTTCACATAACTCTGGAACAATTAGTAGGTATTCCGTCGGTTGGGTGTGGGAACAAAACTATCAACACTCTTCAACATATGCAGCCTTCTCCTTATGGTTTATCCTGCTCAGTATTTTCCTTTTTGCAAGTTCAGATCTTGTTTTCAGGATAGTCCCCTACTGATCCTTGTGATCACGAATCATAGTTTTGGAGTAAGCTATATCTCATGTCTGTAAAGCTATAGGCTACATCCATCAAGCATTAATAAATTTTTCTATACACAAAGTTGAAGGTTTTTTTTTATAAGAGGCTTTGATTATGATATTAGTGGAATGAAATTAGTTGATTTATTGGTTTTAGTTATGGGTCTATCAGTTTTTAAACACAGTCCGAACTAAAGACCACCACACACCAAGTCCTGCATAGTTTAGGATGTTCTATTCAAAACTTTGTTGCTTATTTATGCCTTGATAGTTTCTTCTCTATGCAATCTCAATAATCTTTTTAGAATTTATCCAGACCAATGGAAACTTCCATATTTTCAGCCCATACTGGAAAAAGACTATTCCAACAAGCAAAACCCCCTCTAACTACATCCCAATAGCAATTACCATTGTTCTCTCGACGAACAGTAGGACTTCCGGCAAAAAGATCCACTTCTTCTTCTTTAACGGCTCTACAACTGGGATACGGTCCTGGCCCCTCGCTACAGTTTTCTCCACCTGTGCCGATTCTGAGCTGATGTCATCCAGTTTGGCATCCCTTAGCTCTGGGTGTTCTAATCTACGTCATCCTTTATGCGGAGAATGTATCTCCCCCGCTCCCTCATTGAGTGGGTGATATTCTCGGCGAAAGGGGGTGGTATAGCCGAATCTAGTAAGGAAAAATTCAAAGCAAACAGAAATGCTTGTAAATCTGACCTTGGACTTGCTTTCTGTTATCACCTCCACAATGTAAATACGAAATCCTGACAAAATCTCGTTTCAAAATTACATATGGGCTTGCACCACTATGGATAGTTACCAACAATGTTTCATCACAGACCTACAATTGGATATAAACTTGCAGCCCTTGGTGCAGTTTGTCTACCGAGATTTTAATTTCATTAAGATAAATGAATTGGCTTCAGATTATCTCAAGTGTGGATAACCAAGTCCAGGTCTTTAGTGCATTAAGTGCACACGTGTCATACTGTGTATCCCCAATTGACTAATTCAATTATGTTTTTTGAGGACATTCCATCGTATTATTCTCTTTTTTTCTGATATTCTCACAGATTGACACTGCTAAAAGATGAAATGTTATGATAGTTCTAATTACTTTTTTGCGTTCGTTTATTTCTCTTGATAAATAATATACACTACTAATTTTAATAAAGTTTGTTTTTTCATATGAAATCACATCTTGTGCTCGGTTTTTACAATTTATTACTTCAGCAATGGCAGCTATCAAAACATTTGTTTTAATACACATCTCTTCTGCCTTACCCAAGCACACCATAAACAAAAATTTTGTGCAGTGCAGAATTTATTGATTTTTTTGTGCGCTTCAACATTGTGCAATATTCTGTGAGTTTTTTGTCAGCGTTGCATATAGAAGAGAAGAACGGAGAGAGACCGCCAGTATTAATCATCGAGTTAGGTGGAAATCGAGTATATCTTTGTGACACTTTTTATCTACGAAGTAGTTTTGAAACAAAAACTTTCCTAATAAACGTTTTCTTCTTCAAAGAATTCATGATTGACCAATACTTATAAAAGGGCACAAAGTCACATGCTTTGGGATGGATATTTAGAGAGACTATTTGAAAGTAGATGTGAAGGTATGAATGCCAAAGATCATATTGATAATTGTTTGTAATATTTTATATTTGTGGAGAATTCGGTTGAAAATTTAGTGGTAGGACTAGGACAATCAAGCGCTAGACCTTGCCTTTATCCAACTATATTAACATGGACATCGAATCATGATGAATTCAACGTTTCTAAAACGAATTACTGTCTTGAATCTCCAATCAAACCAGCTCTGTTAAATTATCTTTTCAGTGGAGGGTCTGGATCTAACGACAGATACAACTCTTATCATTCCAGGCTTTCCACTAATAGCGGATTTGCGATACAATGACAGTAGGTATAGGGGCGGTTGAATGTGAGAGCTGGGTCATGACCTACTGATCTACATCCATGGAAATAGGTGACCTTCATAGCTGGATCTAGGTCACATAATTCCAAGGATAAACGTCAGTAGGCCTGCAGGTAATCATCTAGTTCTCACACTCAACCGACCCTATACCTACTAATTAATGACCACATATTCTTAATCCACAAACAATGTTTGGGAAATGCATTTTTACCCAAGGATCGAAGAACATACTGTGTTTTAATGGGACCAGCTCGGTATATTTGAGCTGCTGCAACCGGGAGAAATCAACACAGGAGCTCGTTCGAGCAATGGCAAAGTGATTTTGCAGCACTTCCATTTGTACTTCTAATAAAAAATAATGAAGAGCTTCCAAGACATAACCACATAAACGACAACACCACATTTTCAAGTCAAAGGATATTTCAGTCACAAATTGCTATTATCACAATGCAGGAATCATGGTAAAAAAAATCAATACAAGTCATAGAACATTAAGAAAAAGGCAAGTCTATAAAGTTCAACTATATTAAGGAAAATATCAGAAAAAAATATCCAATTACTAAAGGATACAAAAATCCTTAAAACCTAATACAAAACTTCTTCCGCGATAGAAAATAATATTCTTTTGTCCTTTTATATTTCCTAGTATCGTGCTTTAAGATTTTCGGAATTTTATAATGAATCGTAATTCTTAAAGTTGATAAAAATTTGTACATTTAATGACATCAAAGAAGGCATTTCCACCTAAAAAAGAGATGCTCGTTCCTAAATTATGATAAATCTTTTGGAAATGAATTGAATTTTGCCCTTTTTTTCTCCTCCATTGGTTGAAAATTTGGTGTAATATTTCAAAATGTTGAAAGGCTCAATGATTGTGAAAAATTAGCGCCAAATTTCAATTTGAATAAAAATTTTCCGAAGATAATTAAAAGATTAAACACCACCGATGAAATCAGTTACAATTTCGAGTAAATAAATTGAAAAAATAAAGCAAACAAACCGAAAAATTTAAAGTCATTAGCAAAAATTCTCGCCGTAAACGCCCCCACCCCGAAAGCAATTAAGGGAAATTCTAGAGATGTGATAAAAGTGTTGGATCGTTTCCTAATTAGATCCAAACAAGTCGAAACTTTTTAACTAATTTCAACCTCAATTAAACCATGTGCATGGAGGAGGAGGAGGAGGAGCTCTCATGGATCTCCGAATATCTACGGGCTACTGGGCTAGGTAGACAACAAGCATTTTCCGTAAGTTCCATATCTCTGCTTCGGCATAAATACGGGGGAATATCTGACTCTAGCAAAAGCACTTCCTGGGGTTAATTGCTTTTTGTGGAATGAATCTAATATAATGCCGCCGCCATAAATAAAAACTATGGAAAAAACTTTTTATCTCAATGCACATAGAGCGAAATGCGGAAACCACCGAGTCTTTTTTGGCGGTGGCGATCCTTAAGCATAGCATTCATACTATATGAGTTACGGTGATGCCATGATACAGGAATTGATAAAAGTTTTAATATTCCAGATTTAATCTCAAAATCCAAGGTAGAGCGTGGGTTAATGCTTCTGCAAATACGTTAGAGAACTTAGGGAATAATTCATTTTATTATAATTAGAAACTTTCGACAAGTTAATGCACACATATAGTGCTCCTCACGAAAGTAGCATACAACAGAATTAAATAATAATGGCAAAACAAGAAAGACATTTTTAACGTTAATAGTTTTTAACTTATCCACCACTTAGTCTCCATCGAGGATTTAGAGACGAAAAATTAAGTTTGTCATATGTGAACTAGAACCAGGCCCGGCTTAATCTATGATCCGGTTTAGACGCTGCGCTCCAGCGCATGTGCCTCACGAACTTTGTGGATAAAGGCGGAAGTGGGGTGGTACCTCTCTTCATTCCTACTCCTCCCTTCATCTCCAAACGTTCGTGAGGCACATGCGCTGGAGCGCACCGTCTAAAACAGCTCTATGAAGCAGAAGATGCAAAGCATCGGGGCGCCACACGAACAAAGGGCGCTAAAATCCATTTTAATTTTTTTTTATATTTCAAATTTTTTTTTTAATGAGAGAAGAAAATTATGCAATTTTCGAATTCAGTCCCAAAACCCATTCGGCGCTGCATACTTCACGCCTAAGGCATCACAGCTTCAAATCAACGAGAATTTATTAATGCTGCCACATTGACCGCTTCTTACTTCACGCTACAATGAAGTAAAGGGTCATCCACTCCGTGGTTGGGAAAGTATACCCCTGCCATTTGACAACTGTCAAAAATAAACGTCAACCAAAGTGGTATTTGTTTAGTTAAAGGTTTGCCATTTTACAATATGGATCGTTTGACCATCGAACAACACGTTAAAATTGTTCAACTGTTTTATCAAAATGGTGTCTCCGGTGGCCACATTTCGCGCTTTACGCCCAGATTAAGGTAGAAACAGAATGGCACGGCGACCGTGGCGGAGTCCGCCGCTCAGAGAGTTTCCCATACATTTAATTTCTCCCCAGGCGGCGCGGACAAATTAAATGTATGGGAAACTCTCTGAGCCGCCGTGCCATTCTGTTTCTACCTTTATGGTCGTTATAATCGGCCTACCCAGCAATCAATAACCAATACAATGCGGAAATTCGAAGAAACTGGATCGGTTGCAGACATCGTAAGGCCTGTGCATCATCGTTTTGCCCGTTCGACCGAAAACATTGCCGCTGTGAGTGAGAGTGTGAGACGAGCACCCAAATTTGTCGATTACTCGGCACGCGCAGCATTTGGGCTTGTCATACGGGACATTGTGGTGCATTTTGCATTTGGATCTAAACCTTCATCCGTGCAAAGAATTGAAGCCAGCGGATCATCGTGTGCGCAGGGATTACGCCGATTGGGTGCTCGAACAACAGGCTATTGATCCCGATTTCCATTGGTCACCAAGATCGTGTGACTTGACGCCTTTAGATTTCTTTTGTGGGGCTACACAACAGACCGTGTCCTCAAACTTTGCAGCATTTGCGGAACGGCATTCGACAAGTTATGGCCGAGTTACGACTATTTGTGATCGAAAATTACCTCAAACGGATCGAGTCCCGTGGAGGGCATTTAAATGATATTGTGTTTCACACATAATGGCATCGTCCAAACATTAAAATGAAATAAAAATATAATCAAAATATAAACGTCTTGTGTGTTTTTTTAACTTTACTTTCCCAATGAGAAAATAGATGACCCTTTATGGAGCCAGATTCGAGAAATTTTCAAAATTTGTAGTATGCCGCGTAAGTCCTGTCAACTTCAGAAAAAGGAATTGTAAAAACTGCCACATTTTATTTAAAAAACTTCATCGTGAAAAGGCAGAAATTTAAATTGGAAGAAAAAATAATAAATTTTGTGAGGGAAAATCCGAATTTTTTTTTTCAAATAAAATGCTTCTTCGTCTCTATACATTTAAATGCCAACAATTCATCGGCTTCAGCTTCATATCGCTTGCGGCGTGAAGTATATGCAGCGCCGAATGTATTTTGGGCCTAAGTTTTCTAAAAAAAAGCTCTTGGTAGATAAAAAGACATTTTCTTTAATTGAAAGTTCTTGTTTTCAGTTTTTTATATGTTCCAGTCATGTTAATATTTTCATTTTTTATTGAAGAAAAAAATTTCTGACATAATTTCCTATAAAGGGCGCTTAACAGAAAGTTGCATCGGGGCGCCAGCACCGCTAGAGCCGGGCTTGACTAGAACAATACTCAGAGAGCCGCATGGCAGATCTGCTGAGGAGGCAGTGGTATGACAGGCTGTACATACTACAACAACAACATGACGGACTAGTAGTACAAAGGGTGACTCCTAAACTAGATTGTTCCCCATAAAAAAAAATAAAGAGTATCCAGAACGTAGCCTAAAGGCATCTTGTAACACCAGGAAGATAACTCTCCAAAACTGCGAAAATGCTAAGCCAACTGAGGAATTGAAGACCTCAGTCGGAAAGGTAGTAGATAGATTTTACAGATTCCCATTCAATTCTACTGCGGCAGAACGCTGACTTCTAGGATGGTAGTTTAGCGCCTTAGTCCCTAGGAAACTTAAGTCGGCCTTGTACATAGAAAAGCAGATGGCTGTAATTATTTTTATTTCTTTCAAAATAAGGGAGACAATATTCATAAAAACAACCCTGTGCTGTGGACTATCACCTTGGTTTCCAGGCCCGAGTGCTCCATTACCTACTAACCTCCTAGCTAATAGTATTGATGTATTTCTAAAGAACTCTATTGAGCGTTTTCTAGTATTAAATGACGTCGAATCGAAACCCCACGAAATATATGCCGGTGTTCCTCAGGCGTCGATTCTACAATCTACTCTTTTCCTCATCTTTTAAACCATCTGCTCTCACTCCTCTCCAACCCGCTCCACAGCTTCGCTGATGACGCTACTCTGCAATACTCTCAGGTATTCGACCACATTAGAATAGGACGTGGCGGGCCTTATCTTTATGATAGTGAATGTCCAATTCAATTAACCAGGACATAGAACTCATTCTTGACGGGGGCCCAAGAATTGCGTCGAATTTAACGATTCCAACACGAATTACTGTCTTATCAGTAACAAACCCTGCACCGACCTTCCTTCTGTGTCAGTAGACGGTGTAAATCGAACAGCTTTTCCATATGTATTTAAATTCCAGGAATAGCTTTAACTGAAGATATGTTTGAGTTTGAAATGGCCATATATTCCAAATCGCCAGTACCAGGGATTTCTTAAGAGATTTAAGTTCCTTCTTCAGCCACCAACCCGAGTTACAATCTACAACTCCTCCATTCGGTTTAATCTGAAGTACAACTCATTTGGCAGGGATAGCGTCCAAAAAAGAACACCATAGCATGGCTTGAAAAGGTACAAAAGCGCAACATCAAAGAGATTGATGGAACCTTTTGCGCCTCCACAGATTAATGGAACCACCGCAACCTTAACAAAATTGTATCGATATAACCAAAGCGCCTGTTCCATTGAAATAAACGACCTCATAGCTTGTGAGCGGTTCGTGGTTATGAAGAATCGCGTACTCTTGTAGAATGGAGGTAAGGAAAACAGTTAAACATAAGATTAACGACAAAAACAACTAAACCTTAATGAATAACTAAATTAATATTTGATTTCGAGACTTTAAATAGCAGATTAAGCGAGTTAACAACTGTGGTGCGACAGGATGACGTCTACTCATTGAGCTTACGAGAACCGAAGTGACGCATCCTAAATGTGTTACGTCGTTGATATGTTCTTCCCATCTGGGGTATGTGGATGGGGTGAATGGTGTGCTGCTGACGTAGCTGAACGGCAATATTTTTCCCGCAATACAAGACTAGTCCAATCGGTGGGAGGACCACATGCTGAAGCCCTATTTTTCGTGAATATTACAGTCTAGATGTTCATTTGTTTATAGAACATCTACTCGAGTATCTTCCAGATCGCCTAAGCTGTAAAAGCGGTAAAACTTTACCAGAGCTGATACATTTCTATGCAGATTGCCTTCGATGAAAATTGCAGGTCTCATTAGCTACTGTTTTGGACTGTGTCAGCCTGGTGTGGTAGGAACCCAGGCGCGGATTCAAGGGAGGGTCACGGGGGTCATGACCCCCCCAAAAAGCAGTGCCGCGGCCAGACAATTGAGAGGCCCTGTGCAAAAATTCAGCGAGAGGCCCCAGAGAGTCCAAAAAATTTTTTTCGCTCGCTTCGCTCGCAGATTGCCCGTACCCGTGACAGAACTATGGCTCATATGCTGATTTCTCTGGCTCGTACTCATTTGTGTGATTCATTCGATGAAGTAAATATGCAAATAATGAATTCAAATGATTTTTATTGCCAAAACAATTTTTCGCTAGCGAGGCCCCAACACGGTGCAGTTGCACACATGCCAGCAGCGGCACTGCTCAAAAGCGCTCGCTGTTTAAAAAACAAAATTGACTCAACTCAAAAAACAAAAACAAAAAATAACCAAACGCAGAAAACCGACCCAACTTTTTTGCAAATTAAAAAAACAACCTTAAAAAATGACCTTCAAGGTCAACAGCAGATTTAGTCCAGGAGGGATAGAAAAAAAGTTGAAATAAATTTACCCTGCGATTTTTGGACGCTATAATTAAGAGAAAAATCGTAGGAATTTCGAACGTTTCCATATATGCCTGACAGGAAAAAAATTTGATTTCTCGAAATCTACTGAATAGAAATCCACACCATATTTCACTTCCCCTTCGCTTAAAGGTGTTTTTTCTGAAAATCAAGAAAAGTGCCTGTTTTCAAACGCGTTTATGAGGTATTAAATCGAACCTCACCAACTTTTCTTGAAAATGGGTTGATAGAGTAACTCTTCGAGAATAAATAGGTCTTTTCAAAATAGCTCTAGCACCACTGTGGGCCTTGTTCAAACTTTTTTCCTGAAACGGCTGTTTTTACATTTTTGAGATTTACGCGAAAAGTTATAACTATTTTTGCATGAAATTTTTATTGTAGGCAGGCACTAACAGAAGCCACAATTTCAGCCCTGAAACAAGGCTCTACGATAATTATAGTCCCTGTAATTAAATGTCAAAAAATGCCCATATTTCGTGGTTTTTTTTTGCAAAAACCTGTTGACCGATTTCAATTGTCCAAAACTCATAATTTTCGTCTTTTTAAGCGCTATTACGTACTATTTTCTGTTTTCCAAAAACAAAATTTTTTCGCACCTAAAACGTCGAAAAACGTGTTTTCGCTACCATTATTAGCTTTTTTCAACCTGTTCTCCTGGACCGATTTTTTCCAAAACACATTCATTGAATTCCTACGATTTTTCTCTTAATTATAGAGTCGAAAAATCGCAGGGTAGATTTATTTCAACTTTTGAATACTTTTCCGCTATCTCTCCTGGACTAATTGATCTATACTCTTTCTATATGTTTTGATTTGCAAATCTGAAGTTAGCTGCACTCACAAGAAAGGGCTCGTCTTCCTCAAAAACACATTAGGGCACGTTTTCGTAGGGCACGTTTGTTTTTAATCCACCAGAAAATTCGGTTAGTTTTGTTCGTTTCGTTAATTTTGTTTTTGTTTTTTTAGGAGTAAAAATTTTTTTTCGCCACTTTTAATTCCGTGACCAACCCCAAAACAAAATTCTAGATCCGCGCCTGTAGGAACCTGGCTCGGTAATCGTTCTTCGGTGAAGGGTAGGGTTTGGTTAATGAAGTGCTGTGCGGTTTCTTGGGTGAACGGCGTTGCTTGATTGGTGGAGTTTTGTTGTGATGTAATGGACGCTTGGAGAGAAAGATTGGTAAGGGGGCATGAGTATATGTTATCTGTGGTGGTGTGTGTGTCAATGTATTGTTTAGTACCCAACTGGTACTAATCTGTGAGGGGTTCCGTGTTGGAGGGGCGCCCTGCGGGTAAAGCAGTTCCTACGGGCTGGTTTATTGGGTATGTCATCCGCCATTTTAAAGGGTTTTGTTGGTGTGTGGTCAGAGGCCTCTTTTATTAGCTCCTGTGCGGAGTCAGACAGAGATATGCTGACCCAGTTAATTAAAACCTCCCCTTTTCGGGGTCCCTGACAATACCCGCAGTCTTATCTAAGTCCTGGCTACTTAATTCTTTATTTTTACTATCTAAAGGCGGTAAGACCTATGGGGTGCGACCACCGCCGGCCCTAGCCCTTGATCAGGGTAGAGCGAGATTGTCTTTCGGCGCCCTTTGGTCAACGCTTTCACATCACATAAATTGTATTTCATTTTATAGAATAAGAATAAGAAATCTATGATTTCAAAATAATTGTCATTTTCTAATCCCATATGGTTATGTACATGTTATTAAAACAAATTCAAGTACTTTTAAATTTGTCTGCCTGTTTGTCCGGGCTAATCTCGGAAATGGCTAATCCAATTGCGACGGGTCTTTCACGGGAAGATTCAGTAGTATGTTTTAGGCTATTTTTTCGCTCCGATCCGACTATCGGATCCGGCTATCGTATTCGACTATCGGCTCAGACCGAAAACTTGACCCGAACACCGTAGGAAAGCGAGTGGAAACTTTTTTATCATTCCAATTGCAGACTCAAAGCTCTATTGCTTAAACTATTTTTTCACTCTGATCGGACTAGTGGATCAGACCGAAAAGCTGAATCTGATAGAGTGAAAACTTTATTTGATCAGTCTAATTGTAGGCCTCCAAGAGCTACATATAAATATGTAAGTTTGCCTAAGTCAACCGTGATCGTACTATAGGCAACCTTTTTCCTTTTGGTTAGATTTTCGGGGATAGCGTTACCTTAAGTGCGAGAAAAATTTACAGGGATTTAAATAGAGATCTTTGAGGACTTCAATAAGTTTTACACTATCAGGAAAAAATACTTTTTCCGATTATGTTTTCAAAATGCAGACCTACCCCCATTTTTTGACGGCCGCCGCTCCGGCTATAAAGGATTTTTATTGATTCTAAAAGATACGTTGTCTGTTTGTAGGGGCCAATCCCTTAACCGGCTAATCCGATTTTGATGAGATTTTGACGGGCAGTATTTTCTTAGACATATTTTAGGATTTTTTTTCGCTCGGTCAAAATGATATTTTATTGACAGACGCTACCAAGCCGTAAAGGGGTGTATATAGCTCAATACTTGCGTAGTAGACAAATTTTATAGAAATAATCGTGCATTGCTGCCACTGCAAGATATTGTTATTTCAATGCGGAAGTACTATTGATCATTATGGGTTGCCATCTCCGAAAATAATTAGACTCATCGATGATAATTTAAACGGAGAATATATCGAAAAACATAATGAACCTAAGTTAAACAATGAATAAAAAGAAGTCGACCAACGCATTATCAACAGTGTCAATACGGTGTAAGTGGTGTATGGCAAGGCACTGGCAAGGCTTTCTAAATCAATCTTATATTAACCAAAATACGTGCAGATAACTAGAACTGGATTGCTGCACTATTACTCCCTGAAGAAAAAACGATGCCGATCGAAGAAGATAAAGTTTTACAATACTGCATGTTCGTTGTCTGAGATGAATGTACCATGGGAAATAAAGTATAAAAACTCACTATCTGAAAAAGTATACGACCTACGTCATTCTTGTGTATGTAACTTTTTTAGGTAATTGCTTGGTGCATCAGAAAAGAAAAAACGAAAAAATATGGTTAATAATATTTCTGAACGTATTTTCGTAAACACGTAGACAGTGCCGGTAGGTCCCCTCCCTAGAAAATTTTTATTCTCCAAATATACCCAGGAATCACCCCTTAACGGATTAGGATTTAAGACTGAACATTACGTATATTATGTACATTTTCGTATTTCCAGTGCCGTGCGGCGGTATCTGTGCATGCTGCACAGGGCGTCAAAACGAAACGACGAAATACGAAAACGAGAAACAGCCGCGGCCCTTTTGATGATCTGTTAGTAGTGCGCCACGATAAAAACAGAACACATACATTTTTAATGTTGCCGATGTTCGTCTCAAGCCAGAATGTATTTATTCAATTTTTTTAGGGGCCCCAAAGTGTGAATTTTTAAGATCCACAGTAGGCGCCAAATTTTGCAAAATTAATGACCTTTTTTGGCGCTTTTGGGAAAAATGGGAAAATATTATGCCCGAAGTTCTGCGCGGACGCCAAATTTTCCAGGCAAGAAAATATCGACGCGGAGGAGATTGCAGGCGAAATCTGGTGTTAAATAAATAATAATAACCAAACTTTTCAAAAATCAACTTTTATTGCAAAAGGCACCATCAACATTTTATTTTTCGCTCGAAATTGTTTTTCGCATTCATTTTGGCGCCCCTTGCCACCTGGCGCCTAGAGCGACCGCTCCACTCGCTCTATCCTAGGACCGGCGCTGGGTGCGACAGCGAGGGAGACCCAACCTCCGCTGGAAGGATGGCGTAGACCAGGGGCCTTATCATGAAATGCGATACGAAAGTAGATACGAAACGAAATTAAATTACGTTGCGAATGAATTTACCGATCACAGGATTCGTTTGTTACGAATTCGCATTGCAGAGGGAGTACTGCCCTACGCAACTTAAAAATTCTTTCCAATACTGGGAAAGCAGACAACTTCACGCCAATGTTTGACATTTTATAAGTGCGGTAAAGTGTAGTAGCGAGTTTTCTTTACAAAAATTTAATAATTAATAGACATAAAATAAATAATATAAAAATGATTAGTGTCGAAGCGTTTTTTTCATCTGACAGTGAAGAAGAAAATCTTGAAAATATGCGGTTGGTTCGAAGAAAACTTCGTGACAATTCAAATCCTATGGGGCTCCCTGATGCAATGTGAGTTGTGAGTACACGAACTTTATTAGTTATTCATTACAATTACTTTGTGTTACAGCTTTATACAACTCTTTCGAGTATCAAAGCCGGTGTTTTCATATCTTTTAGAAGAGATTAAAAATGAATTTAAACCAGCGGGTAATTCGGTGTCCATTCCAAGTTATGTCAAGCTTGCGTCTGTTTTACGCTTTTTCGCGGAAGGAGGATACCAAAGAGGCACAGGGCAGGATAGTTTTGTGGGCATGGCGCAATCAACCATGTCAACAAATCTGAAGGAAGTCCTTACAGTAATGTCTATAAAAATCTGTCCAAAATGGATAAAATATAAAATGACTGCAGAAGAAAAGAATGCCTGCAAAGTGCATTTTTTTGAAAAGACAGGCTTTCCCGGAGTAATAGGATGTGTGGATGGAACACACATAAATATAATTAGGCCAAAGGAAAATGAACATATATTTTATAACAGAAAAGGATATTACAGCTTAAATGCAATGGTGGTAAGATTTTAAATACAAGTTGTTAGCTGCTTATTTAAAGCTATCACTATTTATTTAAAACTTTTAGATGTGCGACCATCTCATGAAGATTCGATGCATAGATGGGCGATATGGTGGGGCTTCACATGACTCCTTTGTGTGGAACTTAAGTGAGATGAGGAAACATTTGGAGGAAGAAAGATGGAATGGTGATACGTCTTCATGGATACTTGGTAAGAAATATAATATAGTAACGTTTCAATTAAATAACTTTAAATATTCTTCAATCAGGTGACTCCGGATATCCGCTGGAGCCATGGCTTATAACGCCTTACAGGGCAGCTGAAGAAGGTAGCAGAGAGGCAACATTCAATTCTATCCATTCCAAAACCAGGAATATAATAGAACGTACAATTGGCTTATTAAAAAGCCGTTTTAGATGTATTTTGGGTGCTAGGCAGCTGCATTACACCCCAGAAAAGGCCTTGCAAATAGTGAATGTATGTTGTGCCTTACATAACATATGTCTTCATTATAAGGCGGACTTGCCAGTTGAGGCTACAGAAAACATCGCTAATATTGAGCCAGCAAACCCGGAAAGTATAGATACTGAAGACAATACATCTATAAACATAAGAAATAATATATTAAATTCAATTGTTAAAAGATAAAGAAAAAATACATATTTTATTATTACATGTTTTTTTTATTTACATTAATTCAAACATTGTACTTCACAGCATAAATAAAAAAAGTCATTCTTAAACATTAATAAAGGTACTTTGTTGTAATAACTAGTTTCAAATTCACAGGATAAATAAAAAAAATTCATAATTGACAGCATAAATAGAAAAAGTCATTCTTAAACATTAATAAGGGCACTTTGTAGTAATAGCTAGTTTAAAATTCACAGCATAAATAAAAAAAATCATTCTTAAAGACTAATAAAGGCACTTTGTAGTAATAACTAGTTTAAAATTCACACGATAAATAAAAAAATCCATAATTCACTATAAAATAAAAAAAATCATTCTTAAACTAATTTAAAATTCACAGCATATAATATTCAGTCAATTAATACTTTTTGTCGTCTTCTTTGGAATTCCTTATAACTAAAGTGGAGAGCAATTCCTCAGTTTCTTCTCCTCTAGTTCTACGTTATGTTTTTTCACTTCTAAAGTTTCTATGTGTGCTTTTAGCTTTTGTACATTTCTTTGCCCCATAATTTGTACTTTTCTTTTTTCTATATCATATTTTTTTTCCTCCAAGTAAAAAGATTTCTTTAAATACTTCAACATTTCCTTATTAGTGTCATCAATCGATTTTAACGTCTTTGATAAAGAACCGAAAAAATTGTCTTGGGCAGTGCATTGTTGTTCAAGCAATTGCACTCTTGTTGTACTATCAGTCTTTTCATTTTGTCTTTTTTGCCGATTTCGAATTGTAGGTTCTTCATTAGTTTCTCTCGTGACTTTTTCTGTTTCGTTCGCAGAATTTGTCAACAAAGTATTGTCATCATTTTGGATTTCATCGAAAATTTGTTGAATATCTCCTGTAAAAGGTTCCTGCTCCATTCGAGGGGTTTCAGCTACTGGCTGATTCTGTATCACAGAGTCTGCAGAACTCCCTCCACCGAAAGTGTCTCCAGTTACTCCACTTACAGCCTGTTGTGTAGCTACTAATTCCATCACACTTTCCTCTAAAGGTGTAAAGCTTAGCAGTTTATTTGGACCCCCTCCTGTTCCACTGACTTGTTTTTTGTTGTGCTGTGCTTTTTTTTATGTGAAATTTCCAATCACTCCAAACCTAAAAGACACAAATAAATAAATTTTAGAATTGCATATTTAGCAAAAGAATATAGAGCATTCACAAAAACATTATTATTTTACTTATTTTACACTATATATATACCTTTTTCCAACCATCACCATTTCTTATTGGCGGGCCTGATGCATTTAATTGTAGAGCTATTTTATTCCACAAATTATGCCCTTTTATTTTTGCGTCCTTAGTATTTACATATCCCCTGGCTAAACTGGGATTCCTCTTCATCCAGTTAACTAAAATTTCATACTGTTTTTGGGTTGTAGCTTTTCCCCTGAAAAATTATTCATTTATATAATAAATTAAATATGTAGTTATAAGAAAATAAGATAGATAAACTTACATTTTTATTTCCAAAGCACACACCATTCACCACTCACGAAATCTAAACGTCAAATGCGACAGCTGCACAGCCATCGGAAAAATTTCCGGTTGCAATCGCATCAAACCGATTCGAATTCGCATGGCATGATCGCTTTTTTCGATTTTCGAAAGATTTCATTTTCGTATCGCATTTCATGATAAGGTCCCAGGACGGTCAGAGCTTAGGGATGCCAAACTGGATGACATCGCTCAGAATCGGGACCGACGGAGAGAACAGTTGCGAGAGGCTAGGACCGGATCCCGGTTGTAGAGCCGCAAAATAAGAAGAAGAAAGGCGGAAGACCCGGAAGTTCTTTAAAATTTTCGATTTCCTGTCCGAATTTCTTGGTAGCTTCCTGGGATTTGCTTATTTGATCGAGTCTTTGCTCGTAGTTCTCGGCCAACTCTTCGTGAAGGGCTTCGCACTGGGTGGGCGAAAATTGTTTATCTTCCTTTGTGACAATACAGTTATGTAGGTTACTTGATTCCATGGATGTAGGTCAGTAGGTCATGACCTAGTTCTCACACTCAACCGATCCCATACCTACTGCCAGTCTATCGCAAATTCTTTGTCTTTTTTTCTTGCCTGGCCTTCGGTGGTCATTTTTGGACCACAGGACGAATGCGTTAATCAGAGCTGAACGAAATAAGTTGCTGGATTAAATCGCTTAAGAACGCTCTATGAATTCGATGCGTAGACATCATCGATTGAAAGAGGAGGCCTTCCAATGACTCTTCCTTCTATGCTGGGTGAATTTTTCACCAGCCAACACACTCCAATGCCTTACAAGAATTACAGCACCCCTTGGGAAAGAAGGTAACCTTATGGATAATTTTAAGACCTTCAACAAAGACTTGGGTTGTTCGTATCCAACAAAGAAAGGCTAGAGGAGGTGTGCGTATTGCAAAATCTTATAAATTTGAAAAAGAATGTTATAATACAATATTTTTTTTAAGAAGAAGAGAATATTGTCATCAACATTGGAACGAAATTAAAACATTTTCAGACCTTCGCATCATCCTCGTATTGAGTGAAATACACATTGGCATAAAGCTTATAGAATTCCTCGTACTTGGGAAATGAAAATCTCCTTTTCTTAGGCAGCAATTCCAAAAGAAGCAAGACAAAAAAAATATATACGAAAGATAAAAGATAAAAGCATTCCTCCCAATTACGTAAGCGGCTTAAGGATATATTTTCAAGGTAGCTCCTATGCTGCCGTAGTATAAAAAAAAGCAAAAATATTCATTTTTTGGTTTTGGTTATATTTTCCTCTGCAGAAATTTGTGCCTCAAATCCCAAACGTTAAACATCAAATTTGTGGGCAAACCCGCTGTGACATTTCATATTTTTGGTATTGCAGATGGCAATAAAAGTCTCCTTAAGCCAGGACAGATGTCAACTGTAATTTTCTTCTTTTTCCTGTTAAGAATTTTATTCACTGTAAAGGTTGTCTCCCGTTCGTTTCCTTTTCACTTGTCGCGAACGAATAATAGCAATGTGTAAATCAGAGGTGAAGCCGACATACGAGTATATATACGTATGAATATGGGTAGAGGAGCATAACGCAGGTGAGAGCACCGAAGCGGCATGAGGTGGTACCAGCTCATACGTAATGCTATATGGTTCAAGGTGAACAAGGTAGAAAAGAAAGTATGTATAGAAAAAAATAAACAGCAATGGAGTAGGGGGGGGGCTTTCTTTCAGGAAGCAAAACGTTTGTGGTTTCAATATGATGTTATGAAATAACTTTGAATAAATGTCTTGAAAGTATTCAAAGCAATCAGCATACCCTTGAAAGCCTATTAAATATTAATGTTATCCGCCTTGATATAAAAAAAAACCTTGACTCTTTTTTTTTGTTGAACTGATTTTTATTTACCTTAACGAAAAAAAAACACGCGGAGAATAAGTTTTGGCCTTAGGTAAAATAAAAATAGGATTTCTACTGGATCAAGCGAGTTGGAAATTGTATTATAAATAACGGATATTATGGAATTTAATTAATTTGACAAGGATCACTGTGGATTTTATAAAGGGTAGCTAGTCTGCTGCTGACACAACAGATACAGAAAGGTGAAAAGGGAAGAGGTAGAGGCTGACTGAAGGAATGAAGGTGAGTAGAAAATTCTCGCGGATTACCGAGTTGAGAACAGGAATTTGTTTTGGTTTTGTATGATGTCGTCGTTCATTAGTAACGCTTGTATAAGAGGTTGTTTCAAAAATGTTAGTTTTGATAACTGCTGGGATAAATAAACTGCGGAAGTGCATTTGTATTTGGAATTCCGCATTTATGTAGAATTTCAACTGAGGGTCGATGATGCGCAACCCGATGGCAGACCTTCGAACCGTTCACTCGCAATCTCCTAGGGTAATCAAGGGCGCAGTGGAAAACAGATTGGAGACGAGATAAAAAGGGCGAAATATTTTTCCTTAATCATCGATTCCACACCAGATATAGCACCTGTGGACCAACTTACTCTCGTCATTAGATATGTTTTGGAAACAGGCGAACCGTGTGAAAGTTTTTGCCCTCAGTTGGACATAAAGGTGAAGAAATGTTTTCTGCCATTATTTCGGAACTCAAAACACTGGACATAAATATTGCAGACTGTCGTGGACAATCATATGATAATGCCGCGAATATGTCTGGTGCGTACAATGGCTTACAGGCTAAAATTCAAAGCCAATCACAGAATAAACAAAGTGAATGTTCAAATTCAGGCTTCTACCGTAGATTTGATCACTGTTGTCGATCTTTACGAATCTCTGCTTCGTAGCTGAACGAGAAAATTTTAAGTATTTCGAAGGAAAGGCGATGGAATTAAGCATACAAAAGACATGGGAAAAAGACAACCGAAAAGGAAAAAAAATTATGATGAAACACCCGATGAAGAAATGAGGATGACTGCGAGTGATACTTTCAGGGTTAACACATTTCTCGTCCTAATTGATAGACTCATATCCGAATTAGAAAAACGGCAGAAGGCCTACAACAGGTTCAACGAGAAGTTTTCATTTCTGACCAAAATGAGTGAATTGTCATCATCAACCCTTACGGAAAAAGCCCTTTCTTTGGAGGAAATGTATCCTAATGATTTAGAGACTGACTTCATAAATATACCCAAAACTATTTCTTGTACAATCTTAACTAAATCGTTAGGTTGTAAAAATAATCTAAGAACTGAAGAACTGAAATTATAGAGGTCGGTAGGGGCGGCAAAATTTCAATAACCTACTGGCGGCAAATGTGTAAATCCGCCACTGCTGCTTCTCCTTCGTATCGAACGTATCATATCGTACCGAAGGGAAAAACATTCCACTAACAATTTTAATATTGGGTATCATTGGAATCGCCTTCGAAATTATATTATCTTTGTCCAACAGTCAAAAATTCGTAATAATTTCAAAATTTTGAACATGGAGACTATACAAGGAGATAAAACTCCGTGTTGTCAATTTTCGTTTGATTAATGGTGGCGCTGCAGTCAAATGTACCCCAAAAAACATGGCCGATTGTGTTTATCCGGTTCATGGCCAAGTTCGTTTATTATTAAATATATTTTATATTTACGAAAAACCAGCTTCTAAATTCAATTTATATCAATGCGATTATTCATAATTAATCAATTTTTGATGTTTCCAATGAAGTTTTATTAATTTCCAATGAATTTTTTTTGCATTGTCCCATTGTCGACTAACTTAATTTTGAACGAACCGTCGAATTAGGTCAAATTCAGCTAACTTCATGTTGGGTACATCGAACAAAGGTGACATCTGTGGCCAAAAATGAACTAGAAGTTTAGTTTCTTCTACCCATCCATTTCCTGTCATTTTCCCCATAAGAGTTTTATCTCCTTGTATATTCTCCATGATTTTGAATTTAAGAAAGACAAATACATTCCATACAAATTTCAAACGATTTAAGAACATATTTTCAATTATTTAAGAAAACACCATCCATCCATTCATCCATTTAGTTAATATGCCGTATTTTCCTAAAAATTTAGTAATTTTTCAATTTTGACAAGAAATTTTATTGTCTGTGTAGGGAATATTTGTGTTGAAATTGCAATATTTGCAGGGAATTTCAAGAAATTATTATGGCTTACAATTTAAATAGCATAGGATTTGTTTTACATATTTGAAATAACAATTTCATATAAAATATTTTTATAGGACCAAAATGAATCTAGCACCATTTTTATAGCACCTACATTATAGCAACGAATGAAAATTAGTCGTGATAACTAAAATGTTTTAATTTTTTGCTGCCGCTTTATGCTTACAATCAAAACAATAGATTGACGTTTGTGCATTATTGTGCTACGAAATGGAAATATATGAGTGGATAATTCCATAACTCAAATTTTTAGATGAAAAGTAATTTAAGTCCGCCCATTAAAAATTTTTATAGGAAATCAAGTAAATTAAGCTAAATAATCATTTCCATTAATCGGTTGTAACTTCCTGGCATTCTGTCCTTCTACAGACAGAATTCTAAGAAATTCGAATGCTCCATCTAAATTTTTGTAAGTTAAATTTACTGTAGTTGTGCAATTTACATTTAATAGTAAGAGTCCTTTTACGTACTTTTATACTCTTAAGCCCGGTACCCACTTAATGCAAACCGGCGTATTCGTATCAATCAAAAATTGAAACGATACAGGGATACTATACCCTGCTTTGCAACAAGTGGATACCGGGCTTTATGCACTCCTTGCTTTATTATACCTTTTTGGAAATTAATTTTAAATAAAAACTTTGAAATATAAATTAAATAAAAATCCGAATGCCGAGATCGAGAATTGAACCTGCGGCTTTTTCGGAATCAACGTCGAATATCATACACTCAACCAACTCGTCCATTCTATGATTCTTGGTTTGTTATTGTTTTAGAATCGTTGCAAATCACAACAACAATTGCATTATTCCAAGCGTTGCAATCTTGAAAAATTACTCTCAACGCGCGCAAAGATGTTTCACATCAAAAACAAAAACTTTTTAATATTAGAAAAAGGCCATTTTCTTTTTTTACGAGGAACAAATTTTTTGACAAATTCGTCAGTAACACGATAATTTACGGATTTTGTAAAGTCACCTTCTATATTAAGGGTGGCTAGAGTACGAAAAACGTAGGTTATGCACTGCAGTGCAGAGGAGCGTACTTAATGAATGATATTTCTGTGTATGGAAATGTTTCCTTCAAATCGGCTGCTTAATAAATATAGGTTGAGTTACCTTAAACTAATTTTCTTTTTATGTGACATTAAGAATTGTTTGAAAAGCACACATTCTTGTAGCTCATCCGCAAGATCAATTGGGTACAATTTTTGGAGTTTTAAGCCTCATTTATATGCCCAAAGTCAAAGTGGAAGTGCACCTCTGGAGCTCTCTTATCGCACAGAAATTCTTTTCTCCTTTCGCATGCAAATTTTTCTGCTATAAAACAGCTCCAGAACTGCACTTCTACTTTAACTTTGGGATGTAAATGGGCCTTTATGGCGTTAACTCTAATTTCCGTTTGGCGGTTACTGCGTTCATAAGATTTGCGTCTCCTCAACTCATCCAACAATTCGTCATATTGCCAAATGGTATTAACCCTGAAATGGTCATGTCCATGTAACAATATTTCTCCCTCGACACGTTCGTCCTCTTGTAATCGCTTCTGTATTTTTCTGTGGATTGTTTCTTATTATACTCTTCAAAATCATCAAAAGTTTCCCGTTTTTTTCTATGAAAGTGATAAGTGGACTCCTAGAGCCTGGAAACTACATCTACGTCTGCGTCGATTCATTGAAGAGCTTTGGAAACTATATAAAATTGTTTTAGTATATGTCCCCAAAAATCAGATTATATAACCCTTTCTAGAGAAATTGAGACAAAAGTCCTGCCGCTCCATTTTTAACCAAAGTTTTTTGGTGGACAGAGTCATGGTACGAATACTACAAGGTATACTCTTACGAAGAGCTTTTATGGTGTGACGTCACTGGTAGCCGATTTTTTTAATTTTTTAATACCGCGGCTTCACCGCCCGAACTGCGAAAGTTCGAACAAATTAGTCTAGTAAGCTCCAATTTTTGCCTGAGTTCCCATACATTTTCAAATTTTGAAGCCAGGAAAAATAAAGCCTGAGTTCGCCCAACAGAAATCAAGCTTGAAAGTAAAAGCCCGCTCCAAAGAGAGTAATCAACTGAACTAGTGGAATGCCATCCCATGGAGCTTTTGCATTTCTGACTTCTGGCGAAAAAGCAACAACAATTTCAAGCTCTAAACTCGACTTAATCCGGTGAAGCCACTTATGTGGATTGAATTGAATATAATTACTCAGGCCGGTGAAGCCGGCCATAAGGAAATAAATTGGTTTTAATTTTTCACGTAAAAACTACTGCACCGATTTCATTCTAATTTTGCATGGTGTTACCTGGTAGACCAACAGATATAATGGTGTTTATGGAATTTTATGGGATAAAACAATGAGTGAAAAGTCTCTGATATTAAGTGTTAATCTCCTTTAATTCTCTATTTTTGGTTCTACAATATTTTTCTTTATTTTCAAGAACATTTAAATGTTTTATTCTAAAATAAATGCGCATCGGAAAAATAATTCCTTGTACATATTTTACAAGAAGTTCAATATTTTCTTTGATTATTATTTTATCCCCTTTTTTTTGTTTTTGCTTTACCAAACCACTCATGGCTTTTTAATTACAAGTTTTATTGCAAAACGGTTTATAAGGTTTTTGTGCGCGATTTCATTCCCACATTTTTTGTTTTAACTTTTTTCTGTGGAAAAGAGTTTGTGCGCCAAAGAAATTTCTCAATTATTTGTATGAACATTTATAGGCGGGTTTCATTTTCATTGGAGTACGTACTCCGGAGTAGTTCAGCGCACATTCAGCTGTGGCAGCATCTACTCCGATGTACGCCCAACTACGCTGGCGTACGTACTCCAATGAAAATGAAACGCGCCTTATATGTATTGCATATAATACGTTCGGCGCTGAATAGCGGCTAAAGTATCAGGGCTAGAAAAAAATGTTTAAAGTAAAATTTCTACAGAATTTTATAATAAACATATTTGTTGGTTTAACTTTTCGTCGTAAATGAATAGTTGACGAGATATTTGTAAAAAACCATCATTAATAAACGTTGAAGGTGTAATAAACCCATAAATATCATTTCTACAAAAAAAAAGTTAAAACAAAAACTGTGGGCAATGAAATTGCGCACAAAAAACGTTATAAACAGTTTTGCAATAAAACGTGTAATTAAAAAGATATTGGCAGAAAAGTACTTTTGAATTTACGTTTTTTGACACTTAAAGCGCTATAACTCGTGAAATATTAGCCCCACGTACGAAATGATAATAACAAAAATTATAGATAATCGTGTGTTCTATAAGTCTTACCAACGATTTTTTCATGTACAATTTACCATTACCGAAATATAGTGCAAAGAAAGTGATATGTGAAGTTTGAAGCACCATAGCTCAGTACATATTGACTTCACAAAAAAACTTTCTAAATAAAAAGGTTAAATCACTTATTTATCTACAAAAAAGATTATATACATTTTTGTCGTAAAATGCATAGTTCCTGAGATATAGAATTAAACGCGTTTCCCTTCACTGTAAGTTTAGCAAGAGGGTGGGGATGACGCCATTTTGAATTCAAGCTTATAAAAATATATAAAATCATTTGGTAAAAAAATCGCGTGCGGTATTTTTCGCATTACGAAGGCGTTTTTTTCGACCTATTTATTGGACTATATGCCGATGATCCGATCAAGTTAGAAGGCGCTCCAGACTGAACAAGCGAGAACGCGAGTGTGGATGGTTTTCGCGCCTAGTTCGCGCCTTCTTTTCCATACGGAGTGGATACTACGTGAATTCTCGCCGTGAATTCACGACGTGAGTATGGAGCCGCCTTAATGAATGTGCGCCACAATCTTAGCCTGTAGGCCTTTATACGGGCCAGCCATATTGCTAGCATTGTTATAAGATTGAGCTCTGCAATTGTTGATGTCGATATTCAGTATTTTGAAAGTGTCCATAACGGCTAGCAGCATGTCTCCTGTTTGTGACCAGTGTTTGGTAGAGGGCAGAGGAATCGCTCAACTGCATTATTTCGAACGAATCTCACAATTAAGGAACGTTGATCTACATTTATTATATCAAGAAAATATTGGTTTTATAAAAGTTATTTTTCTCTCAGTGAATTCCGCCGCCCCGGGCCATGGTAAATACGCCACTACCCAGGACCCGCATAAATGTGACCCGATTGAGAGTACCTAACTCATCGTTGGCTGTCCTATTCAACTTAGAGTGATTTCTTTCACCTTCTTTAACTTTTTTTAATTTTCCCCAATTTTTTTGTTGATAGCATTGACGAAAGAAACGTTGATGAAAAGAATTTATAAATTGCAAATTTATTGATTACGATGCAACTTTCAGCGCAGTCATTTTACATAAATGAATGAAATCCGTCAGTGCGACAACCCGATAGCAATACTTTCTTGGCACTTCAATAAATTATAAGTCAATCATGTTGTATATCCATGTGTATCAAGAAATCCTCATTTTATCTCCTAAAAAACTATATATCACACCATCGACAGCACACAACAACAACAAAGTGTGTTCACTTTGAAAATAATTCATTTTTCGATTCGATTTTATTTATACATTCAACGTGTGCAAGTTAATGCTATAGAGTTTGACTGGAAATCCACCCAGAGGTTGTAGACATGCACTTCTACTTAAGTTTTGAAAGCTTTCGATATATCCTTCGGATAGGATGTTCTCGAGAGAAGGATCCTAGCAGATTTACCCCCAAAAAAAAGTTCTCTAAGCAGCTTTAAATGTTAAATATACCATTTTAACTTGTGGTTAAGTTTCAGGTTGTTCTCACATAAACTACGTGAAAATTCAATTTTACTTTGATAAGTTTTTTTTTACAAATGTTGAGTTTTTTCTCTCTATCGGAGATTAAGGATTACTTTTTTTTTTATAAAAAAAAACAACAAAGGAGTTGTGAATAGAGAAAGATAGAAGTTGGAAGATCAAAAAATTTTGTTTTTACTTTTAGAATTCAAATTAGGTGTGGGCTTTTCACTACAATTCAAAAGAAATATGCATATTTAAAACTAGCAAAAAACCCGCGTGCGTTGCAACGCCTTTCAATAAAAAAAGATTATGTGTGCACAGTAGGTGGGTGCAAGAAATAATCAAGCAATCAAAAACGAATGCTAAATGGGGCTACGTAGACTAGTCATGATTACTATGTAGTAAAACCGATTTTTAAGAAGAGAGGGGTGAAGGGGCGGGGTGAGTATGGAGTAAAATCAGAGTAAAATCAGTCTTACTACATGTTGAAGCATGACTAGTCTACGTAGCCCCAATGAAGTCAATGGCGTTGTGGCGCGGTGCTACCATTTCGAGTTTCACAAGTATTGAACTCCATTTCACCCCCAGTTTCGAAACATCCTTAAACACGTGTTTCATTATTTATGGTGTGGAGTATTTATACTAAGTTTGAAGAAAATGTGACTAAAGAAAAGAAAATCCGCATAAAACCTATTCAACCCCATTTCACCCCCCAAGGGGATGAATTTCGAAAAAAATCGCTTCTTAGTCCACGTGCATCCCTATAGCACAGTCAAAATTTCAGCTCCTTAGGTGCAGCAGTTTGGGTTGTGCGTTGTCTGTCAGTCAGTAACGGAAATGTTTTGTCCGCCCTAGGGACCGAATTTCGAAAAATCTTGAAAAACGTGTTTCATTATTTATGGTGTTGAGTATTTTTACCAAGTTTGAAGAAACTCGAACTAAAGAAAAAAAATTCCCCATATAACCTATTTAATCCCATTTCGCCCCTTAGGGGATGAATTTTGAAAAGTCGCTTCTTAGTGCATATCCATAACATTATAGGGATGCACTGTGAAAATTTCAGCCCTTTAGGGCCAGCGGTTTGGTCTGCGCTTTGTCTGGCAGTAAGTTACTGTTTTATATATAGAGATAGATATGTCTTCCGCCATTTTGTTGAGCTTACTGTTCTATACTCGTCATACACTCTCATTTTATACCCATACTGTGAAGAGAAATGTAAACCGCAATTTTGTGTTGGCCGTAATTTTGAATTTAGAAAGACGCCACACAGATAATATAATTCTACTTGTCACACCCTTTCATTTTATACCCATACCGAGCTCGTTGTAAAGAAAAAGGTAATCCTCCGTTTTGTGTTGTCCGCCATTTTGTGTTTCCTGCCATTTTGAATTTGGAGTGACGCCACACAGCTAATAGTATTCAACTTGTCATACCCTTTCATTTGATACCCATACCGAGTGGCTTGTAAAGAAAACGGTATTCCGCCATTTTAGGTTAGCCGCCATTTTGAATTTGGAATGATACCACACAGCTAATAGGAATTTACTTGTCACACACTTTCATTTGATACCCATACCGAGGGCGTTGTAAAAAAAGGTAATCCGTCATTTTGTGTTGCCCGCCATTTTGAATTTGAAATGGCGCCACACAGCTAATTGTATTCTACCTATCATAACCTTTCATTTGATAACACAGGCCCACAAAAAAAAAGTCTTTTAGTATGAACTTGAGGTATGCTACCTTATGTTTTTCGGTGTGCTGAAAACGAATCCGAGGTCAGAATTTGGCCATCACCCTCAGATTTTGCCCCACAAGCCCCCCACACCCCCAAAATGGACCAAAATTTGAGCAGCATAAAAATTCAAAATCAGCATGTTATTGCCCGTTTATGGATGTGCTGAAAACGAATCCGAGGTCAGAATTTGGCAAAGAACGGAGTGTAACAAGCTGTTTCCCACTTTCATGTTTCTCGAATTTTGTTCAAGTTCGGGGTGGGGGAGGAGGTTTGTGGGGCAAAATGTGAGGGTGATGGCCAAATTCTGACCTCGGATTCGTTTTCAGCACACCGAAAAACATAAGGTAGCATACCTCAAGTTCATACTAAAAGACTTTTTTTTTGTGGGCCTGTGTAATCATACCGTGTTGGCTGTTAAGGAAAAGGTAGTCCGCCATTTTGTGAAGCCCGCCATTTTGAATACCGCCACATAGCCAATTGTATTCTACTCGTAATACCCTTTCATTTGATACCCATGTCGCGGATCGGGAAAGGCAATTGTAAAATTCGGCCGCCATCTTGGAACCGCCATCTTGATTTTTTTACAAAAATGTCATATTGCATTGTCACGCGAACTATGCATATGGCAAAAATTGGGGCTGATCGGTTACATGAAAGTGGGTCAAACTCAAGTTGCAAGAGGCGTAGAACGTAAAAAATGGTGACGTAGATACTAATTAATTAATTAAAAAAAACTAATTAAAATTTCGAAAAACGGAAACTTTTAGTCACCTGTTTGGACATCCATGCATCTACAAAAAAAACAGGTTTCTATCTCTTCTAGGCTGGCTCCAACGCGCGACGGTACGTACAAGCAGACAGACACACTGATAGTTTCTTTCTTTTATTAATATAGATTTGTTTGTGTTATATAGGACCCATAGAAGTTTCAAAAATTATTATCATCATGTTTTTCAACAGCAAAGTAGATTATAACTAGAGGTCTTAATGAACGCATCTTATATTACCGTGAAAAATTTCTATTTAACTTCAGTAGGTTGTGCGGTACTTGGGTCTGGGAAAATCTTTTAAAGGCCATGACCTTAAAACTAGGCCACGACCTTGAAACTAAATCAAAGTCACCTGTCAGCTCATCAATCAACCTGTCAGTCTGCACTAGCTTCACCCTAACCACTTGACCTGTAATTATCTTGGAACGGTAATTATATCGATCGGCGCTTGAATTATTTTTGTTTCAGACTTCGTTACTCAGGTTGCTAATTTCTCTGAACATTGCGCAAGCACATCTTGGATCATATTCCGTGTACCGAATGCCTTCTTCGTTGCTCATTGCTGTTTTTTTTCTTTTACTTTGAGTCGAGCAAGTTTCAACTCTAAATCAATGTGCAGAAGTGATTACTCCGATTACCTAAACGTGTTTCTACTTTCATTTTTGAAGCCTCGCACACAATCTACATGGCAAATGTGGCAATGAAACTGCTCTTGCTTGGAATGGATACAGGTGGCCGTGGCGCCGCCCATAATAATGACAAGGTTGAGCTGACAGGTGAATTTGATATAATCTCAAGGTCGTGAGCTAGTTTAAAATTCATGGCCTTAAATAAAATTTCCCAGGCCCAAGTAACGCACTACCTACTAACTTCGTCGTCTCTGTGTGGGAAGAAACCAAAATTAGTAACAACAAATTTTCACATTCGTGTTATTAGCCTTTAAATTTGCTTAAACCTTCTAAATAGAAATTCTCTTAAAGCATCTACACAAATAAATAACGTATGTATATATGTATATGCCGTAACCATTCTTATATAATTACCATCTGCATTTGCAGACTTCATTAAGGAATAAAATGAATTTTCTGAATAATGCGAAATCCTTTTTTATTTTACCTTTGAACCAAAGCTGAGCTAAAATTTAAGGTAATAATTCATTGTGTGACCACTTTTGGTACAATTAATGCTCTCATAAATTTAGCTCCGGAAACTACTGGAGAAAACTCGGCCATAAATTATAGTCGCAGTCACTCATATACGTTCGCCACTCTCAGTGTTATGCATCCTTCATCAAAATACGCAGGGGAAAAGGATACTACTCTGCATGGGCGAAAATGAACGATGCAGCAGAAATTTTTCTTTTTAATATTTTTTTTATTTTTTTAAGTGGTTTTGGGTTATGAGCACTTTTAACATTAACTGAAGGAAATTGCTTGAAAAAGTTGTTTAGGGTTTCTTTTTTTTGGAGGGGGGAATTTGAGGATATAGTTCTGAAACACCGATTCATAACACACAACTTTCTGTTGTTTAGGCGTAAGTGTTTCCCGATTAAAACCATAAGGTTTTAACTTAGTTCAAAATATGTGAAAACAAACGAAAATATTATTATTTTTGGTTTATTCGTGTTATTTTTTGGCATTTCGTCGAGATGCAAAGTGAAATTGCTTTTAAACCCACCACAAACTATGGCAAATGTTCTAAATATTTGAATGTTAGTTGTGTTTGGTTTACCCAGCATTAGTTGAACCAGACTTGATTGCACCAATGTTGATAAAGCTAACTGACGTTCTGATCCTAACGACTTTAATCCTTTGAAGGCCCTTAGTCTAGTCTAATTATAAAGATGTCCAAAATTACCTCACCTTGTGTTAGTAAGCCACTGACCACACCACACACCTGAAAGTGTTATTATTATCCAGACAATTGTTATTTATTTTGTTTTCCACCAGAGACCGCCCAGAAACAACCCATGGGAGTTGCACTGCATTTTAAATTTTATTTTGCACATAGAACCGCAGATGACGTGAACTAGAAATTCAAATTTCGGAACACCACCTTCCTCCTTTTTTTATTTATTCAGACACAAGTAGATATTTACATATATCCAGAGGATTTCAGACTGTCGGCGTTATCGTGGAAAAATTACTATCGAGCTGTTGGAGCGGCGGTATTCAAATATTTCAACGAATTAAGGGAGACTTTCCTTTCGCTTTTTTTACTGGAAAATCGATTTTTATTATTACAAACTATGGTAGCAATAAAATTTTTTATGATGCTTACTATATTTTTAAAGAGTTTAAAAACGACAATTTTATAAAAACCTTGCCTTGTCTAAATGTCTCGACACAGTACATGTAAATCCCCTTCAAGAATTTACACCAAAACGCCTTTCAGGTAATCCGAGATCAGACAATCGAAATCGGAGCTTTATTTGATACAAGTGGAGTTATTGTCTGGTTCTGGTGAACACCATAAATAAAAAATTAGATTTGCTATCAATAAAGTAAAAATTTGTGGGGTTTTCAGTACCCTACACAAAATGTGGAAATTGCATATGTAACGATCTTGTTTCTTACGCATTAAAAATCTGCCGTAGACAGACAATTGTATCTTCTGAGGAGATAAGTACAAGCCACCTTATATCAAATCGAATTCTAATCTATTAACCACGCAGCATCTTTCGTTATATAGAGGCTGGTTGAGGTTCATTTATATTAGCCGTGTTCCTTTTCTACTTTTAAGTACTCAGGAGTAAAAAATTAAAGGAACGCAAAATTTGTCGATTTGAGTAAAACCTATGAATTCTCTGTGAGAGCAGGAGTAGTTCCAAGTAAATACGAGTAAAAAAGAGCAGAAAAGGAACACGCCTATTATGTGATTTGTCATATTACTTTACTTTACTGATTTGTCATATTACTTTACTTTACGAATTGATAGTCCATCTGACTTCGTATTATGTTCACACTTAATTTTGACAAGTCAAAACAGAAATATTCAAAGCAAATTTTGACAGATAGTCGAATGTCATTTGAATATTTTATGTTAGGTTTTACTTAATTGACAGTAATGTCATATGAGAAATCATATAATGTATCTTTAGTAAGTAAGGTTGGTAATGCTATGGACACACATGTGGTTTCGATACCATGGTATCGATACCAAGCTTGTTTTATACTACATAGTATACTTACCCCTGACACATATCTTTTTGTGGTATACATTTGACAGCTCTCAACTGACTGTTATTTGTAAAGCTTTTAAAAATGGAAAACGAATCAGTTTGTGCTCTTTTACGTCAATAAATATGCTTGAAATCGAAAGTAAAACTTTTCACTTAAAAAATTTTCTTTTTTTTCAACAAAAACACAGCTAAATTTTTATTTACTCAAAGATTTTATTTTTAAAATGGAAAAATTAGGTGTTTTTATTTTCCGCTTCTATATAATGGCGTTGTTAGCAGTTAAAAGGCCACTATACCAGGTTTGTGCATAAGGAAACCAAGAAAAATTGGCTCATTTCGATACCACGTCGAATGATAGTATACCAAGTTTTTGGAATGGTATTGACCTGGTATTAGGTGACACACACTTGGTATACTACGTGGTATTTGAATACCATGGTATCGAAACCACATGTGTGTCCATAGCATAAGTAACAAGTCGGCAGATGTGGGCCATAGTTACCCGGCGCAAATACTATGCTGTGTCACACTTGCTGCCAGAAAACTTGAACAGTACCAACAGAATGCCTAGTGGTTTCTCTGGCGTCCTCGTTATCGTGGGACAGTGACAGAGAACATGAAGTGCAGACTCATCTTCATCGAGGTACCGGCTGTTAGTATGCCACATACCTTCCCGCGCCGATCCTCCATAGTTGTTAATTAATAGTGCAGTGTCCGGCAATCAAGCCAACTAATATCCTAATATTTCTTTTCTACTACGCTCCAAGAATTCTTTGTACGCATCACCACCAGACGGCATAGGAAAACACAGCTTTGAAGTGACCAAACCAGGCTTGGACGTCCAGGTCCAGTGCTCGATGTTTTATCAGAGCCTCTTCGTCAAAGGCCTTTTTCGCCAAGAAACACTAATATCTGACTATGGGCCGATGAATGCAGTGTCAGAGACCTGTGGTTCGGGGAAAAGGTCTGGTGCCGTTAAATCCGGAGAACGAGGAGGCCACTCCCAATAACCATTTTTCAACACAACTTGTCTCAGGAACTTGCGTTGCAAGAACGTCATCGTAGCGGCTGCGGTGGCTACAATTTCAGCGCGTTCTTTCCGTGTATATTGACTCATAGCTAAAATGGTACTGAATGACGTTTCAGAATCGTTTACATTTGTCGAAATCGGCTTAAAAATGTCAAAGTTATTCAATGTTGAAATACCGAAGATCTAGATGGCGTACGCTGAAGTTGGCGGCTTGTTCTACAAAATAAGCGCTGACGTATGCCATGACCAACTCGTTAGACGAAAATCCCTATTCTCCAAGTCAAATTTTACGTTTAAGCAGTGCCGCGGCCGTTTTGCGCCTTTTTTAACTTCGCAGTAGGAAGTTATTGTAATCGGTCCGAAAATCGAAATCGAAATTTTCAATGTATTTTCATGTTTCAAGGCCCCAATAGCATTTTAAACAAAAATTTGAGAAGAAATATGTGTGTGTGAGTCTGTGCGTAGGTATGTGGTAATTTTTTCTTGCACGCTTTCGCGCGAACCAAAAGCGATATCGGCTTCGTTGAGATGCCGTTCGAAGCGTTTTAAAGGAAATATGATCCGAAAAGATTTTCATAAAAATCGCTCGAGCCGTTTTTTTGTTTGAACGATTTAAGGGAAGTTTGGAATGTAACATAAAAAATAACGATCTTATTTATCTTATTCAAATTTCCTTTAATAAATATCGGGATATTACACCTTGGTTAATATTATTCAGTTGTGATTTAAATTTTTGTTTTTAACTATAATTAATCACTCCTTTACTTTACACTTTCAGGAAATAACTTAACTATTAACAAACTTTTTAATATTTAATTAATTCAGGTTTATCTTTCGATTTAACATTTTTTATATTGATTGTTTAATTTGATTAATAGATAATGAACACTACTTTTTCATATTTTTATTTTAAACTCTGCTTTGTTACATTTTCTTTTGAACAACTCCAACCACGAAACACAATTTCACTCCGCCGAACGAAAAATTAACAATCATCCGTCAGTGGTTACTCAATCCAACAATCCACCATTCTATCGCCAGCGTTCGTAGTTAAATCAACCGCTCTTATCATTTTTGCGTTAACCTTTCGAAGTTATTCAAGGTCAAAGTTTCAAAAATCACATTTCGGCCAAAAAATACTTTGAATAATTCGGAAAGGTCAAGGTTTTCGAAAAAAATTCAAGAGGGGTATTTTGTAGGCAATAATGTTTTGTATTGACTGATCAAAATTTTTTTTCGAAAAACCAGTTTTTGAGTGATTTTTTTGTCAAAAAGTGATATCTCCGGCGGTCATGTTGTTTTTTTTGTGATTCCGAAATTGTTTTCTTAGAAAGTCCCAAGGAAGCTGTGGTCCAATTTTCAGCCATTTTGGAATGTTGTCTCCTTTCGTGGGTTTTTTTTGCTAATTTCCCCGGACTATAGTTGCAATTTTTCAACGGCTTTTCTTTGGACGCTTTGATTTATCAACAGAATCTGAAAAAAAGTACAAAACGAAACTATGCGGAATTCGAAAAACCGATGAAGACAAAATTTGTAGGAAATTTTATGCTCTACAACTTTGGTCTTTTGATATTTTCAGCAAAATGCATAGTTTCTCCTCAAAATAGAGAAAAAGGCGGAAAATGGCAAAAAAAGCCTTTTAAATATAGCCTTGAACATATTTCGTTAGGCAACCCATCACCATTACTTTTGTTAGCATATTTTTTATCATAAAAAAAATATTTCATTCGGTTACTCGATCGGTGAAGGTCGTTCTTCTACGTATCTTAGACTATATGGACTCACTTTTCTGCCTCTTTTTTGTGTAACCATTGTAAAGTTTATGTAATTGTGTACGAAGCAAGTCATTCGCAAAGTGCAAAGGTTATTCAAACGTCAAAGAGGATTCCAATTTTGTGATATTTTTTATAATTACAGTTGTAATTATCCGCCAACTTTCAAAACATGAATGAGAAGAGGAATTATTCAAAATGTTCGAAAACCCACGAAAACGAAGTTATGGTTGTATTAGTGTGATGGATGGTGAGTCTAAAAAATTTTAGGGTTCACAAGTGAGGAAAAAACACAACTTCCCGCCGACCTCTTGTCTGAAAAAGCGGTTTCAAGGTCGATGTGATGGACGAGTGATGGATAGTGTAGTTTACCTCATGGGCAGTCAAGCGCAATTCGAAGTGCCATTCGTGACTTTCGGCCATTAAAATTATCGAAATGTGAGTAGGTGCGTTGTTTCGATGGAATAGCACTTTCTTCTTCTTCACATGCTGTATTTTCTCATTTTCTGCTTATAGCTTGTCAAAACTAATCTACAGTTAGGAATCGCTTGAAAATGTTCATTTGAATGCGTTTTTAGCCCGGCACCAAAGGCGTTGATATGTTAAGCATATCCAAAGTTTTAGTAAATATATGACAAACGCGTGCTTTCGATATGCTGATATCATCCGCTATCTCTTTAACTTCGATTTGATGGTCGTCTAGTTAAGTGAACATTTTCGATGTTTTCGGTAGTAATCGCAGGTACCAAACGCTCGTCAATGGGCCTTATCATGGTTGGCGAGTCAGCGCTGTTTGTCGTTCTCATTTTTCGTACCATAAATTGGCGAATGCAGCGACATGACAGTTTTCGTCAAAACCTTATCATGGTTGTCTCTTGATAGTTGTTGGGCATTTCTGATAATTAAAAAATTTATAAAATTTCATTATTTATTCAATCTAGTTAAAAATATTTATATATAAAAATTATAAATATAATAAAAAAAACACCTTTTCTGAAACTACATTTCTGTTAGCGTTGTCACGTACCAAAACCAACCGCCTGAAATAGTCACTTGACAGTCGTGAAAAACGCAGCTTTGACTCTTAAAACGCCTGAAGGCGCTTTTCCCGACAAATGTCAGTTTTTTCGAGAAATATGATTCCGTTTTACAGTCGCCGCGACATTTCTCACTTCAAGCGCCAACCATGATCGGGGCCAATATCAACCTGGTACAACCAATTTCAATTCATCTGCCCATCTTTTCACGACGACAAATCGCAGGGCCGCACAGTGGTTCCCCTTACTAGTAAGGGCTCATTTCAGTACTTCACTCAAAATAAAAAAAAATAAAATGGCGGATCCAATATGGTGGACAAAATTTTTATAAAGTGGTCAGATTTTTATGAAATTTGGTATGAAGAGTATTTCGAGTCGGCTGATTACGAATTGCTACTCAAAATTTAAAAAACAAAATGGCGGACAAAGTTCTTATAAAATGGCCAGAATTTTATGAAATTGTATTTAAATTAAACCAATCGGGGGCAAACTGGGGCAACTTTTGAAACTTCCAAATTATAGAGAACGATCTCAAGAATGCGACAAAACTTGTTAGAGAGTGGGATGTCGTGGGACTTTTGAGTTGTGGAATTTTAAATATTGACGTTTACAACGGGAAGTTATAAAAAACTTGTTTTGAATGGTACATTACTAACATAATTAAGAAAATTGATTGTCAATATGAAATAACGTTTAAAAGTACTTACTTTCGTTAGCAGAATCCATTTCAAACGATTCCAAGTCACTGAACAAAAAAAAACCCGTTTCACTATGTACCGCGCCGAGGCCCTCGTGTTCCAGACGCTCACGTAGCAATGGCTCCCGAGAGCCCCCATGCAAGTTTGACCGTTATAAAACGTTGTTTCTAATACCTTAGGTACCAACCTACATAACTAGACCCAAAAAGTCCCCAAATCAAAGATCGATTTTAGGGACTTATGGCCACCTTTTCGGCATTTGGAACCACTGTGGGCAGTAGCTAGAGCTTAATCTAAGGTGGGGCAGCGATGGTTTCAAGTAGGGCGGAAGTAAAAATTTTACTTGAGCCTAATCTGATCAATCGATTTTCGTTGTACTTGACTTATTAGTATGAGTGAGTAGTGTGTTTATGGTGTTAGAACTGTAATTTTTATTGTACATTTCTCTCCGTGTATCTACACTACACTAAGCAACACCACAGCCAAATAACTTATATTCTGCTTATTGCAGTTTAATGCCCTAAACACAATGCACATACGGGAGACAAAATACATGATACAAGAGATGTCAAAATTTTTAAAACACATGAACGTAAGTGCAATCGTTCACAATTCGCATACAAGAGACAAGAAATATTTTATACCAAATACAAAATTAGATTTATTTCTATTTTTGTATCTCGTATTCACGTTTTTACATTACTGACATGCGGAAAAAATCGTTTTGTTTAGTTTATAGGTGTCAAGTGTTTGTAATGAGCTTTTCAGAGATATTGAAAAAAGTTACTAATAAACTATATAAGCCTTATCGAGTAGAATAAGTTATTTTTAAGGTCAAATTTAACAAATTATTACTTTTTGTTGACTTTTTTAAATTTTTATAAACGATGGGTTTTGCATTTCTCGCATAATTAACGCAATTAATGCAATTTTAGCTACTTTTGTTAGATTTTTTAATCCCATCTGGTCCATCATAACAAACTTTGTATCCCGTCTTGGATCTTCGTATTGTGAGCAGGTCAGCGACATGTCTGCCGTGGTGAGATATTTAGACATTTAATTTTTGTATTTTGTGAGATGTATTTTGTCTCACGTATGTACATTGTGTTTAGGGCATAAAAGGGGATTTCTGGTACCATAGATTGCAATACGGGCAAGCTCCGAGACATACTTCAAATGCCATCTATAGACAGAATGAAAAATTAGTATACAAATATATGATTGTGACAAACCGTGGTTAATTCGAAATTGTTTAGACGTCTCTACGCTAGTAGTAAATTAATTTTTTTTCCATCATATCATAATACGAACAAACAATTGATGACATTTTTTAAGGGCATTGGTATTTTAAGGTAGGGAACTGCCCCAGAATGCCTCCCTTAGCTACGGCCGTGGGCGAATGATAGGCCAGAGTCCCCGCACACGGTGTCCAACTAGGCAGCCATATTGCCTTTCATATTTACAGCCATTACAGCACTTCAATTTTTTCCAATTTTGCAAAAACACTGCCATCGACTGACAGAAACTGTCAAACATCGACAGCGGCAACAGCAACGCCATCTTCATGTTGATTCGTCAAACTTTTTTCCAAATCGTACTCTTACTTATCTATTCATATAGTTGCGACAAGTCATTTGTATATGTAGACAGAATACACGCACCCATCCAAGCGGTCTCCATAATAAAAAAGAGTACTAAATAATGACTACCGCAGAAACATTTGTTTTCAAGACATGATGCTGCCCTAATAAATCCATCCCCGTCCCCCAGAAATAAGAAAAGGGAAATATAATTGTTTCGAGTTATGAGGATTTAAATCATAGAATAAGTACAAAAATGTTTTGGGGAAAATTTAAAATTCTTCCCAAAATGAGATCCATTAAAGCTCCCCCGGTCCGCCCCCGCAAAAGCAACGAACGGAGGCTGGAGGGCTGTTCTGGCAAGTATTTTTTAATTCGCTACAGACACAGAAATTGTACCCAAATTTCGCGAAAGCAACCAGCAGAATTCTTTGAAGTTCGTTACAATTTCGTTCCAGGTTCTGTGGACTTAATTTCATACCCAAGAAAACATGCCTTACACCCCCGCACCGCCGCCCCATACCGCTGAAAAGTATCATGTTCAACTCATTATGTTTGGTTCGTGTTCATCTGGTGGTGATGGTGGTGGTGGTGGTGGTGGTGCACACAGCATGTCCTTCTAGTAGATAGATATAGAAGGAGACGATGTCAGGTTGTAATCAAGTTCGTTCCGACTTTCACCTCTGATAAGGTATTTCGTCCACGTTCGAGATTTCAGGAAATCATAATTAGCAGGGCTGCTGCTGTTCCTTGGTAGTCCTTGGTAAAATCCTGACAGTTCTGCCAGAGTCCTGTATTGTCAGCAACTTTGATATACTGCGCCATGGACCGTCTCCGAGCTACAATTAATGAAGGGAACAATATTAATTCGGATATCGGAGTAACTGGTGGTCCCTGTAGCATTCTGATTAAAATTTATCTATTGTGGAATGCTGTCATGCTTGCCATGGCTACACGTACATATATCCCCGCCCGTAAATCCGCCATCATTGATCGGCAGCCACAAAAATAACAATTTCTGTTACATACTATATTCACTATTTTTTTGTTCTGTGTTACGTTAAATATGCGTTCAGTGCAACTCTATATCCAAATCCCGCGGTCGTGGCCAGCACAGGCATTAATCAATATTAATTGCAGCTTGTGCGTACTATTCAATAATTCACGGAGCGGTTATCTATGGCTCAACAAAATTAAAGCATTTGAACTCTAGCTTTCTGCCGAATTGGAATGACATCGAAATTTGCACCTACTAAATGCGAATCTGTAGGTGAAACAAAAAAAACTAACTACGTGGATAGTGTGCAGCCAAATGAATACCTGGGGTTACTGGTACTCCATTCGGGGAATGCTGCCGCTCCGTTCACTGGGTGGCTATTAAAATTGCAGAAAATAATTAAAAAGTTGTGCATTCGTGTGGTGTAGAAAATTGCGATGACTGCGGCCAAAATGTTAGTAATTTAGCGCCATGTTAAAATTAATTAAACTCTGTAATTGGGCAATTCCATACATTGTTTGGCCAAGAGATAAGAGCGCAACGTTATTATGATTATTCTGTATATTATCTCGACTGCGAGTGGATGTGCATTGAGGCGAAGATGTAACCATAAGATCAAGTCAAGTTATGTATTTTAACAGTCTCGAAATATTTTGACTGTCTGAACAAAGTATCATTCGGCGAAGTTAGAGTTAATTAGTTTTCGGCGATACCATACGAAGGGTTTCACTTTACACTCCACATTTGCCATCGCCGTAACATCTTTAAGGGCACACCTCTTTTGTTCTCCTTTATTACACGCAGAAATATCGTTATTGGCATGGAAGTAGTGACAAGCGATGATAGTACAGGGTGCGCCATCTAGACCTTCGGTATTTCAACATTTAATAACTCTGACATTTTTTAGCCGATTTCGAGAAATGTAAACCATTCTGAAACGTCATTCAGTAGGTACCATTTTAGCTATGAGTCAATATACACCGAAAGAACTGATTTTTGGGACAAATTGTTGATGACGGACGAAGCTTATTTTCATTCTCTTCCGAAGCCAATAAACAAAACTGCCGAATTTTGAAGAACAGAGAACCCACACGTCATTCACAAAACACCACTGCACGACGAGAAAGTCACTGTTTGGGTCGGAGTGTGCTCAAAACCATCATCAAGCTAACATACGAGCCGAAATAGCTGCTATAACGACCGAAATGCTGGCAAATGTTATGTAGGATGTCCGAAAAAGAGCTGCTTTTTCCGTATCGATTAGAGGTGGTCATTTAATCGACATTGTATTCTAAAACTGATTTGCAATAAATGGTATAGAATATCCTAAATAAATCTTGCTCATTTGTCAAAATCGGTCAAAGGATGTCACGAGTTATTCAATGTTGAAATACCTACCGAAGCTGTAAATGGCGCACTCGATATGATTTCCAAAATGGAAAGAAATTTTGTTATTCTCAAAGATTCAATGTATTCCTTTACAGCAGGGGTGGCCAACTCAAATGTTATCGCGGGCCACTTTGAGAATGCATTATGATCCCGCGGACCGGGGTGATATACAGTGTGCATACACTCAGTGTACAAAGCAGCCGGCTGTTGATATGTTTTGATCAGACACACAATAAATTGTAGAGTTAGGGAGGAAGGGAGGGGGGGGGGGAATCGTAAAGGTTAGCCACTAGGGCCCTTGTAATTTTTTTGAAAGAGTTTTACATATCATCCTATATTTTTGTAACCCTATAACCAATTTCCATGAATAAAGTACCAGTGTACGTAGAATGCACCCACATATCTATTATTGTGAAAGTGACGGTTCCACCTTGACAAAGTCAAAATTTTGGTTTTTTTTAACACAAATTTCAACTTTAACTACCTTTTTCTCCAAAAAATATGTAGTTAACCTATCATTATTTTCCCAAAATTAGAAATCTTGCAATGTTTCCTATGAATAATGTCCAGACAATTTTTATGTTACGGCAATTATAAGCAATTTTAATGTTAAAATTAGTTTTATTTGGTACATTTTTAGCACTTTTTCGAAGATGGTGTTGTAGGTTTTAGTCAGAGAGGGATATTTTTTTTTTTTGTAAATTTCATTTTCGAAAAGATCGATTCGCAGATGTAAGTTGTACCAACCCCAGTAAAAATAATTTAGTTATTTATATTTTTCAAATAGCATATTCGCGCATGCAACAAGGACGCATAGCGAACAAATGCGCCTGCAACGGGGGGTGTGTGCTACAGGCATGAAAATGAGGAGGTATGCCCGCCCCTGTTGCTGATATGAATTTATTCATAAATCATCATTCCAAAAGCGAGTGTCGTTTTAGCAAGCGGTCCCCCAACTAAGTACTAACCACGTCCAATGCTACTTGACCTAGGTAATCGAACGAGAACCAGTCTATTGAGTATGCTTATGGCACACTTTATGGTCACCAAGGTAATTGCTCGTTTTCTTCGTCCTATACACTTTCTTACTTCAGTTAGTTAGCTTCAATTTTTACTCCCTTTAGTCTAGAAAAGGACTACTCCATACGCCTGGTAACGGGCTGCATTTAGAAAAGTGGAATTTTTACTCAGGCGTACTGTGCCTGTTTTGGATACCATACAAGGGTTTTAACGCTGTGCGTGCCTGTTTCAGGCTAAGAACGGACTCGGGAAACGAACGAACTCGACTCCGGAAAAGCGCTCGCAACTTTTTGTCCCAGACATCTCAAATTACAAAACTTTTCTTTTGTGACATATTTCTTATAAAGATCAATTTTTAGATCTGAGGCCTGTAAATGGTTTTTAATTCATTATAGCCCTGTAAATCAATTAGTAGTACCATACGCAGATTTTCTGGAACTGGTTCAATAGCAACGTTAAAGACGAGCCAGCAACATTTTTTCTTTTTGTCTGTTGGAACTTTCTAGTACAAAATATTTTGTTAAATCGTGTTGAATCTCGCGGGCCGCAAGATTTCTTGCGAAGGGCCGTATGCCGTATGGTTGGCCACCCCTGATTTACAGGTTGGAACTTTTTGAATGCGCCAGACATCATCGTTTAATAATAATATGCTGTGTCGAGGGATAACCAAATCGAACCAATATTTGTAGGTCCTTTTTCCTCCTACTAATGCTAGAGACACACACACTATATCTATTATACCATGGTATTCAAATACCAAGTGCATACCAGATGCAGGTCATCGCAGTCAGAAGAACGAAAAGGAAAAGGAAGTAAACCAGAGGTTGTAGAAGAATTTATTTGAGGAATCACCAGATGATCCATATCTAGACCCTGGGGCGGTATCTAGACAAACTCTAAATGGGCTGGTGGTTGATTGTAGTTGTCGGTTCACTTGCGGAGCACTAGCTGTGCGTAGAGTTTTTCAAAAACAGTGGTTTTCAAAAAACAGCTGTTACTGTTTTTAATTTTCAAAAAAACAGCTGATAACAGCTGTTTTTACTGTTTTTCGAGTTTTATCAAATTTTACAAGTAATTAATAGTTTTTTTATATAATATCATTTTATTATGCATTTTTACTTATTGTAAAAATATTTCAAGAACGCCAGCCAATGAAGTAATTTGTCTGAAAGGCGATATCTTATTTTGGTGCTGAAATTACTGCACACTGAAAATACACGTTCAACCAGTGGCGGATACAAGGGGGGGAAATGAGGGACATTCCTCCCCCAAGAGCAAAGAAGGTTTATGGATTACTTTAGTTCTGAAAAAAAATGTCCAGTAAAAGAAATTGAACTGGGAAATTTACCTATATATAGAGGGTGTACCCACTAAAGTTGCAAAGCGGCCGGCTGTGGATAGGTTTCGGATACACGAACAAAAATCGTTGGAGGGGTTGGGGAAAACGTAAAAATTAGCTTTATTTGGTGCACTTTTAGTACTATTTAACATTTTCACATTGGCTTATGTCGAAAAGTATCAAATAAAGCCAATTTTAAAATCAAAATTTGCTAATATCTTCAAAAGTAAAGGCCGTAGCATAAAAATTGACCAGAAGTGTTATTCATAGGAAATACTCCAAGCTTTCTAATTTTGGATTAAAAAGTATAGGTTAACTACGTTTTTTTGGAGAAAAATGTACTTTAAATTGAAATTTAAGTTTAAAGGTAAGTATGCTGTTCCTAAGTACAGCGGTCAAGAAAAATTTCCCCATATAAACTTTATGTAAAAAAACGCTTAAGCAATCGGTCAAGAAATGCTCCAAGAATTTTTGCTCAAGAAATTTCTGTACCTAGTATGCTGTTCGCTCAAGAAAAGTGCTAGTACTATTCTGACACGTAGATGGAGCCTTTTCCTGATGCGGTAAAGAAAAAATTGGGAAAACAATTTTTTCTTGACCGAAATTGGCATTTCGTTTGTGGCGGAAAATAGATTTGGCTGCGGGAAGTGTTTTTATTATTTTTTTAATAGTTTTTATAGAGCTTAATATAATTAAAGGACAATTTAAGTGATTATTCATTATTTTAGTCTTGTTTTAAAATACGTTTGAGAAAATTCCTTTTTTTTATTATGCGGAAGGACTCTAAAAAACATTTCCCGCAGCCAGATATTATTTTCCTACACAAATGCCAATTTTCGTCAAGAAAAAAAATCTTCGCATTCGCTTGTCAAAATTTTCTGTACCGCGGTCGAGAAATAATAAGAGCATTTTTCTTGACCGCCGTACTTAAGAACAGCATACTTAGCTTAAAAAACCAAAATTTCAACACATAACTCCAAAAGTTGGTAAGATAGAGAACCATGGGTTTTACCATCATAGATAGGGTTTCTCCGTTCATTGGTACCTTATTCATTGAAATAGGTTATACGGTTACAAAAAAAAAGGTCCAACACTCTACCAAAAAAATTTCTAAACACCCTAGCGGCTAAACCGTTACGATTCCTGAACCCATATCAGTTCTTCTACGTCTATCAAAAACCTATCCACAGACTAATGATGAGCAAACGCAAGAACAAGACAAGACTGATATAGTCTTGGTCTTGTTCTTGCATAGTAAGTCTTGGTCTTGGCCATGCGAACATAGCTAAATCTTGGTCTTGGTTTTGGTCTTGCAAGCATAGCTAATACCGGGGACAGACTAGAAACTTAATCTAGATTATGACGTTAGAATGACGCAGAGCCATCTAAAAGATATGGAAATGAAATGGAGTTTACGTCATTCTGACGTCATAATCTAGATTAAGGGCGCTAGTCTGTCGAGGGTATAAGTCTTGGTCGTCTTACTAAATGTGCAAGACCAAGACAAGACTGCAAGAACAAGACGATTTTTGCTCATCACTACCACAGACGGCCGCTTTGTAACTTTAATGGGTACATCCTGTATAATCATAAAAATTACTCTTTACTTTTAACGAAAAAAATAATCTTAAAAAAATGTCACCCAATTTTGCAATACTCTGTGAGCTATTTCATTAACATATTACCTACGGTTAAAGTTGAACAGGATTTATGCGAGGCAGTACATTTGTCCATCACACGACCGTAAATTGTACTGAGGCCTCAATTTTTTTAAATGTCCCACTTCAAAAATAAAGTTCGACTAATCTTGGTATGAGCGTTTAAACCTGCATCATTACCTACCGAAGCCCAACTTGTATTACTAAAATAATACGGGCAGGAATGTGTTTGTTTATTCCTCGTTCTACCAAATCTATTAAGCCTAGGCCAAATAGATGGTTTAATAGGGAGTGCATGAACGCAATTAAAGCTAAGGAAGCCGCATATAGAGCGTACACCTGTTCCCCAAACGAGTCACTTCGGCGTGAATATATCAAATCGAGAAACTCCTGTAATTCCACCATCAGGAAGATCAAATCAGCACTTGATGAGAAGTTGAGAAGAAAAATCCTCAACACGCGCGTAGGCAGCAAAAACTTCTGGTCCTTTAGCCTCCATCAAGAAGAATTTTACCTCTTCCTCAATCCCTCCATTTATTAATGGGAGGGAGGTGATAACAGAAAGCAAACCCAAGGCCGATTTATTAGCATCTCTGTTCGCCTCAAATTCTTCTTTACCTGAAACTGATACGCCACCCCCGGTTTTCGAGCGCAACGCCCATTCAATGGATGGAATTTTTTTCAGAACTCGAGAGGTGTATAAATGTCTCAAAGAACTCGACGTCAATAAATCCACTGGCCCTGACAATATTCCCCCTATGGTACTCAAGAAATGTGCCTCACCTTTGGCTAAACCCCTGCGAAAACTTTTTCCCCTGTCTTACTTCTCCGGAGTGTATCCCGACTCTTGGAAACTAGCTCATGTTCAGCCCATCCCGAAAAAAGGTGAAGCCAGCGACCCTTTAAACTACCGCCCAATAGAAATTACTTCTGTTCTCTCCAAAATCATGGAGACAATAATCAACCGAAAGCTGATGAAATATCTAGAATCTAACCAAATTATACACGACAGGCAGTACGGCTTTAGACCTAAAAGATCTACTGGCGATCTTCTTGTGAGCCTGACTGAGGATCTCAACCAAAGCATCCATCGCTTTGGTGAGTCTGGTCTGGTTGCTCTGGATATTTCCAAGGCTTTCGACAGAGTATGGCATCCCGCTCTGCTGTCTAAACTCCAAGCTATTGGTATCGACTCAGTTCTAAGGAACTGGATTGAGAGCTTCCTTTCTGGCCGTTCCATCAAGGTAGTGTTGGATGGCGTAGAATCTGACCCTCATTCCATCTCGGCCGGCGTCCCCCAAGGCTCGATCCTCTCTCCTGCTCTCTTTCTTATATTCATTAATGACCTGCTCTCAATCCCCTCCAACCCACTTCATAGTTTTGCCGATGACGGTACTTTGCGTTACTCCTACGCCTTTGACAATATAAGACAAGCACGTGCCAGACCTTGTCTCCTAGACCGCGAACTCATGTCCAACTCCATTAACAGGGACATTGAATTCATTCTTGCTTGGGGCCTCAAGAATCGCGTCGAATTCAACGCAACCAAAACAAAGTACTGCCTTTTCTCTACAAAAACCTGTACCGACCGTCCCTCTATCTCAGTGGGCGAAAAGAATGTAATGGCTGACCCATCTCTTACTATCCTAGGCGTAACCTTATCTTCTAATCTGCGATGGAATAATCACATATTCCAAATCGCCAAACAAGCTTACCAATGCCTGGGATTCCTCAAGAGATGCAAGTTCCTCCTTCAGCCATCTGCTCTGGCTACAATCTACAAGTCCTACATTCGGCCCCGCCTTGAATACAACTCGTACATTTGGGCGGGCGCCCCAAAAACCATCTTGGCTTGGCTGGACAAGGTGCAAAACCGCGCCATTAAACTCATTGGCGATAGGACCATTTGCTCCTCTATCGACTCTTTAAGCCACCGTAGGAATGTAGCAGCCCTCAGCAAGTTTTACCGCTATTACTATAGCGACTGCTCCACTGAAGTCAGAAACCTCATGCCTACACGGCAACTTTTTTCCCGCAACACAAGACTAGCCAACTCGGCTCACCCCCACACCCTTCAGCCCCCCTCTTCGCGCACATTACGTTTTAGAAGTTCGTTTATAAATAGAACAACTCGATTGTGGAATTGTCTTCCGCAGTCGATATTTCCGAACTCATATAACACCTCAGAGTTCAAACGCAAGGTCCACCGACATCTACTCACGCACCCTCCAGCCTCTAACCTATCCTTTTTTTCTCTATCCTTCACATCAAGCTTACTACTAGACATTGCACCATGACTTGAACGACATGACGGACTAGTAGTACAAAGGGTGATTCCTGAGCTTGACGTTTTCACATAAAAAAAAAAAAAAAAAAAACTCACGATTTTCGTATAAATTGGTAACAATAGGGTTAAATAGAACACATCGAGTCACAGTCAGGAATGAAACGCAGGTGTACACAGTTTTTTTTATACCCAGTGAAAATAGTCATTCAATTGAGGCATAAACCGAGAATAACTGAAAATTGGAACAGCCCTTAAAAAAATCATAAATGAAATTGTGAATTTCCCCAAAGATCGGTGGGGAGCAAAAAACATTAGCCGTGTTCCTTTTCTGCTCTTTTTTACTCGTATATACTTGGAACTACTCCTGCTCTCACAGAAAATCCATATGTTTTACTCATATCGACAAATTTTGCGTTCCTTTAATTTTTTACTCCGGAGTACTTAAAAGTAGAAAAGAAACACGGCTAATATTCAAAAGGTCAAAACCTCAGTTTTTTGCAAATAGCTCTTAAACGCTAAGTCGTATCATAAAAAACTTTTCACAAAGTTTGTAGGTTATGCGATTATCTACAAAAAAGATATTATACATTTTCCCGTACGAATTGCCATTTATGAGATATCGTCGGATATCCGAGTAAAAATAATTTAGTTGATTAATTTTTCTACTAGCACGCTCCCGCCACAAGCACGAGAATGTAAAAATTTGTTCGCATCCACTCTCCCGCCACAGCCATGCACGCTCCCGCCTCTGGCACGAATATCTAAAAATTCAGGCATGAACAATTTATAAGTGCATCCGCATCGTAATAGACCATTCCAAACGCGAGTGTTGTTTTACCAAGCAGTCCCCCAGCTAAGCACTAACCACTTCCAATGCTGCTTGACCTACGCAATCGAACGAGAACCGTTCTACTGAGTATCCTATTGGCACCCTTTATGGTCACCAAGATAATTGCCCTTTTTTTCGTCCTCGACAATTTTGTAAAGCAATACAGGCGATTTCGTGCATGCCTGTGGCGGGAGTGGGCATGCGAGTTTTATTCCCGAGTAAAAATAAAATTAGCCCGCACCTATGTATATAATTGTTAACTGTACACCGAATACTATTTCAGATAACATCATTTCCAGATTTTGAGTAAAATTTTATTTCCCCCGCAAGAATTGTTTCTGGATCCGCCACTGATTTTTCACTATATATCTCGTTATAATATTAAAACACGCACAGATGATTACATCCTATAACATAGCTCTAAAAGGAACTAGCTACCAATTAGCTCAAACAGTTCTAATAACAACTGGTAGTATAGAAAATCTAGGTAAGAACGCTCTCAACTATATTTAAAACTATCATAATACTGAAATGCTTAATATTCAATTCAACTAACCTCAAAACCACATTTCGTACAATTTCACATCATAAATGCATAAATTATCAAAATAATTAACGAACTGCAATAATAACGATTGTTTTAAGCAGATTTGTATCGCTTAACGTGAATTAAACATGATTTCATACTAAATCCATTGCCTCAAGGTTTCCAATGAAGAATCATACGTAATCGTCTGTAGCAAAGTTGAAAGCATTTTCAGGAAATATATCTTTGTAAGTATTTTGTGCTGATTAAGTATTTTCTACTTCATAAGCAATGTAGACGTAAAAACCTTCAATTTTCATGTCTATAGAACCGTGCTAAATAAACTAATGCAGTGTGATACCTTGATCACTCATTCAATTCCTAAATATATTTTCTTTTGTGTTATGTGAGTTTTATGACAATTATTTAATAGTGGAGTTAAATCGATCTCTTTAAAAGAAAAAACCTATAATTTACAGATATTGTTTAACCTGAACATGTGCTCCAGTAATCGATACACAAAACATTGCATCCTCAATCCTATATGAACCTTACTTAAATGGAAACTACCCTGACCCCGATTTAAACTTTAATTGAATGTTGGCAAACATCAGGTCGATACTATACGCACACCCAAATGCAAGGATGGATACACCTTTAAAGTCCCTCCTTATATGCCCGATGCCAGAAAGATAAATTCTCTCGGCTGTTCCTAATAATCGAAATCACAACCAGGTAAGACTTATATTTGAAGCCAGCACATATGCTGTTTTATGAACCGCACATTAGAGCCTGATCCTCCTGTGCTCTGCTATACCTACAACATACAGAGAGAGAAGATATCCTAGCCCAAGGAGGGCATCCTATCCATTTAATGCTAGAGCTCCATTAAAAGCTTGTTAACCTTTAATATATGTACGTACGTGTACAACGATATGCCAAAGCTGAGTGGTGGGGATTTTATTGGTCGTTCAGGTATATCCAACATACAAAGGTGATATGTGGTATGTTTCGCTTATACTGACAATTGTTTATGGACTCTATTCTATTGTGATAGTGATAGTGATAGATAGTTAGGGGGAAAAATTAATGCGTTTTAATTAAGTTAAAAATTAGGATAACGACGAATTAAATTTCGTTCCGTTAGATAAAGTATCAAACACGTGAATCAAAAGAAATTTCTTAAATAGAGCTCTAGTATAGTTGCTATTTCAGACTTTTTATGTGGCAGGCAGATTTATGAAAATAGAAAGTTCGAAACTGCTAAGTATAGTCACGTTGGTGGTGGAAAAATTCGAAATTATATAATGGCTGAGTAGGGGAAGCATTGAAACATCAATATGATATGTCAACCCTCTACCTTAATCAATCCAGCTACAAAAAGAACTGTCTGGAATTATAGAATTGCCAATTAGCTAAGATTTATTCATTTTTTTAACCTGTTTTTTCTTATGCATCTCTGGAGACACATGGAAACAATAATCAATAAAAAGCATTTATAGAACTTAAACAAATTTTAGGCGACGAATAATACGGGCTTAAACAAAAACGGGCTATTTTACATATGATCCTTAAAAAACAACAAATCCCCAGGAATTGATAACAACCCAGTAGAGTTGATGCAGGGGAGGAGGCGGTGCCTCAAAGAAATCCATTCCAAATCATAATTTTTAAAAATTACTCTAAAAAAACTGAGTTCTCAATTAAATCAACCTTATTTGCCTTACCTTAATGATCTTGTAAAGAAGAACGATGTCAAGAATAATATCTAGTCTGTGGCTTGGCTTCTTTGGAAGCAATGGATGCATTGTTTCCCTTACAATTTCTAAAAAATAAAATTAAAAATCTAAAATTGATCAAAAATAATTATTTTTTGTTTTACAACCATTTTTTTTATTTTATCATTCTCAGATTATCATTTATCTTACTGCTTGGCATTTTTTCTAGCCCAGACTGTCATCGCCTCGAAATGAAAAATTACTTATATGAGCTGTTTTAGACGGTGCGCTCCAGCGCATGTGCCTCACGAACGTTTGGTGATGAAGGGATGAGTGGGGATGAAGAGAGGTACCACCCCACTTCTCCCTTTATCCACAAAGTTCGTGAGGCACATGCGCTGGAGCGCACCGTCTAAACCGGCCCTATGTGAGCAATATTTATTATTATGTCCATCAGCGAAAGTTCTCTTCTCTTTCTCTCTGAATTCGTATAAGAAAACTACTCTTTAGTCTTTATAGTTTATACGCAAAGAATCATTCCAACAAACTTCAAGAAGCAGGATTTGAATTGCTTCCTAATGTTATGGACACACATTTGGTATCGATGCCATGCTATCGATACCAAGATGGTTTTATACCTGTGACAAATATACAATCATAATGAAACACACCCCGTTTTAAACCAATTATTATTAGTGTCCGATCTGTCAGTTTTAGGTCGAAGCCGAAGCCGATGCCGAATGTTCTGCTCTTGCCATAACGTTCGGCCGAAGCCGAAGCCGAAGGTTCAATCATACTCAGAAGTCTTGGTATACTGACTGAAAAGTATACATAATAATGAAAATTCTTCACTGTTATTTTGCTTTTTAGTCATAGTGCTGAAAATGATTGCAATATGCATTTTAAATAACTAAGTTACGGTTTTCCAAAAATAATAAACTCAGATTTGTTTATTTTTATTTGAACAATAGATACCATACATACGTTTCAATGTCACAATGCCGAAGTTGGCCGAAGCCGAAGCCGAAGCCGAACCTTCGATCGAACACTAATTATTATGTTGATATCTCGCACTTCGAATTTTTTGACGAAAAGTTGATATTTGACTCATAAGAAATGTGCCCTTATTTGCTTTCAAATCGTTTTTTCGAGCTTCTTCCGAGATTTTGAAATTTAAAAAAAAGCGTGATTTTTAGGAAAAAAATTCCGTTTTTGACTAACACCTCTTAAACGATAAGTTTTATCATAAAATAGTATTTGCAGAGTTTGTAGATTATGCGATTATATTATACATTTTCCCGTACGATTTGCCATTCATAAGATATCACCGTTTTAAAGATTTAAAATACTCATTCGCCTAATTTTGTTGATTTACGATAATTAGTCTAGGAGCAATTGACGTTTAAGTAATAGTCCGGCGAAATTAGTAAAAAAACGCACGAAAGGATACAAAATTCGGAAATGGCTAAAAATTGGTCCACAGCTTCCTTGGGACTTTTTAAGAAAACAATTTCGGAATTTCAAAAAAAAACATGGCCACCGGAAATATAGCGGTTTTCCGGTGTTTTCCTTGTATCTCGGTTTCTATAGGTCGTACAACCCCGTACAAAGGCCCTAAATGTTGACAATGAAATTCTCTACAACTTTAGTTCTTACAAAGACGTTGACCCGATTAACCCTTTCAAAGTTATTCAAGGTCAAAGTTATCAAAAATCACTTTTTGGCCACAAAATCACTCAAAAACTGCTTTTTTCGAAAATTTGTTTTGATCAGTCAATACGAAACGTTATTGCCTACAAAAAAGCCTCTTGTCATTTTTTTCGAAAACTTAACTCTTTCAACATTATTCAAGGTCAAAGTTTCCAAAAATCTGTTTTTGGTCTAAAAATCACTAACAATTGATTTTTGCAAAGTTTTTCGAAAAGTTTTCGAAAAAATGGCAAGGGTGTCATTAGGGTAGGCAATAATCTTTTGTATAAATAGAACAAAAAAAATTCTTAATAATCAGTTCTGGGTCATTGCCTCAGAAAATTTGTCAGACCAAGGGCGGATCCACCGTTGTGGGCACGATGGGCATGCCCACAACCCTAATAGACTTTTGACGTGACACTTTCACGGTCTATTGAGATTGATAGGCTGATGATATTATATCCTATGCCTTAATAAAATAAAAAAATATGCTTCAGACCACACTTTAGAAGTACAACTTTTTTACCCAACAACTGCCACAATTATTAAAATATTAATCAGCTAGCCATATGCAATTGATATAGGAGGTCTGTCGGATATATAGTACGGTTTCAGAAAAGTAGGGCCAACGACAGATGCAGGAAGTATAGTGACGAGCCTACCGAGGGACTTGATACAAGTACAATTTCAGAATATCAATATTTATGAATTCCTATTTAAATTAAAACCTAAAAACGAAGCAAAGGTTTTAGGATAACTGAAATATTTTCGATTGAAACTCGTCTAAAAATCGTGAGGTTCCTTATGCCGTGGTTCTTTTGTCAATATTGGGTCTGTTTAGACCCTTCGCTTCCAAGAACGTTCTTCATGAACTTTGTGGATGAAGGGAGAAGTGGGGTGATACCTCTCATCATCCCCACTTTCCCTTCATCCACAAAGTTCGAACCTAGTATCTGATGAAAAAATAATATTGAAATCGTCACTCAAAATCATGGGGATTTCGTTGAAGTTTTGACCTAGTAAAATTGAACCTTCAGAAGTGAAGATTGTCATGTATGAATTCCGCCAGAATGAAATCGGCAGAAGAGTACTTTCGGAAATCAATTTACATACCTTTATTAGATTCCGTTATTAATGATTTAGGGCAGAGATTGTCTCCGGAAGTATAGATGTTTTCAAAAGAAGAAAATAGATTGTCGACAGTACAAAGGGCTTTCCTTCTAATCTTCCACATAAAAAAAACTCCGTGACACAAAAAATTTGAACAGTTCTGCGCACCTCGTTGCCAAGTTTTATAAATTTTGTTCTATCATTTCCCCTCTTTTCATTTAAAAAGACAACAAATGCAGCAAAAACTCAACAAAATAATTTGGGAAGGGATGTGCCATAACCTTCTATATTTACAAGCCATTAACAAGGAAAATATTGAGAGCGAATTTCCGCTCAATCGGACTACAGCTCGGTGCAGTCACGTTATGTTGTTAGTGTAATTTGGAGAATTTGGGAGAATTTGGTAGTCCGATTCTCTCAATATCTATTCTTGTTTATGGCTTGTAAATATAGAAGGTTATGGAAGCGCGCATGCCGAATGAATAAAGTTAAGTTATCTTTATATGTATTGAGCAGAGCTCAACCAAGTAAATCTATTCATCATAATAAGTATAATTTTACTATAATTATGCGAAATATTTCTGATCTCTAAATTTAAATTAATTTAAAAACAATCCTGAATAATTTTTTTTAAATATACATGAGCGTTTTCATACATAAGATTAAAGTTCTCCGCAGCCGCAAGCAACACAATCTCCCCAGGCAGAAGCGCGCATGCGACTGACGAAAAACGTCACAATCCTAGTATCAAAGTATTAAAAACACAAATTTCGTATTTTTTAATTGAAATTGCTACAAATTATTTCTGTAGCAAATATGTAAAATACAAAGAAGAAAATTTATCTCAAGCTTTTAAACATTTTTAAGAGCTTTTTACCCCAACATGCGCTAAATGTCACGGAGTTTGAAAAGATGGGCCAAGTCAATAATGCACGTTGCGCGAGCAAATGACTTCTTCAGCAATTGGAAGTCTGTAGCTGAATAAGTCATTTGCTCGCGCAACGTGCATTATTGACTTGCCCCGATCTATACTCGACCTGTTTCAGTTTGGAGTTTTTCTACCTAAACCAAATGTTAGTGTCAGCGACTGGAATATCGATATCGAAACAGTTAAAAAAGTTTTCCATATGTACCTACCGGCTATTCATTAACGATAATGAATCAACTGTTATAAATGAATACCGACTCTGGATGGCCAAATGGAAAAGAGAATGTGAAAACAATTTCGCCAAACCAGAGGTGGTAGCTTATCTCATTGAAGCGACCAAGATTTGTACCCTAACATAAAAATTTTCTTACAAATACTGGCAACTTTCCCGGTCAGCGTAGCTACCGCAGAGAGATCGTTTTCTACTCTGTGAAGCGTAAAATCTTGGTTTCGTGCCTCAATGGCACAGGAAAGATTGTCCGGGCTCTCCTAAATATACACAAAGATGTGAACCTGAATATCGATGAAATTACCAACGCTTCCGCGAAAAAGAAACGTAAGCTTGAATTAGTAATTTAAGTAAGCACCTAAATAAAATTATTTAATGTAAAATGTATACTAGCGTTTAATTTAATTTGATATCCATTAAAGCTGTAAAAATTTCATCAAAATCGGTTCAGTAGTTTAGAGTCTAAATGTGACATTGTGATGTGTAAACAAACACTCATTTACTTTTGTAATTTTCGTGAGCGAACAAACTAACATTTTACTGGGTAATTAATTTACCTACTAGTGTTTGCCCACGTGGAATTATACACTGTACAAAATCTTGGTCAGGGCGTCATATATTTTGTAAACATCTCCTTTGTAGGAATGAACTATATCGATCATGAGCGAGTTCATACTCCGACTCGCACTTGTCCGATTTTCGGGTGGCTGTGCCCACAACCTTTTTTGAGGGCTGGATCCGCCCCTGTGTCAGACTCACCCATCCATCACACTAACACAATTATAACATCGTTCTCGGGGGTCTGAGAAAACGATGAGTAGCTCCCCGTCTCATTCGCGTTTCGTTGAACGAAAAAGAGACAGAAAATTTAGAGGGTTATACCTACATTATAAACAAACCTGTTTGAGTTGAGGACCGAGTGATGGATAGTGTGATTTACCCCATTAAAGCAGCATTCACTTCAAATGCAGACAAAAATTTAGTGTTGGGTAGGACACGATTATAAAATGAATTGGTAAGAGGTGCCTCTTTTTTCTTTTGATCCAGTACAATGTCATACTTCAAATTAGGCGAGGGGCCAATGTAATGCCAAAATGCCCAAAAACCAGCAAATTAAAGAAAGAAGCTTATGTGGATTAAACTGCTTCAGAGTAAGTAAGAAACCTATGCCTCCACAATGTACATATATTTATATCTTACAATCTCACCTCACCTAATGCCACAAAAGACGTAAGAAATGTCTCTCCAGTACGTATTTACAATCTTGGCTCGCCTTATTTCAAGTTGGAAATTCCACTGCCTCAAAAGAAGTAAGAAATGGCCTCTACAGTTCGTATTTAAAATCTCACCTCGTCTCAGCTCAAATTTGATATTTTACTGCAGTAAAAAAATAAGAAATGTCTCTCGTATTTACAACCTCACCTCACCTCGTCTCATTTAATGTTGAATCTTACTGCCACAAAAGAAGTAAGAAAGAAGAAACTCTTGTCTCTCCACTACGTAATTACAATCACACCTCGCCTCATTTATCTCGATACACAGGCCGTGTTCCGTAATATCAGCCAGTATACTCCCCAGTGAAAAGGGGAAAATTCAAGCGTTAACGCTGTGATTACCAGCAACACCACTTTCATGGTACAACTTGAAACTGATTCAGCCTCCAATCTCTAATATTTTTGTGATTATCAGTACGTCACACTTTTGTGATTATCAGTACGTCATTAGCACTGCCCTGTATACTGGGTTATATTTCGGAAAACAGCCACAGTCATACATATGTATACCACCAGTATGAGATTATTTTTGAACCGGAAAATTTCAAAAAATATACTGCCTCGTGTAAGTCCGGATCAACTCTAAAAAAAATACAGGTCACACGAAGGCCAATTGACTACTACGGCCCGCGGAAAAAACGTAACATTTATTCTGGCCCATGTTACAAAAATTTTGCCCACCCTTGTACTAGCCAATCTTGAAAGTATGTTGAGTCAATAAAGAAATAAAACAGGCAATCTTCGGAAGTCCTCAGAAACAGCTCCGATTTTGATGATTTTTTTTTTAAATTTTTGTTTTTTTATATTATTAAAATCAGAAACCTTTTGAAGTGGGGAAATAATTATTTATATTGTTTAAACATTATATATGATATTTGTGCAGGGTGTATTGCATAAAGTTACACAGCGGACGGCTGTGGATAGATTTTGGATAGACGAACAAAAAATCGTATGGGTGGGAGGGGCAAAATCGTAACGGTTTAGCCGCTGGGCGTTTTGAAATTTCTTTTCTAGAGTTTTACATATCACCCTGTTTTTTTGTAACCTTACAACCTATTTTCATGAGTAAGGTATCAGTGTACGCAGAATACTCCCACCTATCTAAAACTGTAAAAGTCAAGGCCCTACGCTGGAAGTTGATAGGGTAGGGGCCCTACCTTATCAACTTCCAGAGCCATGAGTCATCAAAGTCAAAAATTCGGTTTTTATTAACTAAAATTTCAACTAAAACCACCTTTTTCTCCAAAAAAATACCTAGTTAAATAATTTTTTTTTGCAAAATTAGAAAGCGGACTAGAGAATTTTTATCCTACGGCTTTTATTTTTGGAGTTATAAGCATTCCAAGTTGGCAGCGAAGGCAGAGCCACCTACCGCAAATTCTGGTTATTAATTTTTGTACTAGATGGCACTCACTTTTGTACAGGAGGTCTCTAAATTTAGAATAAATATGGAATTCTGTAACACTTTTCTTGTCTAACTTAGAGTTCGATTTCATTCACATATAAGGTGTCTTGAGAGCAAGGTTGGAAATTTGCAAAAATGTAAGTTTAAACAATTTTTAAAGTTCAAATTTTTATTGATTTTATGGAAAGTCACCCGGAATTAGCAAAAAATCGTTTAAATACAAGCGAAGGAAAACCCCTGTCGAAGGAATATCTTCAGCAAAAAGATGCCAAGAAGAAATATTAAAGGCTCAAACAGAACCAATCCGTTCCGTCCGTTTTTAAAAGTTGGAAATTTGACATATCCATAAGCCTTCCGTGAGACGAACGGAGCGGTAGCCACAATCAAGCGGACGGAACGGGAAAAAAACAAAGAAACAACGAGCGGAGCGGATTGGTTCTGTTTGAGCCTTAACAACGTTAAAAAATTTAAATAATATATATAAGGACATCTGTGAATTTAATAAAAATTATAAAACCAAAAAAAATACAATTATAAGAAACAAATAATAATTATTTAGAATTATTATTGAGAAAGTGAAAATACATATATGTATGTACATAATATAAATGTTTGTTGAAAGCTTTGTAATAAATTAGAAGCAGCTGAACTTTTCATTCAAGGCCAATCGGAGTTCTCTCTCTCACTGATGGATGTAATATTAAATACTGCTCTCATATGTTTTTTCATTTCGATGACAGTCTGGGCTAGAAAAGCCAAGCAATAAATAACACCGGTCAACACAAATTTTGAGTCTGAGTTCTGTGTATCTGATTTGTATTTCTCTCAGATTACTAATTAAAGAAAAAATAGCTTTACCTGAAAAAGTTTGCTTTTGTAGATGACAAAATTAAAGTTTTGATGAAAACGTTCACCTTGTTCTTGCGAACAACCGCCAATGTTTTCTTTAAGGGATATTCTGCAACATATATGTTTAAAGTTAACAAGTTTAGTTGTAATAAGCTGTTTGTAATTGTCAGCTCTGTTGTTTTCGAGAAAACCGTGAACCACTGCTTTGAGGCTGTCCCATCCCAGTGGGAAAAATTGGGAGCGCTCCTCAAAGGAGCTTATTTTGAGCGTTGTTAAATATGCTCATTACTGGAGTTTTCATAAATTTTATAGAAAAAAAAACGGGCGATTATCTTGGTCACCATAAAATGTGACATTAGCATAGTCAATGGACCGGCTCTCGTTCGATATGAAGGACAAGCAGCTTTGGACGTGATTAGAATTTAGTTGGGGGCCTGCTTTGGTAAAACCACACTCCCGCTTGGAAAGGAAAAGGCAATTGCAAAAGATAAACAAAATAAAAGCTTTTCGATACCCGGATCACATATCCACAGGCGTCCATGAAAATTCTTTATTAAAAGGTTTTTTTTATAATGCTCCCAGAAGGGAGGGGGAGCATAAAAACGTATGCTCCCCTGCAATGACATTCAATGTTAAAAAGTATATGGAACTGGAGCGGAACGGGAGCGCTGTAAGCTTTTTAAGGAGTGCTCAAACAGCGCTATTGGAGCACTCCATTCCCCGCTGGGATGCTTGACTTTCGTGAGTGTTGAGTAGCTGTCATCGAAAGCTTTTAAGCCCACCCAAAACTCACCACAAAGGTTGTTGTCCAAGCTTCAAGCCAAGCACGCATTCACACCCGGGACTAAAACCGATGATTTTACTGTGCCAGAACCGACATAGCTATACTAACAATATTCGTAGATTTCGTCGTTGTAGAGTCTGAAACCGTCCTCCCTCATATAAGGAGCTTAACAATCAATAGGTACTTATTTATTTGCTCATATAAAAGCTTAAATATGTATTGATCATTGTTAACGGTACAAAAGCAAAGTTTTTCAAGAGTCAACGAGGGTTTTAGTTATTTTTTGATATAAAGGCTTAGAAAATCATCATTAAAATAAAGACTCAAAAAAAGTTTGTTTTTGTTGACCAGTGTAATTGTTAATCTTAGAATAATATAATAAAATAAAAATCTTTGTAAAACAAAAGAATAATTTATTGATAATTTTTAAGAATTAAAAATAGTGCAAGTAATTTTATACAGTAATTTTCAAAAGAGAGTTAGAGAATTTTAGAGTAGAGTATTTAATTTGTGTTAGCGTTTTTGTTTGTTTTGGCATGTCAGGGCAAGCGTTTCGAGGATACCGTGAGAGTCATGAATCTGTTAATTGGGGAAATCATTTTGAAATAAATTGGTTATATGGCAGCAAACAAGAGAGGTGTTAGTAATACATAGTAGATTAAATTAACATTAACTCCGTGTTTACTGTAAATGTAATACTAAAAAGTTCTGATCAAATTACTTTCCTTCAAAGTCAAAGCACGCCCCGCCACTGATATCTACCATCTGTCAAACTTTTAGACATCAGCCCGCCCAATCTAAAAATTTTACATAAATGGTACCAAAACCTCTTTGAAATCCATCACTAAATTTGAGTTTCCTATAACGCAAAAAAAAAACAATCTCAATGGTACACCATTCAACAAAGTTTTAAACTGCTCCAACTTACATGTTTAACATACTTCAACATGTTACAAAAGATTGGTCAGAGCCCTTCCGGGAGTGCAAAGGATTTCTCAAAACGAAATTCGTCGAATCAAAACAAGTAAAAATAAAATTTGTAACCTTCGTCAATGGTACTATTGACAGGATTAAACGAGGGAAAACTGGTCTCCGAAAGAGTAGTGCTTAACCGCACGAACATGGTAAAGGTATTTAAGTTAAACCGACTCTATCAACAACAAAAACAACAGTGAAAGTGTTACACGAATTATTCATGCTCTCAATCAACCTTCAAGCACGTGTACAAGGTTAACATTTCGGCTTTGTTAGCCAATCTTGCCCCTTCGGTAGCATCCATGACAGAATGTAAAACAATATATGAAAAATTCAGTGTCTGCAGCCATCTGGTTAATCTTCATAACCTCGGAACTTGTGTCCCTCTCTGCACACACCTTAGAAGGTTAACTGACCTCTTTGGCATGGAAATTTGCATAAAACCCTTTTTAAGGTTCGCTTACAATTCAAAAGTTGCATTCACAGATGCTTTGTGGCTAAACATACACCACCATTTAAAGGCAGAAAAATGACCGAGTGTTTGGGCAAACCAGGAAACTTTGCAGCTAGTTCCCCCCATCCGCCCGACCCCATAAAAATAAATTTCGGGAATGTTTCGTGCGACCACAACTAGTTTATCAAAGGGCACAGGATTAAATCCCATAAATGTAAAATGGAGTGAAACAGATGTCTGCTCTCCTCCCAGTGTGCTTCGCTATGTTCTCGACCACAAAAGTTTGTGTTGCATTCGAGGAAACGTTGTGTGGGTAAATGGATTCAGCAACGGAACAAGGGGGACAGAACTTCGGGAAGAATTCTTTTCCTTTAACTTCTGCACTTTAAACTGAACTCATTGTAACCATGGTCCTTTGGCATACCGAGCCAAGGAAGGGCACGTTTAATGTCTTTTATTGCATTCGCAATGCGCAAGAAAATCGATTAAACGACTATATTCTCGCTCGGAACTACTATATGCTCTGTTGAGTACTACCAGCCATGGGGTCCTGGCAGAACCATGGCAGCTGTGCTTTATTTCAATGCAGCGTGGGTCCTTTTATCGCTTAAGTTTCACCCTTTCAGAGTTGCAAGTTCTGACAGAACCAGGCTGGTGTGTCTTTAGGCATAATGAAATCCAATGAGAAAATACAAGTTTAAGGAAACTATAAAAAAAAACGGATGCTCTCCTTCTTTTCCGTCTAGGGCACTTCCGCACCTGTTTCGACTAGTTACTATATGGACAGTTCAACCACTTGAAATGCCACCAGAACAAGGATTTTACCCTTTGCGAAATGGGCGAAAATTAAAAGCTTCTATACTTTCACAATTTGACCAAACTCAAGATGTCATCATATCACCCCATCAATTACGTCTTGTTTGTACAATTAGTGTAGCTATATCTAGCCGGAATTTTACATGTGTAGTTGTCCGCCTGCAAGCTATACACAGGATAGAAGCTGCTAGTTAACACCTTGTAAGCTAATTTAAGGCATGGATAAATCTTCTATAGAAACTTAGGTGGGGACAATAATTGATCCATGCTGAGGGTGTAATTACATGGTCTACCGGAGACGGTTACCACAGAACTGAGGATAATTAAGCCCATTTAGAGGTTTTACTGTAATATAAGGATACAGGCGTATATAGAAGGATAAATCTTCGCTTGTTAGATGTTTTGCGATGAATGGAAATAAAATATAATTTGTATCAAAAGTTTTTCTCTTGTTATACCATAGTATGGCGCCTGAAAATGTTTTGTAAATATACTGAAAATGCTAAAAGTTGGGGAACTGAATAGTGCTTTTTACCAGGGTACTATTCACAAAGTTTGGGAGAAAATTTAGAAACTACATAGTTAAGGATTTTAATTTTTTTCTACCAGAATCAGAAAAGGTTTGTAACCCCAAACCAACCGATTCTTTCCCAATGCAACTCTTTTAAAACATATTAATAATTAAAAACTTAAATTAATTGAAAAGCGAAGGACCTTGCCGCGGAGTGGATTCGAAGCATGGACTAGTATTGGGTAGGACACGATCACGGCTGTCCTACCATATTCGGCGCCCGTGGGCGGCTACTAAAAATAATGCGCCCTTCTTCATAAGAAAATACACGGGATGTCTAGCGGGAACGGGGTGACCGGCAAAGTAATTAGTTTTCTATTTCACTATAACAGGTTATTTGGTTATTTGTGTCATGATAAGATTTTAAATAAAAATAATTAATAACTTACTAATAATAATAAAAAAATATAACACCAGCAAAAATTGCCGACCCGAAAAGGCTTGCGCCCCGCGGCTATAGCCTATTTAGCCCTGTGATTATGGTTGCCCTGAACACGATTATAAAATGAGTTTGTAAGAGGTGCCTCTTTTTCCTTTTGAGCCAGTACAATGTCATACGTCAAATAAGGCGAGGTGCTATTGTACTGCCAAAATGGCATAAACATGCAAATTGAAAAAAAAGGATATAAATACCAATGAAGAACTTTTTTACGAGTTTGATTGTAATACATACATATATGCATTAAACTGCCTCAGAGTAAGTAAGAAACCTAGGCCACATACTCGTAATGGATATTTATATTTTACAATCTCACCTCGCCTAATCTGTTGGAAAATGGCGCAAAAGAAGTAAGAAATGTCTCTCCAGTAAGTATTTACAATCTCGCCTCGTCTCATTTCAAGTTGGAAAATTCACTGCCGCAAAAGAAGTAAGACAAAGTTATTCAAGGTCAAAGTTTCCAAAAATCACTTTTCGGCCAAAAAATCACTAACAAGAGTGTCGTTAGGGTAGGCAATAATCTTCTGTATAAATAAAATTCCCAAAAATCAGTTTCTGAGTCATTTTTTGACCAACAACTGATTTTTTTGAAACTTTGACCTTGAATAGCTTCGAAATGGTTAAGTTTTCGAAAAAATGACAACAGGGTTTTTTGTAGGCAATAACGTTTCGTATTGACTGATCAAAAATTTTTTTCGAAAAAACCACATTTTGAGGGGTTTTTTGGCCAAAAAGTGATTTTTGATAAATTTGACCTTGAATAACTTTAAAGGGGTTAATCGGGTCAACATGTTTGTAAGAACGTTGTAGAGTTGTAGAGAATTTCATTGTCAGCATTTTGGGCCCTCGTACGGGGTTGTACGACATATAGACACCGAGATACAAGAAGAACACGGGAAAAACGCGATATCTCCGGCGGCCATGTTCTATTTTTTGTGATTCCGAAATTGTTTTCTTAAAAAGTCCCAAGGAAGCTGTGGACCAATTTTCAGCCATTTTGGAATTTGGATGAGGTCTTTTTTTACCTGAACTTAAAAATTGAATGAAAAAAGCAGTAAGCCTTTACCTGTATGCCATAATTTCGTTACCATCGGTTTTTTGTCATGGAAGTAAACTTACAGACGTATTCACTTCAAAATTTGAATATGTGTAGACATATGGCCGTAGTGTAAAAATTGTCCAGACATTATTGATAGGAAATTGTCCAAACTTTCCAATTTTCCAAAAAAAAAATAAGTTAATTACGTATTTTTTGGAGAAAAAGGTGGTTTTAGTTGAAATTTGAGTGAAAAGAAACCAATGTTTTGACTTTGACGACTCATTTCTCTGGACGTTGATAGGGTAGAACCTTGGTTTTGACAGTTTGATAGATAGGTGGGATTATCCTGCGTACACTGATATCGTAATCATGAAAATAGCTCAAAGGGTTACAAAAATACAGTGTGATATGTAAACCTCCCCCCCCCACCGCCGTGATGAAAAGCACATCCTAAAGAATCACGAGTGACGTATGACATGTGTCAACACGACACGGGCTATATATTGCCGACTCTGAAAAGGAAAGCCCGTATTTTTTGAGGTCGTAAAAAGCCATAAAAAAGCAAGTTGCAGGCGCGTTGTGTTATTTTACCCAAACAAAAATTTGAAAATTGTTATAAGAAAAATGTATAGCTTTTTTTCTAGAAGAAAACAAAAGCAAACAATATATAACTTGTAAAAGGAGTCGGAGTCGACAAATTTTTTGATTGTTTTTCCGACTCCAGTAACTAGAAAATTCCTTCCGACTACGACCCCGCAGCCCGGGTTTTAAAAATCGAATCTTGTGGACTCCCGAGGAAAAAGTTGGCAACGCTGCACCTTAGTGTTCCATTTTATTTTCGTTTCAGCCGCAGTGATGAGCGGACGTGGTTTTATTAGGAAGGACAATTTTTTGATATACATACTTATGTTCTCTAGGGTGGACCAAGAAAGGCAATATTTAAAATAAAAGCTTAATTTAGCTTAATTTAAAGTTAAAAGAAATTAATATTGATTGCGTATATCATTTAAACTATTGAATTTAGCGACATCATTATAAGAACGTTTTTGTATGGCATACGATTCTCTACAAAACTGTTACGAAGACATCTTCGTTGAACGATTTTAAGAATAGCTATGTAACAACTAACAGCATGCGGAGTTTTCTCTGTTATTCTTAGGGAGAACCTAAAACCTCAATGAGGCACCCTTAAATCTCATTTGCCAGGGTTCTCCTTGCACGAGCATTTATTTTTACTCTTATTCTAACAATTTTTCGTGTATCACATAAAAAAATATTACTTTTTTTGGCCCACCCTAGTTTATCGTTCCATTTGTTCCACCTTTCTTAAAAGCGACTGGACTCAAAGCCTAAGCAAAGACCAATGTGCTGAAAGTGAGTCGTGCGTCCTGACAAGTGGTTTTGAGATGAAGAAAGTGGCGTTTCAGTCGAATTACGACTTTCAACACAGGAACCTAAATTCAACTTAGCACTTTCACTCTAGGCCCCTGTGCTGAAAGTCATAATTAGACTGAAACGTCACTTTCTTCAACTCATACGATTTGTCACGAAACACGACTCGACTTTTAGTACAGGGGCCCATCTTTCATTTTGAGGCGCCTCAAAAGGAGGGGCAATGCGATCCGTGTAAACAGACAGCAATACGTATTTACAACTTCACCTCGGCCCTAATTTCAAGTTGGAAAATTTACTGGAAAATTTATTTACTAACAGAGTATGAGAGAATAAACCCACTGTTACGTGCCAATTTTTTCCGGTAGCTCAGTGGGCGTACGTCCGACTTTAAGGGCGCCACGTGGTTATTCCGGTCCACGAACCAATGCACGAAAAAAATATAACACACAGATAAAAGCAAAAATTAATAAAAATTCCGATTCCTTCACTTTTATTTACACAATCTTATTCAGAATAAACAAAAACCAATAACTCAAAAATTCAAATATGCACTGCAAATGTAAAGTGTGTTGAAACAACACACCTAAGTGTGTTGTTTTCTTGTAGTCATTTTTAATCCACTTTAAAGTGTGTTGTTTCCGTAAAGTGTGTTAAACAACACACATACGTGTGTTGAAACAACGCAGTAGAAAAAAGCTTTTTAAAATAGAATTCATGGCGGCCTGTGACATTTGTAGGGTTCGATAAGCATTTATTTTTGTTCGCCTTTTGCAATTGCTTTTTCGTCTTTCCAAGCCCGAGTGTCGTTTTTCCAAGTGGTCCCCGGACTAAGAACTAACCACGTCCAATGCGGCTTATCTTCCGTAATCGAACGAGAACCGGCCTCTTGAGTATGCTAATGGCACGATTTATGGTCATTAGGATAATTGCTAGATTTGCTTTTTCTCACTGCAAATCTCAGCTTTTGGAAGTGTGTTATTTTAACACGCTTTAGTGTGTTATTGTGACGCCACCCATTTGATTAACATTGTAGTCACTTTAAAGCGTGTAAAAAGTGACTACAATGTAAATCAAATGGGTGACGTCACAATAACACACTAATATGGGGTTCACACTGGCACCCAAAACATGTTTTAGAAAGCTCTTCAAAGTTCGGTGCAAAACAGGGTAAAACCTGTGTTTTACCCATATATTTTATTAGGAGCGAGCTTTTTTAAACAAGTAGGTTTTGACATGTTTTAAAATAAAACACGTACAAAACACTTGCTGACAATGCTGAATACTCGCTCAGCTGTAATCAGCACGTCATTTTTGAATTTTTGATAGGTGATTTATATTGTTTACAAGTTTTTCATCGAAAACTAGATGGAAATAACATTTTTAATATTAATTCGATTTCTATTTCGCGGTAAAAAATACTTCCGAATATTTGAAGCTATGAAAACTGACACTTGAAAACATTTTAAAACATGTCGAGTCAGTGTGAACACTTTTGAGCTTTTCAAAACGACTGGTTCATAAAACATGTTTTGGGCGTCAGTGTGAACCCCCTATAAAGCGTGTTCAAATAACACACTTCAAAAATCTGAGATTTGCAGTGTGGGTATACAACAAATAAGGAAAATTAAAATTACCAACTTGCCTACTAACTTGTAAAAGATCCGCTGTGCAACGCTTCTCCTGTCCTCCTTCTTTGTCGTCAACACTTTAACTCTGCACTTTCACTCTTCCACTTTCGAAAAAAAACTAAGAGGACGATCGCTCCAGGGGCCCGGATTATATCGGTAATTGCCCACTATGTCAGGGTCTTCCAGTCAGGCGCGGATTTAAGGGGGGTCACGGGGGTCATGACCCCCCCAAAAGCGCTCGCTGTTTAAAAAACAAAATTGATCCAACTAAAAAAACAAAAACAAAAAATAACCAAACGTTCAAACCCGACCCAACTTTTTTGCAAATTAAAGCAACGACCTTAAAAAATGATCTTCAAGGTCAACAACAGATTTATCTATACTCTTTCTATATATTTTGATTTGTAAATTCTGCTCTGTAAGCTGCACTCAGAAGAAAGGGCGTGTCTTCATCAAAAACACATTAGGGCATGTTTTCTGCCCTACTCCGCTCAAATTAGGGACAATTAAAGAAATTTTTCCCACAGCTATGAGACCGGTGCCAAGTGAAGGATATGGGTTGTCTAAGCATGATTTTCACAACCCGCAGATCGAAAAAAGGGCTGTTTTTTGAGAAATATGTGAATTTTATAGTTTTTTCGCCTTTTCTCTATTTTTAAGAGAAACTATGCATTTTGGTCAAAATATCAAAAGAGCAAAGTTATAAGGCATAAAATTTCCTGCAAATTTTGCCTTCACTGTTTTTTCGAATTCGGCATTGTTTCGCCGGTAGAGCTCGTTTTGGCCCTTTTTTCAGACTCTGTTGATAATCAAAGCGTCCAAAGAAAGGCAGTTGAAAAACTACAACTACTATTTTGATCTCATTTAATTTTTCATACGAATGCATAATTTTGGCTCAAAATCTAAAAATGGCGCAAAACGGCCGCTAGCGGCGAAACTATGCGGATTTGGGAAAATTTGTAAAAGTAAAATTTGTAGGTAATTTTATGCTCTCCAACTTTGATATTTTCACCAAAATGCATTGGTTCTCCACAAAATAGAGAAAAAGGCGAAAAAACTCTAAAATTCACATATTTCTCAAAAACAACCCTTTTTTCGAACTGCGGGTTGTGAAACCTTCACTTGGCACCGGTCTCATAGTTGTGGGAAAAATTTCCTAAAAACAGCGATTTTTTGACTAATTTGAGCGGACTAAGTTTGCTTTTAATCTACGAGAAAATTCGGTTAGTTTTGTTCGTTTCGTTAATTTTGTGTTTGTCACTAAAAAAGCCTGTTTCGACGCTTCGCTCCCAGGAACTTTCCTCACGAACTTTGTGGATGAAGGGAGAGGTGCGGTGGTACCTCTCATCAACCCCACTACAGTGCCGCGGCCAGACAATTTGGGGGATTTGGGGAGAGTCCAAAAAAAAATTTCGCTCGCTTCGCTCGCGCATTTTTCTACATACAAACCCGTCCCCGCGACAGAATTAATGGCCCATATGTTGATTTCTGTGGCCCATACTCATTTGTGTGGCCCATTCTCAATGAAGTAAAAATGCAAATGCCCCACTACCTCCTTCATCCACAAAGTTCGTGAGGAATGCTCCTGGGAGCGAACTGTCTAAACAGGCGCTTAGGAGTAGAAATTTTTTTTCGCCACTTTTAATTCCGTGCGTGACCCCCCCAAAATAAAATTCTAGATCCGCGCCTGCTTCCAGTGCGCTTTCCAAATCGGTTTGGCCCGCTTGGAAACGGAAAATAATATTATTTACAAAATTAATATTTTTGTCTCAAAATGCGCACTGGGTCCCGGGCATCCCTTTTTCCACCCCCAGGAAAATTCTCGAGCCGGGCTTGCCTTAATTTTGGGTTTAAAAGTTGGGCTTGACAGCCCCTGGCCACATTTGTAGAAATCCCGGGGTGAACAATTATATTTAAATTAAAATTCGTTGAAGCCCTCCCCGGGCGCTGGTCTGTCCTTTAGATGTGGGAATTGCAGGCAGAATTCGGACTACCGGGAAAAATTCGTGTTTGAAATTTCCGGAGGTTAGGATCGTTGGGAAGCCTCGCACCGCGTTCACGAATTTAAAAACAGGTGCAAACAAGTAAGTTTTGACTTAATCTAATTTAGTTGACGATTCCTCATATTTTATCTATTCTTCCAGGGACTCCGACATTCTCCTCTGACTAGGGACACCGGTCATCACCAACGGTCGTTACAAAGGATCCATTGTCTCCCGGGTACCGCTGACGTCATCTAATTGAAGAATGAAAGAAGAATGAATCAACAGCATCGTTGTCCAAAAACAGGTATATGACACAAACAACGTAAGACACATATAACATTCATTAAATCATTTAATTTGCTTTCTTTTCTTTTAGGACGAACACAGAACATAACACCACCACTACGTATTTGCAATCACACCTCGCCTCATTTCTCTCGCTTGATACACGCTCATACCAGTAGGATATTATTTTTGAACCGGGACATTTAAAAAAATTGAGTCCTCAGTACAATTTACCATAGTGTAATACTATTGACACACATATGGTATCGATACCATGGTATCGATACCAGATACTACCTAGTATACTAACCCCTGACACATACACATTCGTGGTATACATTTGACAGCTCTCAGCCTACTGTTATTTGTAAAGCTTTGAAAAATGGAAAACGACTTAGTTTGTGCTCTTTTAAATAAATTTTACATTAATATATTTGAATTAGCTTATATGAATTAGCTCGAAATCTAAAAAAAACTCCGGTTAAAAATGTTTGCTTTATTTTTCAACAAAAGCACAGCTAAATTTTTATTTACTCAAAAATTTATTTTTAAAAATGTAAAAATATGGTGTTTTTATTTTCCGCTTCTATACAATGGCGTTGTTATCAGTTAAAAGGTCCCTATACCAGGTTTGTGTATAAGGATACTATGGAAAAACCGTAGTATTGATACTAGCTTTATACTAGGTTGCTCAGTTGGTATAATGCTAGTATATGCTGACACACACATGGTTTACTGGAATACTATAGTATCTATACCACCTGTGTGTCACGGGTATAAGGGACAAATGTACTGCCTCATGTAAGTTTGGTTCAAATCTATTGGCCTCTTCTAATCTTTTCCTCCAGTCGTCTCAATTTCTGGCCGAAATTCTCCAGTTCGATATATGGAGAAGTGTCTCCGCATCTGCTACAACCGCATCCGTCCACTTTTTCCTCGGGATGCCTACGGGTCTTTCTCCTTCGATGATGCTAGTGAAGATCTTTTTTGCTGTTCTGTCTTGTGCCATGCTTTCGACGTGTCCAGCCCAGAGAAGTCCATTGAGTTTTGAGGGTCGCTAGAATATAGAATAGTAGAGTCCGGAATGAGCTGCATAAGAAAGCTTGTACGTGGTTATTCTGGGATCGTGTTGTTCGTTTGATGAATATAATCATTCATTGTATTGTGCACGAAAAAAAAGGGTATAAGAGATCTGGATGCGGCGACTGGGCTCCTTTTTCGACGAGTCTCACGGACTACTATTGCTTATGAGAAATTTGGAATACGTGCTCATTCTACCGTGAATACTCAACGAGATCCATTCACAGAAATACATATGTATATCTACCCAAATGATTTCTTAAGCTATAACTAGAAATTATTCTACATCAAGCAAATGTTTGCAATTAAATCCAACTTCAACATAATTTCCCTATTTACTTTAAACACCGATACCCCAAAAGAAAATCTAAGTAAATTTCACAACGTAACAAAGTTAAGCCCTTGAAAAAAATTTGTATTGCCGGGGTTCAGTACCATATCAAAGGAGAAATAAATTAAGGACTCCACATTTTTTTCGCTAGATTGTACACGAAGGAGTTTTTCAAGTACAAGTCAACAACTGATGAGTTACTTTATCCTCCGCAAATTCTCTACAAAATAATAACATTGAGAAGACTTAACCTTGTTTAAATCTTCTAAATTTAGCCGCCCTTGTTATTTTTCAATTACTTGTTACTGTTTGCGACTCTCGGCGGGGTTAGATTGCATAAACAAGACCCTCCATGCCCTCCCCCGGCCATACAGCTTGTTAGAAGAAATACCAGCAACAGCCCATGGCTATATCTCATGCGGCCTTATTTAGGAGTTTAGGACTTGTGCCGATAGCGACCAGGGCACTTATGTGACCCATTTGTCATCATTAAATCTATTACTCACAATTCACTCGCCGATAATAAATTTTCGTGGGGTTTCTTCGCCACTCCCGATGATAGGATATAACGTGGATAAATATTTTTCGGACGTGGCTCGTTCATTTCACACCAAGGTGGGCCGGGTTCAGGTGACTAAAACTTAAGCCATTGTAAGTAACCCCTACTGTGCGCCTATACATACCCAGATCCAAGGATGGTCAAGGGCAAAGATTTCACTTCAAGATGAACTTAAGAACCCCGGTCCTGGATTTATGAATTGATGAATGTCGGCCCATGGTGTGGAGAACGTAGATTCCCGACTGAGATCGTATTCTACTTCGATTTGTTTCGTAGCTGGGAATGAAATTTCATTTATTTTGCGGCACACCAGGAGTAAATGAAAGTGAATCTGCACTCACCATTTGATCCATTATGTTTGTCCTTTCCTTTTGGGCACAAAAGCTCAAGCTGTTCCTTTTTGGTTGGTATAAAGCTTAACGCTTTGAGCAAGATATACTCGTAGCAAATTAAATTGGATGGTTTCCTTTAGGCGAATCCTTTTACACTAGGGTGTTGAAGCATGTATATAAGTATATACCATGGATATATATACGGACTGGAGATGGTCTTCCTGAGAATATGTCTTTTGATGTGGTGAAGAAATGAAAGACGTTAACCATATGTGGTGTCAAGTTGGCTTCATTAAATTATGTGGGTCTACATACATACCATACTCTGACATGTTGTGGGGCTGATGCATTTTAAGAAATAAGAGAGAAAGTTTTAAATCAAAGCAAACAAAAATTTCCTTTGTCACAAAGTTGTGTGTGGCTTCATTCTAGTGGAATATAAATTTAAAAGGATTGCAGCTACATACATGCTGAAATAAAATATAATATTTTTTGGGATAATGAAGTCTAGGATATAATTTTTTGAAAGGAATCGCGCTTTTTCTCATATGTATGTACCATAAAAATAACCATTCTGCTTACGGTTGTGGCCACAAAGCTGAAAAAGAACTTCGTTATAAAATTTTATTAAATGGACCTCTCTTTCTTAAAGTTTACTTGGGTATAAGTTCGGTCGTTTATGGCGTCTTCCATACAGTATTTTCTGGAAGTTATGAGTAATTTCAAAAAGAGAATGTGTTTGTACGTAAATTTCTTTACCGAAAACTCATTGAACGTCATCGGCCAAGCATCATATTCGTATATCTAACTTTTTCCCATTTCTGAAATTCAAATTATGTATTGAAATAACGAAGTCAGGCTGGCGGGTGAAAGCATTCGATAATTTAAAATTTATATATTATTTACAATTTTTTTGTTTTTATTAATTTTTTACATTATTTAGTGCTGTTGCATGTCGGACTAAGGACCTGACTTGAACTTGAACTGACAGTTTAATCCGCGGCGACAGGTTATCTACTTGAGAGCTTGAATTCAAGCTGGCCTGAAATATGCTTGACACTTGGCATAAGTTTGCTTCGATATTCGAAGATGTTTTGTCAGAGGTAATAACAAAAAGGAGAGGTTTTATAAGAGGTAATAACAAGGCAATGCGAAAAAGAAGTTTTATCGAAGGTAATAAAAGGGTAATAAGAAAAAGGAGAAGTTTTATCAGAGGGAATAAAAGGGTAATCAAAAAAGAAGAAGTTTTATCAGAGGTAATAAAAGGGTAATCAAAAAAGAAGAAGTTTTATCAGAGGTAATAAAAGGGTAATAAGAAGAAAGAGAACTTTTATCACAGGTAATAAAGAGGTAAAAAGAAAAGGTAAAGTTTTATCAGAGGTAATAAAAGGGTAATAAGAAAAAGGATAAAACTACTCCGAAGTGATAAAAGGGTTATAAGAAAAAGGAGATATTTTTTCAGAGGTAACAAAAGGGTAACAAGAAACAGAATAGCTTTTTTTAGAGGTAATAAAAGGGTAATAAGAAAAAGGAGAAGTTTTTCAGAGGTAATAAAAGGGTAATAAGAAAAAGGAGAAATTTTTCAGAGGTAATAACAGGATAATAAGAAAAAGGACAAGTTTTTTCAGAGGTAATAAACGAGTAAGTCCTGGGGATGAGATGTCGGGCGTCGACGAGAGCAGGACCCACCTTAAAAATACTATCATTAGTACTGCTGATTCCATCTTAGGCAGAAGTCGTAGAGATCGGAACGACTGGTTCGACAATGAATGCAATCTGGCAACTGAACGTAAGAATGCTACGTACCAAGCAATGCAGCAGTCTCAGAGAACACGAGCACGCGAAGAGAAATATAAAGAGCTCAGAAAAGAAGAAAAGAGAATTCACAGACGAAAAAAGGAAGCCTGGGAGAAAAATCTCGTTTGTCAACTAGAACAGTACAGAGAGCGACGGCCACACCAGGCGCAGGCGTTCTACCGAAGAGTACGCGGTATGACGCAATTCAGACCACGTTGCACTTACTGCAAGGACAAAGAAGGGAATCTTATCACGGATCCTAAAGGCATCTTGGAGCGATTGGAAGAGCACTTTCATGAATTGCTAAATGGCGAGCTAACTGAGGATTTGGAGTGGCTCCACCAATATCTGACGATAATGCTATGCTGTCACCACAAAGCTTAGCTGAAGTTATCCGTGCCATCACCCGGCTCAAAAACAACAAGACCTCGGGTGCAGGCGGCATTACTGCGGAGTTGGTTAAATATGGTGGCCTACATTACACCAAGCGATTCATGAATTAATTGTGCAAGTCTGGGATCAGGAAGCGATGCCAGAAGGCTGGAGAAAACGCATCCTCTGCCCGGTACATAAAAAAGGAAATATCAGAACGTGCAGCAATTATCGTGGCATAACGTTGTTGAGTACTGCGTATAAGATATTCTCCGCCATCCTACGAAACAGGATGGCCCCATACGCTAGAAACATCGTAGGCCAATACCAGTGTGGCTTCAGCCCAGCAAATCAACAATCGATCAGATTTTCACTTTGAGGCAGGCTATGGAAAACTGTCTAAGAGTTTCAAAACTCAATCCAACACCTCTTCATTGAGTTTAAAGCCGCCTATGATAGCATAGCCAGAGTATAACTCTACAAAGCCATGAGAGAATTCGGCATCCCCAACAAGCTGACAAGGCTATGTAGGTTTACCATGATCAATGTGAAAAGCCAAGTAAAGGATCCGGAACACTGTCCAGACCAGCCTACCTCCTTTTCAACCTGGCGTTGGAGAAAGTGATCCGAGATTCGGGCGTGACATCAAGGGGCACAATCTTCCACAAGTCCACGCAATTACTGGCTTACGAAGACGACATTGACATCATTGGAAGAACAGCAACAACTGTACAAGAAGCTTTCATCCAGATTTAGCGAGCGGCAGGAAATCTGGGACTGCACTGCACATCAACGAAAGCAAAACAAAGTGGCCTCGTCTGCAAGAACACCTAATATTGGTCCCACAATCAAGGTAGAGGAACACGAGTTTGATGTGGTAAAATCATTTACCTACCTTGGGTCAATAGTAGCAGCCGACAATAGCATGGAACCTGAAATACGCGCACGACTGCTAAAAGCCAACAAAGCCTACTATAGTCTGTCAAGGCCCTTCAAATCCAAGCATCTAACCATAAGGTCTAAACTTTTACTATATAAGACGATGGTCTTGCCGGTCCTCACATATGCATCCGAAACGTGGGTGCTTAGCAAAAAGCACTCTAATCTCTTGGCGGTGTTCGAGAGGAAAATACTTCGGAGGATTGTTGGCCCCATATGTGAGGAAGGACGATTCCGGAGACTCTACAATGACGAGATCTACGAGCGCTATCGCGACATAGATGTTGTGAAGAAAATAAAGCTCGGTAGACTCCGCTGGGCAGGACATCTAGCTCGTATGAGTGAAGATGAGCCTGCTCGGAAAGTTCTCTGCGGTAAGACCAATGGGGTGCGACAGCGAGGGAGACCCAACCTCCGCGGGAAGGATGGCGTAGACGAGGACGCTCAGAGCTTAGGGATGGCAAACTGGATGACATCGGCTCAGAATCGGGACCGGTGGAGAGAACAGTTGCGAGAGGCTAGCCCGGATCCCGCTTGTAGAGCCGTTAAAGAAGAAGAATAAAAGGGTAATAAGAAAAGGAGAAGTTTCATCAGAGGTAATAAAAGGGTTCTAAGAAAAAGGAGAAGTTTTATCAGAGGTAATTAAAGGGTAATAGGAAAAAGGAAAAGTTTTACCAGAGATAATAAAAGGGTTATAAGAAAAAGGAGAAGTTATATCAGAGGTAATAAAAGGGTAATAAAAAAAGGAGAAGTTTTATCATAGGTAAAGAAAGGTAATAAGAAAAAGGAGAAGTTTTTTCAGAGGAAATAAGAGGGTAATAAGAAAAGGAGAAGTTTTATCAGAGGTAATAAAAGGGTAATAAGTAAAGGGAGAAGTTTTATCAGAGGTAATAAAGGGGTAACAAGAAAAGGGAGAAGTTGTTTTCAGAGGTAATAAGAGGGTAATAAGAAAAAGGAGAAGTTTTATCAGAGGTAGTAAAAGGGTAATAAGAAAAAGGAGATTTTATCAGAGGTAATAAAAGGGTAATAAGAAAAGGGAGAAGTTTTATCAGAGGTAGTAAAAGGGAAATAAGAAAAAGTAGATTTTATCAGAGGTAATAAAAGGGTAATAAGAAAAAGGACGTTTTATCAGAGGTAATAAAGGGGTAATAAGAAAAAGGAGACGTTTTATCAGAGGTAATAAAAGGGTAATAAGAAAAAGGGGTATCAAATCGGGTCTTCTTTTGTTGTGCTTTCCAAAGCAAAGAAAGCATAGCTTTTATTGGGCCTCCAGCTGATTTTGTGCTTAATATCTTGATTAGTAAAGGAGATAAACGGGCGTGGCTAAGAAGATTCGCTCAAAATCGCATTTTTCATTCGTATTGAGAATGACATAGTCCTATTACAAATTTAGTAGCTCATAAACAACTTTACGCTTATTTGTATTCTCAACCAGGGCTTCTATAACTCTTTACTTGGGAAGGTGTAATTGGGCCACCAGGCGCGTGCAGAAAGTTCTTCTTTGGCCTTAAGTAATTTCAAATGTAGCACGTCACTTTAGTTAGACACAGTAGATATGAAGATTAAAGTAAGTCACGCATGGACGGAATGGGACTTTATATAAGGTATTTTTAAAAAGCTTAAATTGTTAATACCACGAGGTAACAAAGGTTACTCCATTTTAGTATCACACGTTTAAATGCTGCTTAATTTCGTAAATTGAATGGCAATTAATTTCATTAGCATACCATTGGCATTCGAGAGTATCAATATTACAAATACAAGAATAAAAATTCTGAACGAAAAAAGTGTTATCAAATCACTTTTTAACATGAGTGTTGTCTACGTTTATGCTGACTCTATAGTACCTTATAGTAGCGAACAAAACACAACAGGAGCTATCAGACAAATTGACTAGAACTCAATACATTAATTTGACTGAAGACTTTTCAGTTTTTGTTTTCAAATATCTAAGTTACAAAAGCGAACTTGTCACAACCATAAAGAAGAGGTGAATTATTCTTTCGACATCAAGCTGGAATGTTTTGAAGGGTGTGAACACTTGGAAAACTTGGTAAAAGTTTGTTAACCTGCGGAAATAGCTGAAAGTTCGTACTTGTTTCCAAGTATGAATTGAAAGCATGTACTTGTATGTTTGCTATAAATTTCGATATTGTTTTTATGGGTGTGTATCTTGGCTCCCTTACCAGGATTTGGTTAGATAAACATACATATATAACAGAAAAGCGTGCAGTAAATTTCGCTCTGACCAAATTATTTAACTGAAGCAGGCGGCGGACTTGATCAATTAATCTTTATTAAAATCTTGCTTCCATTCACTAAATTAATAGAATGTCAAGCAAATTTATTTTCAAATTCAATAACAAACTTCATGCCAAAAACAGTAGTCAATTTAGTCTTTCAACTACATACCAAATCCGTTTTTGAAACTACTCTTGAAGCTGCCTAATTTTAATTTACCAGAAATTTAATTTAATAAAAAACAAAAAACCAAAAAAAAAAACTTTTCTGTAGATTACAAAGTTTATACCCAATTCGGAATTACACTTCCTTACAAACCTAAAACCATAACTGAAAACTCTAAAACAAGTTAGAAAATCATAAATATCTGGTGTTTATAATTTGTACAAAGTTGAATTTGTGCAATTGCAATGAAAGCGACGGAAGAAGTCTGGCTTCCTATTTCCCTCCATTTAGTCCTTATTCATCCTTGTTCCTTCTGTTCTTCTTGAAACTTTTCTTGTTATAGCAGTTTAATAATTTTAGAGGAAATACTTTAAAGCCATTGCAATATCTGCTAACTTAAAGTAAACTAAAACTTTTTTTTTCTTCATAAATTTATTATTATTACTTTTTTTACTTCGTCGCTGGTTTTAATTAAAGTGGACTTTTGTAATGATGTAATGATTACATAAAGTACAAATTACTCCCATATTATCCTTGTTGGTTTATATTATTACAGCCTAAAACATGAAACAGTCAAGTGAAAACCTATTATTTAAGAATAAATTCCCTTTATCCTGTTTCCTTTTCCATAAACGTCTAACTAAAGATTAAGAGACAAAAGGACTAAAAAAAGGGAAAAAGTTTTTTTTGTCACGTTCAAAATTGTTAAGGACACGTTGCAGTTATAAAAGTGGCAGGATATCTACCGCATATTCATATACAGTAAGAGACAATTTGTGTATGTTCGCTGCTGTAGTGGTGGGGGGGGAAAGTGGAAAAGTTGAATTGGACGTAAATGAAAATTTATTGCAGTTTCCTGAGCTTTTCCGGGACTTTCCATGTTCATATATATTCTTACAAAAGGATTGTGCTCGAGTGGTTTTTTCTATTTTGTTCGCGGAAAATTAAAATCCTCGCAAGTTCATGCCAAGTTAAAAGAGATTTTTACACAGGGAAGGATCAGCCAAGCTGAATATCATAAAAATGGGTTTTAAACTAGAATTGATTTTTTTTCTATAAGTGATTTTGGTTGTGGTGTTAACGCGATTCGATTATTTTAGAACCGTTTAAGGGATAAAGTTACTACTACTCAGGCACTTTGACGTATTTGGTTTATTGTGCCAACCTCGTCCTAAAAACTCCTAGGTTGTCTTTTGGAAATTTAGCCTAACATTAATTTAGGATTCATATCCCAAATCTTCCTGGTAGTAGGGAAGCCACGATGGAGGATGCTCAATCTCCTCCTTGTTGTAGCCTCACAATCGCACAGTATGTGCTCCGCAGAACCGACAGCTACAAGAAACCACGATTTAAGTAAAATTGAGCGAACAGTGGCCCGTTAGGAGCTCTGTTATTCTTTTTAGATCGCACCTGTTGAAATTTAAAAGTCTGCCCGTTGTAGCTTTGTCGGTTTTAATGAATCTTCTAGCTTGACGGCCACCCGGGGTCTTTGTCCACCTATGAAGAAAATAGCGGGTCAACCAATTCTTGATGGGTGATGACACGTAAGCCTGGCAGCTAAACAAAAGCTTTGAAATCTTAAACAAAATATTTAAAATCTTAAGCAAAAGCTTTCAAAGCTTTTAAAGCTTAAATAAAAGCTTTTAAAGCTAAAACAACGCTTAAACAAAAGCTTTTAAAGTTTAAACGAAAATTTTTAAAGGTTAAACAAAAGCTTTTAAAGCTTATATAAAAGCTTTTAAAGCTTAAACAGAAGCTTCCAAAGATTTTAAAGCTTAAAAAAGCTTTTAAAGCTCAAAAAGCTTTTAAAGCTTAAAAAGCTTTTAAAGCTTAAACAAAAGCTTTTTAAACTTAAATAAAAGCGTTTAAAGCTTTGCACTACCTGGTGGAGCGGAGAGATTCAGTAGCTTTTCCATAGCCGCAGTCTGACAGGTGCTTTTAGCTCTTTTAACGTGATACCGAGACACGCTAGCCTTTGAACGGTGGCTAGCAAGACACTTCCTAATATGATTGTCTAAAACCTCCATGGTTTTCAGAAAAAAGGATAAGATGGTAATGGCTCGACAGGATTTTGCTTCCTTGTGTGATCTCCCGGCTTTACGAATAAAGACTACCCTAGTTTCTCTCTACTTAGCCGTCCGTCAGAAAGCAGTGTTCTTACATTCCACGTTTCGATTCGTGTCCTGGTCCGAAAAGCAAAGATCGTCAGGTTGCTAACCTCCAGCGCCAACCGACTTAAAACTCTGTTTTATGGCGCAGAAAACTTGCCATTCGACCGTCTCCCGTTAACGCTTTCCGAAGAAGTACTCCATGGGCACGGCGCGGAGAGGAATTAGGACTTGCTAACCGAGCTGCTAGGTATTCGTCTGCGTGACTCTACTCGGATTTTGATAGAAGTGACAAATCGGGTGCCACCACCTTCCGAGGTCGTATTTGTTAGCCGTTCCACCGTATGTCCCATAAGGGATTAAAAGAGCATAAGTAATTAAGTAGCCTCTCTCCAGCACCTTGCAAAGCTGGCACGGGATAGTGGCAGCAGGATTGGTAGAATCTTTCCCAAACCTCTCTGACGGAGAGTCGGGAAGTTTGGTCTTTCCCAATAGCCTTAAAGGCATTGAAGATGCCAATGGCCCATTCGAGCATACCAGTAGTGAAAATTCTACTTGTCAGGCCTTTGCTCCTATTGTAGGATCCCTCAGAAGTTTTGAGGAAGGCAATACCATTTGAGTGATCTGTGTGTAACTCATAGAGGCTGGAAGCTTGTCTATTTCTTCCCAGAAGGCCTTTCATAATTTTCGTTTGGATCTTCTCAACTCTTTATTGTAATCCGTGTGGGCGTAGGGGTCCCACTTACCCAATACCTTAGATCTGTTAAATAATTTCCTTACTTTTCTCCTCTTTCTGTCAGAGATCACTGTGTTCTACCATGCAATCGTTACTAACAAGACTGGTGAAATTAATTCATAAACATGTAACAGTTTCTAAACATTAAAAAGCATTAACACAGAACCAAAAACTATTTATTATTTAAATTTATTACAATATTTTAGAGCACTGCGCTCTCCCAAGCATAACAAACGTTGAACGTAAATCCCACTTAATGTCATATTAATTAAAATTTCGTAGCACGCTAAGCAACATGATTTATTAGTGTAAACAGGTGAACATGTCTGAAGCTGCGGAGTATTAATAATCGCATCATTATGAAGGCACATAGTACTTATCATATGGAAATTAATGTTGAATGAACGAAAAAAAAATTATTTTGTTTTCCATTGAAGATTATGCTTGTCTTGAAGAGATAAGAGCTTGGTTGTAGGAGTATTTGATGCACATTTATTCCAAGAATGTGGTGGCAATAAAATTTGAAGTAGCATCCTTGTAGAGATATTAATATCTTAATAACACATTTGAATGCTCCTTTTTTTCAATTTAGAGTATGTAATGATTAATTAATTTTAAGCCTTTAAGATGTGGTAGATCTAAGCTTAGGAATCAAAGTTTTCGCTATAAGTCCATTATGGTGCAATGTGTGGTAATAATTTTAACTTGAAGGATATATTCCAGAATCAGAAATAATTGAGAATTTAATCCGGGGTAAAGATCGGCAAGAATGTTGTGGGGCTTAGATTCGACTGCATTGATCGACCGGTCAGAAAAGATAGCTTCAATTTCCTTAAAACTAATTTATGATCTTCCATATTACTTCAGGTACATAGCAATTCTACGGCAGATTTCCCGGATGAAACGGTTTTAGTCTATATGAAGTTCGCCACGAGTTTTGCCCTTCGGATTGTACGGGGCGGGCCTACCACGTTTTCTGCTGGCCTGCGAGTTCCAGGTTAGAGCTTGTTTGATTATAACTTCATTGTGTTTCTTTAAAGTGCTCCCCAACCATATACATTACATATTCTTACGTTTTTACGGCTTAACCAATTCGTAGGATTAATTAAGGAATACACTTTTTAAACAAAACTTTTTTATTGTCGCAATTCAATGACTACAAACACATTTCTTAAAAATCACTAATTAGCATTTGTAATTTAATATCTCTCACTAATAACTTGTATTTATCGCCTTTTAATTCACTATTTAATTACCACTTTTCGCTTTAGGTAACTTTGATCACTCAGAACACTTTAATCGCTTTTCAAATCAAAGCTGACTCTAAAGGTCAAAACAGAATTGCGACTGCGACGGCGGACGGCGAAGTCGCTCGTTTAGCGCAAATGTAAAACAACGTTGTATAACGAAATTACAACTGTAGCGGCACTGCGCCGCAAAATCGAAGTCGGCGTACAAAACATAATTTTTTTCAAACACAATTTTTGGATATGCAAAACGTCACGTCTCTATAAAAGTTGCGGTTGCAATTTCGGTATACATTAGCTGCTCCGTCCAAATATGACATAAATCGCAGTTGCAGTCGGCCGTCGTAGTCGCAATTCTGTTTTGAGCTTAAATGCCGCTGCCAGTGCATTTATATATCCAAGCTCCTCCCTTATCCAAGTTAAAGATCTTTCCACTACAGTCTGGAGGCCCTCTATTACTGGAACATTGTTTTCATAGAAATTTCGAGAAGTTTTAACGTTTTCAATCAACGTTCGTTCAAATTCTAACAGATGGCGCGATGTTAGCTTACTGAATAAATCGTTACAAATCATTAATTCAAATTCTAGCTAAATCGATACAAATAACAGTTCGTACAAACTTCTAATAGATGGCGCATAAATCATCACAGCTGCGATACATTGGGTGATTTTTTCTACTCGCCAATACTTGCAAGTACATCACCAATGGAACGCGATTTTTGACAGTTACCAGTAAACTTTAAGCTCAAAATAATTGTTTATTTTAACAGAAAGAATCAATGTGTATTTTTAGAGTTTGTTTTGAAATAAAAGGGGTATAACATATACAGATATTTTATACAATAAAATATGGAAACGAATTTATGTATTTTGTATATTTTCTTTAGAAAACATGTTATTAAATGAGTCCTATAGTTCCAAAACGTGTCTTTTCCACTTTCCTTACCTTTTCAGAAATAAGTAAAAACTGATTTTCATATTTCCCTGTATGATAATAATAATGTGTTATATGCTTGGGAAAGATTTTGAATTAGAGATGGTTGTATAAATGTATCTTAGTTAAAATAATTAACTTTTTAATTTTAAAACTGGATAAGGCAACTTTTAGAACTATACCTAGGAGAGGACAAGTTTTGGAATAACCATTCTTGGATAAGACACAATTTGGAAAAAACGAAAAACTTTAAAAACGCTTTGATTCAAGAAAAATGTTATTCTATTTTGCAAAACGTCAGAAAATACACGTTTTTTAAAACAAAATTACAAAATAAAGTAAGAAAATGTGTTCAAAATATTATTTATGATGACCAAAGATTTAAAAATTAGTTTAAAAATGTTAAAGTAAAACAATGAAATATATATAATTTAGGAAGATATTAAATTGATTATATCTGGCTCAGCTACGCAATAATTTTCATCACGCTCTTCTTGATCCTGTTCCCTAAGGTGAATTACGTTTTGAACACTAACAACTGGAGTAGTAAAAGCATCATTGTAATAGGACAAGTCAGGATACTGTCTCCAAGCACTGCCAAAATGTTTTGCCAAGAGTTCATTCACATCCGTTAATTTGGATTGTTTAGGTTTTTAGGTACCTTTTTTAATAATTTCTGGTTCCATTTCGTGAAAATTGTGCCCCCTCTTCACCAGGCCCGCCACATAACCTTGGGGGGCCCGGGGCTAAAATATAATAGGGGGCCCCTTAAGGAGATTGAAATTTCATAAAATCTATTACTAAAAAAATATTTAATACATTTTATGAAATTACCGATATCATCATCTATATCTTCACTAATATCATCTTCTGCAATATCGGCTACTTGCACATTATCACGATTGATCCCCATACATTCTTTGCAAAATATGGAACAAGTAATTTGTAATTTTCTGCAACCACAGTTTCCACGGCAACCTGTAGTGCTAGTAGGAGGTGCTGTTGTGTGAATCGCAATTAATCCATATTTAGAATTTTTCCAACTCCAGTTCAGAGGGTTTAGTTATTTCCTTGCCACTGCTGGATTGGTTGTTTGATGGTATTGTAATAATTAAGTATTGTCAACCAATAAACTTAAAATACCTTTTTATTGAGTAAAATAATAATTGAGAATGAAAGCAATATTTGTATAAAACGGATAAAAATTGAAAAAAAAGCTATGTTCGAGTGGCCATATTTCGGTCAATTTTTAACCAAAATTTTTTTTCAAACTAGTATCTTAAAGGAAATTTTACCTACTTTTTTTTCTATAAAGCAATGCCTATACCTATCTCTCACCCAAAAAAAGTTATAGTCTAAAAAGCAAAAACTAAAAAAAATCAAAATTTTGCCTTTTTTTTATTTTTGTTTCAACATTTTTGGCATAAACATTTTTTTTCAAAATTTTTTAAATTAGCCATTTCGATGGGAAATTTAATTTTCTACAAAAAGTTTTATATATATTATATCGAAATTTTTCTTTGTTTGCGAGGTATATTGAAAACACTGAAAAGGGTCAATTTTCACCCCTCTCTCCAATTTCCACCCCCAAATTTAATTGCACTCCGCGGCTTTTTCTTCTTAAATGACCCATTGACCGATTCCTGCAATAAAAATCCGTGACTGTCTTAGTTCCTTTCTAAACGACGTAATCAATCGCCGGCCCGCAGCTATTATCTTATTCATCAATATGAATGAATTTGTAATTCTGTAAAAAATTTAAATTGGTATATTTGCTGTCCGTGAATAGCAAAAAATATTCCTAGAATTATACGGGATAAGAAATACCCGCGAATTTATCCAGGTCGATGAATACAGGCCTTAATAAACGTTAAGGCCCGTCCTCACTACGCGGACTTAGATCCCACGCGCTTTTGGCCGTACGGTCAGACAAAAGCGCGCGTGAGGTTTTAATTTTCTGAATCATGAGTGAGAAAACAATCAATTCTCATTTGAAACGCCGTACGCGCTTTTTAAAAGCTCATATTGTGTGGACGTACAATGTACCTTTTTAAGCACAGCCTTTTGTCTGCGTAGTTTAGCCACACGGCTTTTACAGTGGCGTGCACAGGGGCTCCTCTTTGGTATGGCAGAATTTTTTGGGGCGCCACATTATTATTAATATAACGATAACAATAATAATAATAATTAAAACATTAAAAATATATGATGATAGACATAATCTAATATTTGGCCCTAATTTACGATGTCTTTCTTAGTAAGCTAGAGTTTCATATAAACATTTTCCTCGCTTTTTATCGCAGGCACGCAATATGAGTAACTCGATCCTCAATTCATGAACTCAATTTTAAACAGCGGGATACATATTGCGTGAGCTTGAAAATACAGAGATGAGCATAAGATTTTTCATTTTTAGAAACAAATCAAATAATGACAGTGTCATCAAGTTAAAATAAATATAGAGTTGTTGGGGCGCCGATGATTTGTTTGGTATGGCAGCTGCCATACCTGCCATACCCGTGTGCACGCCAGTGGGCCTTTACCATGGACAAAGTCGTAAAAAAGTCATAAAACTCTATTACTGAGTTTCCATGAGAGTTCAACCCGAGTTATACGTCATGGAAACAGAATGAGTTAAGAGTTTGTTAAAAATTTTCAACTCTGCTCAACTCAACGAAAATAGGTAGGTTGAATTGAGTTCACGCATGCAACTAAAAACGGCACACTACCAAAGGTACAAAAACTGAAAATGTCGCGCCTCTTTATATTTAATAAATGCTTTTAAAGAAAAATCTATAACAAAATTAATTTATGGAAAAAGATAGAGGAAGACGGAAGGCAGATATGGAAACGCATAGAGTAAATCGTTGAATTGAAGTGTCATATCAACTAACCACAACTCAACTCGACTCCCATGGAAACTCAGTATATATGAAAAAAAGGCAAATGCGCGTACGACCCAAGTCCGCGTAGTGTGGACCCACCATTAAACGACTTTGTCCACACGATAAGGTTATCGATATCGTGTTGCCAAATGCCAATTTTTATTTATCGACAGAAATCGACACGGACTCGAGAAACTAAATACGGCCCCACCAGAGTTTATTGGTGCGTTTGCATGACAGCTTGAAGCGTACTTCAAGTACAAATGTAAACGCAGGATTTTTCTGATCGGCTCGAGTGCTTGTCATGTAAACCGAGCTTGACAGCTTGAGTGCTCGAAATTGAAAGTAGTTGGGCTTGAAAATATGTCTAAAAGCAATTTGTGGAATTATGAGGAGACTAAATTATTAATACAGAAATAAAAGCGCGATAAAAGAAAGAAATATAATAATGACTTCAAAGGTCATCTCAAGAACTCAAGCTCATTTCAAGCCAATATGCCGGTTCAAGTAGGCAGAGCATACACGAGCTCGAGTTCTTGAGATTTTCAAGCTTTCGCTCGAACTCGAAGAAACGTAGTATATGCTACCGATGCCGAATTGGCCTGAATACTATGTTTGACTGACTCAGAAGTTTGTTTGACATACAGCCGCGAAAATAATCCCCGTACCCTCATATGCACGTGGGGAATCCCCTGTCGTAATCGTAGGATAACTTGACATTGATCACGTTCAGATTCACGCAAATAAATTGTTAATACTTTGAAATATTGTTAGTATGTATTTCTCTTTTAACAGGTGATTCTATTGCTCAAATCCCGCGGATCCTGCATGTCTAGTCTCGCATTACTGATCCCGCAAAAATGGTACGGGATTGGATTCCCTACCTTCAATATTAACTGCTCAGTCAACAAAATGCTTGGTCGTTATTGCCTATTCTGCGTTAACAGGGCTCACTACGAAAAAGATAGGATGACAGTTGATCCGTGTAGAATATGGACCCAGGGACGTTAGCCGTTTTTTTAGAAACACGCTGGAAGTCTCCATAATTTAACTAATTAAACTACCGACATCAATGGAAAACTTACTCGTTGGTGGTGCAGTACATTTTGGTGCTTCGGTAATCAAATATCATTTTTATGTTCTACAGTTCTTGTATGTTGCTAAAGTACAACTTAAACGTGTTTATTTTCGCCTTAACTAAAGTCAAACTTTTCAAAAGCTGTGACAGATGTAATTAAGACTTTGTAAACTTCAAAGAAATTATCCGAATGTGGTGGAGTCGTACTTAAGAAGACGTTTGACAGTCATCTCTGCTTTTGGATATATAATTAAAATCACTGCGAAATGGAAATCAAATACGTAAATTTTATTGAAACGATTCATAATCGCTTGGTGAATATTGTAAGTAATACACACGGAAATTAATTTTCTATTTACATTTGACGATATGGAAATGGGAAAATGAGAATCTAATTTAAGATTAACATTAAAGGATGGGCGTATTGAGAAGGGATTCGTTGTGGAAAGATTTAATCAAAGTTTTCAAAGAGTGGAATTTGTTGAAGATATTTTTTTTAGTGTTTTGGTATTTCACATATACATGGAAAGTAGCAATGTAAGGTGGATTTGAAGTAATTTAATAATTTTTGCATTTATTTCTTTTGTTATTTCAGATAGACTACACTTTCTATTGATATTTTATTATTGGTATGCTTTTGTGGCACTAAGGTGTACAAGAGCTCGTTAAATCTACCATATAAATTAAGTAGTAGAGCTATACCAATACGACACCAGTGACGTGTGGCCTCGGCTAGGTCTATTTGGTCTACCTGGTCTATCTGGCCTTCCTTGGACCACAGGTTCTTGTCCAGACTTGCACTCAAGACCACCACCACATCCGAGGCCACAACCGGTGATGTCACTGGTATAGTAACGGTATAGCTCTACTACTTAATTTGTATGATAGATATAACGAGCTCTTGTACACCTTAGTACCACAAAAAGTAGCAATAATATTAATCACAATAAAATTAAAATCAGATTCGAACTTAAAGTTAAAGTTATAATTAGAATTAAAATTAAGATTGAAGTAGGTAAGTGGGCGGCGAAAAGAAATAGAAAAAGCTAGTGAGACGAAGAAGAAGAAGATAAACAAAGAAATGCTTGTTTCTGTGCTTCTTCTCTGAATGTGATTTGGAAGATTATTCCAGATTCTGAGGGTATGCAAAAAAAAGGAACGACTACCAAATAGGGAAAGGTGAGCAGGAATCTGGAATTTGATAGTGTTCCGTCCTTAGACGAATCTAAAAAAATAAAAGCAAGAGTAATAATCAAAAATAAAAAACGTTTCTCAAAAATACCTACCTGCCAACACGAAAATAAAATCCAGCCCTCCTGAGTCTCCCGCCAGTCCGAAAAATAGCTAAAATAAATATAATAAATATAAATATAAGCAGAAATTAGTAAATCTACTATATAAAACTGAATGTTTGTCTGTCTGTCTGTCTGTCTGTCTGTACGCAATAGGCTCCTACACCGTGTAACCGATCTTAATGAAATTTTAACCATATGCTATTTACATTAAAGGGAAGAACATAGGCTATTCTATTACTTTCTAAAGCTACTCTTAGATGGCGCTGTCATGAAGAGCTTTGTTGAAAGTCATCACAGAGCTTTGAATTTTTGCATGAAGGTCGGTGGGGTCTCCTATGATGCACCTCGTAGCCCGATTTTCGAAATTCAAAATGGCCGCCGAAATATGACCGAAATTCAAAATTGCCGCAGAAATATGGTTGAATTTGCCAATTTTATTCCGATTCCAATGAAAGTGGGTATCTAGGGGTTTTTAAGATCGCAAATAACAAATTTGTGGCCAAAACTTATAAATTCAAAATGGCCGACGAATTTGCAAATTGTGTTCCGATTCCAATGAAAATCTGTATCTGAGGTTTTTTAAGGTAGCAAATAACGACTTTATGATCAAAATTTAAATTCAAAATGGCCGCGCCAATATGGCCGACGAGTTTGCGAATTGTATTCCGATTCCAATTAAAATCGGTATATGGGAATTTTTAAGGTAGTAAATAACGAACGCAAAAAGGCAACAAGTCGCCGGGCGTCGACGGAATAACAGCTGAGTTGCTAAAGGAAGGAGGGCCGCAACTCTTGCGTACCTTACACCAACTCATATGCAGCATCTGGGAGGAGGAAGTCATACCAGATGATTGGAAGAAAGCGATTATATGCCCAATATATAAGAAAGGAGATAAATTAACCTGCAAAAATTACAGAGGCATCTCACTCCTCAGCACCAGCTACAAAACCTTCACAATCCTTGTGAAACAAAAACTAGAACCTATAGCGGAAAGCCTTATAGGAGAATATCAAGCTGGTTTCAGGGCAAACAGGTCAACATCGGACCAGCTGCTGACCTTAAAGCAAATTCTGGAGAAAACCTGGGAAAGGAATGTAGATATATACCAGATATTTGTCGATTTTCAACAGGCATATGACTCAATAAACAGACAGAGGCTGTACGAGATCCTATCGGAATTAGGAGTCCCCTCAAAGCTGGTACAACTGATCAAATGCGCAACAAATAGCTCATTGGCGAAGGTAAGGATCCAAAATGTTATAACAGAAGAGTTCGAAGTTCGACAAGGACTTAGACAAGGGGATGGGCTGGCCCCAATGCTCTTCAACCTCGCCCTAGAATGGGTGATAAGGCAAACGTCAGTCCAGAGAAGAGCATCAATAGCAACACAGTCGGTACAATTACTTGGTTATGCGGATGACGTTAACATCGTGGGAAGGTCCTTTTTGGCAGCAAAGGAAGCTTATGTCGAATTAAAAGAGGCGGCAAAGGACATAGGCCTGAAGATCAATGAAGAAAAAACTAAGGTGATGCAACAATCCAGAGCTGGAAGATTTAGAATGGGGAGAAATATAACTATCGACGAACATAACCTAGAAGTAGTCGATAAAACAGTCTACCTTGGGTCTACAATCACAAAAAGAAACGAAGAAAAAGAAGAAATAACTAGACGAATACTACTGGCTAATAGAGCCTTTTATGCCCAAAAAAAAATACTGCACTCCAGATTTGTGCACAGAAAAACCAAACTCTCACTCTACAAAACAGTAATACGACCAGTACTTTGCTATGGCAGCGAGACTTGGACTATGACCCAGGACATAGAGGAACGAGTCAACAGGTTTGAGAGAAAAGTCCTCAGGTGCATAATAGGCCCAACCAGAGAGGATGGAATATGGAGAAGGAGATACAACAGCGAGTTGTACGAAATTTTTGACGACCCAGAACTCTCAATTTTAATAAAAATTAACAGATTAAGACTAGCCGGTCACGTAGTCAGGATGGAAGACAATCGCATCCCAAAACGGCTTATGATATCAGAAATTTCGGGAAATAGGCCAGTAGGTAGACCCAGGAGGAGATGGATAGACTCTGTGACGGCTGACGCAGAGACAATGCTGAACATCCGGAACTGGAGACATGCTGCAAGGGACCGTCAAACATGGAGAAATGCCCTAGAGGAGGCCAAGGCTCGATTTGGGCTGTAGCGCCATTGGATGGATGGAAATAACGAATTTATGATCAAAACTTATTCAAAATTGTGGGGCCAATATGGCGGAAGAATTTTGCCAAATAAGTGTCATTTCCCGGTTAGCTGTATGTAGGTTGTTCAAGAGTTGGAAAATCGGAAAATTTTGACATTCTAGCTACAAATGGAAAAACATTGAATGTAGTGTATCCTGAAGCTCTCTAAGCAATAGGTTCAGAATTGATCAACAAGGTTTTTTTGGAAAGGTGGTAAGGAGAAACGGAAATATGGGATGATTTATGTATAATGGATAAGAAGGAAAGAAACCCATCACCTCTGAATTTTTAGGTATAAGTCTAGGATTCTGCAATACGGGAAGAGGCTGGCATCTGGGTAAACAAATAAAACCTGAGTCAGTGACATTGCAGAAGAGAACCCAGGGGCCAAGCAATTGCAAGACATGTAATTTGTAGCGTATAATGTCCATCACCGTTAAAAGTCCATTTCTAAATATGAAATTAGTAGATATAATCCTTTAATTTTTTTTTCTTTCAGGATGTAATAATATTTGTCGATTATTGAGTGTTTAATTTAACTAAAAGTCCATACGAAAAAAGATTATAGCATGGATAACACTGTGGATATGACATATTTTCTTGAAATTATAGTATGTGTCTAATAGTTGCTGGAAAAAGCCTTATTTTAAAATAGTCTTTCACTAATATTTATTTTTGGTGGGTAGTTATATTTTTAAGGATATTCGTGTGTGTTTATTTTACCAGAAAGAACCATAACTTTATTACGGGCCACGCCGACAAAAAATATTGTCTGCCCCAGAGCTTTACAATAATAGGTAATTTTGGTCACACTGCAAATAAATGCATTTTAAATCCAATGTCTCGAACTTTTATAGGAATAGTTGGTTTTTCGTTACTGGTTAAGAAGAGTTGAATTTTGAAGGTTTGGATTGATTTTAAATGTTTAAACGTTGGGTGCAGCAAGGCGCACCGGGTCCCAGCTATCCAAAATACAGAAAATAAGTGGTTCATGGAGACACTTCATCTGTGTATGAAAATTCATGTTTTTATTGTCTTGATCAAAATGTCAGATCCCTAATAGTTTCACATTTTGTTATTTGAAATCAAAAATACCAAAAAATTGCATTTTTCAAACTCTCCTACTGTATATTAAAATTCATATCACCTGATTACTACTATTGGTTTATGGGTGCAGCATAGGCGCACCGGGTCCCAGCTAGTAACTCATATAAAATCAAAATAGGCAAGGAACCTGTGCTTACTGCGGAAGTATATTTGACGGACACGGACGAACAGCTTATTACCGAAAACTCGAACCAAAAATCATATACTTCGAATCAGAGCCCCCCACCAAATGGAAAATAAATACCAGCGCACAGTCGGAGTCAAATAAGATCACTTTAGATCTTACCAGCATATTGAGCTGTGGGATAAAATCATATTGAGATTTCCCTCAAAAAGCTGTATTGAGGCTTTTTTCTATCCCTTACGCTTAATCAAAAGTTTTTAAAGCTTAAACGAAAGCTTTTAAAGCTTAAACAAAAGCTCATTTTGCTATTGATTAAGTTACGAAGATTTTTGTACTCATTGAAATAGCTCAGGATCCTTGATCTGCGATAGCGTTTGCGAAATTCATAAGAAAACCAGGGGCAAGCTGGGGATTCACACCGTATTCTTGTAACTAAAGAGACACATTGATTAAATAGGAATTGGATGAAAAAATTCAAGAGATCAACCATAGTGTCAACACAGGTTGTATTATAGATATCAGCCCAAGGTAAAGACGAAGTAATTTCAGAAAGAGATGAAATTCTTAATTAAGCGGGCTCCGTAAAAGTGCTGTGTAGTAAATAAGCTCTGTCTAACTCTTGACAAGACACTCAAATTTTATAAAAGGAGTTTATTAAGAATTTTTGGATCAGTGACGGTCAAGTCAAGTCGCTGAAGTCGGGCGGACTTCCTCCAAGAAGGTTTTCTATTTTCTCTTTGTAATCTGCTCTTGCGTTGAGAGAGTTTGGACTTTTTTAACAATTGATGAGAGTTAGAATTCGGTCTAGCTTTTGGAAAATTGTTCGCTCTTGTTGCGATTAGGTCTTCACAGTGTGCGCTTTGCTGAATTAATAATCGATTCCTTCCAGTGGACCATTATTGTTTTTTTCTTGTTATAAATAATGCTTTTTATTTTTTAATTTTGTTTCTTCTTTTATTTCCTATCATCTACTTTAAACTGATTGTAACCTGTTGGAGAAATATTGTAGTGAGCCGAAGTGGTCACACTGAAAAAAGTTTTTTTTGTTAGATTCAATTCGTAAATTTAACCAATAGTTTTCGATGGACATTAAAGCTAATAAGTTACAGCATATGAATGCCAAAGTGCCGATATTCCTAAATTAAAACTCATTGTTCAACTCTACATGCCTTTATCATATCGTAATCAAATTGGTTCGCTTAAATGAAACTCCCGGAATGAAAATTCTCAAACGTAAAATAAATGCAAAAATTTACGAAACATTTCCATAAGAAGCCTCAGTCTTTCCATAAAGTACATGCACAAGAGTCAGGCTATCAGGCATCAGGTGCAAATCCCACCTCTTAGTTGCAAGAATATTCAATTTTTCAACAGCATTTTGACTACAGCAATTGAATTTAACCGAATCGGCATAAGTTCTTGAAAACGCATATGGAAAATATGCAAAAAATATTATGGTAATTTTCTTAATTTAGATAACATGAATTTTAAATGAAATTGCACGAAACACAAAAAAAAATCATTTCGCCATGGTTTTTGACTCCATAAAATTTTAATATGAAAAATCAATTTTTTTTTCTGCTTATAATGAACTGAACCGCAACAATGAAATTAGTAAACCGAATAAAAGAGTCAAATTTACGGGATTCAGTTGATCGTTTATGCAAAACTGTCCAATGGGGGAAGTTAATATTACGTTATGTTGTGCTCATAAATTAATTACAGAACGTCATCAGTTTTCCACCTAAGTGGGAAAACAGAAGGGTAAATGTGTCCCCCCATTGAAATATCACTACCATGGCTCCAATTAGTTTTGCAGATTGAAGCATTCGAGTCAATTAATATGGGCCCGGGATGTTCCCCCTTCCGTCTGCCGTCGCTTTGGGGCGCATTCAAATTGAACAGGATTAAAAATCAATAACAGATTAACCCCTGCACATGGAAATTGAACGTAGAAGAGAAGAAAGCACAGCACACACATTCACCAAACAAAAAATAAAAAGAAGAAACACAAAATCGTTTACGTTATTGAGGATTAAAATCCCTGATATGCTCCTCCTTGACTATGAATCTTGGTTATCACCTGCCACATCCACTGTAGAGATTCATAGCGCTCAGAGTGCTCCTAAGTCCTCTTCCTTTTTGGTATAGCTTTCTGTTGGACACTTTTCTACTTTCGAGTTCCGTCCCAGCTGAACAAAGTCCGAATCCGGAAATTTGAATCACTCCCAGGATGCCAGGATGAGGTGTCGTTGTACATTTCTGCTGCTCCTCGCTTTCTTTCATTTCTGTGTTGTTTTTTTTCGACGGGATGTGAACAGTGGTGGCATGAAGTCGAGATCATTTTTCACACCAAGGCGCCATTAATGCGACTTTTTCGAAACAAATTACGACGATGACAGAACCAGTGCCCGCCTGAATAAATCATCCGCTAAAATGCAGATCCATTATGCAGAAGAACTGCTGTACTGATTCCTGACTAGGGCCGTTGCTGGGGCTATTTGTTTTCTCTGATATACTTCGTGTGCGGATGGATGTTGAGGATGCTGAGGATTTTTTTTGGGGAGGGGATCAGGAATTCAGGAACTGCTCTTGACTAACACTGGTATGGCTGCTCGAAAACATGTGCTGACTCTTTGGTCCTGGAGAATTTCAGCCAATTTCGAATAGAATCGTTTTCAATAAAAGAAAATTAGATTAGGGAAAAATTCAGTTTACAACAGTTGCTACCTATTTAACAAAAATATAAGTTTGGTTAGTTATAAGCCATCGCTTAACATTTTTTCTTTGTTCCGGACCAAACGATATTTGGGATGATTGAAGATGGATTTTATGTCAAATGTGTACAAAAGTATGGTTTATTCATCATCATTTTGTATTGCTTGAGAAAACGAGCTTGTTATATAGTATATTATTAATCATATCTTTACCTTTTTAGGAAAACCATAAATGGTGTGCTGGCTCTACACAGCAGTGATTAGATCACTCTCTGCATTCGGCTCTGCCATGCTGTGACATGCTTTTCAAAAGAATGTAGCAAATCTAGACTATGCCAAGTCCAATGAATGACATGCCTCGATAAGAAGAGGACCTTTGCGCACAACCCTACGTAACAACTGAAGCAATAAGTGTAAGGCCCGATTCACAATGAGAGCTTCAAAGCTGCAAGCTTCAAAACTTAAGATTATAGGATTTATGTACAATGATTCACGTTCACAGCTTCAAGCTGCAAGCTTCAAATGAAGCTGAAACTATGTAAAAAAATTGAAGCTTGAGGCTTGAAGCTCTCATTGTGAATCAGGCCTAAAGGCTGTATCAGATCCAAAGCAGAAAAGCAGAACCGTCGGCAGAGAATTGTTTCTATTGGCTTACGCTGGTCAAGTGACAAGAAAAGCAGAAGAGTTCTGCCGCTGCTTTTTCATCTCAAATATTAATTTTGCTGCTTTGCAAAGCAGAATTTTTTGACATTTCAAACATCTTTCACTTTGCAAGTTGTTTTTAAATGACTAATGGACGAGGAAAATTGAGATTTTATTGTTGTGTGATATTATACGAAGAATTTATTATTATTAAAGAATAATTTACAAAGAATTTACTGTCAAATAAAAATTCTGCCGTTGCTGCTGCTTTACTTGGATCTGATTCAGCAGGCAGAATTCTGCTTCTGCCTCTGCTTCTGCCGCTGCTCAAAAAGTTGGATCTGATACAGGCTTAACTCTGAACGTTAAGGAAACGAAAAAACGAAAATAGCTGATGAATCCTGCACAACGCACAGATGAAGCTAAAACTGAACGAAACACAACGGACGAACTCAAACTAGACGAAAACAAAATGAACCTGACGCTTGAAAAACGGCGAAAAAAGATGGGAAGCCGTTGTTGCTGAATTAGGGGAAATCAAGCCGACGCCACAGTGGTTCCAAATGCCGAAAAAGTGGCCAAAGTCCCTAAAATCGATCTTTGATTTGGGGACTTTTTGGGTCTAGTTATGTAGGTTGGTACCTAAGGTATTAGAAACAACGTTTTATAACGGTCAAACTTGCATGGGGGCTCTCGGGAGCCATGGCTACGTGAGCGTCTGGAACACGAGGGCCTCGGCGCGGTACTTAGTGAAACGGGTTTTTTTTGTGTTAACAGTGACTTGGAATCGTTTGAAATGGATTCTGCGAACGAAAGTAAGTACTTTTAAACGTTATTTCATATTGACAATCAATTTTCTTAATTATGTTAGTAATGTACCATTCAAAACAAGTTTTTTATAACTTCCCGTTGTAAACGTCAATGTTTAAAATTACATTACTCAAAAGTCCCACGATATTCTACTCTCTAACAAGTTTTGTCGCATTCTTGAGATCTTTCTCTATAATTTGGAAGTTTCAAAAGTTGCCCCAGTTTTCCCCGATTTGTTTAATTTAAATAAACTTTGTCCGCCATATCGGATCCGCCATTTTGTTTTTTTCTATTTTGAGTGAAGATTCGTAATCAGCGACCTCAAAATACCATTTGTACGTTATTTCATACAATTTTAATAACGTCCACATATTTTGGCCAATGGCCACCTTTTCGGGATTTGGAACCACTGTGCGACGTAGAAAAGAAAGGGAAGGAGAAAACGAGCAGCCAGGACACGAGAAGTAAGCAAAATTTAAATTGCCTTAGTCCATTTTTACTTTGTTTTTTTAGTGAATAAAAGAAGAAGAATATATTCAGCGTGTGGGATTTTAATTTAACGCCGATGATTTTCCTTGTGAGTTCGCTTATGTCAAACTCACATGAGTTTTTGGAAGATAGAACATGTTCTATTTTCTTATGATCTGCATAGGGTTTTCGTCGTGTGAAAAGTAGTTTTGTAGGGGAGAACTTTGTTTTATTTTCCGGGTTGTAGAAAATAATTTTGTTGGTTTTTTTTTAATTTCCGTGTTGCGAAAAAATAATTTTGTTGTTTTTAAATGGTTTTATTTAGCTTGACTTCGTATATTTGTTTGTTTGTTTGTTTATATCTTTGCGGCAATTCTTTCGACAGATTTTTCAACTACTTCTACTAAACCGATTCTTATGAAACTTTGCACACACATTGTGTTCCTCTGACAATGCAATCTGACAATTTTGTAAACAAATCAAGATGGCGGTTCGAAGATGGCGGACGAATTTTGCAATTGTGTTCTGATTCCATTGAAAATCGGTATCGGGGGGTTTTTATCAGCACTAATGACGAATCTGTGGTCAAAATTTAAAATTACAAAATGGCGGTGCCAATATGGCGGATGATTTTGGCAAATGTGTTCCGAATCCTTTGAAAATCGGTATCCGAGGTTTTTAGGGCCACAAATGACGAATTTGTGGTCAAAATTTGAAAATTCAAAATGGTGGCGCCAATATGGCGGATGAATTTTGCTAATGTGTTCTGAATCTATTGAAAATCGGTATCGGGGGTTTTTAAGGTCAGAAATGACGATTTAAAAGTTGAAAATTCGAAATAGCGGTACGATTTTGACAATTAGATCCCATTCGATTTCACTGAAATAGGGGGTGTTTTAGGTCGGAAATAATGAATTTGTTGTCAAAATTTGGATAATTCAAAATGCCGCTGGCAATATGGTACGCATAACCAATCACTTCACCAGAATTTTGTAAAAAGTAAAATCCAAAAATGTCTGAACTAAGACTAGAATACAATAAAAATAGGTAAGAAAACTTTTAAGTTAAATGGTTTTATTTTAAATCAAGCTATACCAAATTATTTCAACTAACCGTATAAATTAAAGTTGAGTTTGAATAAAAATTGAAATTTTTTTTCATTTAAATTTTATTTATTTTTTATTTTTTTTCGATTTAGGAGCTGTTTAATCTCCTTAAAAACGGGGTTATAATAAATTTCCCAAATATTTTAATAATATTTCATCAAAAATAAAATATACAAATGCAAAAAAAAATTTCATCCTTTTTTCAAATTCAACTTTAATTTGGGGGTAGTTTTACCCCCTCAAGGGTTGAAAATAATTTATTTTAGGCTGATAATACCTATGAAACCGCAAAAAGCAGAAAAAATAATTAAATTAAATTAATAATTAATTAAATTAATAAATAAATTAAATAATTAGTAATTAATTGCAAATTTCATTGGTTTGTTTTTGAATATTATTGAAATTATCGCGAAAAACCCTTAAAAAGGGGTGTTTTTGGCATTTTTAAGGGTGCCGCCCACATTTTGGAAATGCGCGACCTCGATTTGCGTGATCAGCGACCCAAAAAACACATAGGGGCGAGCTATGTTTCGACACTCCTCCCCCACCCTCACGCATTTTGAATGGACTACGTCCCGACCAGCTTATCTTTTCAAAAGTCATTTTCTAGCCCACATGTTTCTCAGTTTTTTCGCCTTTTTTTCTTTTTGAGTTTTAAAACTGACAAAATATTCATAATGTTAATAAAATCAGAATATTATTCCTCGATTCGATGCCCATTTTAATTTTAACTAATTTATGTCTCTCTGACTCTGTAGTTAAGTCACTGACAAAATCACAGCAATATAAACAGGAATCGGAGTCGGAGCTGTCTTATGATAAAATTTGTCAGTGACAAAATCACGGCCAAAATCATGGGCGAAAGCTTGTGACACAATCATGTGGTGTAAAAAGCTCTTAACTTACATGGCGCTGTGGCTACGAGAATGTGGTTGCTGGGTTGAAAAAACGAATGAATACAGCAATAAACCGCGCTTTCTACCACTAGGAATGGTAGAAGGGCCACCTGACAGCAAAACTCAACATCAAGTCAGGTTTCAATGCCCAGATCCCCACTAAAGACGCATGGGGAGATTTAAATCCGGCAAGAACTGTCTTATTTACCAATGGGTCCAAATAGGATATGCGCTAGATTTTTCGCCCGTTCGCTAAACCTCCAAATATACTAGCGCGTACACTATTCTTCCGATTCCTCCAATAACTTTTAAAGCCTACCTAGCTAAACAACCAAACCCAAGACCAAAAGTAAGATCAACCAAGTTACCGGATAGCCAAGCGGATAACCAAGCACGAGACGGTCTTTATAACGTCCAGGCTGGTCGAAACTTGTTACCAGGCTGGCTCTATTACTTGGCCAGGACGTACAGAATCAGCCTTTAGTATGTACCAGCTCACAAGCACATCGAAGGTAACAAGAAGGTAGTTAAATTTGCCATACTAGAAGCAAGACCGATGTCCTTGGACGGAGCTGGCGCCCTTTTCCACCTCTCCACCCCATTATTCTGCTGAGGTAAACTAATTTAAATTTAGTGAAATCTATTTATTCTTTTTAAAGTAAAAGATACTTGAACAGACCGAAATTTTCCTTAGTGAGCCCTTACACAAGATATAGTAAAGTGTTGGTAGTCTGGAGTTAGAATTTAAAAAAAAAGACTAAATGATCAAAACATTATCACCACTTGTAATCCACTATCATGTCATTGACTTCCTCTCGCAAACCAAAAGCTCATCAATAATCCCAAAACAACCATCCTTCATACTCCATCCCTACAAGAAGCTAACAATTCAAAAGGAACATCCTCAGACATTTTTAGTTAGATAACTGTAGTATCATAACTTAACTTAACCTTAAAACAAGAAAATACAACTGTAATGCATGTGGCATAAAAGCATTTCAACATCCCTTAAAGTAGATGAGCTGCTTGTGGCAAGTGCCGAGAATACAAAACAGGTTTAGTTAGAAGCGCTACCCTCTGCCGTTCACCCTTGCCAAAATGATTTACTGATGTGTAGGCTTTTGCACAATGATAGGAACATCCACTGAGCAAAGCAAGTGTTGATTTATATTCCACACTTCGTTTTTATTTACTTGATTGTTGCTTTATCGCAAACGGATCATGAATAACATATACGGGGGATATTATCTGCAGATAACAAATATAGCCTCATTCTCATGCCCCGACACAGGGACACGACTATTCTGGGATAATTTTACAAGTAACAAAAAAAATGAGGAAACCAATGAAGAAAATTTTCAAACTTTCCTCCGAGCCCCGAAAGAGAAAGAAAATTGATTTCCGAATGCAGTTAATTCGACAGACTTGTAGAAAAAAAAGTTTGTTCTGCAAGTTTTTCAAGTTTTTTTGGTTGAAGAGGGCCACTCAGTCATCCCAATTAATTTTGTTTTACTAAAGGACTCTCAATAGCCTCATTAAATCATTTCACTGGATTACACAGTTTCTCATTATCTTCAACTCTCGGGCAACATTCGATAATTAAAATTTAGTGGCGACCATTAAAAATGTTCAATTAATTAATTGTGGAACTTGTGGAATGAAGACAATTTGTTTCAATTTCTACTATTTATAACACCCTCGTTTGGTAACATTAACAATTACAAGGGTAAGAGCAAGACAAAATCGTTTAGCAATAGATAGAGGGGAGGGGGTGTGAAACAGGGGTGAATCCTGACCCTATAAAATTGTTTTCATAAATAAATAGGGAGACACAATCTCTTACACAGTCGAAGCATGTAGCGATTAAAAATCTGTTTCGGTCATTTATTTTATTAATTATGGAATTTTGCATAATGGCACACAAAAGATGTAAAGGCGTGAACATTTTCAAATCCGGGGGACATTTTTTTATTTATTGCTATATTGTTCACTAGTGAAACTGTGTCGTCATAAATAGTAAAAATCCAGAATTTAAGACGGAAATATTCCAAAAAACTGTTTTGAAAAAATTGAGTTTTCTATGAAGTGGTTCTATAACGGTTCTATAACACAGTTGTGCTATTTTTATTGGATACTAGCAAAAACCCCCGTGCGTTGCAACGCCTTTCAATAAAGAAAGATCCGTGCACAGTCCGCGGTAGGAAAAAGGTAGGGCGTTTTCAGTAATGCAGGTTGCATGCGCAACTGACTTATTCAGCAACACACTTCCATTGCTGAATAAGTCAGTTGCGCACGGAACCTGCATTACTGAAAATTCCCGTATAATGAAAAAAAGAACAAATCTGCAAAAGCTTATTTTGGATACTTAAAAAGTTTAGAGTATGTTACAACTTTTTTAATATTCGATGATGAAAAATTGTGCACTACGTGCCAAACAGACACCTAGCCAATAATCAGAATCGTCCGCATAGATTTTGCTATGCCGCGAGATTAGACGCCCTGTACAGAACTTCGCTCATGGCGCCCAACTCCCCTCCAAATTATTTTTCCAAAAAAAGCCCGGAAAAAAGTAATCAATTTTGCAAATTTGGGCCAAAAGGCACAATTTGGTGCCCTAAAAAAGCTAATTAATATATTAAACACGCCTTTTATTTCTGCTTTTTTCATTTCGGCTTGAGACGAACAGAAGGGGCAAAAAAAATGTCCAGCATATAATCAGACATGCAACAGATGCTACGGTATTTTTTTAGCTTCATGATAAACTACATATTTAATGTTCTGGCGCTTTTTTACATTTCGAAAGGTAGGTTGTTCCCATATACTGGCTGGAGCAATAACAACTTCACATTCAAAATTATTTTTTACTCTTTATTTCATTTTAAAATAAAAGTGTTTAGTTTTTTTAAGCTATATATTTTATTTTCTACTTTTTAGTCTATTATATGTCTTCCGCCATTTTGTGGTGACCGCCATATTTAATTTAAAATGACGTCACACAGCTTATTGTACTTTACTCACCATTCACTTTCATTTGATACCCATACCGAAGGCGTTGTTAAGAAAAATGTACACTGCCATTTTGTGTTGGCCGCTATTTTGAATTTGGAATGACCCCACACAGATAATAGTATTCTACTTGTCACACCCTTTCATTCGATACCCATATAGAGCGCGTTGTAAAGAAAACGGTAATCCGCCATTTTGCGTTGGCCGCCAGTTTGAGTTTGGAATGACGCCACACAGATAATAGTATTCTACTTGTCACACCCTTTCATTTGATACCCGTACAATACAGAGCGCGTTGTAAAGAAAAAGGTAATCCGCCATTTTGTGTTAGCCGCCATTTTGAATTTGGAATGACACCACACAGCTAATAGTATTGTACTTGTCACACCCTTTCATTTGATACCCATACCGAGCGCGTTGTAAAGAAAAAGGCAATATGGAATGACGCCACACAGCTAATAGTACCCTACTTGTCATAACTTTTCATTTGATACCCATTCCGAATGGGTTGCAAAGAAAAAGGTAATCCGCCATTTTGTGTAAGCCGCCATTTTGAATTTGGAATGATGCCACACAGCTAATAGTATTCTATTTGTCATACCCTTTCATTTGATACCCATGCTGGGGGTCGGGAACACAATTGCAAAATTCGGCCGCCATCTTTGCGTAAGTAATGGACATCACCAATCGCTTTCTCGAACCCAGAAACCTCTATGTATAAATTTTCACCATGGTAGAACCAGGGGCGGATCCACAGGGGGGGCGATTGGGGCGATCGCCCCCCTACAATAAAAAAAATTAAAGTTTTTTTATGAGAAATATACCTAGTAGTAAAATTTTCAACTTTATATTTGAATTTTAAATGAAATTAATAACTGGAATTTTTACTTTTATTTATAATAAATTGAATAATCAAACTTATAAAATAAATTTATAGAACAAAATCGATCCTATGTTTTCTAGTATTGGCGTATCTATCAATAACACTATCTGTATTAATTTGTATATTCCAAAAGCGAAAGTTTTCTGCGAATTGTTTTCTTTTAAGGTGATGGAGCAATTCAAGTAATTCACGAACATGCATAAAAATGGTTTTTCAAAACATTATAGATAAATGTGCATTTACAGCCTCAACCTCTTTTTCATTTCACTCAGATTTCATTTTATTTCTTAGACATATCCCGAAGTAGAAGCATTCAAACAGTGTACTTAAATAAATATTCACAAGTTCATTGACATATAAACATTACAAATAATAAATATCCTTAAAATTTTTTATTACTCAGATCGCCCCCCCTAAAAAACTTTTCTGGATCCGCCCTTGGGTAGAACTTATATTATTATGCTTTTTATCGAATTTTTAACAAAGCTCTCTATGACAACGCCCCGTAGGAGTGATTTTTGAAAGTAGGCATCGATGCCAAAACCACTCCCTTGATGTAAGTAATATATTATAGACTTGTTGACCCGACAGGCGTCGTCCTGTTCAAATTTCAATAAATTTGTTTGTAATCTTTTTGTGAATTTGTGAAAAGTTTTCAAAATGTGTCAACAATGTAAAAATGACAAAAACCATTTTTCTGAATGACCATTGTACCTATTAACGATTGTGGCCATGGATATTTAATTTGAGGAAGAGTACATTCCAGAAGTACGCCAATGAGAAAATTTTAGATGCAAGATTAATTCCATTAGCAGTGCGACGCTGAAATCCTGGAAATGTGTGATGTGCCTTGAGATAAAACAACGAAACTTACTTCAGTTCATGAAACGACTGCGACGAACTTACAACAGAATTACAATTAAAACTAGTTTGCTTGTGGGTTTGACCCTTTCGGTCCACACGATTAACTTCCCAGTATAATGAATGTTGAATATTATGAATGCATATTTTAATAATAAATGAACAATGATAACAACAAATTGTAAGAAAATTCATACACGATTCTTAAAACTAACACAACTCCTAATAGAAAATATTTCGTAATAATATAATAGGGGTATTCATGTCATTTTTCAGTTGTTCAAAGTGTGGTAGTTTCGTAGTTTTGTAGCTTAGTTGGCACGAAGATCCGTTTTAAATTTGAATTGTCACCGTATCGCAATTCACATAACGCAGCTGTCAAAAAACAAACTACGATACTACGAAGTGAAATTGAGAGGCTTTTCAGCTTCGTAGTTGCGAAGGAGCTTCGTAGTTTCCAAATGTATGAAAATGAATAACGAAGAACTACAAACTACGAAGCTACGAAGACTACGAACAAACTGAAATGTGACATGACTACTTCGAAAATAGTAATAGTTTTAGTACTAGTGGGAAATTGACTAGTACCAGAACTGGTGCCAAAGTAATCCTGAGAGAAGTTAGTTCAAATAACGATAATAGTGGTAAATCCACAAGATTTTTCTAGAGAATTTGTTTTTCCTGAACGTAAGCAAACGAACATTTCCTTCGTACTTCGTTCGCTACACAAGAGCGCGTGGTCGAACTCGCCCTGAGCGTGTTGAAGCGCCACTCATAAACTGCGGCTTAACCGGCCTTAGTTCAATAATATTCAGTTCGATCCACATAAGTGGCTTCACCGGCTAAAGTCGAGTTGCTTCAAATTCTTGTTGCTTTTTCGCCAGAAGCCAGAAATGCAAAAGCTCACTGGAATGGTATTCCACTATTTCAGTTGATTACTCTCTTTTGAGCGAGCTTTTACTTTGAAGCTCGATTTCATGTTCTGTTGGGCGAACTCAGGCTTTATTTTTTCTGAGTTCAAAATGTGAAAATGTATGGGAACTCAGGCAAAAATTGAAGTTCAGTACACTAATTTGCTCTAACTTGCACAGGTGAAGCCGGGGTATAAAGGGCTTGGCAGACATGACCAAAAGGGCCAAATTTATCGGTAGCTACTGGAAATCCTGGAATGAACTTCAATTTCCAGAAACTATGGGACACGGAAAACAATTACAAGTGCTGATTTATGGTGTGAAAAATTCGTGGTGTTTGTGGCGTTTGGATAACTTAATTTTTGCACGACTTTTAAAGAGTGCTCGGATTTTGATAAGTGATGTCTTGGTGGGAAGCTATCGCTCTGCTGAATCCAGAAAAAATAACGTCATTTGGAACGAGTTTCATTCCAACGAGTTTATTTGATGTTAGAAAAACTAATCAATGTAAGGTTATTGTGACCCTTAGCCCAAGTCTTTTCGTTTAAACAAAAAGCGGCTTGACCAAATGTTATGAAATATTTTTCAGAGCATGTTTTCGTTAATACGCGTCGATCGGCGCCTCAACGAAGTCGTTGTCATATTTGGTTCGCGCGATATTGGGCAGGTACAAAAATCACGAACTTCGTTCAAACAAAAAAACGGCCCGACCGATTTTTATGAAAATCTTTTCAGATTATAATTTCGGAAATACGCGTCGATCGGCAGCTCAACGAAGTCGGTATCATTGTTGGTTCGCGCGAAATCGTGCAGATACAAAAATCACTTATGTCGTTTAAACAAAAAAACGGCTCGACCGAATTTTATGAAAATCTTTTCAGATCATATTTCGGTTAATACGCTTCACACGCTGGTTAACAAATCCGCTCAAGTGATTGAATATGCCCATGACATAAACATGGTAGGCAGGTCCGTCAGAGCGGCTACTCAGAATGAAAGAAGCAGCCAAAAAAGTAGGCTTGAGAATCAAAGAAGAGAAAACCAAGGTAAGGCTGCGGACACGAGTAAATCGATCAACGATAGGTAGCAACTTGTCGTCCTTGTCGATAGACGAACATAAATAAGTTAGAAGTAGTTGATATTTTTGCATACTTAGGCTCAATCGTGACCAATAAAAACGAAGGGTTAGAAGAAATCACTAGGAGAATTCTACTCGGAAACAAAACTTTTTTCGTAAATTACTAAAATATCAAGCAATACATCAAAAGACGAAGTTTACGCTTTATAAGGCACTAATTCGCACTGTTATATGCTACGGGAGTGAGACATGGACGCTCACACAAAGGATTGAGGACATGCTAAATTCCTTTGAAAGGGAAATTTTGAGGCCCAATTTGTCAGGAAGGGACATGGAGAATCAGATATTACTGCGAGTTATATCAAATCTATGACGAAATAGACGTGGTGCCCTCCCAACTAAACTTAGTACTACATTTGACACCCTCGGAGCAAAAGCGGGTTAAAATAACAAAGAGAGCGAAAACGGTTCGGTAATTTTTTTAGAGCAAAACAGGAATATCTTCATGTTCTTAGAGTAAAAATGGTATAACTATACTTCAGCGCAAGAACGGTGTATCAAAAAACCGAGGGCAAAAGCGGGTTAACTTTTTATTCCGCTTTTGCTCTTAATGAAAACTTATACCGCTTTTGCGCATAACTAAAATTTGAACTGCTTTTGTTCTCAGTTTTCATTAAAAATATTTTTGCTTATACTTTCCCAATAAAAGCCTAACCAAAGCGTCAACCTCCTTTACTCGAATTTTCCATAGCTCGAAGATTTTTACAGTCCCTTGCAATTAATGAGCTTTCACTATAGTTTTTGCATTTTTACAATTTTTTTTTCATTTCTGAGGTCAATTTTTGCAACAATAAAGCATTTTTGTTATTTTTGAAGTTTTCGTTTTTCATATTACTAGTATACATAGTATAGTTTGTCTCTAGTTCTAGCTTGTCCACAATTTTAGGGTAAATGTTCTACATTTTTTCCGTTCAGTCATGCCATTTTTGTATGGCCTTAATTTCTTAAAAAATTGCTATTTTTCTTTAATTTTTGGACTTGACAGTTTCAGTTTCAAAGGGATCGCATTTTCATTTTAATATTAATAAATTTGCATTTTTGACAATAATGTCTGCAGTTTTTGACTTTGATGTTTGCAATTTTTAAAATGTAGTTAAAAATTCGGAATTTTTGAAAAAATTGAATATTTCTTCTACTACTACTATTATGTAAAAAAACGTTAATTGAAAATATTCATAAAATGCAAACATTACAATAATTGAAGTATGTAGTGGAGTCGGACAAGCATCAAATTTGAGTGACAAAGGACGCTTTCTTTGGACCTACACATACCGAGAAACTCTCATCGATATTTAGAAAGAACGACCAAAATGGTAGATTTTTCACAAAATGGCCCATAACTTACGTAGCGGCGGCTGCCAGTGGTAGAAAATGTCCATTTTGTATAGTATTCGATGTAACTAATATATTAAAAAAAGAAAAATTGAGACTGGAAACAATTCCTTATGTTTTGCTTGTCCGACTCCACTAAAGGTAGTAATACAGTACAAGTAAATAAAGCCGAAAAAGCGAAATAGCGGAAATAATCAGATACATGCTGAAAATTGGCAGAGAGCTTCCTTTTAGGGTTCTTAATAGGGTTATAAGGTCTACCAATTTTTTACCCAGGGCAGCCTACTTTTTATAGAGTTGTTGGCCGCAAAATGGGTAATTTTGGATTTTTCTGCAATTTTGTTAGTTAAAGGATAAAAATAGGCAGAGATCTCCTTTTAGAGTTCTCAATAAGAGGTATTAAAGTCTACCGATTTTCCACCCTGGGAAACCGCACTTTTGGTGATTTGCTCCCAAAATGGATATTTTTCGATGTTTCTGCAGATTTTGGTTTTTTTTGGTTTTGGCCGAAAGTCATGGAGAAAAAGGTATGATGGAAATGTCAGACAAAATTGCAGGTTTTGATTGTGAATACTGCAATTGAAAAGTCGTATGCAATGCAAGCAACTATTTTAGGAGAGGATGTTGATCTACTTTTTATTTTAACTGCATTAACTCTAACACAAAATGATATTTATTTTTTTGAGCCAAGAAGTGGTAAAGTCCAACCAAAATTTAGATGAATTCAATAATGTCGAATACATTTTATGAAGAACTGAAAAAGGCCGGTGAAACTTGATTCTTATAAAACTGGAGAGCATTCATTGAATGAACAAAGATATAATGCATTTAAACAGTCCCTTCGGAAAGAGAAGGCAAAGTTTCACTCATTTAGGGCACAGGTACAATGTTGGCTTGGGAATGAAAAAAATCCAAGCGAATGGGGTTGGGAACTGGAAATGGGTTTTACGAGACTATGAAAACTCAACAAGAACCAGAACTATATGTACCAACACATGTGTATCTTATATATTTATGTATTCAATAACTCAAGCAGATACAAGTTTTCTAATAAAAGGCGTAAAAAAAGAGAAAATCTTCGTTTTCTCATAAGATTTAACATTGAAATTGCATAAAAAATTATCATTAGGAAAAAAACACTGAAAAAAAATCAAAAAATACCGATTTTGGGGCCAAAATTCCCTAGAAAAGGGGTTTCCCGAGGTGGAAAATCGTGAGAATTTAATACGTCTTATTAAGAACCCTAAAAGGTACATAGATCTGTGCCCCTTTTTAGCCTTTAACCAACAAATTTCAGAAAAATCGGAAAATACCCATTTTGAGGTCTAAAACCCCCTAAAAAGTGGACTTCCCTTATTAGTAACCCTAAAAGGAAGCTCTCTGCCAAATTTCAACGTGTACCTAATGTGTACCGCTATTTTTCCTTTTTTACCTGTTACTATAAAGATAAAAGATAAAAATGAAAAAAATTTATGTCAGAAATGCAAAAATCCCCAAATAAGTAATCATAAATGGGAAAATGGCAAAAACATAAAATTTGTCATAATAACAAACACTTCACACATACAAAGAATTTATGTTACAAACGCGGAAATTCCAAAAAATTCAAATTTATGAAATGAGTTGCATTGTCTTGTCTAGTAAAGTGAAGAAAATGTAGTCTAAATATAGATTTCCAAGTAATAATGTAGTAATAATGGAGAAAAACCGAGCTTACCAAGTCATGCTAAGTAGGCACAGAACAAGAAACTCTGAAGAGGAGTATAAAGAAAAGAGGCGAGCTGAGAAGAGAATGCACAAAGCGAAAAAAAGGCAGTATTGGGAAGAACAAATGGAAAAAATAGAAGAATCAGCAAGCTTAAATGATGCAAGAAACTTCTACAAAAAGGTAAACCAACAACGGAAAGAATTTAAGCCTAGAGTGACAATGTGCAAGGATAAAAGTGGGGAGATATTAAGTAATAAGGATGAAGTATTGGCTAGATGGGCAGAGCATTTCGAGGAACTACTACTAATGAACCCAGAGCAGGAGCACATTGGTACCCGAAATGTGCAGAACATGAACGCGGACGATGAGAGTGACAGCACAGCAGCCCCCACCATAGAGGAAGTACGCCTGGCATTGCGAGCACTAAAAAATAATAAGGCATCAGGGTCTGACAGCATACCTGCAGAACTCATTAAGCAAGGCGGAGAGGAAACTATCCAAAAACTACATGAAGTAATAGTGGAAATCTGGAGACGGAAAGAAATGCCTGATGAGTGGAACGAGGGCATAGTGTGTCCCTTACACAAAAAAGGAGACCCTCTATCTTGCAACAACTATAGAGGAATAACGCTATTGAACACAACGTACAAAGTATTTTCACGTGTACTCTATATTAGACTACGACCATACGTGGAAAGAATATTAGGAGAGTATCAATGCGGTTTTCGTCCTGGAAGATCCACAACCGACCAGCTATTTGTACTCAGAGAAACCCTAGAAAAAGCTGTTGAATTTAACATAAACATCCACATGTTATTCATCGACTACAAATATGCTTACGATAGTGTGAACCGTAATGAGTTATTTGATGCTATGGAGCAGCTCGGAATACCTAATCACCTAGTAGAACTGACGAAAATTTCGATGAAAGATGCAAGGTGTAGAGTCAGAATAGATGGTGAACTATCCCCACCCCTCAGAACAAATAGAGGATTAAGGCAAGGCGACGCACTATCCTGCTTGTTATTCAACGTGGCCCTAGAAAAAGCAGTAAGAGATGCATCGATTAACACATCAGGGTGCATCTTCGATAGGTCAGTGCAAATATTAGCCTTTGCCGACGATATAGCTATCCTTGGAAGATCATTTGAGAGCATGAAGGAGACCTTTGTAGCACTTGAGCAAGCCGCAAAAAAAATCGGGTTGGAAATAAACGAGCACAAAACAAAGTATATGTACACAAAAAAAGCCAGAAGTAGCAGACAGAACATAACGATAGACACTTACAATATAGAAGCAGTAGATGAGTTTGTGTACCTCGGCACGATTATAACAAAAGGTAATGATACATCGGCCGAAATCAGAAGACGAATAGCACTGGCTAATAAATGCTACTTTGGTCTACGCAGGCACCTGACGTCTAGAAATATATCAAGGAAGACGAAACTGGCACTTTACACGACACTAATAAGGCCTGTCCTACTATATGGTTCGGAAGTGTGGACATTGAAAAACGCAGACGAAGCATTGGTAGGAAGATTTGAAAGGAGAATTCTTCGTTCGATCTACAAAGGAATACAGGTTGATGGCATTTGGAGAAGAAGATACAACTCAGAGTTGTATGAAATCAGCAAGATTCCAAACATTGTCAAAGTGATCAAAATAAACAGACTGCGATGGATTGGTCACGTCCAACGGGGTGCGGAACGGAACCCGACAAAGATAGTGCTGGGGAAAGTACCGTCCGGAAAACGCAGACCCGGCCGGCCTAAGAAAAGATATATAGATGACGTCGAAGAAGACTTGAGGCAGTTGGGAATAAGAAACTGGAAAAGTCGAGCCAGAGATCGAGAATCATGGAGGCGAATGCTGGAGGAAGCCAAGGCCAACAATAGGCTGTGGAGCTCCTGATGATGAAGTAATAATGTAAGCAACTGCGGTATAAATAAAAACTGGGGGCAAAAGAGGTTTAAGTTTTCGTTAGAGGGCAAAAACGGTTTAGAAAGTTAACCCGCTTTTGCTCTAAGATTTTTTCCGTTCCGTTCTTGCTCTGAATAATAGTTGAACCATTTTTGCTCTGAAATATTTTTATTCCTCTTTTGCCGCAACATCAAATATAGCCCACTTTTGCTCTGAGGGTGACATTTGTCTATTGCCGCATAATATAAATTATAATGCTGAAGAATTTTGAACTTTGGAGAACTTTAAATGTCTCACAACAGTAAAAAAAAATTATCTAATATCACAACAAATGATCCCAAACTGATAATGGCCAAACGCTGCAAATTATTATAAGCGAATGTTGTAAATTAATAGAAAAGCAGCATCGACAACGAAGCAGCAAGCATTACAATCAATTAATTCAAAGCGATAATCAGTCCACAATAAATCTATAATTATCGGCATAATCAAAACAATCTCAAGGGTTTAATTGTGCTAAATATGAATGGTTTCGAGCAATTCAGTAATAGTATCAAAAATTTCTTCAGCCAGTGGACAGCAATGTCGAAAATTAATTCAATAATTTTTATAATTTTAAGCATTTCAACAACATTAACATTTTGTCAAATCCAGCCAAATTCTCAAGTCAGTGTAACCAATGGCGAGGGATTCGTTGCACATTTACGTACTCAAAAAGCGTTCGGAGATATTAATGGATGCATGGTGACATTTTCAGGTACAAAATTTATACTAATACTAGAAAAAAATAATTTTACAATTCTTTTATATTTAAAGATGTAACGAACATAATTGACTTGAAATCAGACATCGAAAAACCAATTCGAACAGTTCGTAATGAAATAATAAAACGATATTCAAAAGGAATATGTGGAGTTCGAGTGTATAACGTATCCTGGCCAACTGAGGGTACATGGAAGCTAACAGTAACTAATAAGGCTGGCGGAGAATTAACGGGTGAAATAAAAGTTCACATTTTAAAAGAAGCAATAAAGACGATTACAATTGAGAAAGAATTAGAGCCAGGATATTCAACATTAGAATGCGGCGATATTCTGCACAAGAGATACTGTCTAATGTATGACAAAGATAATCAATTCGTTAATCAATGCAAGGTGCACAGGCTTTTTCTGGAGCCATCGACTTGGTACTGTAGTATATTAACATTTGGTAGCATAGAACAAAGTTTGGAAACGATTAAAGTAGCAATAATTGATGAAAAAGTGAAGTATGCAGTTGCAACGCATGAAGATACCAAAGATTATTTTACAATGCAATGCCAGCTCGGGTACAAAAGTAAAGCTTACAGCTGTATGGCAATATATCCAGATAAAAAGAAGCAGCTTCATATTAAGGAAGGTCTTAATAATCAACGTTTCTCCACTTTAAACACAAGGTTGGTTTAAATTTATTACTATTGTTATTGCGCGTAAATTAGCAAATCAAAGGTTGTACATCATAAATTCTATTGATATTATTTATTGCCAAGCTTATGATTGGCTTGACATGATGATTTTTAGAAAATAGTTGTTTATCATGACATTATTATTTATTTGACTGTGAGATTTTAAGATATGTTTTTATAAAAGTGAGAACTTATCGCTAGTTAATCAAGTATATACACTAGGGTGGGTCAAATTGTTCGCAAAGAATGTAACATGGTCCATTTCAGCGAAATTCGTAAAATTCGTGTTATTTTAAGAATTTTTCGCGAAGAAACTATATATTTTGAATGAAGTGTACCCCCCCCCCCCCCCTTTCAAAAATAAATTTTGTACTAAATGATTATTTTTCTTAAAAACACTTTCAAACAAATCGCTATAACTTCTAAAATAATTGTAGTAAGATAGTGATCTTAGGCTTGCTGGATATTTTGGTTGCAGTCCCCCCCCCCAATTTTTCAAAAACATATTTTGTACTAAACGATTTTTTTTTAGAAACACTTTCGAACAAATCGGTATAACCTCTAAAATAATTGTATTAGGATAATGATCTTGGGCTTGTTGGATCAGGAATTTTCCCAGCTGTATAATTTGGTTGAAGTCTCCCTCCCCCCTTTCAAAAATGTATTTTGTACTAAATGATTATTTTTTTAAAAACATTCCAAAAAAATCGCTATAACTTCTAAAATAAGTTTAGTAGGATAATGATTTTGTGCTTATTGGATCAGGATTTTTCCCACTGTGTGTGTATACCAGACGTTTACTTGCAGTATAGTAGAAAGACTTTGAAGTTCAGTTGCAAAAAACTGACTAAAATTGCCACCTATCAAAATAACACCCATCTACTATGACTTTATCTTCAAAAACTATTTTTTTATTGCAGCATAAAAAACTTCATAAAAAATCTAACAACTTTTTATTTGGGTCAATTATTGTATACTCCAGTTCGTTTTGCTAGAAAAGTTGATCAAAATCCCCAGATTTGACAGCAAACAAAATTTCCAATAAATTAATAAAATCCTTACAAAAATTTAATATTAAAAGTTTTTATACGGGTATTATTTAACATTTCATTGTAATTTTATGATTTGGAAAAAGTGCAATAAATGTTATGGTAATCAGAAATTTTTAATTTTCTACTGTTTTCTCAAACTTTAGATCAACTTTTCTACCAAAACGAACTGGCGAATACAATAATTGACACTAATAAAAATTGTTAGATTTTTTATGCAGTTTTTTATGCTGCAATAAAAAATAGTTTTTAAGAAAAAAGTGATAAAAAATGGGTGTTATTTAGGAAGGTGTCCATTTTTAAGTCGGGTGTTTTCAATGATGCAAGTTGCGTGCGCAATTGACTTATTCAGCAATGGAAGTGTGTTGCTGGATAAGTCAATTGCGCACGCAACCTGCATCATTGAAAACACCCGTCATTTCTTGTAACTGCGTATTTTTTCTACTATGACCGACTAAACGTTTAACATGCACAGTGGTGGAAGTCTGGGGAAATTTCTGATCCATTAAGCCCAAGATCATTATCCTACTACAATTATTTCAGATTTATAGCGATTTTTTGGAGTTTTTAAAAAAATAAACATTTACTATAAAATATATTTTTGAAAAGGGGGAGGCTGGGGGTTTAGACGAAATATATAGCTGGGAAAATTCCTGATCTAACAAGCACCCGATCATTATCCTACTATAATGATTTTAGAAGTTAAGGTAGAAACAGAATGGCACGGCGACCGTTGCGGTGGCCGCCGCTCAGAGAGTTTCCCATACATTTAATTTCACCCCAGGCGGCGCGGACAAATTAAATGTATGGGAAACTCTCTGAGCGGCGGCCACGGCCACCGTGCCATTCTGTTTCTACCTTTATAGGGATTTTTTGGAAACTCTTTTTAAAAAAATAATCATTTAGTACAAAATATATTTTTGAAAAAGGGGGGGAGACTCCAACCAAAATATATAACTGAGAAAATTCCTGATCCAACATGCCCAAGATCATTATCCTACTACAATTATTTTATAAGTTATAGCGATTCGTTTGAAAGTGTTTTTAATAAAAATAAGATTTAGTACAAAATCTATTTTTGAAAAGTGGGGGGGTACACTTCATCCAAAATATATAGTTTCTTCGCGAAAAATTCTTAAAATAGCACGAATTTTATGATTTGACCCACCCTAATATACACAACTATCACTATCATAGAAAATAACCGCACCGATCTAGATAATCTTGTGGTTAAGATATCATTACAGAGTCCTAAGTTCGAGACTCCTGCAGTGACATGGTCCTTCGCCGTTCCCTCTTCTGTTTTTTTAAAAAAACAACTAGAAATTCTTAGGCCGCCATAGACTACACAAGTATAAAGTAATATTAAAAGAAACATTGAACTAAGCTAAACAACATAACATTGTTAAAATATACACAATCAACACCAACAGCTTCTGAAATAAATAGTTTTAATTTATGTATTCTGATATGCTATCTAGATATGTATATGTATGTAATATCACCCCAACCAACATATGTTATAACAAGTTGTATGAAATTAAAGAGAGTTTTGAATACGCTCAACTTGAATTAATGTCATGTTATGGCTTAAATTTATGTCTAATAAGAGAGCAAGGTCAGGATAATGAATGGTTGAATGAAGATTTATCTGTTTCATGATTCAAAGTTTACCCTATTCCATAATGTCTCTCGTACAAAACAACATCAATAAACCTGCGTATACTTACATATACTTAGGTATACTAATATAAGGTTTTCGTTATATAAACTTAGCAATTTATTTTGAAAAATCCCATTCCAGTGTACCTAGAGTCTTTAAATAAATTTGTGTAACACAACGCACTTGAATATACGTTCCCATAAGGCAACACAATATAAGCTTAGCAAATGGAAGAAACAAACGCAATATTCACGCATATAGTGGATATAAAACGGAAGCGATTTAATCGTTGAAGCCCTTTAAATCACTGCGAGTTGACATGATCCACCGAAAAGCTCTTGGTAGAATGATAGTGATTTATACAACATCCTGACGCTTCTATGTAAACTGTTCAAGGCTTACTATTGACTTGGTTACATTCCAGCTGCCGAGGGAGGACTATTAACATTGCATCCATCCCAAAAGGCATGGCTATCCAGAATATATCGTAGCTAAATTAAACACTTTAAAACCTTGTTCACATTAAAAATCACAAAAAGAGGCTGTTGACAAACAGGGGTTAAGGAACACGCAGTTATATTGTCATCACCTGGAATATCCTTTGGATGGAAAATTCGCGTTCAAAATTTTAGCTGTTTTCTAGCGCTCAATATTATGGATTAGAGATTGTTGTGTTTATGGTAGAAGCTTACAGTGGCCTCTGGTTTCCCAATTAAGTGGAATTGTTGCTATAGAACTTTGCAAGGAAATGTGTTCTGCTCGAGTCGAGTGCTCTGCTCTTCTCCTGTACAGGCATACTTAAGGCAATTAAATGGGAAACGTATTTACTTTAAGGATCCAGTGGTCATAAGCAGATTCAATGCCTCATTGAAGAAGTACGAGAAATGAAACACACTATGCAATGTGCAATGTTTAACTTAAAGTAAATTTCGAGGAGATTGTTATTTTGTATGAAATGAACTTGCCACAACTAGCGATGGCAATGAGATGATTTAAAAACATCGATATATCGAAAACGAAAACATCGAGGTATAACATCGATGTATGAAAACCGATGCATCGATGTATCGTCATCAGTCTTGTTTTCGATGTTTATATATGAAATAATTAGGTAGAAATATATACAAGCGGTATATAACAAAATAAATTAGAATAGGCTAAACAAATTCATTGTCTTAGAAAAAGCCTAGCAAAACTTGAAACACAACACTCGAATGGAAAATGTTTAAAGGCAGCTTTTGAAACAGAAATTAAAAAAAGATTTGGAGAAGTAGAACATGCCCATCTTCTATCATTAAGCACGATACTGGATCCCAGATTTAAATCCATTCATCATCAACAGCCCAATGCATTACCAAAAATCACAAGATATTTAAATACATTGATCAATGATCTGGAGGAAAAAGAAGAAACTGAGGAGATGGAATTGGACATTTGGAGCGTCCATAAAACGCTAATGTATGACAAGAATGTCAAAAAAAGAAAAAGCAAGACTGAAGACCAACCAAAGAAATATCATAATATTTGAGCAACCCTGTATCAAACTTGCATGAAAACCCCTCGCAAGTTTGGGAAGATACAAAACATATTTACCCAAATTTATATATTTTGGCTAAAAAATTTGTATCGCCTGTCGGTAGATCAGTACCTTCGGAGCGTTTAATTTCTAAAGCGGGCGTCACCATTAATCAAGCTAGAAACAGATTATGTAGTAAAATTCTTCCGAAGCTTCTATTTGTAGGATCTCTGCCTGAAAAATACTGGAGACCAGCAATAAATGAAAATTAAAAGTTCTATAGACGTAATCCATATATCTAATAAAGACAATAATATATTTACTATATACATACTCATATTTGATTTTGGAAATCTACGATGTTTGTGGACATCGATGTTTTTATTTTACTACATAGAGCACATCGATGTATTCAAACCGACGTTGCTTCGATGTCGATATATCGATATATTTAATATTTTTGCCATCCCTAGCCACAACCCAAGGGGACCATTGCATTTAGCATATATCACTTCTAAAATCCTAAATTATTTAACATACATATATCACATAAATTATAGACATACTTATATGTCCATTTGGTCATCCTTATCACAACACGTCCCGTGGCAATCAGCAATCATCGCACCTTTGTTGCCTTGAACTTCAATCTTTAAATGTTACGAAAGAACTTTTTTTATATCACCTCTAAGATCAAAAGAAACGGAAGAGAAAAAGAAAAACAGAGCACTATGCTGCTGTGAGAAATCTAACCCCAACCCAACCTCTTCAATAGTAGCCGGACGGCTCAACTCCTAGGCTACCAAGATCGACTTACTACTAGACATAGCTTGTACGACATAAGGACTATAGCAAAAGATGATTTATAAGCTGAAACAGCGCAAAATCGTACTATCGACAAAATTTTAATCCTAAAAAATTATATTCTTCTTTTATAAACAATCATATTACCAATATTCTACAACTTTACATACTTTCAGTCAAGTAGAAGGAAGATGTGTTCTTGAAATTCGAAAACCTATAAAGAATGAAGAAAGAGGCATATGGAGATTCTATGTCGATGGAGCTATCACCGGATGTTTGTTCTACTTGGGCAAGAAAAATGATCTTATCAAAAAAGAACTAGCAAACAACTATGGCATTAAAACCATTGAAATAATTGGGGCAGAAGACGATAATGTGGGCGTAATTGACGAGTTAGAATGCAGTGCACCATTCACACTAAATTTTTGCTATCTTCTTGATCCAAAAGGTGAAATATATTTTTCTGATCCTTTTAAATTTGACAATTCTCGGCCAATGGGAATTTGCAAATTTGCACGATTACCACAAATTGCTGGACGTTGGAAATGCGGAATGTCCGGACTAGATTATGATGAGGAAATTACACAAGAATTTGAAGTAATTTAGTTTCGTCAATAATTTTGCTACAAAAAAAAATTTAAATTAAATTTTATATAAATTTAGGTGATTATTAAATCGAACTTTGGTGAACCTCTTACTGATAATATAAGAGCAGCTGAAGGTGATTCAATTAATTTATTATGTCGCAGTCCACTTGGTCAACCTATACAACATTGCGCATTTATAAGTCCACAGGGGAAGGCTCACTTAATGTCAAAAAGCATGAAAGTTAATAGTAATGCGTAAGTAACTTAACTTAATTATTTATATATAAATTTCTACTGTACTTTCTCTATTGCAGGCGAATCAAATATTTTGGACAGGGATTTGAAAATGGTCATTGCGGTATAAAAATTGAAAATGTTGAAAAAGGTGACTATGGTAATTGGAGATGCAATTTCGCAAGACCAAGTGTTAGTTCTTCATTTAAAATTGCTGTTAACGAACCTCGTAAGAATAATTTATTTGTTGTTTATATTGTTATATAATAGTCCTATCTCTTTTTTTTTATATATAGCTACAAGTGAAGCTGCTGTGATTGGATTAACTGTTGGAATTGTAATACTTGGTGTTGTAGTCGTAGTTGGTGGCGCTACCTTCTTTGTACGAAGACGACGTGCTAGAATAAATGCACAAGCGGATAATACTAGTATCCATAGTCAAGAATGAAAAAAAAGAATGTTATAAAAAAAATACTGTTTTTCTTAATAAAATTTGTGTTAAAAGAAATAAATAATTCCTAAGACTGAAGGGCCAAGAAATTTTTCTAAATCAAAGTGCAACTGCAATGAAATGAGTATCCGCAATCATGTAAAGCCTCTGAAATGATTACCTAAAGTGTTTTTACGTGATATGCTCTTAGAAGCAAACTTGGTATAATGTTTTGTAAATTGACAAGGAGACGCTCTATCTTGCAACAACTATAGAGGAATAACGCTATTGAACACAACATACAAAGTATTTTCACGTGTACTCTATAATAGACTACGACCATACGTGGAAAGAATATTAGGAGAGTATCAATGCGGTTTTCGTCCTGGAAGATCCACAATAGACCAGCTATTTGTACTCAGAGCAACCCTAGAAAAAGCCGTTGAATTTAACATAAACATCCACATGTTATTCATCGACTACAAATATCCTTACGATAGTGTGAACCGTAATGAGTTATTTAATGCTATGGAGCAGCTCGGAATACCTAAACACCATGTAGAACTGACGGAAATTTCGGTGTAGAGTCAGAATAGATAGTGAATTATCTCCACCCATCAGAACAAAAAGAGGATTAAGGCAAGGTGACGCATTCTCCTGCTTGTTATTCAACGTGGCCCTAGAAAAAGCAGTAAGATTTGCATCGACATCAGGGTGCATCTTTGATAGCTCAGTACAAATATTAGCCTTTGCCGACGATATTGCTATCCTTGGAAGATCATTTAAGTGCATCAAGGGACCTTTGTAGCACTTGAGCAAGCCGCTAAAAAAATCGGGTTGGAAATAAACGAGGACAAAACAAAGTATGCAGTATAAAGTATGTGCACAAAAAACGCCAAAAGTAGCAGACAAAACATAACGATAGACACCTACAATATAGAAGCAGTAGACGAGTTTATGTACCTCGACACGTTTTTAACAAAAGGTAATGATACATCGGCCGAAATCAGAAGACGAAGACTAGCACTGGCTAATAAATGCTACTTTGATCTACGCAGACACCTGACATCTACAAATATATCAAGGAAGACAAAACTGGCACTTTACACAACACTAATAAGGCCTGTCCTACTATATGGCTCGGAAATGTGGACATTGAAAAACGAAGACGAAACATGGAAGTGGAAGGAATGGACACGATGGTAGGAAGATTTGAAAAGAGAACTCTTCGTTCGATCTACAAAGGAATACACGTTGATGCCATTTGGAGGAAAAGATACAACTCAGAGTTGTATGAAATCAGTAAGATTCCAAACATTGTCAAAGAAATCAAAATAAACAGACTACGATGGATTGGTCACGTCCAACGGGGTGCGGAACGGAACCCAACAAAGATAGTGCTGGGGAAAGTACCGTCAGGAAAACGGAGACCAGGTCGGCCTAAGAAAAGATATATAGATGACGTCGAGGAAGACTTGAGACAGTTGGGAATAAGAAACTGGAAGACTCGGGCCAGAGATCGAGAATCATGAAGGCAACCGCTGGAGGAACCCAAGGCCAACAATAGGCTGTGGAGCTCCTGATGATGATGAAATTGACATTTATTGCAAGTTATAACTAAATAACACTTGAACAATACTTCTTTGTTAAATTTTCCAGACCGTTTTCTTAGTTTTCTCTCCAGACATAGCATATACATAATGTCGCGCTTCCTTAGATAAAATAGTTTCAAAGATGAAAATGGATCACGGACGGATGGACAGGCAGAACTTTTGTATATGTATGTATTCTTTTTCAGTAAAAAAGCAAATAAATTATCATAATTTATATAGATCTGCTGTAACAATACCAAATCGTTTTTATATAAAAATTTTGTTTTTTTTGTAAAATTGCAATAATACTAACGAGTATCAACAAAAAAAGGAAAACTAAAATCCCCTAAAGCGCAATCATATCATTATTGTATACTAAAGAGGATATCAAGAAACCCTCAAGTTCCCCAATTGGGTAAGAGTTGATAAGTTCACTTGGCATCGGCTCAAAAGGCTTCCAATAATCCAGAATATCGTTCTTCGATGCTATTCAGCTATTCAACAAAAATGACAACTAATGTGAACCGCACAAATAAAACGAGTATTCGTTGCTTTGCACAAATATAGCTCAAGAATTGCAATAAACATGAAGTCCCCTTTTGGGCAATAACATTTTTTTATATATATATATATAGATACATATATATCATCTCTAGACTAACCAAAAAAAAGGCAAGTGGAGCTTCGCTTTTTGCCTCAAGCATAGAAAAGCTGAATAATTCTTTCGATTACGCTTTCCTTCTACGCTACTTTCCAGGATATGAAAGTTCTGTTCCGTTGTATATAGGGTATGTAAAGGACTTTTGTTCGATCCTTAAAGCCCCATTCCTATATTTATGATAGGAGGAAATCGAAAAATTTTCTGCAGCAATAACCCTCAAACAGAGATATTGAATGGGAGAGAGGAATAAAAAAAAAGAGGAAATGCAATCGATACCCTCAGAACACTCTGAATGCATAACCTGTCAGAATGCACTGTGAGTAGGTCACTTTTGTAATGCTGCAAATTGCACAAGTAAAGGACATTTCCACACCACAAGAGAGATTCTATCCTTTTAAGCTAGAAGGTCATTCAAAATGCAACTGCTCTTGTTTTCGTTACAATTTAGTTACTAGTCGGAGAATGACAAATTCAATCCGCCCGCTCCATTGGATCAGGAATCGATTGGAACATTTGTGTCTTTGACCTAGGTTTACTTACATTTTAAGCAAGCCCATGCTGGAGTTAAGATATACTTAGGCTACTACTTACAGCAATAATTCACATCCATTTATAAATGTGGAATTTCTTTACTACTAATCATACTCCAATCCCCTAATTTTTATGAAGTTACGCCAAGTTATTTTCTCACAAGAAAAAGGAAGTAATTAAGGAAGAAGTATTATTGATTAAACAACAAAAAACATGAATTAAAACAAACAATTATGACTTTTTTTTATTGTTTTTCACAAGTTACAGATGTTTTCTATTGTTTTCAAGATGTGGCCACAACACTAATAACACAAAAAAGACATTTATGATTAATATTGGTATGGGACTTTCTATTATTTATTTTTTTTTATTTTTATTTTCATTTAATTCACACTTAAACACATAACACCTTGTTTATTTTTATGTGTATATTTCATTTGTAATTAATAATTAAATTTTTAACTATGAGTATGTATGTTTTTTTTCGTATTCTGCTTTATTGAACAATTTAAATTAACTTGATTACCCATACTATATAAATTGTCTAAAATGTTTTAATGAGAATTGAGTTTGTTTGCCATCCTACTAAGAATAATGCATTGATCATAATAAAAGAATCAGAAATTTTAAGAATAATTAAATTAATTTTACTAAATTGTAAACCAGCAAATATTAAAATAATATAAATTAAATAAAGAAGATTAAAACTAACTGAAATTAAAAACATAAATATAAAAATCACACAAGAACTCTTTACGTGTCTCTTTGCGCCTTTAATTAGTTTCAATAGAACAACCTTATGCATGCTCTGTCCACAATGTGTACTTAAAATGGTAATTGCGGCCAATCGCAGTAATAGGCTCCCGATTAGTTTCGAAGTATCTATACAAAAGGCATAGAAACGAAACTAAATACTCCTTAATCCTTGACTATAGATGTTGATGTTCAAAATTAAGCTGTTCATGTCCAAAATTAACACAATAGAATTCATTATGGATCCATACTAAATAACTAACTGGCTAATTTCTCCAAAACGCTAAAAGCCCCGCAAACAAAGTTATTGTACATATAATGCACCTAAAGAGCTAGAGAATTCAACA